>OU744724.1:42882661-44082661 GCA_916613615.1 Steromphala cineraria
ATCAAAAAATGCTTAATCTACATTTTGACAATTCTCATTGTTATATAAAAAGTATGTAAAGAAAGGCATGTCCCTTGTATTTCATGCGGACTATGGAATCCTGCAACTGTGTGGTTGTGGTAAATACTCATTTACCTAATAATGTTCTGGTTAAGGTACCGTCGATTCCCACACATGTGGATGTTGTTCGGTCACGTTGCCTGGAGGGTGAATGGTTCGTCCATTCATTGAGGTGTTACTAAATTTATCTATCTTATCACATAGATCGATATAAGAAACTGCCTGGTACGGGAGGAGGGGGGGCATAGATAGAAAGGGTTAGAGATAAAGGGAAGGAGTAAGAGAGACAAAAGGGACATTCTCACACTCTCTCTTTCCCTCTAATTATCTTTCTCTTGCACCTCTTACTCTCATCTCTCTCCTTCTCTCTATCTATTTTTTTCTTACGCCCCTCCATCTCTTTCTCCCCTCTGTCTTTCCATCTTCTCTTTATATATATATAGATATTTCCCTTTCGCCTCTCCATCTCTTTCTCTCTCTCTCTATCTCTATCTCTCTCTTTCTCTATCTCTCTCTATCTCTCTCTCCATCTCTCTCTCTCTCTCTCTTGCACCTCTCCACCTCTTATTCTCCTCTGTATCCATCTTCTATATTTATCTTATTTTTTGTTTCACCCCTCCATCTCTTTCTCCCCTCTGTCTCTCGATCTTATCTTTATATATATATATAAATATATATATTACTATATATATATATATATATATATCTTTCCCTTTCGCCTCTCATTATCTCTCTCTCTCTCCACCTCTTTCTCTCCCCTCTCTCCATCTTCTCTCTATCTATCTCCGTATCTCTCGTCCTCCCAAATGGAGATATAAAAATAGAATTATATTCATCTTTACCTCTCTACTTCCTTGTCTCTATTTCAAACTATTCTATTTCTTTCCACTTTTCTTGCAAGAACCGTGTCAGGCAATTGTCGTTATCGATCCATGTTAGGGGCAGCTGTAGGAACACGTCACGCAATTGACGATCCATTCACCCTACAAACAACGTGACCACAAAACCAGCGTGACATTGTCAATTTAAATTTTATAGTACAAGCAATATAAGTACTACATGCTAATTGGAGAAAATTTTTAATGTTATTGTTGGGTCTGAGACTTTCTTTGTTTAATACCAATCATTCTTAGAATCCATGTGTGCATACCCTCAATGCATGTGGTGTGTACTTCTTAGTGAAGGCCGCCATTTCGAGTCACATGGAAAGCAATGTGCCGTATTCTTATTAAGGTGAATCCTTATTTACGGAAAATTGACGACTTCCTCAATGATAAGAAAATTGCCAATAATAGCATAACATAACTTACGTGGTGTTCTGTGAGAAACATCACTGAAAGTAAGCCATATTGCCAATTTTATACACTGTACATTTAAAACAATTATTGTATTATTCAGACATTCAGCATGTTTTTTTTCAAACGCTCCAATATTTATAGAAAATTTTAAATTAGAAAAAATTCTTGGCGTCAGGTAAAGCTTGCTATTTTTTCTTCCAGGTATTGAGAATGATATTGTTTTTGTTTCAAGGATATACACAATATACATGTACAGCTATATATTACCAATGAGTACATTAGTGTATAGTTAAAAGTATTAACAATTGTACGAATAAGTAAACATGTTTTTCCAGTAAGAACAATAAAGGTAATTTCACACATTGTAAAAGGCACCCAGAACTCGTTCAGATAATTTGATGTATAGTTTCTTTCATTCAGAATATACAAATACTTAATAAATTGTCAAAAACTTCAGAACAAAACACATTCTTTAATTCATACCAAGGGTATTTTCTACGCCTGTCGTATATAATGTTTTGTAGCACTGTGACTACATAAGGCTGTCAAAAATCAATGCTTAAAGATTTTTATAAAATCAAGGACTTAAGAATAAGGTTTTTAAAAATAACCATCTATCTAAAAAATTTCCGTTTTTATGTCTTTGCATTCATGGAATGATAAGAAGGTCTGATTAATACGTAGACACCAAGTAATGAAAAAACATATAACATTTTATTTTTTCGTATTCTGCAAACAAACCTCTGATTTTATTTTAGAAGCATCATAAATTTCATAATCATACATTATTAAATTATGAATGGTAAATTATGAAACATATGCTAATAATATAAAATTAGATGATAAGGTTTTTCATATTGAACAATTTTAAATAAGGAGTTGTTACACGAGTTTTATTGTGGCAGAGTTATTTCCCTTTTTTATCCCACCGGTATGTAATACCGTGGGATATAGTCATCGCCCTGTCCGTCTGTATGTCCGTCCGTCCGTCCGTCCGTCTGTCCGTCCGTCCGTAATCATTTCGTTTCCGGAGCAGAACTCAAAAACCGGTCCACATAACTTTCTGAAACTTTACATGTGTATTGCCCACCTACTGAAGTGGTGCCTTTTGATATTTTCACATTTCTGAAAATTTTATTTTTTATTATTTCTATGGAAACGGCTCTTATATGGACTCTGTTCATGAAAGGTTTCGTTTCCGGAGCAGAACTCAAAAACCGGTCCACATATCTTTCTTAAACTTTACATGTGTATTGCCCACCTACTGAAGTGGTGCCTTTTGATATTTTCACATTTCTGAAAATTTTATTTTTTATTATTTCCATGGAAACGGCTCTTATTTGGAATCTGTTCATGAAGGTTTCGTTTTATATATATTAGCTTATATTATATTGAAAAATGTACAATTATCTTTCAAAGGTTTACATCTTACGATCATGTGGAACCGGTGGGATATGTCATCTTCTGATGACGCTTGTTAACATGAAGATGAAGTGAAAAAGAAGTTATGAAACAGAAAAGGTCATGGTCATGGTCAAAGACACTTATATAAACTGTAATTAGTATCGCGTGAAGTAAAAATAGATGTCAACTGTCATTTGAGTTTCACCAAGAATTAATTACCGATATCTATTTATTCTTTGCAAACAACATTTAATCCTTAATGATTTATATAGTTTTACAAAATAGTCAAAGAAGACAGGTACTTTATTAAGCCTTTTCTTCGAATTTTGTTTCAACTTGAGATAATTTGACATTTTTGTAACACTTCATATTACACATGTATGTTTTCACTTTGTTTACTTTTACAACTTATGATAACTCGTATTTATTTAGAATTAAGTTTGTCTTGTTGTATAACATCGCTTTATATAATTTCCATCATATATTCTTCACAATGCATCATTTTCAAAGCATAGCCACTTCATAAAAAACTATTTTGTACCTTTTTGATATTCGAAAGATCATTAATCACACGATTTACATTATATGTCGTTCGTATAACATAGCAAACAATAATCTTTTTAATTCATTCAACATCAAACATTATACATTATTTTCTATTGCATGTTTTTTTACTTACGTTACACACATCGCATGCAAAGCTTCTTTACTTTATACAATTGACATTGTATGCATTGCTTTTCAAAGTTCATACCTATTCGCGCCGTAAATGGTTGACATATTGTCACAGCAGGGCTTATCACTTACATTGCAGTCATTGCTTTTCTCAGTTCACAAGATTCACATCTAATCTATTGCTTTTCACAGTTCTTACTTTACAATGCATCTATTACTTTACATAGCTAATATTTTGACACTACATGCATATTGCAAGCATGGATTGTTATGTTTTTATGTTTTTACGTTACATTCATGTATTACTTATTCATATGTTTCATTTCAATACGTTTCATGCTGAATGAAAAACTATTTGCGCCGTCAATGGCCGGAATATTGCCAAAGCGGCTCTAAACACACTCACTCGCTCAATCATAGTTATTCAGAATGTATAGGCGACTAACATTTAATAGCATGCATGATTTTCATTGTTAAAACGTTTCACCGTAATTGAATTTCTTTTTCATTAATAATACGTTTCACCTTTAATGCATTGCTTTTCATAGTTTATATGTTCATTAGATGCAATACTTTTCATACCTTATTACGTTCACCTTAAATGCATGACTTTTCAAAGCTAATACGTTTCACCTTATTCATATACTTGACATTACATGTATTGCTTTTCATTATTCATTACATACATTGCTTTTCATTGTTCATACATTTCACATTACATGCATTGTGTTTCATTGTTTATACACCTCACATTACATGCATTGCCTATCATACTTCATACACTGACATAACGCACATGGCTTTTCATAGTTCATGCACTTACCATAACATGTAATGTGTCATTGTTTATACACTTAACATGTCATTCATTGCTTTTAATTGTTCATACACATAATATAACATGCATCACTGTTCATAGTTCATGCACTTACCTTAACATGCAATGTGTCATTGTTTATACACTTAACATGACATTCATTGCTTTTAATTGTTCATACACATATCATAACATGCATCACTTTTCATAGTTCATGCACTTACCTTTACATGCAATGTGTCATTGTTTCATAGTTCATGCACTTACCTTAACATGCAATGTGTCATTGTTTATACACTTAACATGACATTCATTGCTTTTAATTGTTCATACACATAACATAACATGCATCACTTTTCATAGTTCATGCACTTACCTTAACATGCAATGTGTCATTGTTTATACACTTAACATGACATTCATTGCTTTTAATTGTTCATACACATAACATAACATGCATCACGTTTCATAGTTCATGCACTTACCTTAACATGCAATGTGTCATTGTTTATACACTTAACATGACATTCATTGCTTTTAATTGTTCATACACATAACATAACATGCATCACTTTTCATAGTTCATACACTTCCCTTAACATGCAATGTGTCATTGTTTATACACTTAACATGACATTCGTTGCTTTTATTTGTTCATACACATAATATAACATGCATCACTTTTCATAGTTCAGACACTTACCTTAACATGCAATGTGTCATTGTTTATACACTTTACATTACATGCGTTGCTTTTCGTTGTTCATTCAAATAACATGTATTGCTTTTCATTGTTCATACACATGACATTACATGTCTAGATTTTCATTGTTCTTACACATGACATTGCATGTTTAGATTTTCATTGTTCTTACACATGACATTGCATGTCTAGATTTTCATTGTCGATGCTTTCCATATAGCACGCATGTGTCGTGTATTCCAAACGTCTGATATTTTACTTTTAGAGCTTCTACATCAGATGTACCAGGGATGGGGAACCTGTGTTTTCCTCTCGCTGCCATGGTAACTGCGAGGTCACCAAGCAGTCTCGTATCAGATGTCAATCATGTCGATTTCAAAAGTGCATCAGAGCAGGGATGTGCAGAAGGGGTCAGTTCTAAATATACATCCATTTATTCATTATGCGAGCATGTGTGTCATACGGTTTTACGCAACTAGAGTTAATTATTCCGTTGAGTAATGACCTTTGTACCGATCGACTTATTGCTATTTGCCAATCACATGATCAACTCTTGAACCACGTCTTGCAAATTTTCCATTTCTTAACTCAGTTGTGTGGGGGATAGTTAGTTCAGTTGACATTTTCATGTAATGAGTTCTTGTTTGATCATTCTAAGATTCTTGCGGGTTAATCATTCAAATTTTTCCCAATGGTAGTAATGATTAAGTTGTGTACGTTGTTTAAGTCATTTTCGATTGAAGATAAACAATGAACGATTGAACAGAAAGTTGTAGCCAAGGAATTGAATTGAATACAACGAAATAAACGAAAAGAAAATATCTATGTTAACCTAAATTAACAGACACGTCTTTTGAGATGAGACCAGGTGTGAATACTTTTGGCCTCCTTCTTTTCGTCAACGTCCATCTACGAATGGAATACTTTGACAAAAGCCAGCATTTATTTTACTAAATTTTTTTTGACACATTGAAATTCGTTGAAGATTACAAATGTTGGAATTTTTGGATTTGTTTCAGTTGTTTATATTTCGCCTCAGTTAAGACTTATTTTCCATTTTTATGACAATATTATATTTACAAATAATTGAAATTTTCAAAGTCTTTATTTTTTATATGTATCATATATTTCAGTTAAAATTTTATGGACAAATGAATATGGTTCCCTGGTTAAATAAAACAACATACATTGCATATAATTATGTCGATATATGATATTTAGTTTTAGTGGATATAATCGAAACAGAAACAGCTAAGAGTCGTTACAACGATACCAAATAAATAGTTTTCGAAATGAATAAACATGATATGTATATATCAGAATAATATTAGCAGTACAAATCTTAGAAAATCAGCTAAAACGATTAATATGGGCGAAGCATTCCCGGGACATCGACATGTGCTATCCTGTTTTTTGCATTTTTGTAAACCCAAAGAAGGCATGTAAAAGATAAAAACATATCCCTCGGTTTTGGTTGAAAATGTAAACACGAGGGTAAGGGAAGGAGGCCCGAGGGTCTTCCCGACTCGATATGTTTACGGTTTCAACGTAAACTGAGGGGTGGTTTAAATTTGTCATATTAAGTGAAGGAAAGGATGACAAATATGGTACAACATCATGAAATATTTGAACACTGAAAAGTATCGCACAAACGCAGACACCTGCCCGCATATGAGGACGTTATTCGCGCAGTACATTTTCAATTCACTCCTGCATGCGATTCTAGAATTAAATAGAAATATCAGTATGTGGAAAAACCAATAACACACGTGACATAACAAAATAAACATATGCTCGCATGGTGCCACTAAGGCGCGTCTTGATTATCTCACTCAAATCTTAAATTTCTAATTTGTTAATAATTTGATCTATATTTTATTTGTTACCTGCAATCGGACGAAATTTACTCAAACAATAACAGAAACTTATGCTGTTACATTTTTGTGTTAAAGGGGCAGTAACACGTTTTTAGGGGGACTATAAGGTGATGTCAGGAAAATGAAAATTAATGGTTCCAATTGAAAGACAATGTATTTAAACTAAATGGGGCAGTAATAACTCAATTATATAACGTAAAGTTTAGCCATGAGATTCCCTTTTCTTACACAAAATGAATTAAAGGTGTTCACAAAAAAATGGCCGCCAATGCATTTTATGTGAATCTTCATACATTGTCCTCTGACTATGGATCATTGGCTTGTGTAATGAGATTTTTGGCACTGTCAAAATAATACATTTAGCATTAACTTACAATTATCAGTGAAATATTTAAAATATAAAATTATCAAAAAACGTGCTACTGCCCCTTTAATATGCTTATGCAAGTTCAAATTTTTATCTACATACTAAGGCTTTTTAATGTCTACAAAACCCATCCAATTTTCAATATAACTTCAGATTTGATTTGATACAAATGAAATTCATACACACAATCAGTCACAAAGTCGTTATTTTCAAATCGATAGTAAAACAGTTTACAGAATCAGTAAACATGATGTATGTAAGAATCAGTTTTGGACTAATAGAACAAAATATGCTAAAATGTACGAAGTCATTATATCAAATTAAAGACATCATTTTTTTTGCCATAAAACAACTCACATTACGTGCAACCATGCCGCAATAGTCTGCTTTCGCACATATAACATTGAAGGGTCAAAGGTCGCCGAAAGATCGGCTCAGGCGACCGCATACTGTATCTCGCTAGACTCAGTATGGGAGTATAGACCTCTCCACAGAGCAGTGCGTCATGCCGCTCTCAGTTACCTCCCTTTGGGTGGCGCTAGCATCGTCCGCCATTAAGCGGCTGCAATCTTACGTCAACGTTCTACGTGCTTACAGTTAACGTTTTTATTAATGATATGACTTCTAACCAATTAAAATGATCGTAAGCGGTCATGAACGGTTTGTGTTATCAAGTCCATTTTTTGAATTCATATATTATGTGAAAATAATCCCCATGCACAGCTAAAAACCCGGCAGAGAGTCACTGTCACTGTTAAATTCTCCCTACTGCATCTATATATAGGTCTAATCATCTCCAAAGAGTTCCTATTATATTTTCTGATTTACGTCTAGCTTAGGTATCACTTACTGAATTTTACCAATTATGAAGCGGTTTTTGACCGAGGTGAGTTTTAGTACAATGGATTGTCAAAATTAAAAAGAATAGATATATAATCTTAAAATTATACAGAAAGTATAGGTCTAAGCTTTATGTTTTAACACGTAACACTTACTCTTGTTCACAAGTTCGATAAGATAATAAAAACGTGTGCACCATAGTGCCTTGTTTGTTAAAAAAGTAAATTATTATTTTAAAAAATCCAACTTATATGCCTAAGGTAAACAATTTTATGGTTTTAATTCTCATAGATCTATGAAATCTTCCTAAAATTAAAATAGAAAGCAAGATTTCAATATCCTAAGCTTTGTCATTACAAATTATGTGTTAATACTCAAGAAATGCACACACACTCAAAACACGAAATAAGAGGAATTGTTTGGCCTATATATAATACTTAAATCATATTTAATTACTTTTTTACCTATTTAAGTTATGATGACTGATATCGTATATGTGATATTTTCAGTATATTTTGTCGATCAATTGGACTACGAAACAGATAAAATATCGTAATAAAACTCATCATGTCAAGACTCGTTTAATTTAGAATGATGATTAAAACAAAATGAAATGAATGTATATCGGTACGAATGTCACGCGATTATAAAACGTATTTAGAAAAATGTAATGAAATATTTTTTTTCTATCTTCGATGATATACCACGATACCGGTTCCAAATTCAACCCCTTCAAGACATTTATCCCCGACATGGAACTGTATAAATAAAATCATTACATCCTATCCAGTGATAAATATAATGCCAATACCATGTCAACATGTTCCGAGTTAAAAGAAAACACTAAACTTGCTCTAACGTGTAATTTAAATCTTCAATGAGTAAATCAATCCCAAAATCAAATTATCCAAAACAAAAAGAATTATAATTTATTACTTATATTTGAAAACACAGTTACACAGTGTAATGATGTCACACAATTCATGGCACAACAATGCTATGACGACAGAAATATGCCTATCATTTGCTAATTATAGATAAAGGATGATTTTATATCATCTTCTGGTATTTGCTACAGAGGTTTTAGTCCTTACTGAAATATTGTAAATCAGAAGACCCAAGGAAGTTTTTTTTTATGTGTTTTGTTTTAATTTATCCGTACTCCAAAAATCAATAAACTAGTTTACATAATAACTTTAATGATCACTTTATACTTTATATTAACTATTTGAGGAGCACTTTAGAAATTGGTAGTATAAGGAAAACAAGGAAATTCTACGTATGAACAACCCCTTTCATTTTTTTATGTATACATGTAGCAATGTTTCGAAATTTTAAATGTTTCCATGCTTTAAAAACCTTTGCCGCAACGTCGCCATTGTCGGAGAAGTTGCTCATCTTAGAATTTCCTTGTGATGAAATCTGAAAAAATGTATATCGACAGTTCCATATTGTTTAATATTATAACTCAACATAGAAACCTGTTGATCTAAATTCATTTAGATTGCTTGTGATATTGCCTGCCTTGGATTGGAATGTTGGCAATTTGAATGACTTTTATTTAAAAGTAAACACTTAATTCCTTAAAATATTAAAGTTTTACACATATTGTACTTGAAAAAATATCAAGGAAAATTTACGACATTCAGGTAAATTCATTGACATCGAAATCCTAATTTGCTGAACGGCTTTCAACGCCTAGTAAACTGGCCAATTAATCCTATACAAAGCTATATAGGCCTACAGTAAATATTGATAGAATGTTATGATATAATCAAGTTTCCTTTAAAAAACGTATGCGTAAGTCTAGAAAATCGAAAAATAAACCAGAAAAAAAAACCAATCAGACAAGATAAAGTAACATAGTCATCTGGGTTAATTAATTGGATATCTAACGTCATTCATAGGCCCTATATTTCTGCACTTTAATATCGCCGACTTTAACATAAAACCGTAATTACCGGGTCATTTACATCCATTGCCAAGCTTTGAAAAATCTTTACAGAAGTGTTTGATGCTGATGTGACATAAGGATATACTTAAAATGAATTATTAGTTGGAAAGGAAGGTGACGTTAGCTTATGCCGCTTAAGTGGTGACTGGGTACCGTCTTTACGTGTATGTAACGTCAATGCGCAAATCCCGCAGCGTTGCAAATAACACTGACCAGTTAACTTTGCAGCCGCTTAATGGCTGCCACAAAATGGCTGCGCCCATGATATTCGCCGTGAGAGGTCTATAGCGAGTAATATTAAGCCTAGGTTTCATTTTTATCCTTCAGAAAAGCCGGAACGAGTAAACCCGAAGGAGGGACAGTTCTTGTGTAAAGTGTGCGGCGACTTGGCCAATGGGATACATTTCGGAGTGTTTACTTGCGAAGGATGTAAAGTAAGAATTTCTTGCCATTTTTATGAATTCAACAGTCTTAGCTGGACAAGGCAAATCTATCAAGCTAAAATGCCGGTCAAAGGTCTTCTGAAGTAATTAAGACAATGGTAAAAGAAAACGTTGTTTTCTTATATTTTATTTCAGCAAGGGATCAGATTTCCAAATGTATTAGATATATTTCAGTCTTACTGCATGATAACTGAAAAGTACGGATAAAACAGGCATGTGTGTAAACAGTACACAAATACCGCCTGTCCGATGTCGCTTTTTGCGAAATATCATGGAGAGTTTTATGGTACGAATGAGTAGGGGTATACTGATTGAATTTAAAAGGGTAGGTTGCCATTAAAACTCTGAAAATTCTAAACTTATGTAGGTGACTCAATTTCCTTGAGTTGCATAAAAATAATAGAATTGTTAACCGAATTCATAACTTTAAAGGGGCAGTAGCACGTTTTTTGATAATTTTATATCTTAAATTTTTCACTGATAATTGTTAGTGGATGCTAAATGTATTATTTTGACAGCGTCAAAATTTTCATTACACAAGCCAATCATTCATAGTCAGAGGACAAAGTATGACGAGTTTAACATAAAATCCATTGGCGGCCAATTTGTGTGAACACCTTTAATTCATTTTTTGTAAGAAAAGGGAATCGCATTGCTAAACTTTACGTTATGTATTTGAATTATTACTGCTCCATTTAGTTTAAATACACTGTCTTTCAATTGAAACCATTAATTTTCATTTTCCTGACATCACCTTATATTCCCCCGAAAAACGTGCTTCTGCCCCTTTAAGAGGATTGCACAGCGAATTTTTAAATATTTGAGAATTGAAGAATTGAGATAAGAATTTTGCTGCGTATGATCCTCGTAAGTTTATTCAGCAAAACTATGACTTCCTTTTAATGACATTGACTGGGAAAATTATATCGACTGTTATCATGTACCGTTCCAATGGATGAACGTCACGTAGAATGTACTTTCTATTGTCAAAACCCGATCGATGCGTCGGATAAACCTTAAAAGATTATGACCAGAGGACTTCCAAGGATCTGATGTCAGCATAATTTACATATGACATAACTTTTTATCACGATTGTATTAATTTAGCTCGAAATGTCAGATTTGTTATATGTGTGAGGAGATTTTAGGTTTCTATCTTGACTTTCCTTTTCAATTACTTGCTGATGTATATATCATTGACTGCTAAAAGTGATTTTTCATGATTTCTTTTCAGAAGTTCTTTCGACGCGGCCTTACTGAAAATAAACCTTACAAATGCAAGGGTCATGGCCGCTGTGTAATGAATCCTCGGAACCGGAATACATGTAGAGCGTGTCGCTACAGACAGTGCCTTAATGTCGGGATGTCACGAGAAGGTAGTCAGATTGATTATCATCACTGAAGACTAGGCTAGTTTGAATGTTTATAATCTCTAGGCTTACGTGGTTGTTTATCATAACTGTAGGCTAAGGCCGAGGAAGTCTCATTGTTTATTATCACTGTAGGTTAAGGTCGAGAAAGTCTAATTCTTTATTATCAATAAGAGCTAGGCTCGCGTTGTTGTATGCTAAGGTCGAAGGAAGTCTTATTGTTTTTTGTCACTGTAGGCTAAAGTCGAAGAAGTCTGATTCTTTATAATCAATAAGAGCTAGGCTAGCGTGGCTGTATGCTAAGATCGAAGGAAGTATGCATATTTATTATCAATAAAGACTAGGCTAGCGTGGTTGTTTATTATCACTGTAGGCTAAGATCGGAGGAAGTATGCATATTTATTATCAATAAAGACTAGGCTAGCGTGGTTGTTTATTATCATTGTAGGCTAAGGTCGAAGAAGTCTGACTATTTATTATCAATAAGAGCTAGACTCGCGGGGTTGTAGGCTAAGGTCGAAAGAAGTATGCATGTTTATTATCAATAAGAGCTAGGCTCGCTTGGTTGTTTATTATCATTGTAGGCTAAGATCGAAGGAAGTAAGCATGTTTATTATCAATACGAGCTAGGCTAGCGTAGTTGTTTATTATCATTGTAGGCTAAGGTCGAAGGAAGTCTGCATGTTTATTGTCAATACGAGCTAGGCTAACGTGGTTGTTTATTATCATTGTAGGTTAAGGTCGAAGGAAGTCTGATTGTTTATTATCAATAAGAGCTAGGCTCGCGGGGTTGTAGGCTAAGGTCGAAGGAAGTAAGCATGTTTATTATCAATACGAGCTAGGCTAGCGTGGTTGTTTATTATCATTGTAGGCTAAGGTCGAAAGAAGTATGCATGTTTATTATCAATAAGAGCTAGGCTCGCTTGGTTGTTTATTATCATTGTAGGCTAAGGTCGAAGGATGTCTGATTGTTCATTGTCAATATAAGCTAAGCTAACTTAGCGTGGTTATTTGACATCATTGTAGGCTAAGGACGAATATAGTCTGGTTGTTTACTATCAATACAGGCCAGATTAGTGTAATTTTTTGTCATCATTTTAGGTTAAGGACGAAGTAGTCTGGTTTTCCTTTTTCCTTTTAGGCTTGTGTGATTTCCTATCATCATTGTAGGCTAAGGACGATGGTAAAGTGATTTTTGATTGGGGTGGACGAGCATAATAATCGTACATCTATGATATTTCATAAATATTACAATTACACCTACATCGATCATCCTGGCCTAGATGTTCCTATGTGTACTTCAAAACAAACTTGTTTTTTAAAACTTGAAATTTCAACCAATTTAATTCAACCAATTATGGGCTAATGTTTCAAATTTGGAGTACCTGTGTTTTTATGGGGTATTGTTTCAAGACTTACAGGCTCGATAGCTGGCATTTCCATATTTGTTATTTTAGGGAAAATGAATTTTAAGAAAACTAAAGAGTACAGGAAGATTGAGCCATAAGTGACCGAGGAGTGAAATAGAATTGGAATTGCCGTAAGAACTCTAAAATTATTATTTACTTGCAGCTATCAAAATGGGAAGACCGAAAAAGAAAGACTCTCTTTCCCCTCGTCTATTGACACCTTCTTCGGAAGAGAACGAAGATTTCGGCGATGTGATCGTAATGAACTGCAACGAGAATGACAATGAAGATGTTGAAATGGTAGAGGTTCCAGTAACAGAGGAAGAAGTTGATTCAAGAGATACATCATGTTCTGCTGACGATTTACCAAATGTCCCTTTAACTCCTAACTCTGACAGAAGTCCCAGCGATATATCTCGGATCCGCTCTGAGATATCCTGGAAAGAGCCATCTTTCCCGTCCAGTATGAATGGAGGACATTATGGTAGACGTAAACCCTACCCTACAGCCTCAACAGTCACCAGTGAGTCTGAATACAGTAGCTTCAGGGAGATTACCTTGTCCAGAGAACCAGAGTCAGACAGGAAGAAATTCCTCAAGAAATTCCCTTGTAGTGCTTTCACCTTTCCTGAAACAGGGCTCAAGGACCCTAGTCTCAAGCGAGAGTATGCCAGTCAGGATGAAAGTGATGTATTCTCTTTGTATTCTCTGTCCAATGAAGATATTGATACAATGCTCAAGCTTCTCGGAGACTTCGAGAAACCCAAGTTGGCTCCGTTAAGACGTAGATTACAGTTGAAAGGTACTGGAATCCAGAAACAACCCAAAAGGATTAAATTTGAGGGCCTTGGCTTGAAAAATCTTGAAAACGATAAAAGTCCCGATGCTTCTACAAATCCTCCAATTCACCAGAACAGCTCACACCCCCTTACATTCTCACCTTCTCTGCCTTCAAGAGATGACTCTTTCGATCAAACTTACACGTTGGCAAAGCCTTTACCGAACTCCTACCCAGATAGTCATTATTGTCCGCAAACAGAAGAAGCGCCTATGAGTCCTTACAAAGCAACAAGCTACAGTCCACCGGTCTACAATCACTCACCGCCTGCTGTGACATCACGATCATCAGAACCCTGTAGCTGCCGATGCTGGGACAAGATTGGAAGTCAGGAATTACCAATGGAAACTCTGAAGAAACGGAACAGTATGGCTCTCAAAACGGAGAATCAATCAATTGGAGAAATCGGTCGAGCCTATGAGGTCCTGTACGATAAGGTAGGATACAGCAGTCTGCTCGAAAATTCAATCATAGGAGACAACGGTTCATCAGTAGCAGCAGTTGAGTCTTGGTGGAACGTGGACATGGACTGCAGATGTATTCATGTTACTGGAGGACTGTGTATGTGCGAGAATGGAGCGGGTCGGGCAGGGAACACCAACTCCACCACTTTACCTTTTGTTTCTTTATCTGTCAGTGAGGTGATTGGCACATACTCTTAGTTCGGCTCTCATCTCTGCAGCATGTTCTGCAGCTGTTCGATGCGTGCCTTTTGTCTGTATCGGATATGGATCTCGGCATCACGCTAAGGGCAACTTGATGAGACGAGCTTCGATTCAGTTTCGTATCCGGATCCTGGCATCACGTCAGAACAACAAGATCTGAATCTGAATCCCTGGAGCAAGATCTGGAGGAGCTCCTTGAGGCCTTGTCGTATGTATTTATCGGATCCTACCATGAGAGCAGGTAAAGAAAAGAACTACGGCTCCACAGAGGCAATATGTTCGACTCTAAGCCTTGTCGTATGTCGATATCGGATCCTACCATGAGAGCAGGTAAAGAATCGAACAACGGTACCACAGAGGCAATATGTTCGACTCTAGCATTGCTGCTCCGAATGATCTCAACAAAACGGGAATCGTAACCTCATTGTCGTTCACAAGACAATGATTGCAGCAAGATTGGATTACTGGTAAATGTAAGGAAATTGTCAGTGACAATACGTTGCCAGCGACAAATGGTCACATTTCTTAATTTGACCTTAGAAGGTCAGTTTTAAAAACGTGACAAACTTCAATCTAATTTTTCATGAGTAGTTTTTATGCTTGTATATATTAGCAGGTAATTCAATCTCTGATAACATGCGATGAGTATTTGCCTTTTAAAATTATAAATTGCAAATTGAAATAAAATTGAAAAACAATGGGCAGGAGCATCATGATAACTAAAGCAGTAGCCAGAGCGGTGAATGTAAACTTAATTGTACATCACTGTTGTTGTATTTCATTAATCTTTCGTAATAAGTTTGACTCATTGCATACTCGAGCAAGTCGTCTAATATCTTAGTATATTATTGTGTGTGATCATCTCTATCACCACTCGAGTGATGTTAATTTCAAGAGTTTGACAATGGTCTGACGTAATAAATTCTCTATGACGTCACACTGATACCGAGACGACAGGCTACTTCGAGGGGCCGGGTAATGATTAGGAATTCATCTTTATATGAATAACTGTCAAATATCATATTATGAACAGAGTTACTGTCAAATATTATTTAATGAAAATAATAACTGTCAAATATATGCTTACTAGAATAACTGTCAATTATCAAATAATGAACAGAATAACTGTCAAATATCATAAAATGAAAAGCATAACAGTCAAATATCATTTAGTGAATAGAATAAGAGTAAAGCATCATATAATGAACAGAATATCAGTCAATTATTTTATAATGAACAAAATAACAGTCAAACATTATATAATGAAAAACATAACAGTCAAATATCATACAATGAAAAGCATAACAGTTTTGTTAACACTTGTTTTTGAAATATCCAAGAGATTATGTTCCAAAGGCTACATTCATAAAATCAAGTATTAAATTAGGCATCACGAAAGGGATATATTTCGGTTTCACTTTATAAGTTCTTTCATAAGTTGAAGATTAATACGTATTACAACTTGAGAAGTCATTTATCTTGCTTTGATATCAAATAACTGATCAGGCTTTTTACAGACCGCAACTAAACTAAACTAACTATTGCAGTGAAGCGCTGCACTTCAGTTAACCTCGATGTGAAGGTATTTTTGAAACCAACCTCAGAAAGTGATTCCCTGTGTTAAATTATACCTGTCAGATTTCGTCCGCCCCTCGTGCCTATCTGAGTGTTTGTATGCAACTCAATGTATAAATTGTGCACATGTAATATTAATTCTTTTTTCTACTCGTATTGTGCCTTAACTTCCCAGTTCATACACTAAGAGAAAACGAAGAGAAATTTCTCAGATAAGTTTGCACTGCAGGACTGCTAGTATTATGTTTTGACAGTCTCATTAAAATCTGATCACCCCTATCGCACTGCGTCTCGACCGTGTTAGGTGACCTTTCTGTCCTTCCAATCAGCAACGAGGCTGATTTTCTGATTGGGAGGACAGAAAGGTCACCGGTCCCGGTTGTTTAAACATTAGAAACATTTAAAGACGTAGCCACTTGACCCGAACCCCATAGAGCAGAACTCAAAACAAAACGCAGCGAGGTACGAGTGATATTTCTAGCTGATTTGAAAGAGCGTTTTAGGGACGACTAAAGCCTATATGATTAATGTGTACAATGATTATTAGATTTGACGACGTTCATTATGCAGAGATGGATAATATCTACTAAAATGCTTATATAATTCTAGAAACCAACGATATTAATTGACAAGAAGGGAAGCTTTACATAATAACGTAGACAAAAAAAATTCTTTTGATATTATTTTTGATAAAGATAATACTCCCTTTGAAGTTATTTATTTATCACGAAAGACAACAATTATTTCCAAAGAAAAACCTGATGACGGAGACCTAGACTATATTAAAAGCTTCATTGATATAAAACAACTTCAAAACTCTCACAGACTTTATTGTAAGATTGATTTTCATTCTTGGAACGACAATGGCAAATATGTTATGTCATTACGAACTTGAAAGGTAAATTATAGTAGACACATCAATATATTTTTCTATTTCTATGTCAACTAGATCACGAAATGCTGCTTTTCCCATTCACGCAGAGAGCCACGTGACGGGTTGACCAACAATGTAATAGGCGCATGACTTTACCCGTGACATTTGGTACCGCGGCCAAGGCTAAGGCTATGTTTCAAATGTTCGGTTCTGTTGTGAATTATGAATTTTACGTACTATTCTTGTTCTTGAGGTTGTGTTGAATTAAGATTTTCGTACTTAATTTGTTTTCTCCCGGAAGTAGGTGTGTCACTACCTATACATACGTATGTCAAACGTGAGTTAAGCAGATCCACTAAGAGAGAGCTACGTATTAACAGTGTTTATATTGTTATATATTTGAAATGATTGCTGCGATTTAAATAGGATGACAATTCTAATATTTATTGTTTTAATATCTATTATCAGTCTGATAAACCTGATCGCCATGAATATTTTGACTTTAAGTTGTTGTATTATTGTTAATTTTCTTAAATGTATTTTTTATGTTTATTTAACTATATGAATAACTTGTCAGTTGTATATGTACAATGCCATCTATCGTATTTTTATTGTTTAAAGGGAATGTTGCATTGTCATCAAATCGTTCCAACAATGCACATTTTTGCTAAAGAAATACCATGATTAAATGTGTATATTTTACGCTAAAAGTTGTTTGATTACTTCAGGATTCCACATTTGTGCAGATTACAAAATGGATTTTCCGTTGTTCTATTGTCTACAATGCATTTACAATGTCGCTAAATAAGTTTAATTTTCAGGTATTTATTTTCATGTCGTATTGCATAACAATCGTCGCTAGATATTTTTACAATTTATTGTTATATCATTGGCTAGAAGGCTAAACAAAATGCTGTATTCCAGAAAGACGGTCGCTACGATACACTTGTCATGTGTCATTTTTGTATACTGAGAACTTTGTTCAACCTGTTGAAAGTATTTATTGGAAGATTTAATACTGTAATTCCAATACTGAAAATGTCCCTAAAAAATTACATTTTGTGCAAAAATGTAAAATGTGTCTGTATGATTAAACCTGTTGTATGGTAGGCTAACATTATGGGTACATATGCTCATTATTAAGTGTTTTTAAAGGTATTTTATATTGTACTATCCTGCGATACAACACAAAGACGCTGAAATTTACTGATAAGTAATAAATACTTTATCCTATACATTTTATATTGTTTGTATCGCTTACGTTATGTGTTATCTTTATATGGGCCTGTGATATGTTTATATGTATATGTATTTTAATAATTGTAATAATATAAATGAAGTTTTTTTTAAATTTCAAGCGATCATTTTGGACAACGATCTAGTTCGCTGATCAACTTGTTTTACACCATAAGTTTTCATATGAGTGAAATAATCCGTTTTGAAAGATTAGAATCTGTTATAAACATTTTAATATATTTATATCATTAAATTTCAAAGCTGACATGTATGATTTGAAATTGTAATAAAATTTCATATAGGACAGACGATAAACTATGAAATAGATAATTAAGTTTCGTATACCATTTCAGATACTTTTGTTGTGATATTTATTTTATACAATAATTACTCCGAAATATAAGATATGTAATATAAATAATTGAACATAATTTGTTATGAGTGCAAATATGGGAAAAATAATGTCATGTGGTTTTTAAGGTAAAGAAACAAAATGTAAGCAACAAGATGTCCATAATGTAATATAAGACATTTGACATTATAAATTGTAATAAATTGGAAAAATAATGTCATATGATTTTCAAGGTTTAGAAGCAAAATTTTAATGATTATGTTAACCAACACTTATGGCATCAGTATCAAAAGGTAACCACATCCTGGTCACAGAAACTAATTATGCTCACGCCGTTCTGAACGTGAGTTGAGATCAGAAGTCTTGCTTTTGTACATGCGACCGGTACCAATGGTCATGTCAACGACTTTCACGTTTTGTTCGAAATTCACGTTTCTGCACACACATGTCGTCACATTGCAAATTGTTTCCTTGAATATGGACATGTGTGATATGTTTAGTGTATGTGGTACAAAATCCAATTTTATTAGGTTTTCATGACATTAATGTGCCTTTTACCGATTCCGGTTGTACCAAATTCAGCAAAGGTTTAAGTTTGGATTTTCTGATTTCCTAACAAGTATATTTTCAATCGTCATGTGTATCATGTATTACTTATACGTTGACAATGAAAATGTTTTAATAACAAACCCTTTTTCTTGAAAATTGATTACAGTATACCATCTACAAAACAAATCATCGTTAATATTTGTCTGGTAAACATTTAACTAACAATTATTTCCTCTTCATTGATCGGGAGTTATGAAACAATTGAAAAAACATATGAATGAAGTTCAAATGAAATGAATTGCTTGCTTCTTACAATATTTTAATAAAAATGTCAGTTGAATCTAAATAAACAAATTGGAGTAGTTGGTTAACAAAAGTCATTAACCCATTTAGACGTGAACTCCGCATATATTCACGTATATGACTAAATAAGTATCTGTTTATTTTTATCATACTTTGACCCTCTTAAGGAAACCTCGAAAATGGGGTAGATTTAATGAAATTGTTTACAAAATATTAACCAATGATTAGTCTTGATAGAGTAAGGAAACAGATTACCTATTGTTAGATGGCAAAATTGAAATCTGTTTGACTGAATATTAAACGTGATCAGAAACATCAAAAGTTTGAGATCTAAGGAAAACCATTGTTAATTATTCGTTACCAAGTCTAGTACACAGAGCCATCTCATTGGCTAAGATAATTCACAGGTGTTCTGTCATTGGTCAGATTTTCAGGACGAAAAGGTCCGTTGCTGTATTTTAGACTAAGGAGTACAGTCACTGGATATCAAAACTTTCTGACATTACATAAACATTATTACTAGTTATATAAATTCTCAAACAATATCAACTCGTGACAGTCGTTCTGAATGCTTTAGTAAGCTTCCAAAATTGCGTTTAAATGATTGACGTGCGTCAATGTCTAGTTTTGATCTGTGGCTACTTCAGCCCTGTACGACGCTGGTAAAATTTAAATGATAATTCAAAGTCGAAAAATCGATGAGATTACATTATTGGTAAGTTTGGCATATATGACTAACAAAAAGGTCACGGAGCGGCTCTTTAAGAATCAACACAATTTTATTCGGGTTTTTGTGTGGGAATAAATAAGCTTTTCAAGCTCTAATTACAAACATATGTATTCTCATCCTACCAGACCAAAATTGAAATTTCACTTCCTTGTCTGTGTTCCTTGACCTCAAATCAATATTTTCATTCGGTTATTTTTAAATACCAAAACTCAAATGTAAAGCATTTGTAAAGCATACGGTAAACATAGTAAGTATTGTACTGCGATTTGTGAGAAATGTTGAGAGAATGTTGGATGCAATAGTTTGAATTATATTTATTGTTTCGGTTTTTTTCGTTCGTAAGTTCACAAATCGACTTTTGATTCATGTCATATTGTGCCTTAAGGTTTTGTAATACATTTGTTAAAACTTGAATCATACACTGACACATCTTGATAAGCCAGGATATTCGTTTCTTTTAATATGTATATATATCCACTCCTACATGTACCCTGGAACCTTCCACTGCATTAATAACTGATGTTAAAGTTTGATTAGCACGCTTTTAAAAAAAAATTAAATCACTCAATCAAATAATTGTTTATGTCAACTGTATTATCTACAGATGGTATTCGGGATTCGGGTAGCATGACCGAGCATGGTCAGTTCGTTTCAGAAATCGTTCATTGGCTACTGTTATTGGAAACATTAATTTTCAGTTTTGTGAGATCCTCCTTACAACATATTACTGTCCCTTTTATTCCCGACGAAGCCTTCTGACAGTAGCAATTATATAGGTATTGACAACCAAGCCTGTCAACTGTTAAGAACAAGCGGTTGATTTGAATAATGAAAGCTTCTGATTTGAACGCTGGACATCTCAGTGCTGTAGCATATTTTCTTAGGGGATTTGTATCTCACGAAATGGGAATATATGTTCTCAATTGCAGGACGCTATTTTAAAACTTACAAAGTGATGAGAAATGAACATGCTAAGTTCGGTTGATCCACTCGAATCCATTCCCCTTACTGTAATTATGAGGATGTTCCCACTTAAATGGCAAAACGAATTTGGGCTTGATACGTTTGGACTGCGGAATATTTGATCGAGTGATGTGAAAATTAACTCTCAAGAAGTTTATTCTTTGCATTCAATACTACTAAATCGTGAATATTTGAAAAGAAGAATGTTTTCATGCCTTTAAAAATTAGCTAGAGAGCTTATAACTTCCACACCGTTAATGGGTACATGGTAGTAGTGCATATTATCGGATGGTATACCCTGGGGTGCCCTTTAGTATTGACATAACCTTTTCTGTTAGAAATATCTCGCTAAGTTTTATTATAAATTTTCATTTCATACTGCTTGAGTAAACAACCCATACAGTGAGATTTATTTATATCTACTGCATATGAGATGTATTTTACGTTCATTTAAGATATATGCTATTTTCATAAAATCATATCTAATTTTGATTGACACCATATTTATCCTTACCTGAGACATATCATTGTAAAAGTGCTCAGAAGCTTCTAACTTGTAGTGATTGACTTTGAAATGTTGTTGTTTAAACGGGTATTTATATCAATGTTGCAGTTCTGGAAGTCGCTAATATCTTGTTAAGAAATAAAAATTGATGTCGAAATGTTTGTGTTTGTTTTCTTGCCATTGACAATATGTTTATCATTTATGGTATCTTCTTCGGAAAAAGAAGTTGAGTTTAAAGAGCAACTTCATGAGTTGTCGGCGATCACATATTACAAACTTTATGAAAATGACATATGAACGAGAATAATCGACTGTTAAAAGAAAGTATTATTTTAAAGCTAATCGATGTCATTGCCAAAAGGAAGGTTTGAAGTCACGATTGTGATCGAAAACCGGACAGTGACGCACAATAATCACTCAAACGTAATTTTGGAAAGCTATCGAAAGCAATCAGACTGAACAAATATGATTAAATTGAATCAGACTGAACGTTAGGATTTTTTACTGTTCCATAAGTGATAAAAATAGTATTTATGTTAATTTGATATGTGAATTTGCCTTCCGTGAACATAAATGACTGTTTTAGATGTTCATTGAAAACAAGTATTTATGGTACATTTACAATTTTGAAATAAATGTGCAAGTTTTTTTGCCATTGAATTTTGCTATTTACGTTCGTGTCAAAGCAAAATTATGATTAAAGTAACGGAGTGGCTCTTTAATGCATGAACACAATTAAAAGCTGAAGAATGACGTCAACAAGTGTTCTTATGATGTTGCATTCTTGTTGCAACACAACGTACACAGACGTACCACGTCATTTCCTCCCAATTAACCTCTGCTACAGTTAGAGCACTAACCAATGAAACAATAAATGTTGATGAACATTTGTGTTATTTCAAAATTAATTATGAAATAATTTATTTACATTTCATATTTTAAAGAATTTCAAAACACTCATATTATTCTCTAATCTAACTCTTGTTCTTATCAGTTTGAGAATACAACATCACAAATCGAAATATTTGTAATTGAAAATTACATATGATGATTTCAACTAAACTGTGTACTTTTTTGCCTGGCAGATTATTTATTAAAATATAATAATAATTATTATTTATTAAAAGGGAAAAAGATAAAATAGTTTTTTCCATCTTAAGAGCGTAGTTGTCCATCCTTTCAGTGGTTGCTCAATTCGCTTTTGAAGTATTATTACCCTGGTGTAAAGCAAGCTAACATTATTGCTGTTAGAAACTACACCACATATACATTCCTTAACCAGGTAACCAATTTGGCTGTGAGAAGAAGGCACATTTTGATAAATGATTGTGGCCCAAGATAACACCACAAGTCTCTGAAAATTAAGTCACAGTGCATTCTCTCCCCACAGAGGCAGATGAAGTCAAGACATGTTGATACAGCCTCTGTTATATTACGCCGAAATTCGTGGGTCCCGGCAGTTTCCCCTGGTGGAAAAAAATTGCACAGCAATCCATTTGAATTTCTTTATCAAACAACGCTTCTCGCATGGAAAGGGTGGTTCATATCACATTGCATTTGCCATCATCTAGTAGCCAAAATGATGATTTAGGAACAGCGTCGCTGATTGCACAACTATCCTATCAGACGTCTCCAATTCTATTCCACAAACTCGTCGTAATAGAACAGAGGCTGTCTCAACATTTCATGGCTTGATCTGCCTCTGTGGGGGAGGGAATGGTCACAGTGAAGTGGACAGGGAATCAACTCTTCAAATTCTCAGTTTAAACAGTAATGAGCTGTTGACCCACTCATCCAGCGAGCTGCGTCCGTTGATGCTGAGCATATCTCAGGATCACTTGCCACTGTAACACTACAGCTGCGTACCTTAAGTTTGTTCACTTGCTTGTGTATCTAAGTGCAAATATCATGTAAATTGGGTTTCATTTTGACGTCCATAAGTTAACTCCAGGAGCACCTACAAACAAAATCCAATTATCTATTTGTAAAATAATTATTCCCAAGCCATATTTCGGGTCACTGGTACTGAATTTAGATATTTGGCATGATTAAATAGACAGATGGGGTCATATTTGTTAAATTCAGATTTTCTTAAATTTCGATTGTACAATTCCATATAAACTCCAGTACAATTACATTGCATTAATGCAAAGGAACAAATATGACTTAGGTCTAAAGCTGTTGATGACTTATGAAGGATTTTGTAGAGGAAAATACAAAATAGTGTTTTCAAAATTTTGACCCCTGGTCTTTTCAATGCCCTGGCAAATTCGTTACGGTTAAGTTTAAGGTATGGCACGCAAATGTTAACGCAAACTGAATGTTAACTTATGTATTCAAATTTCAGCATTATCCGTTTCGTTTTCGTTGAGATACCCCAAAGACAATCCAAATTACATGATTACATGATTTGCACTAAAACGCAGGTAAGTGAACAAACTTAAAATACGCAGCTGTATGCATGTATCAATCTGATAGGATAGAAACCTCGGACAGTTCCCTTACTGATGATTAACAACGCTAGAGTATTATAAAAGTTCCCTGTAATATAGCCTTTGAGTAATATAGGAAACCAGGGAATAAAAGTTTTAAGAAGTGAATGGGGAGTATAGATGCATGGTGTGTCTGTAAAAGGCGACCTCTGATCACCATTTTTGCATACAAAAATAAAAAAAATATATAAATCATTTATTCTTTATAACGCCCACAGACCATTCTAAAGATCTTAATTATAAACCGACAACTAGATTTAACTAGAATGACTTGACTGATAACGTGTAAGGATAGGAAAGAACAACCACAATCAAACGTCACAAATATCGATCTTGTTGTTATAAGGTCTATCATAACACCTGCAGACCACAAAGAACAATAGAGTGACGTCACTAAAGGTTTATAATAACTAATTAACCTGATTATATTACTGATACATATTGACGTCATACTTTAAGTTTTTCTATGCATACCATAATTACATATCAGATATATTTGCAAAAAACTATCGTGTTCATAGAAAGTTAAAGAGACACAGAGAATGTTGATATGATCAAATATGTCAAATTTTGAAATCGATGTTATAACATCGGGAACCACTAACTGAAAATAACAAGTTAAAGGTCAATCAGTACATTAGAGCGAAAATACGGCCATTCAAAGTCGGGATTTTGATCGGGAAAAGGGACAATGTGGCTCGAGTGGAGCGCGCAAATTCGCCAAACGTAATTTTGAAACCTTGTCATAAGCTGACAGGAAGATATATTCGATTCGATAGTGTTTATAAGGTATTGTAACTAATAGGTAGATTAATTGGATGCATAATTTCTTATATTAAACGTATTTGAGGTATTTTCTTGATTTTTCCATAAAATTAGCATTTCAGAGATATTATGCATAAATGGATATATTTGCAAGTCCAGTGATGAGATATGAACTTCAATCAGCATATTAGATATATTGTAGCTTATCAAAACCAAATAAAACTTTAAGAAAGATACTCTGTGTCACTTTAAGAAGTGTCAAATTTGAGCATCATCTTACTATAAGCTTTTTACATAGAACGAACAGAAAACAAACTATCACGCCCGACGTGGATTCATGGATTCATCACTGGGATCTAGATACCAAACAAGAATTCATTCAAAGGTAGCACAAGCACATCTGCAAAGGTTTCAGCTTAAGAGGTATTTTGCTTCTTGAGATGGAAAATGAAAATAGGTCTTGAGAACTAAGCCCTGTGGTCCTTATTAAGTGATCACATGGTCATCAAACGTATGAATTATGTTCCCTATTAGTAAAGGAGTCTCTACACATCGGTTCAACTTTCCGTGCCTTTTGCTTTTCTTAAATTATCTCCAACTCTTAGAATCTTAAACCATAAAAGAATCTTTACATAAGATATAAGATTTCTGGAGTCAAAGATTCTGGAGAAGAAGTCGAAATAGTGAAGAGTGTACGAATGGACTGACAACCAATTTAAAATTCAATAAAAATGATTTTTTTATATTTATACGGTAAAATGTTTTCGACATCAATTCTAGAAACACAGTTAAATTTGTTAAATTCAAGATATTCATCATTATGTTATTTCGTTATGTGCATAGTGATTAAACTTCATATACAATTCCGTATACAAATCCTTTGGTTGACAAAATATGTTATAAACCTTATATTGAAAATAGTTTAAATGTATACTTTGTGTACATCTACATGTACTAGCCATGTATGCATAACGTTTTGATGACGCTGTTTGCGCCCATCAATTAGAACTTAAAGGGGCAGTAGCACGTTACTCGATAATTTTATATTTTAAAATTTTCACTGATAAGTGTACGTTAATGCTAAATGTTTTATATTGAAAGTGTCCAAAATCTCATAACACAAACCAATTAGCCATAGTCAGAGGACAAAGTATGAAGATTCATATACAATCCATTGGCGGCCATTTTGTTTAAACACCTTTAATTCATTTTGTGTAAGAAAAAGGAATCGCATGGCTAAACTTTACATTATATATTTGTATTATTACTGCTCCATTTAGTTTAAATACATTGTCATCAATTGGAACAATTAATTTTCATTTTCCTGACATCACCTTATATTCCCCCTAAAGACGTGCTACTTCCCCTTTAATGTTTCAAACTTACTGTAAGAAGAGAGAAGAATTGTGTTGAGTTGATGGTCCTTTAAAAGTAATATTATTTAGAGTAATTGGGGTGTCTGATTTCCTCGCCTTCATGTTCACTAAGGGCCAAGGAAACGACTTTTCAAGTGGGTAGAATTGCTGTGATTTGTGAAATGCAACAATGAATCCCTGCGATTTGCACATTTGTTGTGAAGAAGTACTCACAATTTCATTCATCAGTATTTGATACTTATTTTGCATGACTGTTGAATTTACAGAGTCCAAAAGAAGCTATTTCAATGTGTTTTGTTGCCAGAATGTTTTGAATTGGATTTTTTTACTAAAATGCGGAAATTCTATAAGTATAAGATGTTATCATTTTAAATAACCTTGATGTTGAAATCATTTTGTTAAGGAGATTTTATAAGAAATATTTTGAAAGGCTTGTTTTTTTAAAACGTGAACACATATTATTTTAAAAGTCATAACTTAATTCATGAAGTAACCCTGTTTCCGTCGTCATTAAAAATCGTGACTTTCATATGGTATCCTTTCTTCTGCCCCTGAGTGTTTACGACGTTGTTTGATCTTTATTAAAATCGTTATATGGTAACTATGTTGAACGAGTTAGCATAAATGGCACTAAAAAAGCGGTCAGTTATTAACAGAGAGCATTGATTACATTTACATAACTTCAAAAGCACAAAAAGATATTGTTTTTATCCCAACTGTCCGAGAAGAATGGCAGTCACGAAATATATAGCATAATGTATGCATTTTATAAAAAAAGGAAAACACTAATTCGGTCAAGGTATAAGAAGAAGAGAGAAAATCGGGCATAAATAATATAGATGCAATTAAAACCCGGATACCTGAAGCTGGTAGCTTGTTTTCGTTCATCTATATAATTGGGTACAACAGGTATCTAGTAGTGTTACATCTTAAAATAAGTATATATAACTAGACAGTAAATATATTCATTTACACGGTGTGAATTACAAGTGATTAACCTTATACAAGACGATGTTTCTAGGCCTGATTTCACTCCTGTTCATAATTATGAAAAGATAAGCACACTATATAAGCATGCCTACATGACACTGATTTTCAAGACAACCCTGCACGCATCTTCACAACGTCACGGGCGAAACGAAAAAGTTCCTAAACTTTCCCATTCCTCCCTTGACATCATTGGCCGTGATTTCTGTGCTAGCATTTCAACCCGCTGCACGGAAGTAGAATAGTCCAATCAGAAGACAGCATGTTAACTGAACCGATTTGAAAAAATACTTTTGTATGTGTTTTACAAGGGCGAGAAAACAATTAATTTGAGTGATACATAAATGTTTGTCTTCTCTGCATTCTCGGTGCTCATCAAAAACGTGAAAACAACCATGCGGACTGAAATTTGAGATTAAATTTCACTCGGATAGCTTTCAAAAAGATCGTCTGTTAGTATTTTGAATTTGTTCCGAAATTTCATTGGCTATTTTGTAAGAGCTGATAAGGGGCGTAACTCGTGATCACGATAGGTGTCACTGCTCCGGATCACCAGTTTTCTACCTTGTGAAGGCAAGGTCTAAAGCGAGGAGAGTTGCTCGATACGTTTTCACCTTGCCGTGGGAAGATGCCCTGCACGATGATCAAATAGATCCGTTTTAATTCTGGTTGCGTTCTTGAGACTTCCAATAATCAATGAAGTACTAACAAGGCCACGGGCCAAAAGTACATTTCAATAAACAACTTTCGTAACTTCATTGCTTGTAATTGCCCACTGAAACATTTTGAATTACATGTTCATTTAGACATGAGTGAAAAAGAAAGTTTTGAGTGTTTGATTGACAAAATTTAATTATGTTTTTACTTACCAAATTTAGTATCATAAGCTGGACATACAAGAACAATGTTTTTCAACAACACTAATTTTACAATATTTACATATTCTGTCATCTCTTTTTATATTTATGAATCTCAACTTTTCAATAAACAGGTCATGAAAAAACAACAAAACAGCTTTTCTAACATTAACAAAATTTACGATAAACAACTTTCAATTCAAAAAGTGTGTAAAAAGTTTGCATTTTGCAAATGTCGAATTTTTTTTTAACAAACTCTGTAGGTAGATACATTTTAAACTTAGCGAAAAATGTATTGAAAACAATGACAGAAATAAAAGTTAAGTTAACATAATTAAATCCAATAGAAACACTTGGATTTCTTTACATCTGAAACCACACTCTGAAACCAGCTGTGTCATCCAGTACTTTCATAACATAACACATTCCCGGCAATTGATATGAAAACATAATTATTAATGTTATCCACAATCAAAAACTCTGATTTAAGCAGATATGATGAGAGGGTGGGTATCTGCCACATTCTCCCAATCTTAATAAATTTAGATCAACAGATTTTTTATTTTGTCATACTGTTGTTGACCAAATATAAAAACCTGTTGATCTAAATTTATTTAGATTGGCATTCTCCATACACCATTTCATTGGATGCGCTCATTTTTACCCCACGAAATTTATTGCAGGCAATTAAAAGTACATGTTCTATACAATCAAAAAAAACTAAACCTTCAAATTTCGACACCATATTGTAAATTGGAGTTATCATCAAATATTTTAAAAAGTAAGATGCCAAACCAAAACCCCAGAGTATCTAATATTTTTTTAATAGTTTTCAGTATCTTTCGTGGTAAAATAGCTGCATATTTAGCATGTATTGACCACGAAAGTGAAATATACACCAATATCTTTATACGCAGTGGTAGTTTCTATGTGACTGCTTCTGTAATACCATTTTTCCTATTTAGATCATTTGTCTCCGTTTATTAACTATGATTTTTGCTTATCCATATCAAAATTTAGGCATACTTTATTAGAATTTTTTTTGAATTCGTTAATTTGCATCTGGAGTTCTTAATGGTGCCTGTATGTGAACAATGTCATATGCAAATATTTAAAGAAAATGATTTAAAGGGGCAGTAGCATGTTTTTAGGAGGAATGTAAGGTGATATCAGGAAAATGAAAATACATGGTTCCAATTGAAAGACAATGTATTTAAACTAAATGAAGCAGCAATAAATCAAATATATAATGTAAAATTTCAGCCATGCGATTCCCTTTTCTTACACAAAATGAAATAAAGGTGTTCACAAAAAATGGCCGCCAAAGGATTTTATGTGAATCTTCATTCTTTGTCCTCTGACTATGGCTGATTGGCTTGTGAAATGATATTTTTGACACTGTCAAAGTAATACATTTAGCAGTAACGTTCAATTATCAGTGAAAATTTTAAAATATAAAATTATCAAAAAAATGTGCTACTGTCCCTTAATAGCATCCTGGGAAATACCTTGGTTTAAATCATTGTAAGGAAATGAGGAAAAAATGTTTTGGTAAGATTAACAGAATAGGGTAATAAAAATACGTTGTCGTTATAACACGGTTCGGAGGGGGGATGCGAATTATTTTCCATATGTAATGAAATAAGTCACGGCATAAATAACGATATGTTGCACAAACTTCAGCGGTGGTTTCATTGGTTGGTAAGATAGGTATGTGCAACTAATTCTCGACTGTTTGCTTCAGCGCGGTCGAGGGCTTCCGGGAAGCACGCGAAAAGCGTGCAGCACGTGCAAAGGCGTCCACATTGACAAAGTAGGCGGAACAGTGAGTGCAACCATGTGATTTCATTTGCCTGACTTTGACACAAATGACCTGGGTGCCGTTCCTCAAAGCAGTTGTAAAGTTACAATCGATTGTAGCTTATTCTTTTAATATTGATTACAATCGATTGTAGACTTACGATTGATTGTAAGTTTTTTGTGGAACGGGAGCCTGATATGTAATAAAGTGTTAATTCTGCTTCACGGGATATGTGTTTATATTGAGATTGATAGATTGCATCAAAACGTTGATTTGCATTTGAGTATTAATTGTTGTTTGAAATTGGCTCTACAAAATTAATAACTTTTAGTGACTAAGTTAGACATGTATCCATACGTTCTGACATGATTGATTTCAGCATTGACAATACCTTGAACGTTCTTATATCAGAATCATGGATTTCACCATCGACGATGTTTTGAAAATTCTAATACTGGAATTATGGCTTTCTGACGTTATGAATGATAAAGAAATTAACACATTCGCTAGATGTCATATTGTTTTAATAACACTCTTGCCAGTAAAACTATACTTTCCTCGCTTTCGCTCGGGAATCTATCATTTTACAGTCACTCGTATGGCAACAACAATATGACATCTCTGCTTGGATATCAATCTCTATAAATATATACAACTCGATGAAAGTTTAGACTCAATGCTTGATTTAATATAATTGTTTCTAGAGCTATTTTCGTAAGAACTGGAGATTCTTATCTAAATGTGACGTGACGTGAGGAAAACTTAAACAATTTATTCGACCCAAATAATGAACGACTGTATTTGTTACAAGGGGGTCAAAAACGTATAAAATCAAGTTACCTTACGAATAGGATTACATGAATCTTGATGATGGAATGTAAGCCAATATGAATACGTGACACAAGTTATCGAATGCGGATGCTTTGCCGTTTTCTCCCCAAGAAATGAAATTATGATCGAACCTGTGTTCTTTTTAACCGAATTTATGGGGGTAGAATGGGAGAATCCTGATTGGAGGCCATCAAAGTTAGTTGTGCAGTCAGCGATGCTGATCTAGATCAACATTTTAGATACTGAATCATGGCAAAGTCATTGTGGTGTGAACCACCCTTTCCATGCGAGAAGGGTTGCCATTTGCTACAGAAATACAAATAGTAAATTTACGAAAACCAAGCGCTCACTGGTTGAAAAGGCAACAAAAACAATGTTATTCATATTATGCCAAGGTAGAAGACTTAAACTTTCCATTTATTGTCATTTTCAATTGTTTAATTGTATTGTAACCCCTTTTGTTTATATGGATGTGAAATCGGAGTGCTGTTTTTCACCTTTTAACAATGGCACTATCTCTTTTAGTATGCTTGATACTAATTTTCTGTCTTTCTTCCTAGTATATATAAAAAAAAATTCAAAACTATTTTTCTGTGTTAATCTTCAATTACTTTATGGCACTTTTTAGAGTGAAGTGTAGACTTTTATCCTGTAAAGTGAACATGATCTAAACTGACAATAAAACTTAAACTAGAAGTCGGATTGCACTAATTTCATTACCATTGTAAGGTTCATTCAAGTCTAAATGACAACACGAAGCGCAATTAAGGTTAGAAACAAGTTAATGTTCGGTTTTTCATGACAATACAGTGTGAAATTTCTCATTTTCCTCAGTTTCTTAAAAGCCATTGTGAACATATCCAGATTCAAATCAATATCGTTTATGCCCTCTATTGACTTATATGTACAGCTGCATACCATAAGTTTGTTCACCTGCTTGTGTTCTTAGTGCAATTATCATGTAATTTGAGTTTCGTTTTGACGTTCATAAAATAACTCCAGGACCACTTGCAGAAGATCTTCAATTGTCCATGTGTAAAATGACCATTCCAAAACTATATTTCGGGATCGTCTTGTCACTGGTGCTGAATGTCGATATTTGGCATTGTTTAATAGACAGATGGGGTCATATTTGTGAAATTCGGATTTTCTTGAATTTCGATTAAAATCATCCATGTTAACTTTGTATGAAAAAAATCAGAACAGTATCGTTGCATTAGCGCAAAAGAACACATATGAATAAGATCTAAAGCTGTTGATCATTTATGAAGGGTTTTGTAGGGCAAAATATAAATCAGTGTTTTCGAAATTTTGACCCCTGGTCACTTCAATGACCTGCCACATTTGTTACAGCTAGGTATGACATACGAATATGTCAACGCAAACTGAATCCTAACTTATACAGTGAAATTTCATCATTATCGGTTTCGTTTTCACAATGATATGATGTATCAAAGACGTTACAAATTACATGATATTTGCACTAGAATACGAAGGTAAGTGAACAAACGTAAGATACGCAGCTGTATGCTTCTGAAATAAAATGACAAGCCTCTTATGGTTGCAGCGGGATTATTCTGCCTTGCTTCAAGTTGAGCTTATTCAGTTGTTTGATATTACCTAGGGCTCAATGTTCTGCTCGGATTTGTCCTCCAAGAGAGTCCAAAATGTGCTCTATTGGAGACAAGTCAGGGGAGCATGCAGACCAAGGCAAAAGTTTAAGTTTCTGTGTTACTCAGAAATACTGAGTCAACCGGTCTAGAAGGGTTCTTTGATTGGCATTCTAGAGTATGATGATCAATAAGGAATAAAGAAGTTGATTATCCATAAAATAATCTTCCTTATTAATCTGTCTGAATGGGGCCTTGCATTATCATGCTGAAATATGATTGGATGTTGGCGGCTGAGCTACCCCGCGGAAGGATCTGTGGGCTCTGATGCCTTAAGCACGAAGTTGTCTTGGCACTGTGAACCTGCCGATAGGGTGGTTTGATTACGTCATGGCCGATGACGTCACTAGCAAGAATTTATTTCCTACTTGCAGCCAGATGTGCCTATCCTCTGCATGAAACTTGGACGTCCACTACGGGTCCTGTCGCCAGTATGATCAGGATGGTGGCACCAGTTAAAAATCTTTAAATCGACCTGCGAGTGCATCTAAAGGTTCTAGCAATCGTTGTTCCGATGACGTTAACAGGTTTATTCAGGCTGCTCCCCTACGGTCATCTAAAGTTAAATTAGTCATCATTCTTCTGGTGGTTTTTTGTTTGTTAATTATGACGACAAAGAAAAATATGCATTGAATTTATCTTAGATGGTGCATTTTTTACCGGTGTTGTAGCAATAATTCATTATTCTTGTGAAGTTGAATTGAAAAGTCAACATTTCAATATTTCGCGTCTGCATATGTTGTAAAAAGATAGCCTTTGAGCGATCATTTTCTGTTCGTTGTTAAGTCACATACTGCCCTAACTATTGACAAACTAAAAAAATACCAATGTATACTTTCTTTTGCTCGACAGTACATGTATATTATGAATTTGTAGACCCGAGGAAAACAAGAAAAGGAATATGTTATGAGTGTCCAAACCATAATCTATTATAGATAGCCTGAAGATAATAGATTTCTCGAGCAAAGGCAGAGATATACTAAAATCCTTGCACGAGTGTCGGAAACATTATTTTCCTCCGGAGTCACGAAATTTAGAAATATTGCAATAAGTCTAATTGCAACGAGAACGTAATTTTAAAGACGAAACGTAACGCCATAATATTGTTCATAAACTGCCTGTTAACTGCAAAAAAAGGTTGAAAGTGAATAAAATTAAGATTTATAACAACATTTAGTGCCCTTTTCACGTATTCATTCGAGGAAACCTAAACTAAGCAGATATATTTTTAATAATGAATATATATTTGCAATAAGGAACAATACAGAATTGCAAAAATGTGAAAAATGTATTTTACACTTGATCTCACCAAGGATATCTATAGCTCATAAACTTCCTTGAAATGACGTTTAAAGACGTCATAAACCATGCTGATAACACACGCGTACACATTAATACAGTTTGTACACCTCGTGTTAACCCGTGGCTTTCGCAGTACATACACGTGAAGGAAGCAAGCACGTTCCATTCAACGTGAAGGAATCGTTGCTCCTTAGATCGATAATTCTCTGTATTTTTATTTGATTTATGCTCAATAGCTGAACAACAGATTCCTGAAAACTAAAATTATTAGTTCACGTGTTATTCTATCTGGGAGTTCATTAATCATAGAATAAAAAGGCATATGTACGTTTGCATCTATAAACTATATTCTTCACGTTTTTTAATACAAATAGATTGACGTTTGCGTCAAAGGAAATTTAGACAGGATGTTACAAGACTAGACGTATTTAGACGTAAGTTAGTCCTGTTCTTCTTTTGCAATCAACAGAATTCATTATAGATTTAACAGACACACATTTAATATTTATTTAAAAAAAATATGTGTCGTTAGAAAATTCATGAAGATGTTAAAACTGTAGATCCGTCATTGGCGTTTACTTGATTGACTCCTCAAAGCAGGTAGAAATGTTTCTTTCACGGATTGAACTCAAAAGAATCAAAAATTCATTCCAAAATCGAATGAATATAACCTTTTTGTCAATGAAATAGTTGAAAATTGTAACGCTTTTAAACAACCTATATTTTACAAGATTAAAAAGGTCTGATGTTTGAAAGTAACACAAATGTATTGGTTATCTGAAAACCATGGTCATTTCGTAGTTTCGGCACTAGAACCATACCTATTTTTGGTAAATGCAGTTCAATTAGAGCTTCAATCGCAAAGTCTTTTAATGTCAACATAAATGATTTTTTTTTTAAATATTCACCAAAAAAACATATTAAGAGTGATTAAGTCATTCAAAGAATCGTAACTTTACTAACATTTTAATTTTTTTTGTTATGATTTTTTTTGTGCCAATTGTTTCTCTAAATGTATTAATTGACTGAAGATATCATCTAGGACAATACTAATAATAGTCCATTTATATAGTGCATATATCAAATGTGCAGGCAAAGCGCTTAGTGACATATTACCCTGGTCAACGAGTACAGAACACTCCCTACAACCGGTCGCCTGTCAGGCGCTCGAGATTTAATAATACAGACAAGAACAGTACAATTAAGTTGGAAGTATTTTTTAAGATTTTCGATAGCCAAATACAGCCAATACACTTGTATGGGTCAGAGGTATGGGGAATTCGTAGATATGACAGTATTGAGAAACTACACTTATTAGCATGTAAATTATTTTTAAACGTCGGCCCACAAACTCCGAATGCAATTGTCTATGGAGAATGTGGAAGACACCCTGTGTATATTAACGCTCATGTTAGAGCAATTAAATATTGGCTTAAGTTAACTGCCATGCCAGAAGACCGTATTCCACGAAAAGCATATATCATGTTGAAACGGTTAGACAGTGTGGGATATAAAACATGGGCTACGGAAATTCGCATTTTGCTCACTTCGCATGGGTTTGGATTTGTTTGGTTGTCGCAAACTGTTCACAATCATTATTCCTTTATGCAAAGCTTCAGACAACGTTTAATAGATATATTTATTCAAAGTTGGTCAAATACGCTAGAAAATAGTTCACGGTATACGCTTTATAAGGACTTCAAATACACTTTCGGATCAGAAAAATATCTATCATTACAACTATCCTTTAAATTCCGAAATATTCTCATTAAATTTAGAGCGGGTTTGTTAAAATTAAAGAATAATGAAGGTCGCTGGCAAGGCATAGATTCGTTAATGAGAATTTGTCCATTATGCAACTCGGGTATAGAAAACGAATACCACTTTTTACTTATTTGTCCTGCTTATACCACTATTCGTAAAATATATTTCACTTTAAACATGAGAACAAGTACGACTGTATTTAAGAATCTCCTACAGACTAAAACAATATCAGCAACAAATTTAAGTTACTATCTTTATCATGCCTTTGAAGAAAGAAAACGTTTACTTAATGAATATGATATGAATGAATGAATGTGATAGAAAATGCATTGATCTTTATATCCTTGACAATATACAAGAGACTATACTTTTGATTTATATGTTACAAGACCTCTCCTCTTAATCTATATATATTGTATGACATGCTTGTATATATGTATTTGGGCCTATGGCCTACATACGAAATAAAGATGATGATGATGATGATGAACAGATTTTTTTATTTTGAAAGTACTAGTGTTTAAGTGTTACTTAAGATAATGAAATGATAGATCTCAGACAAATGTATAATTGTATCTTTAAATTTTATTACTTTGTAGAATTTATAGCCGATGAAACAAGATTGACGGATATCTAACTCTCAATCAATTAATAATGTTCCAAAATTATGGATTTTTAATTTTTTAAACAGTTAAAGGCACCACTCGAGCGGCTTTAATCCGCCATTTTGAAAGGTTAGCATTGTGAAAAAATAATTTTGCTGTAATATGCTTATTCAAAATTAAGTAATAACTACTACTCCATTTGAACTTCTTTATCAAATGACAACGCTTCTCGCATGGAAAGGGTGGTTCATACCACAATGCTATTGCCATGATTCAGTAGCCAAAATGGTTATTTAAGCCGATTGCACAACCAACTTTGATTGCCTCCAATCAGGCATCTCCCATTCAATCCCACAAACTCGGCGTAAGAGGCTGTATCAACATTTCAGAACTTGTTCTGCCTCTCCTTTGATATACTATTTTGACACTAACATTTTCTCAAACTCCCGTAATATACATGATGTCATAAAGTTATGACATCAGTGCATTGAGAGCAAAATGACGTTGTCTTTACATGTCTTTATATATACATTTGTTGTAATAAAATGATGTTATACCCAGTTATTTTTAAAGACTGTTTATCAAGGTCTAACACGACGATACTGGATTAAAGACCTACCACATATGAATTGAGAACTGACCGTAGATAGTTTTCAGGTTTCGCCGCCGTTAAGTATTTCAATACTTTAATTTGAATTAAAATCGTTATATGCTAAACATGCTAATTACATACATATATGGTTTAATTATTTTGTTGATATGTCCGGCACAACAACGATACGAAAACTATTGTTGTTATACAATAACTGATTATTGTAATCATTAGACAAAGAAACCAATTCCTTCCCAACAGAGGAAAATAAAGTCATAAAATATTCGCATCACAAACCAATTGAATTTTAAGCTAATTGCAAGACTTCTCACATTGAAAGAGTGATTCATATCAAAATGACTTTTCCGTGATTCAGTAGTCAAAATGCTGATTTTAGGCAAGCGCGTCGCTGATTGCACAACTAACTTTTACTTCATCCGATTGGACATCTCCTATTCTCTCCTACATACTCGAATAATTAGAACAGAGGATCGATCAACATTTCATGACTTGAACTGCCTCAGTGGGGATAATATGGAAGTAAACATACTTCTGTTAAACAAAATTTTACACCATTAGATTTGTTTTCATTAGCACTCAGAAAAGAGTTTCTCAAAATTTATCGCAGATCTCACCACTTTTCTCATGAATAATAATACACCAGGGGCAAAAGAAACGAAACTTTCAAAAGAGTACAAATCAAAACCCAGTTGTAACTTAAATGCAACTACGAACCCTTGTGATAGGCACATCAGTTGTGAAGAAGTACTCACAATTTCAAACATCAAAGTATTATATTAATAATTGTATGACTGATTAAATACACGAGGGGTCCCAAAACAGCATTTTCAATGTTGTCTTTGGTCATAATCTTTGGAATTGGAATAAACAAATTATGAAAATTTAAAATCAAATTAAATTGAAGATGTTATCAATATAAATAACTCTGGTAGAAGTTAATTTGTTCACGCATTTTGTTTGTAAGTTTGTTTAAAAACATTTTCACTGTCCTATCTCGTCTTGTTAAGGGGATATTTTAACGGCGTTTTTTGAAAGGCGTGTATTTCAAAAGCGGTAACAGATATAACTTTGAAATTAAACACTAAGTTCAGTTAGATTTTGAAGACATGAATTAACCGCCGTATTGAATTGTTTCAGTTGTAGATATCACTAGTAGCTTAACCTAGCGGGCATTAAATATGGTATCGTTTCTTTTGCCCATGAGTGTAGATCAAATGTAAATCTCCACTTTGGGCACCGGAAGTACAAAATATTCCATTAACAACAAAACTAATGTTCTTTTATATTCAGCGTATGTGTTTTTATGAAAATATTTTACAAATTAACTCTATCTAATTTATCTTTTTATCTAATTTATCTAATTTGAATTTTGTAGAAGACCATTTCCTCTTTTTTATTTTTAGAAGACACGCGTCCAGTAAATTCACATTTGAATAAGATTTATAAAATAATGAGATCTTATAATAACACAAATTTTTTGTACAAACTACATTCCATGTACCTGAAAAGATGTACTTAAGTACTTTGTACTTGACCTCAACCCTGACACAAAGCTCGGTTACTTTTTACGAACGTTTTCTTCACAAGACTGATGGATAAGATATCTAAACGAAACTGGCCGCATGCATTTTGTTCTTGCTTGTAACACCTTATTCTTACACTGTGGATGATATAGAATGAATAAATAATTAAATATTTTACCTAATAAACGGATATTTATACTTATAATCAATGGGGGAATTTGGAACAAACAGAACTTTTCCGAAACCTCAAATAAAAACTTGAAGGAAAATTCCAGTAAGATTCCAATTTCATTCTAACAAAAGTTTGAGTTATAAAACACATTATCAAAAAAATTCTGTCAACGAGTTGAGCATTTACATAATTTTAAATCGGACGATGAAGGGTTTGAAAATATGACGTCATCGAAACACCACAAGAAATCAATGCAATTACACATTTGGTGATTTATCAATAAATATTGTTTTGGCTCTTTTCCCTTTTTTGATTGGACTTTCCTTTTAGCTAAAAACATGTTTATGGTTTACTGCGTCACTTATCTCCTATCCCTTACCTCAACTTCTACTAGATGGACTAGTCCCACTAGATGGGGCTAATATTGCTCGTGAACTTACAATTATTTAAGTTTATATTCCCCTTTGAACAGCCAAATCAAAATATAATTTTCAAATTAAAAATTCAAAAACCACTGGGAAGTGTTCTCTTACAACTTAGTAATCTCCTACACTTGTCAGTTTTTGCATTCGACGTCAAAAACTTAAGAAATTTGTAATTGATAATCGTGTATATGATAAAACCAATTGAGTTGTATACTTTCTTTTGTACCTCAGTATATTTTGGTAGTGTATGAAATAAGGCCAATCCGGAACCTGGTTACTTTTGGTCCGGGCTTTTTTTAGTTTTTTCTTCAATTTTACCTTTATAATTTACAAAATATTACTTTAGGGCTGACAACTTTTTAAGCGTATTTAATATCCTTATATTGGGTAATACATGCTGATAAGGTCACCTTGGTTCTTAAATGCCATGTAAATTCAATTCAAGCGACCAATTTCAATAACCTTTTTCGACATCTTTTAAAACAACATCATGTTTTAAAACAAGTATCATAGTCTTAATCTTGTGTTAAAGTCATTTTATGAATTATACATTGAACAAACCCTGTTTAAAAATACATTTCTTTATCAAAGAAGGTTGTTTTTATCCGAAGTTATTTTCAAAACATAATTTCCCTTTTAATTTATTTCCCCAAAAGTTAGTTTTGGTATGTAAACTTTTTGGCATGTAGAAGGTTTGGGATAAAACCAACATAACATCAGGAAACGAGGTAAAGAAGCGCATATAGCTGCGTACCTGCAGTTTTGCTAGTGTACATTAGTGCAGAAGTCACGAAATTTGGGAATAGTTTGGACGTCAATTGAAAACTCTTGAAAATTATTTTCTATGTGTCTATGTTTCTATGACTGGTCCCCTTTTTTAAAATTGGACTTGATGTACGGGTCATAGTTTATGAAATCTGATTTTCTTTCAGTTGTATTACTGTACAATATTCCTAATCATCGGTTACATTGACTCAGCGCAAAGGAACAAGTAGGACTTATGTATAAAGCTGAAAATTACCTCTTATAACTTCAAAAATTGTTACTCTGAAATGATAGTTCAAGAGATTGAAAATACATTCGCAAGCTAGAGTTACACATTCATAATGTCATTTTATCGAAAAGAAGCATTAGAATAGCAACATTTTTTAGATGGAGTTTATGAAGAAGGAATGTATATAGAATACGCGGGATATAACCAAAAATGATGAATATGTACATTGTTGCATAGTAAAGAAAGTATCTGTTAAGCAAGCATTTGGTCTAAACGTCCTGTATTTGCGATATATATATAATTCATTTCGCGGGTGTCAGGAGATCAGAATTTTCTAATGGATTCGGCGTTTGTGTTAAATTTAAACCATAGAGACTTTTGTGGCGGTGCTCCCATAGGTATGGGATCAGTGGCGGGACCCTGGGGGATGTTTTCAGTTTTAGGTCACTTTAACAAATCCAGTGGTCATAGGTAATGTACTTACACACCTGTCTATGCGATACCCTAGCAGGTCTATTTCTAGTACTTTGCTTGTGATCTAATGGGAGAATGCCTTTTGTATATGTGTTGACCCTCTCAGAGGGCATTCTTCCATTGGTAGGCTTTTAATAGCCGGCGGCTTGTCGGAAATGGGTGTTACCTGCGGCTTGCAGGAGGGATGGTTACCGGCGGCTTGTCGGAATGTGTGTTACCTGCGGCTTGCAGGAATGTAAGTTTACCTGCGGCTTGCAGGAGGTGCTGTTACCTCCGGCTTGCAGGAAAGATGGTTACCGGCGGCTTGTCGGATACTGCTGTTACCTGCGGCTTGCAGGAGGGGTTGGGAGAGGGAACTCATCTGTGGTAACCCCAGTGAGTTCAAACCTCCTATTCGAGTTGCTCTTCCACCTTACTTGGCGCTCGGATTTATCTATGTACACTTCCCCCAGGGTTCCGTCACAAATGTGATTTGTAATAAACTGCGCCCATGTAAAACTCCATTTTCCATGTTTGTTGTTATTTTACTACTTATTTGGTCATATTGATAATTCATTTCGCGGGTGTCAGGAGATCAGAATTTTCTAATGGATTCGGCGTTTGAAATAGCGTCACAAGATTTTCATTGAGAACAAAAATTTGTGCCATTTGGAGATGAATATGTGAGAATTTTTTAATTTATAGAATTTATTCTGCAATTCTCATTCGATTCAAAGCAAAACATTATGTGGCACAGAGTAGCTCTTTAATAAGGGACCGGTCATTTATTACAGGGGGGGGTGGGCCGGGGGTTTTTCACTTGGGCTTGTACATAAAAATGTGACCCTCCCCAACTCAATGTCATTTTTTTGGGCGGCCCTCCCCATTTATGTGTATTTTTTTTCATGACCCTCCCCTAATTCATATCTTCAGAATATAAAATTTGACTTCAGAAATTAATATTAGGGTCTAATTTAACCAATTTTCATTAGCACTTTAAATGATAATTTATTGAATGTTGTGATATACACATTTATGCTATGATTATCAGTTGATTATACCGTATATAAATGTATAGTTTGGGAAATATGCCTGGAACAAAATGACTTCCTCAAAGACTCGCTGTTAAAATAATGGACATTGGTTTTTGGTGAAGACAAAATTAATAATACATTTCATTGATAGATTTGATAGAAGGTGGACAAGAATATTTCCTTATTTATATGCTAGAATGCATTGTCTCTAAGATAGGAATCAGGAATTGATTATCATTAGTCAGGGATAACTTTAAGAACTAAGATAACTTTAAAATCTAAGATGAAACGAGAATACCAGACATAAATAAAGGGAAAATTTACATTTCATGGTAATTTATCAATATGAGACTATATGGATGGAGGCCTGTCCCTCCAACTTTTTCATCCCAAAAGGTTGTATGATATGATATGATATGATTCATAAGATATAAGCTGTTGTTGCCAAAGGGCTTATAAATGTATGTAATACATGTCAAAGATTTTCCTTCCCAGGAAACAAAAACTGAGCAAAATGGAATTTCACCATACACAAAGCTTAACCATGCACCTTCAACAACTTCTGAAATTTTTGCTACAAAATATGTTCAGTACGTCAAAAGATTACATAAGTTTATGGCAAAAACATACAAGGGATATAGGGATCTAAAGTGATTACAAATGGTTTTGTTACATTTGAATATGATAAGTTTAATGAATTTGAGTTAGACCATTCACTTCATGACAAAATCTTGAGAATGGAAGCAAGAAGTTGACTTTGTATGAAGGTAACAAGGCACAGCTGTAACTCATAAAGATACCGTTGATATTTTTCATCATATTTGAAAAAGAAGCATTTGAATTATGAGATTGACAGGTAAATAGGATACTAACGCATATATACGGACAATACGATTGCTGCATATGACCGAAAATGTACTTTAAATCAGTTATTCAAATATCAACATTGAAATTCATTTTATATTTATATTTTCTCTGCTATATAATATGTTTGAAATAGTTGCTAGGATATATCCACTGACATAGATTGAAGATTTATGAATATTGATCAATTTATAGGTTTCATGAATTTGCATAATATCATAAAAAGGGTCACTCTCAGAAAAAGACTAACATAATCATTGTGATTAATTATATATAACTGGTTCTTTTAATACAATATACTATAATAGGGTTGACAATGCATCTACGGTAGGTATCTAAAAAATGTAACAGAGTAACAGAAGCCTTAAATATATAAATTGTCTGTCCTCATAAAGCTATCCGTTCAGTTGAGTTCTGCTGTTCTATGAACATGGGTTAGAAGTCATGTAGCTAATATCAACGTTTTATGGAAAGTCTTAATTCGGAATTCTAATCCTGAACTACTCAAAATGAAAAATATTTTTAACTTTACCCCTGAAAAAGCTATGTTATGACATTCTACCTCATCTTTAAAGTTTTCAAAGAAAGATGGTATTATTCTTGTCTATTTCAAAATGACCCTCCCCAAACTCTTGTATTTTTTTTTCATGACCCTCCCCTTAAAGATGTATATTTTTTTGTGACCCTCCCCTGAAAACCCCCGGCCCACCCCCCCCTGTAATAAATGACCGGTCCCTAATTATCTAGGCCTTATATGAAGGAATTATTTCAGATTTTGAGCACTAATGTTACAAGTTAAACACTAAATAGCGCAATCATTTCGAAAGGGTTAATTCATGGTGATGGCCTCGCATGCTTTAACGGGTGGAATATTTTCACGAATCGACCGCTCATTGAAGATTTTGAAGAATGTAAGGGTTCAATGATATATATCGAATATATAAGGTAATAAAACTTCTCAAATATTTTTTCTTTCATGTGACAGTAAAGCCTCGAACATGCTACCCTCCGATTTTTAGGTCAACACTTCTATAAACTAGATAAAGGTGCCTTAACAGTCGTTGTTGTCAGTTTTAAAAAACTGTCTGTTTCATTTGACATGAAAAGCGTGGACGCACGTGCATAGGTGGGTATGGCTGTCAATCACCCAGAAGGGCGTGCAAAAATGGCGATGTACAAGCATGAAGGAATCCATTTCAAGCGCGTTTCATATCCAATGAAAAATAAGGCTAGATTTTTTAATAAAATGTCAAAACTTTTAATAAAATGTCAAAAATATTAATAAAATGTCAAATTATTAAGTTTCATTAAGTCATACATGGGTCAAGGTAGAAATGGGGCTCGAATTCACGAATCATTTTTGAATGCAATCTCCATTACATATCTATTCATTCATGCAAATTTTGCAAAAGTGCTATGTGATAGTGACTGAAATACTACTCCTTATAGATAACAAGTGAAATTCGTGATTCGTTGACAAAAGGCGTGGGAATTGGGTTGTCTATGACGTCATCCCTGAACTCTTCTCACCAAAATGACGTATTTCACTCTTTCATAGTCTAGGTTCGTCTGAGAGAAAGCATCTGGTTAGAAGATAGCATTGACCAATGACGTATACGTATGTTAGATGACGATTTTCAAAAAGATGATAGTTTTTTTTTCAACGAAAGCGATCTTTATCTTGTTGGATGATATTTCACAGCATGTCCTCATAATGATATAGTCACGATATAGAAAAATTCCACTTTACGAGATAAGAGTTTGACATTTCTCACAGACTAACGATTCCATTGTCCTTTATTACATATCAAGTTCATGATCTTGATGTTTTGGTGATGTCGCTTAAATTGGAATACATTTTATTAAAATAGTTTAGCAAATAAAATAAACTGAAATAGACAGCAATAAAAAGACAATATCATAAGCATTATTTCGAGTAAGGTCATTCCTTATCGTTTAAGACAATCAAAATTTATATCTGTCTGTCTTCATAATACATGCTATTAGTTTCATGATACCATCAAAATTTCTTTTAAAGTCCAACCTATTTTAATTTTCGTCAATCGAAGTCTATGGAAATAGCAAAAATCCATAAATATGTGCTTTATTCTTGGAATTATTTAATGCCATTCAGAAATTGGTTTAGTGATAAGAGAAAAGGTTTTGGATTGCAAAATCTTTATTCTTTCACACGTACTTCTGATATCCAATATATCACCACATGTTGATAAAAGTAACAAATATCCGAGGCTTGTCGATGATATTTTACTTTTATCTATATTATTATATTATGTATATAATCTATATATTTGATATCAGAAGACACGAGGGTGAGATCTTTGAACATTGCATAGCCCTAAAACTCCTAAACAAGTGATGCCAAAGCATTGTGATGTCATTGTGTTTATGACGTCATAACATTGTGATATCATTACTGAGATGCAAAGTGTTTGTGATGTCATGGCCCTTCTGATGACAGGACATTATTCAAAATCTACTGTCAAAACGATATCTCCTAGGAGATATCACTTGATCTTCAACAAGCGATATCTCCTGTGGAACACAGTTTTGGACGATAAATAAGTTATATCTATTCTTTTGCTTCTTCATGTACATCTTTATCAAGTCTGTCTACCACTATGCTTGATATCCATCTGAAAAGGAGGCGAAGAGTTGGAAAAAAAATCGGGTGAAACAAATTAATAAGTTTATATAACATCGTCTTTTATATTATTCTGTTTGGAAACACCCTCGTCTGTCTCCAGGGATGTTATACATGTAGGCCTAGGTTGATATATTTCTGTGATTATCTAAAACATTAAACGTATTAGGTTCCGGAAAGAGTGTAGACTTAATGAATACGACAAAATGTTCGCTTCACTGTAATTTTAGAGAACGTGTATTTTTATTTCAATTGTCTAGTTCCGGTTGTTAGATTAACAGTGAGAAAAACTTTATTCTAAAGATCTTGGTGTTCTTTTGTTATCGTAAACATTTTCTTTTAAAAATTGGCATTAATCACATTTGAGTTTCGCTTCTTCAATGAAAGATTAAAAGACCCTCTGAGGGATAGTTTCATCCACGTTAATATATCTACCTTTGATGTATTTCGTTGAGTAACAATTTCAAGTTATAACAGGTACACAATATCAGTCCTTATGTGTCAAGTCGTTAGTTTGACCGTAACCTCAAACGCCATTTTAAAAAAAAGAAGATATTTTGCATTTGGAATGATGGGGTAGGGTTCGGGGATTGGGGAGTCTGACCCAGGGGCCAGTGGGGAAGACCACTAAAGAGTTATGCCTATGGCAAAATGCTGGGCAAATGTCAGTTACTTCAAAGATACTTAAGTCACACTCTTACGAAAGAAGAGTAGCATCACCCGCCAAGTTCCGACTGAGGAACCCACAAGTGAAAAATGTCAAGAAATAATTGAATGCAAGACACGAAGGAGTTAAAGAGACACTGATTGTCTTTCTTAAATTTGTATTTGGTTTCGATAAGTTTGTTATTTTTTAAATAATTATGCTGATTGAATTAATATCTGATCACTGGACTTGCAAATCTGTCCAAATATGGTTTATATCTCTAGAACGCTTGATTTTATCAAAAATCGAATAAACATCTACAATACTCATAATAGTCGAAATTGTGTATCCATTTAACCTACCTATAAGTTACAATACCTAATAAACACTATCGAAGATATTTTCCTGTCAGCTTTTCGATCAGGTTTCAGAATAACGTTTGGCGAATTAATGCGCCACTCGAGCCACATTGTCCGGATTTCGATCAAAATCCCGACTTTGAATGGCCGTATCTACGCTCAAATGTAGCGATTGACCTTGAATTTGTAATTTTCAGTAACATTTAGTAGTTCCTTATGAAATTATGTCGATTTCAAAATTTCACATATGTGATCCCATCAACATACTCTGTTTCACTTTACTTCAACTCATTCGAAAGATATAGAAAGCCGCATTAGATGAAGGGGTGTCACCAGTTGCTTATGCTTCAAAGGGGCAAATGTAGAACAACATCGTATAAAGCTGCTCATAAGCAATTACTTTTGAACACAGAGCCAACATCATGTTATATATTGTCCGCTTTACCAAAAGTTCTAATTTCGGGAGTAGTTAAAGAAAAATCATTTTAATCACATACTGACATATGATACATATATGTACCTAGAGGAACAACGGAGTCTTAAATATCAAATGTTAACTTTTTTATTATTATATGAAATCATAATTTCGAAATATTTCTATAAGAAACGGTATACTATATCATAATGTTAACCAATATTGACTATTTTGACAAAAGGTTTGCTAAAAATATGTTAATGTTCAAATTGTGACCAAATATATCGATTGGAGAAGTTTTTTGAGGTTTTTCTGGCATGCCATACATCAGTTTTCTCATATAGAAATTATCAATTTTATTTAAAGGTTTTACTATAACATGTTGTTCATCTCTTGTGCCCAATTCACAATTTCCAATATTGATAAGATTTTGTTACTGGTAAAGGATTAGACAAAAATGGTAAGGTCATTCCAACGCTTTTGTGAAGCAAATGGTCTTTGGTGCGGTCAAAGCTCTTTGATGTAGAGTGGAACGGCCCTTAAACTGAAACAGAGGCCTGTGATGTTTAAGAGTTCCGGTCATGGACAAAACATTAAGGAAAAAGTTGACAAAAACACGATTTTGGCATGAAATTCAATCTATTGATTTATAGTGAGTCATTTTCTTGTGGAATGGAGTGAGGTGATATGGGGTTTATCCCAGTCTAAGTAAACCTAGCCTCACTATTATCCGTTACAATGCTATACTGAGTCAGTCAGCAGTGTAACGGTTAATAGTTAGGCTAGGTTTACTTAGACTGGGGTATATCCCCACATTCAAGACTAGAGTATTTCACTTATATCGCGGCTGCTTGTATTATTGCAGGGAGAAAGCTCGCAACACTATTGTAACTATGAATTGCGGTGAAACCTGCGACCATCTGCTGGAACTAGCAAACCATGGGTCTTGTGGAATGAAAAGTCTAAGTAAACCTAGCCTCAATAATACTCGTCATACTCTCAGTAGCATTTCAACCCGGAAGTTGAATAGTCCAATCAGAAGACAGCTTATTAATCGGGTAATCGTGCAGCTATACATTACCACTGACTAAACGAGGACATGTTTTTTTTAAAAATAAATGAGAAGTGAAACGGATAATATTTAGGCTAGGTTTACTTAGACTGGTGATCAATCGATTTTTCGGCGTAAACATATATGCACCGACCTTAGGTTTCAATTTTCTTGCATTTTTAGGATTTTGATTTTAGTGTTTATTTGATGAGTATTGTTACATGTTTTTAAAAATATCGTGAACAAGGAAGAAAATGCGTATTGTATTGTTGAAAGAGCTGATAAGGGGTGTGACTCGTGATCAGGATAGGTGTCGCTGCTCCGGATTACCGGTTGTCTATATCTTGTGATGGCAAGGTCTAAACAGGAGAGTTGCTCGATACGTTTTCGCCTTGCCGTGGGAAGATGGGTTTACTTAGACTGGTGGAATGAAGACTTTAGGGAAGATTTCATGAATCACAGCAAGACAGACAACTCTCAGTTTGAATGTGCTAGACATTTACTAAAAGTGTTTGGCAAAGTTACCTTTTACTTTCGTTTATGAGATGAGCAACACTTTATGCAAGGTTGTTAACAATCCGAATGAGACTCTACGCGAGACCGTTTTCAATAAGTTGACTCAAGTTTTTACGGAAGCAAAAGGTTTATATTATTCATTAATTACCACGATTTCAATTTTTCAATTGTATCGTTTAGGAACTAAATCATAAGGGAGACGTTTGGTTGATTATTTTGCACTTAAGCGTTTTATAGAATAGTTGTTATCTGGTGACAGCTTATCTCAAGCAGACGACACTGAACTAATTATGATAATCATTATCATTAAAGTGACACAGAGTATCTTTCTTAAAATTTTATTTGGTTTTGATAAGTTACAAAATATCTAATATGCTGATTGAAGTTCATATCTCAACACTGGACTTGCAAATATATCCATTTATGCATATTATTTCTTAAATGCTTGATTTTATGGAAAAATCAAGAAAACATCTCAAATACGTTTAATATTCGAAATTATGCATTTAATTAATCTACCTATTAGTTACAATACCTAATAAACATTATCGAATCGAATATATCTTCCTGTCAGCTTATGACAAGGTTTCAAAATTACGTTTGGCGAATTTGTGCGCCACTCGAGCCACATTGTCCGGTTTTCGATCAAATTCCCCACTTTGAATGGCCGTATTTTCGCTCAAATGTACGGATTTACCTTTAACTTGTTATTTTCAGTAACAGTTAGTGGTTCTCGATGTAAGGTAGGTAGGTAGGTAGGTAGGTAGGTAGGTAGGTAGGTAGGTAGGTAGGTAGGTAGGTAGGTAGGTAGGTAGGTAGGTAGGTAGGTAGGTAGGTAGGTAGGTAGGTGGAGTAAAGGGCGAGGTTTGGGCCAAAGATGACCTACATGCGCCCGACACTAGGAGTGATTAATGAGAGTTAAAAATATGTAAAAGTTAGAGTATAAAATGTCACATGAGATCATATTTGCTAGTGTTCTTGACAAAAGTTAAAACTGATCTTTGGACTTCACCAAATATCAAATTTTCACCAAGAATAGATCTTAGTGAGAAATTATTTGATCTGGACATAACAACCTCTCTGAGTACTTCATGGTGATGGTGATCTTTATGCCCCTCACATTCAACAAGATAATGAAGGACAGTCTTTGGACAATTATTAAAACAATGAACACATGAAGGAGATGAATCATTGTCTAAAACGTGCTTGTAAGCATTTAATCCACAATTTAGAATCCCCAATTGCCAAGGAGTCTCCACATCAAATGTGAGCACTCTAGAGTCATTGGTTCTGGAGAAGAAGTCGAAAATGTGAAAAGTTTACGGATGGACGGGTGGACGGACGCCGGACGCCGGACGCCATGCCATGCCATGCCATAAGCCCATCGGGTCTTTCAGACCTGATGAGCTAAAAATTAGGACCTTGGTAGAGTTACCTTCCTTTCGACGTAGAGCTCTCTTTAGTCTGTCCAACAGCCCATGAAACAGATCTGGTTAGGGTTAATAATGCCTACAAGGAAGAACGCCTACAGGGAACAATGCCTACACTGAATGTTGTGACAGCGACACGCCTACCTGCACATAAGTGAACTATTCCAATTAGTTTGGAGTAATGCCTACAATAGAGAATAAACGAGCAGATAGATGTATAGGCATCCTGCTACATCAGCGATGGAGGATATCAGGAGATAGGTTGTAGCATTAGCGGAGACATATACGCTGATGTAGTAGGATGATGTATAGGTGTATGGAATGACCACCTTCTGCACTTTGCAATCTCAATCTCAATCTCAATCAGATGACCTACAAGAAAGAAATAACGCTCATTGCGAAGATTAAAACGATGGAAACAACGGCGATTTACGTACTAAGTATACCAAGCAAAAAAAGAAAAGTATAACTCCATTCATCTATTTATCAATATATTTATATATCAAACATACATTATTAATACAATAAACTATAAATATTATTCCAGCATAGCTTCTCAACTACAATTTCATTTTATCCAAATTAAAAATTCCATTCCAAAAACCACTCTAAAAGTTTCCCCCTTAACTTTTTTTTACTTAAACTTTAACATTTATATAATAAAATAAAATTTTCCATACACAATATAAGTCTATCTTTTTCAGGTACCACGCCATGTCACAACACTCAACAAATATATTTCCAACCCCCCTCCCCCCTCTATTCCAAATTCCAAATTAATTTTGTTTACAACTTTAGAACTTTTATTAACTTTATTTGGGTGTCTATCACTTATTCTAAATTTTATTTCCCAATTCATTGGAATTAATTAAGGCATAGTCCCCCACGTCGGCGAAATCACCCAATGGCGAAGAACACGTAAAACCTCAATCCAACAACAACTGTCTCATTGATAAATACCAAATACACAGGGGACAACTCCTGGAAAACGTAAGCGCTAACAACCCACAAGAACTGTTAGCCAATACCTAAAATTACCAATAACTTTCAGTATTCCTACTACAAACTAAATTATATAAAACATTATTATTAATAACTACCAAGCCTTACACTTAATCGTCAACGCCGCACATATGAACGTCTCCTACATCTCCTGAGTGACAAGGTTCAACAGACGACGTTGTATGTATATGTTGTTAAATTGGCCTGAGTGACTATGTATATATCATGTATATGTTGAAAAAAAACATGTTAAATTAAATATCGGTGAAAATATCCATTGTGTTTTGTTATCATTTTAGGCTTGGAACATTCCACTTTGCTAACCATCACATGTAACTGTAGGCATTAGTGTACCACCGTTGGAACATTCCACTTTGCTAATAGGGTGAAGGTTGCTTAACTTAAAGCCACTGGTGCATGAAGATGTTTTGATAAGACTGTAGGCATTCTTCCATGGATGTAGACATTAGTGAACGCCACCAACCAAAATCGTTATACCATTCAGACGATGGGTCTTTAGGGATATATTAGCCTCTCGCGACGACTTACGTCTTTTTCACGCGCAAAGGTCCAAAGGATTTATTCTTGATATATATAGTATTTTTCTAACAAGACAGCTTTTGAGGCCAAAAGAATGTTGTTTAGAGTCAAGCTAAATATTCCAAGACCTCATTTTGAATAGAAACAATTGAAAGTAACAACAATTTATACAAACTATGGAATATATTAAAAACATTAAATGAAAGAGCATTTTTGTTGTCGCTGCGGACATGAAATATGTGAGGAAGTTGAAAATCAGAAATATATTTATGTAAACGATTTGTTCAAATTGCTCTGCTGACCAAATATATGTATAATACAGGACAAAACCATTCACATGATGAATTGTTATTTTAACTAAAAAATAAGAAACTGAATTTTTTATTAAAAAATGACAACAAATATTGAATTTGCCATAAATTATGAGAGATCACTAGGCCTTGGGTGTTTGGTAGTCCATTGAAAAAAACATAATTTAAAAAATCACAAACTAAGGATTTCATTACAATATAGTCTTGTAAACCCGTTTGTAGGTCGGACATTCAAAATCGATATTTTTCCATTCTAAAAACACACAGTCTAAGGGAAGCAACTCTTTGTTTACGTTTTTGGGATAATCACGTGGCTATCCCACAATTCCGTGTCGTAAACAAACCGACTGACGTAATGTCATGGCCGCTTCCAGTTGTGAAAGTAGTCTTGCCCCTGTTGATTTTCATTTAGCTACTTCTACAGACAGTACAGACGGTATTTCAGTCGCTGTTGAGCGCTGTCCTCTTTGTACTACACCGAGGCGTCCATTTTATTGTGCAAACTGTGTCAACGATGGCAGTTTTGAACACTCGACGGGCAAATTTAATGAAAGGTGCGTTCTGAAATGTTTATAAATAGAAGTGAGTAAACTGTGTCACGGATCAGCTGTCGATCTATTGTCTTTTATTCTTAAACTTCTTGAACGTTTGTGTCAAAATCTATTTTCAGTTTCCGATCAAGACAAGAATTGCTGAAATTGAAAAGGAAAGAACATTCTGATTTGCAGCAAAGGTAAAAACAAAATGTATTTACCATAAATGTATTGACAAAAAGATACTGTATTTTGCTTGATTTTTAGCTCATCAGGACTGAAAGTCCAGATGGGCTTATGGCATGGCCCGTCGTCCGGCGTCCGTCCGTCCGTCGTCCGTCCGTCGTCCGTCCGTAAACTTTTGACTCTTTTGACTTCTCCTCATGAACCATACACATTAGAGAGCTGAAATTTTGTGTACAAGTACCTTAGCATATGGAGATTCTAATTTGTAACTTTGGTGACCCTGTGACCCCAAATAGGGTCACAGGGGTCACAACTTTAAAAACCTATTTTCATCTTCTTCTCCAGTTCCAGAAGGACTAGAGAGTTAAAAATGATATGTGCAGACTCCTTGGCCAATGGGGATTCTAATTTGTAACTTTGGTGACCCTGTGACCCCAAATAGGGTCACAGGGGTCACAACCTTAAAAACCTATTTTCATCTTCTTCTCCAGTTCCAAAAGGAGTAGAGAGTTAAAAATTATATGTACAGACTCCTTGGACAATGGAGATGCTAGTTTGTAACTTTGGTGACCCTGTGACCCCAAATAGGGTCACAGGGGTCACAACCTTAAAAACCTATTTTCATCTTCTTCTCCAGTTCTAAAAGGACTAGAGAGTTAAAAACGATATGTGCAGACTCCTTGGCCAATGGGGATTCTAAATTGTAGATTTTGTGACCCCATGACCACAAATAGGGTCACAGGGGTCACAACCTTAAAAACCTATTTTCATCTTCTTCTCCAGTTCTAAAAGGACTAGAGAATTGAAAGTGATATGTGCAGACTCCTTGGACAATGGGGATTCTAGTTTGTAACTTTGGTGAACCTGTGACCCCAAAAAGGGTCACAGGGGTCACAACCTTAAAAATCTATTTTCATCTTCTTCTCCAGTTCTAAAAGGACTAGAAAGTTGAAAGTGATATGTGCAGACTCCTTGGACAATTGGGATTCTAATTTGTAACTTTGGTGACCCTGTGACCCCAAATAGGGTCACAGGGGTCACAACCTTAAATACCTATTTTCATCTTCTTCTCTAGTACTAAAAGGACTATAGAGTTGAAAATGATATGTGCAGACTCCTTGGCCAATCGGGATTCTTAATTGTAGATTTCGTGACCCCATGACCCCAAATAGGGTCACAGGGGTCACAACCTTAAAAACCAATTCTCATCTTCTTCTCCAGTTCCAAAAGGTCTAGAGAGTTAATATTGATATGTGCAGACTCCTTGGACAATGGGGATTCTAATTTGTAACTTTGGTGACCCTGTGACCCCAAATAGGGTCACAGGGGTCACAACCTTAAAAAACTATTTTCATCTTCTTCTCAAGTTCCAAAAGGTCTAGAGAGCTGAAATTATATGTGCAGACTCCTTGGCAAATGGGGATTCTAAATTGTAGATTTCGTGACCCCATGACCCCAAATAGGGTCACAGGGGTCACAACCTTAAAAACTTATTTTTATCATCATCTTTAGCTCCTTAAGGTCTATTGAGCTGAAAGACTGCATGTAGACTCCTTGGCCAATTGGGATTCTAAACTGTAGGTTTTGTGACCCCATGACCCCAAATAGGGTCACAGGGGTCACAACCTTAAAAACCTATTTTTCTCCATTAGATGACAGTCTATGGCAAATTTATTTCTCCTTGGATATTTTAGTGTGGACTTGTTTCACTGTCTGATATTGGCGATCTAGAAAGTGTTGTATAATAATACATTTGTTTTGTAAATTTTTTAAAGGTTTTCTTGCAATAGGTAACATCAATTTCATTTTTAGCACATCTTGCCTGTATAAAGCAAACTTGATATGATGCCTGATGAGCTACAGAGCCAATGGCTCTATTTTTTTAATAATAACAGTTGCTGACACACCGTTTTGTAGAGTCTGAGTTGAGACTATGAGTCACTGATATTATAATCATAATTATAAATATAAAGATCAAGTTAACAACAGAAAACACTCCTAAAGACAAATTCCCCTAATCGAAAAATATGTCTTCTAACTTGTATAATCTCATTAAAACAAGATCATACTTGACTACTGGCTCGCGACCAGTGACTGTCAGCTGGCTAATCTTATGCTAAGGCGTACGATTTTCATATAATCTTACGCTAAGGCGTACGATTTTCATATAGTGGCCACTGGTCGCCTGCCAGTAGATCACGCAAAACCCTGGGACCGTAACTCAAGCCGTCAGGTTAAACTCATTCTCTCCCACCAGATACAGCTCAGTCATACCCGAGCAAGCCTTTGTTCTAATAACCAAAAACATTTTAAAGATTTTATATTCACGAAAATTTGGACACCACAATTTGTTCCATGATTTAGTTAACTGTATGATGTATCGTATTGTTAACTGAACCATGAATATGCAGCCATGCATCAGTGTTTCATGACATCCCTAATTATGATTATCATGTTTGCTGATTTACATATATTCTGACGACTACTGACAATTGTTTCACATCTATTGCAGGATAAAACAAAGAGTTGAAAACAAACATCAAAGAGGAATTAAGGTAAAAACATTTGCTTGACATAAGTTTAATCTGTAAAAAATGTGTATGTATTTCCACCTAAATATTGTATCCTTTGATAAAAACAATCTTTTCTACTAATTCTATTAATCAGCTTCTCTGTACAAGATTTTAAGCTCTTATCTTCAAGTTGAGTTATTATTGATTTTGCCAAGAACATTATTTAGATTGTGAAATGTGCATCTGTTTTAAGGAGCCTGTCTTATTAACATTGGTCCGCAGTTGTGTTTATCTTGGAAATGTCAAAATGAAATGCTGTACTCAATTTTATGTTGCTTACTGCTCCACATGTTACCGAGCCCTTTGAGGGATTCGAACCACGGACCGCTTGATCCGAAGCCGACACACTTTCCTACCCCTACTACAAACAAATTACCTAGTACCTAAATCTATGAGAATTGGCTTTGGTTTGATCTTCAACTTGTTTTTGAGGTTATCCAATATATTTTGTGAAATAAACATTTCTTTTTCAGAAAACTGAAGTTGAAGAGTGTAAGAGAAAGATTCTACTCTTGAAGTCATCCATTGAAAAACTGAAACAGAAAACTGAAGAAGGTAATTTTGGAAAAATAAATGAAAATAAGAAAATGTATCAAGGTCATTATTGATATCAAGTCAGTTCATGTTAAACATTGATAAATTTTTAGCTCATCTGGCCTGTAAGGCCCGATGGGCTTATGACATGGCATGGTGTCTGGCATCCGTTTGTAAACTTTGTGCATTTACAACTTCTTCTCCAGAAGCACAAGGCCAAGAAAGCTGAAACTTTGTGTACAGACTCCTTGACTACCGGTAGTTGGGATTAAAAATTGTAGCTTTGGTTGGCCTGTGGGGCCACAGGGGCCACACCCTTAAAACCTATTTTCATCTTCTTCTTCAGAAGCATAAAGCCTAGAAAGCTGAAACCTTGTGTACAAAATCCTTGACTAGTGAGGAATATGATTTATAGCTTTTGTGGTCCTGTGACCCCTAATAAAGGCCACAGGGGCCACAACCTTAAAACTTATTTTCATTTTTTTTTTCAGAAGCGTAAGGACTAGAAAGTTGAAACCTTGTATACATACTACTTGACTAATAAGGAATATAATTCATAACTTTGGTGACCCTATGGCCCGTAATAAGGGCCACACCCTTAAATCCTTTTTTCATCAGAAACCTAAAGCCTAGAAAGCTGAAACCTTGGTTCCAGACTCCTAAGTTAGAGTTACGGTCAACCTTAGTAAAGGAGGCCAAGGCCTTGAAAAAGACAAATCTCCTTTAAAATCCTACTCAACATGTTAATAACTAAATCAAAATATTCCTATTTCCAGACAAGAAGTTACTTGAGAGACGCAAGCAGCGCAATGTCCGAGGTGAGAAAGATGCGGGAAGACACAGAGAGAAGATGGGAAAGCTCCAGAAGTATGTGGATGGTGCTCGGAGAGAGGCGGAGAAGAAGCACAACAGTCTGGCCACTGATCTGCACAAGCTGAAGGACCAGAGGCGTGGACAGATCATCACCCTCGTACAGATCATCTTCCCTGTCCAGGAGATACAGCCTCGCAGGTATATACATTTGGAGACTGGTGAAGAGATTTCTCTGTCGTCACTTTTTTGGATGCATCACAAATTAACAATACAAATGTAACATACATTATCAATGTTCTGATGAGACAGCTCCGCTGATACTTACCATCCCTGAGAATCCAGGGTAACGTTCCAATAATTCTTCAGTTTGACCCTAGATCTAATGTAGGCTCTCCCTGATAATGTTACCACCCTTTGCTCCTAGTCATTGCTGAGGAGTTCTTAACCTGCTGCCCAAAAAAAGGACATGAGTTTGAACTTTTGCAAATAGAATCATCCCAAATATAACAATGTCACAATTATGGGTTTCTAAGTGCCATGTCACATAAGTCTTATGCATTATCCCTTTAGCAAAGTATCATAAGGTACCTTGAGTATGTTTATATCAGAAGTCACAAGAGGCAGTCATAGTATGTAATTATTAAAGGTAAAAGGTATTCTGTACACTTAAGTTACTGTATATTTCAGTATATTAGAGAATTTTTATGCAAGAAATTGGAGGTTAAGGAGTGGGGTCCCCTCATACACAAGGTCTATGTTTCAGATCTAAAATTCTGACGTAATTACTAATTAGGATTTTATCAGACTATTCACTTTGCCCCTCATGTCCACACTACCTTGCAGCGAGACCGAGAGCCTTGCCCTGAGTACAGTGAGTGCCCTGAAGGAGGCAAGTCAGACAACCTTTGTCAGAGGTCAGTGGGTGTACACAGACAACGGGGGAGACACGGGCCACAGGATCGTGGAACCCTCGCTGCCTGGAAATGGGGACTACTCTGCTTACAGCGTCTGGGGTAACTTCTTGAGTTGTACTTCTGGTTATATTTAGTGCTCTGCATATGTGTCAATCTGAAAGTGTTTCTTGGGCATTACTTGAAAACTTTTTGACTCTGAAAGTTCAAATTTGATTTGTAGTTACCTATGTGGTACTGTTTTAGCGGGCTTTATTTGATAATCTGCAAATTTGATTTAAGCATTAAGGCCATGGGTAAACACATCTTAAGCCATCCTTTGGATGCCGCATTCACTAAACAACATCAGAACTGCCTCAGATGATGATAATGTTGCCAAATAATATAATAATAATAGTGCACCCAGTTTTTAGCGGACCAATCACATTGTCTCGCTTATATGACTGCTAGCAGTTATCATATTCAAAGCTTTGTTAACAGCCCAGGATAATTAGAGGAGTTACTTGCCCAAAGCTTTATACTGAAGGCTTTTGCTGGCCGCTTGTGAGTGTTTAGCTGAGTAAATGTAAGGACATGTGACCTACGGGCTGAGGTCGTACCTAGTGGAGAGGACCTATCGAAATATAAAATTTGATTCTGGATAGAATTAATATTTTAAAGCTTTTATTCCTTGGAACATGGTCGATTTTAATCAGGTTTGGCCAAATTTGTGACTTCATTGATATGTACTTTGCACCAGGGATGCAGAAATCGGTCTATTTGCCGGACATGTCCGATTGGGATTTCAGTTTGACCGATTGAAAAAGTGATCTGTCGGACATTCAAGGAGTCATTTGACCGATTGAAGATAATCAAAGAATTACTAAACAAACAGATAAACAAGCCTGAGTTGACTAACAAGCAATCAATAAAGGCCGATGAAATGCCCCGCTTGTGTCGGTCATAATTGTAATGAAAACACGAACCGGTCATCAATGAAACAACTAATCCATTCAAACGACATAATTACCTTGTTATCTTTAATTATTGGATCATCTCAGTGTCATGCATTGAGTAAAACAAGTCACTAAGGCCAAACTTTTTTTAAAAAGACATCAAACAACTTCACATCGTTATTTTACATGCTGTTACTTTTTCCTCCCTCCACTAACTTCACAAGCTCCATGCATTGACTTTGCAAGCAAGACTTCATTGTGGGAGCTTTCATTACTGCAGGGAGGGGAAAGGAACAGCAGGATTACTGCAGTGATAGGGAAACGAAAACAGGCTGATCTGTTGGCAAGTTTGACAGGCTAAAAAAACTTATGCAGTGTGTGTCAAGTAGTTGATATGCATCATAACTTAATAGAATTATATTTTAAACAGCCAAAGTAATTTTATTTTACTCAATGTAATGTATTTTCAGTGTTTTATTTTTGCATTGCATGCGTTGCTATAAATAGATTTGTACATCGTCTGCTTTCCAGTTAATATTAGATTCTAAGCACCTGGCATTTGTTTACTGAATAACTGACACTATTGAAACTTGATTATTTAAATTATTAACATATTCATATACCTAGGCCTAAACATCATAGTAATAAGTAAATTACTGAGTAATATAATTTTAGACTTAAATTTAGTCTATGAAATATTTCCACATGTTCAATCGTGTATCGTGAGATAAAGCACCAAAATTTATTACAAAATATCATTATTCGTCGACTTATACGTGGAATGTCCGATTGGCAAAAATTTGAATCTGCATCCCTGCTTTGCACTCATATAAACCAATGATAGAATAACAACTACAAATTGCTTTATGAAACTATCAAGATCTAACAAGATGCAAACCTTGCAGTTGCAGAGAAGAATGAGAATGGTGCCGCCCCGGAGAAGGAAGCGGGGAACCGTAACCCTGGTTACACGATCAGCGCCGCTCTGTGTTACACGACCCAGCTCATCTCGGTGGTGGCGTATTTCCTCGATATCTCCCTGCCTCGGAAACTGTGTTACAGCGAGTTCTGTCTGTCGGACCTGACCGAGAGACAACTGAACAGTGCGGTGGCCAGACTCAATCACAATATCTTACATCTGTGTTTCTCTCAAAACGTCAACCCAGCGCTGCTCCTGCCTCGACACACTCTCCACAACATCGTCATGCTGCTCCGCTGTCACGATCTGGGCAGGTAGGTACCACTGAGATTATGTACTGGTCCAAAAAAGATACACCCAAATATTCAATATTTTTGCATCATACAGATCATTGGACTATGGACTATCAAAGAATTGATAAGATATCATCTTAGCTTTGTTTATCTTGATACACATGTTAGCCATGATCTTAAGATCTGCCTCTTGTGGTTAAGATCAATATTTTAATTGTTTTGAACTTTTCATTGGACAGGGCTTGAGTGATTTGCTTTTAAGGAACTAATCTTATTCATTGAACCATTAAATATATCATTAAAAATATTTTTATATGTTAGGTATTATTATTGTTATTGTTGTCCGTCCTTGATGTTGTCAATGTTAAAGCCTCTGACCAATATCATATGCAAGTCAAAGTTGTATTATAGCCAAATGCAATTCCAGCTATCCCAAAACATTGAAATGTTTTTTTGTTTTTCTTTGTTTGACTAGGCAAATAAAACGGGAGTGCGATTCTACAAATTGTTTATGCCAAGCATTATTAGGAAGTCGGTGGAAGATAACAATTTTTTAGTGTGTGTTACCCAGTTATGTTTTCCGTGGCTATCATAAAGTAACATCATATTGTAACATTTTCTTGGTAATCTACATGAAGGCATTGTTAACAGCCTTAACCAGTACTTAATGATTTTAATGTTTGATTCAATATACAATGGATATCTCCCACTTTCTCCATAAACCATACAACTAGATGTGGCAGTTTTTACACCTAAAATCTCTTACAAGCATACAAATGAACTTTTTCTAGAACATCAAATGATTTAAAGCCCCAGAGTTCTGCACCATATAACAATATTGGGTTTATTTTTGTGTCAAATATTTTGAAAAACGAATTGTAAGACAAATCACCCAAAATATATTTGTATTTTATGATACCTATCAATATTTTCTTTGCTTGCATAGATGCCTGTGATGTGTGTATTGACCAAGAAAGATGATTCGTAAAATGTACACCTAAGTATTTATATGAGGTTGTAGTCTCCAATCTATTTCCTTTATAGAACCATTTTTCGTTATTGGCTAACTTCCCTCCATTTTTGAAAACAATTAATTAGGTTTAGTCTGGTTAACAGTCAGTTTCCAATTTTCACAGTACCTCTCTAATTCATCTATCTCTTTTTGTAACCCTTTAATTGTACTTGAGAACAAGATGATATCATCCGCAAATAGTAGCAAGAAAACTTGTATTATATCAGGATGTAGTTGTATACCGTTAGAACAGTTTTCTTGGATTTGGGTTGCTAATTCATTTATAAAAAATGTAAATAGAAAAGGGCTTAATATGCAACCTTGTCTCACTCCTATCCAACTCATGAAAGGGTCCGATAATTCGTGGTTATGTGGCCCACCTGGAAAAACGAGGGAAGATGTAAGTTGGTGATCAACGGTTTTACTAACAGCAAAACATGGCAGAAGACACTCTCCATAATACAAAATGATATAATACATGGATGTCCATAATACAAAATGATGTAATACATGGATGTGCTTGGACATATGCGCAACGGATAATATGTTTGAAAAGTTTGCACATTTGTAAACCTGGTTCCTTTAATTAAGGGCTATGGCAATACCAATATACAGTAGTGACAATGTGGCCTTACGCAAACAACAACTATTTATAGTCCAAACACAAGTTGGACAAATCTATACAACCATGATAAGAGAGAAATATTAATAACATGAATATTTCTACAAGAGGCATTTAATATTGCATTTAATTTATCATAATTCTGTAATAAGTTGTTTTTGGTGGAAGGAAATATTAACTACAAAAAGGATTCAAGCTTGCATGATGAAGTTCATCATTAATTAAGAAAGGTGTTGGTTTTAATAAAAGGCAATATTTGCAACAGAAATATTTCTATAATAAGAAATGCTAGCTCAATACAATGAAGTTTCTCATCCATTTTTAAAGACTGTTGTTTTATTAGTTTAAAATAATAAAAATGTAGGAAATGGCCTTTACATTATTTAGAAAGTGATATCATAACTTTATACTTAGTCAAAACAATCATGAAATACCAAAATCTGAACTTTGAAACCAGTTTTGAGACTTTTAGCAAAATCGCCATCATATTCATGAAAACATCGATAATCTCCCTTTGATACTAAAAATGCACAGTATAGGTATTTTACAGAAGCTTCCTTGCCTAACTTATTCAGGTTCAGCAAAAATTGTCAAAACTACAATTGTGAAATGAATAAATGATTTACACATCAGTGAAAAGTAATAATACTACATAAGAATAGATATTCATAACATATTAATGATATATTTACTCTAACAAGGATATTTTACTGAAAAGAGCGTACTTGCAAAGTGGCGGCAATTACACCGCGAAGCAGCGTTGTAGCAAAATCTCAATATTTACAGTAAAAGAGCTTTTCATCATAAAACCTATATACATTTATGTTCTTAAACATGTGACATAAAAGTGGACACAACAATGGATGTAATAAAGTCATAATTACCTGGAAAAACGAGGGAAGATGTAAGTTGGTGATCAACGGTTTTACTAACAGCAAAACATGGCGGAAGACACTCACCAGCCAATCAGCGGCCTGAATTTCTATCCATGTACTTGTCCCAGAGTTACTCCCCTTAGACCGTTGACATGAACGGTACTTGATAGAATAAATAATAGTATTATTTACGTCTGCCATATTTGTCACAATGATCATATTCTTACAGTTACTCCTTATGCAGATTTTGACATTTTCATAAATACTTCGCAGTAGTTTTCCCATCTTGCAACTGACGCCTTGTTCATCCAGGAGATTCCATAATTTGTTTAACTGAATCAAACGCCTTTGAGAAATCTACAAATAAAGCATAAAACTTCTGTCCCTTATGATTTAAGTATTTTTGGATTATAGAATGTAAAACAAATATGTTATCAGTAGTGCTATATCCTCTCCTAAAGCCAGCCTGTGATTCTGTTATTTTGTCTAAGGAATCTGCCCATTTGACCAGTCTCTTATTCATGATAGACGTAAATATCTTACTAAATATGCTTAGTAGTGTTATACCCCTATAATTATCAGGATCATTTCTACCACCTTTCTTATGAATTGGCACTATTATACGGTATACCAGTGGACCATGCTTTAGGAAAATAACCGTTGTCCAAAATAACATTAAAAAGCAATTCTAGGTGCAGCGCAAGCAAATCTGCAGAGTGTTTAAAGAATTCTGATATTGTAGAGCCTATTCCAGCAGATTTATTAGGTTTTAAGTTTGAGATGCTCTGGAGCATTTCCTCCTTAGTTATTGGACAGTCAAGAATATCTTGTGCTAGACTTGAGTTAAGATCTGTATGATCAGAATTCATATCCTCTCTATAAGGCTGGGCATTGGGATTGCTGTTATGATCGGAATCTGAATATAGATTTTTAAAGTGGTTGTACCAGTCATTTATTACTATATTATTTCTCGAATATACTGGTCCATCAAACAACCAATTGATTCATCCACAAGCTAGTTTTCTACTCACCATGTACTACCATACGAGAGCTTTTTCTAACCGTGCTGTAACATTATCTTATAAATGCTATTCGATGACTCACATGCAATGTGTGAAGAAGGAGATAAGAATGAGAAATTCCTCTCATTTATTATCTGAGCCAATCAGGATTCATAATTCATCATGTTATGTTGTTTTCGTAAAACATCATGTCAACCAAATTCAAATCTATTGAATTATGCTTTTGAACTGTAAGATATTTTACAAAGAATCTCTTCCTTCACAGAATCTGTGCATTCGAGGTAGTGGAGAGTATGATCCAGTCTATATCCGACAGCAACACTTCGGAGGAGAGTGACGAGGAGCACGTATCTGAGGACGAGGTTGATATCGGGATCGACTGGGAACGAGTCCCTAATGACCTTGAGGTCCCAACGAGGGTCGTTCAGGGCACCACCTCGACCGTCTACACAGTGGCCTATTCAGGTCACCTCAATACCGATACAACCCACTCTACAGCTGGGAGTCTTATGTCTTCCGCGGCAGCTTCCGTAGCGTCATTCTGGAGAGCAGCAACTAGCCAGTTTGAACGGAGATGACAGTTGACAGACTATATGTATATTTCTTAACCTTTCACCTCCAAGAAGCAAGTAAGAAATGTGTTTTAAAGATTTCAAGTGATTCGGTGAAAGGGTTTAACTATTATATGAGTGTGGTGTGAGAAGTTGTCCTCATTTGCATTCATTTCTAAAGAAAAAGCTTTGAAGTGGCCCAAGTCGTTACCTTTGACACTACATGATTTTCATATTTTCTTGAGCTTTTGTACATGTCAATACTCAAAAGAGTTGATATTCATTAAAAAAATCTTGCATTTCATCACAATATGCCAGTGTATAACATAGATTGGAAACCTAGCCTGTCCTGAAAATTAATTGGTCAATTCTTTAGGGGAAAATAAAGAAAATTTTCAAAAAGTTACCAGTCCTGACCAAATTGTAACCAGTCCTGGCAAAACGTAGCCAGTTTAAAGGACTGGCGGATGAGCTATATTTTAAACACTGAATATGCTAATAAATGAGAATTATAAGTTTCAGTGGGAAGGGAAAACATCCTTTAAGTATGTTGAGTAGCTGAAATCACAATTAAAGTTTCATAAATACTAGTTATATGTCCTCTTGAACAGTCCGAGATTGAATCTCGTACATAAGCTGACCGAGACAATGGAGAAAACTGATTGGAGGAAAATCCTGCAAAGGGAGGTAATAAATTATTGCTTTGAGCTGACCCTAAATCCATTGTTTCTAGTGGAGAAGTATCGATATCTTTACTCTGGAATATCAAAAATGATGTTCGGTATATTAAAGGTTGTTTATTATCTGATTAACATGAACAATATCATAACCTGATGAAAGCTAGCTTTAGATTTTGGATGGTGGCCTTTAATTTGAAAAATTGGTTTAAATAACATTAGTTTTATCAAACATTATTTGATCAATGTAGTCAGCAGCCATTATATTATCAGTGAAGTGCCTCCAAGCATCTCCAAAAATTTCGGTCTTGCCGTTAGTTTTGCTGGATTGTAGTTTTGAAAACCTGGATTTGTGCAATAATTTCAGGTGTATGTATCTTTGTATATATATTTTCATTGACAGCATTCTTTCATGTGGTATTGTTTTTATAAATAATCACATTTGTGAAGCATTTTCTTGTTGATGTCTCACATATTTTGTAAATAAAAACTTTATTGAAATTGAACTTATCAGTCTGTCATTATGTCTCCCCCCGAAGGATTCAAATTCTTTTGAAAATAAATTTGGGTTTCCATGGCGACAGTTTGATCTTTGTCATTTTGAAGGGTATGGTTAGTTTCCAGAGCATCACTCTGAAACTGCTTGACCAATCTTCCAAACTAGCTTTACATCCTCTTCGTGTGATATAGGTGTGCCTTTTGGGAAATTCAAATTCTTTATATATCTTAGAGTTTCCATTGCAACAATTTCAACTTGGTCATTTTGAAAGGAAAGATTAGCTTCATTAGTAGTACAAAACTTACAGTTTGTTGTTTTATAGAAAGAATATGGTCTTTATCTGAGTTTAAAAAAGTATAAGGACTTCAAAAACATCTGTGTTTACGAGTAAAAACACTGTCTAGTTAACTGTTACTTCTTACTATAGGTTTATGCAACAATAACTTTAACTCAATAACTCAACATCTCTGCATTCAAAGTTACCGGTACTATTCATTAACAAAATTATAAGGTTGGCATGATACACTTTATTAAATATTGATATATTTAAATTAGAATTTCTAAGCATGAATCCTGTTGAAATGGGTTCAGTATATCCAGACAACAAAAACTCCGTACATAGCATTTCTGTAAACAAGACACTGTTTACCATGCAAAAATGCAATGTGGTACACTCTTTATGTGTTGCTAATGTTCTGTGATATGTATTTTTCAAAAAATCGCTACCAAACACATTTTGCTCTTCATTGAAAGTTTATCATTGTCAGTAAAGTGAACATGAGGAAGAATCATTTGTTGGTGCTGCAAAGATTTTCACATGGCTACAATCACTGTGCTATTTCTATTTTCATGTCATAAAGTAATAGAGGTTTTAGTGATTGTTTAACGCCGCTTGGGCAATATTTCAGCAATTAGAGGTTTGACCCTTGTCTTCAGGTAAGTAGTATGTCCAGTGTTGTTCCTATAGGGGGTCCTGGGGACATCTGCCAACCCATTTTGCTTGTTGTCCCTTACAATGTGAAGAAGTAGTATACAATGGGTCCCCTCTCCTCAGAAAAGGTAAAAATGACCCCCTTACCTGACCACCTAGGAACAACACTGATGTCTATGGCGAGAGGTCTTCCAAAATGTAAGTCGTGTGGTGAAATGTGAATCTCAATAAAGTCAAGTGTTACAGGTAATTCCTCAGATGTTAAAGTCATAGAGTGACGGTTATTCTCCTTGATAAGTGAAGATGAATCAGAAATGGCAACCAGTTATTCAATTTCAGTGCCTCCAAAAAAACAGAACAAGCTTCACGTCACAATGTATTTCTTTTATTGTCACTGTCATATCCAAACAACTGAATTGATGAAAACATAGTTAACATTCAATAGTGAAAATCGTGAAAGGAATGAAACATGATCCAAGATGTCAAACTATTCTGTCAACAACTGAAGGCCCCTAGCATGATATCTAAATAAATAGTTGAAAAGTGAGAAAACAAAAATATACCACTGTATAAATTCAAAATAATTATGATTCTAAAACACTTAGAACATTCTTAGAAGTTTTTAAAGAATACAAGGCTCTCGATTTATAGTTTCGCATTGTACAAGTCAACACTTGAAAAATTACTTGTCAAATTACATTCACAGTCTGAATTAAATGTACAATAAATTTCAAACTACTGATTCTTATAAAATCAACTTTGGAAAATTAATTTTACAGAAAATATGGCCATTCATGAATATTAATTATGCTGTCTGACAATCAAACAAATCAAATTTAAAGTATGATTTAATAGTTTCTAAATAAAAAATAGCATATTCTTCAACCCTAACCCTATTATATTTAGCTTGTGCATGAAATGATAAGAAACCAACTAAACTTTACTTGGCTTTATACACTTAAACACTTGATTGTGAATGTTGAATCAAATAGGAGGGATGTATCGATAGTATTTATACGAGACAAATGCAGTTTTTGCAGATATAACAATCACAACGAGAGATAAAATGCCTAGAACAACTAGGAAACATTTAAGCATGAAAATAATGTTCGATGAAAGGAAACAAATACATCTGTGTGCATAATGATAGGTTGTCAAACACTGATCAGACAAAAACCTGAGGGTAAGGGTAAAATGCCCGACATTAGAATTATTCAATATGAAGTTGTGGCACCAAGGGGTATTGTTATAACTAGCTACATTGCAATTATTATTGGATATTCCTCCAGCTTTTCCACAATTCATCAGGTAAATTTGCCAAGGTTTTGTTATAGGTCAAATAGAATATATTCATCTTCAGCAGTGAAAAGGGCAATGCCCAAAAACAAAAGTTGGTACTTTTGCAGAATGTGCGATGTTATAACGATATGATAGTGAGGAACAATTCTGTTTATGGGTTCAAAGGTCCTTTAAGGCAATCTCACTTGGAAATTAATAATGTTTTCATAAACCAAAATTTAATGTTAAAAACCTGCTACATCTTCAATAAATTAAATTGAAAAAGACAAAGTTGCACCAATCATATTCAAATCTAATCAACTACAATCTCCCGCTAGTTCAACAGATATAAATACATTAGTTATGATATTATGTTATCATAACAGATATTGTTGTTGTGAACTCTATATTTTATGCAATATGATAACCCTAAAACATAATTGTTGACATTGACGTGGAATGAAAAGTTCAGTGTAATACACTGTCTATTAACGGTGAAGGAAAATAACTAACCATATGTACAAAGCAAAAATAAGTGTCTTTTCCTAGAAAAACTCCTAAGAACGTACAGATTGATAAAATCATATCAATATTGTTATAAACAGTTCCTGACAAAATGAAGATCGATTCAATTGGAAATGAAAGTAAACTTGTCATTTCTTTCCACAACAACCACACGCCCATCTTATGTTCAATGATTTTAGAATGTTTCGCTGTCAGAAATGAATTCAAAAGGTTTTTTCAACATATGAAACAAACTGGCTGCAACAATGGAGAGAAGTTAACACTATGGTCATGAAGTAAATGATCACTAAATAAATAGAATGAATCCCCTATAGCAATTTTTTTTTATTTTTTCGATTTTTTCACAGGTGGTGGTGAGCACTCATCTGTTTCAAAGTCTCGGATTTTGGATTCAAATAATTTGCTCAGGTTTGCTCCACACTTGTATTCCGGGGTCTTTCGGTTGTTGTACTCTATACAGTTGACAAAGATCTGGCGAACATCCGCTATTATGTCGGCCGCTTTCTTGTAAACAAACTTATTGATTTTGTTTCGGATGGTTGAGAAGTCCATTGGCTTGTCGATAACCTCGTAATAATCAGGAACCTGAAATACATCAAATATAGATATCTGAGAATAAATATCTTCTTTATTAAAGACACAAATAACGTTACCAGGTACATTATTTCAATTTTCATGTTGTATCATAATTGGGTTTAAATTATTTTGAAAACAAATTTGTACATATAATCGAAAATTCTTTTATTACACAAGTGTTCACAAAAAGTAAGCAAAGTTGTTTCATTTTTTTCTATCTATGTGACATACTACATACTTTTGCCCATCCATGACAATTTTGAGCTCAAGGAAATCTATTAGTTCGAGAGCCAGGCAAAAGGTCTTTGTGGATTGATGCATGGAGAAAATAGGCGCTAATTCGAGAAGAGTAACTAAATGTTAACTGGATGAAAGAAATGAATCCCCTAAAGCAGCAAATCAATATCTTGATGTACTTTTATCTTATATCTCACAAAGTGTCTGATTTTGGCATGAATCAAGAAGTAAGATTGTTAGATTAGAATCTGACTCTTTTGTTAACCTTCCGTACCATTTTCTTGCTGACAGGCTTGAGGAAGGGCCAGGCATCGTCCATTTTGTTGAGATCATTGACAATTTCCTCCAACTGTTTCATTTGCTGCACCTCAGTGTTGCCACGAGAACTGCTCACGTAGTGTTTAGGGGAGCCATCCATATCTGGAAGGAGTGTTAAAATCTAAATTGATGCCCAATGGTATAAAAAAAAAGACTTATCTGTGAAAACATACAGCACTTATTCAACACAGAAGAATTAGGAACTTATTTCCTTGTACATTGAGCTAACAAAAAGACTGCATTTATATGTAGACTATGTGATTTAAAATCGTGATTGATTTATATAGTGTGCCATTCATCTATCCATTATGTAGATTATTACCTGAGTGGTTAAACTACATATCTAACCAAGTTAACAAGAGCAGGCACACCAAAATAATTCAACCTCTATGTTATCCTAAATGCAGAATTAATTGCAAACAAAATTTTGAGACCAATTAATATAATGATGCACTAACCCTCACAGATATAAGTTAGCTCATTCATGAAATCAAAAACGCTCATGCCTCACAAGATTATTTGATAATAGCACGAATTTCTTATAATACAGTAGTCGTAACTCGTTAGGTAAAATTCTACTGGATCTTGAAAAATCCAATTCTTTTCCAACATCAGTTCATCAGGTTCTTTACTTTTTCACTCCTACCCAGTAGCAACTGTATAGGCAAATTGACCACAAAACCCCCCTCACATTCATGACAATTCAAACTTACCAGCATACGCATCTTGAGAAAGTCTTGACGTGGAGGTTTTCTTCTGCATTTTGGTTCTGTCCTCTGAGACAGGATGACTGCGACGTGGCTTGGTAGGGACAGGACTGTCTCGTGGGCTGCCTTTCCGAGAGTTGGACCGGCTCGAGGTCGGGGTACTCTTTCCTGGAGTGCTCTTCTTGTTGCGATTATCTTCTGCAAACAAACAAAATGGAACTTAAAAGAAACCTGATGTGCTGTCTTTGGTTTCAATCCTGCCTCCAGGTAAATTGTGTAACTTGTAAACGTTTTGTTTCTAAATTAGTCAATACATTGATTTATATTGTAAATCAATTCAAAACTTTAAAGAGAATTATTTTCTGAAGTTACTAACTACATGCAAAACCCCAAATTGCCAATTCAAATTTCAACATAAAGGGTAACATTAAACATAGATACATCAAGTAAGTATGGCCTATTCTGATATTGCTTCATACGTGCATTCATCAATGTAGTCTTGGGTTAAAAAATCAATATTTCTGTCAATCAAGTGAAAGAGTCTAACAGGTCTAAGAAAGCCAAGGGAGAGAACTCTAGAAATCTTTCTGATATCCAACAAGTCATCAGAAGATGACATTCCCAACCATTCCCAAACAAATCAGAAATTAAAAAATATTTCCAATAATGAAGATCAAAAAAAGTTAAAAACATCAAACGGCACGTCTTCACATATTGATTGATCCAAATATCAACTTTCACTGAGGTAAATTGTAATAAAATTAGAGTTCTGGTCCTGAAACATAATCCTTAATTACGTTTCCATAGAAACCTCCAAAAATAAAAATGTCAAACAATATGGAAATCACTAAAAGCACATCTACAGTACAAATATTGACTTATCCACATGTCAAGTTTCATTGAGCTAGTAGTTAAGAGTTCTGATCTGGAAACAAAATGATTAATGACAGAAAGACAAAAGGGCAGGGTAAAGACTATATCCAATGGCATTAACACCAAAGGGGAAATAAATCAACTGGTAAGTGAAATGGTGAAAATGTGACAAGTCGACAACCCGAAAATCAAAACTTAAAATTCACTTACTCTTTTTATGGATAAGTTTGATCTTGCCACCAGGCTTATCGACACCAAGACAAACGGGACACAGCCATTTGCCGCGAGGAACCTTCTTGAGGGGAGGGTCCGCACAGTGAAGGTGGTAGGAGCCGGGGCAGCTGTCACAACACAGCAGCTTGCCGTCCTTGCCGCACTTGACACACAGGTTCTCGTTCTCATCCTCTTCCTCCTCCTCTTCTTCCTCTTCTGATTCACTTTCTTCATCAGAACTGAAGTGGAAAATCAATTGATAAATATTTGAGGCCTGATCATGCAAAGGGGGCTTGATATAATTCATATCCATACATTTTATGATTATACTTACTATCTTCCTTTCTGATAATGATAAAATCACTGAGAATATTTATCATACAGGTATTAAGGCTGTATACAGTTTTTAACATATCTGCATCAGTGATACTGTTTGATAATTGATGACAGTCTGACCTGGTGAAATCATGAACATGAGGCTATGATCGATGTTATTAGCTATTTGATTAAGACTTAAGTACAAGATTTGCTTGAAAACAGTTCTACACCTAGTGACACAAACGTTGCTATTCTGTGAATACTGAAGCTGGATCAGATATCCTTAAAATCATCTAGAAAACCACTCAAACAGTTATTGAACAATGTTTGAATTAGCAACTTCCAAAGCATAATGTGCCAGACTCAATCACTAGCTAACTTATCGCCCGCTGACTTTCTAGATTTTTTTGTGCAAAAACATTAGCTAAGTGCAGCTGAAATGATCAGTTCTATCAGTTATCTGGAGGTTGCTACTGATCACCAATGAGGATCTTGGTCCAATCACAAATTGACTCAATAAAGCAAGGCTGTTATATATCCAGTGATAGGTTAGTTATTTTATTACTTATAGCGCCACTTGGCAGTATTGAAGCAACAACACAAGTTACGTTGTGCAAGTTAAGTAGATTAAGGAGGGAAAAGATTTCCTGCACTAACTACCAGTTTATGCAGACTATTTCTGGATGAGCAAATGAAAAGTTCAATCTTTATCTAAAAGGAAGTATGATATTAAAATTTCTTTTTCTTTATGACCATGAAAGGTGCTCACTCTTCTTCTTCCTCTTCTTCATCGTCTTCATCTTCTTCCTCCACCTCCTCTTCCTCCTCTGAGAATGTCTTCCGTCGATCTTTCCTTGGACTGCGTTTCAGCTCAGCCGGTTTACAGTTGGGGCAATACCAGTCACCAGTTGGTACTTTCTGTGCAAGAGAAATTAAAAAATCATTAAGTTATGTATAACAATATTTTATGACGATAATATTTGGTACCCCACATGTCACAATACCATATTTTCCTTTTTGTTTTATGTATACAAGAACACAAGTTTTCGACAAACACCTTGATTTTAACAGAGAATTAACAATTCTGATATAAAAAACGTTATCAGACTAAATGTAATGATAGTTCATACTAGCACTTGTGACAACTCTAGTACAAAGCTTGATGAAGCCTAATAAGCATTTAATTGTAACCACATATAAATAGTTAAACTTGGGCCTGAGGAACAAGGCAAAAGTGAGCGCAGCTCACATACCCCCGCCTGTAGTTTGACCGCCTTTCTTTGACGAAAATAGTAAAAAGTCATATGTTCTGATAAGTCCTAGGATTGTTACCGTATTTTTCCATCACATGATATAGAAAATAACATTAAAATTTAATTTGTCTGAATAGGTGTGAACTGGTATAACTATGATAATAAATGTTTTTCAACAAACTCTCACCTTCCATTCAGTTCCATGTAGGTCAATTTATATTCCAATATATGTATTCTTTGCAGTGGTATCAACATTCCAATATATGTATTCTTTGCAGTGGTAACAATACAATGTTTATAAGGTATGTGTTTGTCATTAGGAAATATATTTACAAGCTTGATCCTCAACCTACTGTTTTCAGACTGTTTTGGTTCAAAATTTCAAAAATTATTGGAACTTTGGAATTAAAACCCCTAAAAGGCACAACAGCATCATATAGGCTACTGCCATACCAAATTTGAAGTTTCCAAGTAGTATAGTTTTTAAATTATGCTCCGGAAACAAGACGAAGTCCAGAAATCGGACGGTTTTTGGTCAAAATTTCAAAAAATATTTGAACGTTGGAGGTGAAACCCCTAAAAGGCACAACAGCATCATGTAGGCTACTGCCATACCAAATTTGAAGTTTCCAAGTGGTATAGTTTTTAAATTATGCTCCGGAAACGAGACAAAGTCCAGAAATCAGACGGTTTTTGGTCAAAATTTCAAAACTTATTTGAACGTTGGAGGTGAAACCCCTAAAAGGCACAACAGCATCATGTAGGCTACTGCCATACCAAATTTGAGTAATTTAGAGTAATGCTCCGGAAACGATTTCGGACGGACGCACGGACACGCGTAGCGGGGGTATAAAAATAAAGTGATGAATATGTGAGACACTCTTACCTCTACAGGAGGTTTGAGACAGTACATGTGATGACCCCGATCACAGCCATCACACAGAAGCATCTTCTCCCCGTCTCCCTTGCGGCGACACAAGCGGCACCGAGCGTGGAGTGCTGACTTGGCCCAGGTGATGCTCTTGTCGAGCGTAGAGAGGAAGAGAAAGATCTGGGAGAGATTGGTCACTTGCTGGAGTCCCTCCTCCCACTTCTCAAACACAGTCCTGTACTGTTTGTGCTCGTCTTCCTCTGAAATTGGTTATATAAGTGAGTTTTGATCGAAAACAAATATTCCGTGTGATTTGAAAAGATAGGGATCATGGGTCATATTGGATGAGAAAATGGCTCAGTGAAATTTTTAAGTTTACCATTGGTAATAAGGACATAAATCTAGGGAAAGGTTTATATATATCTGTCATATAAAGAGAAGAAAAGGACAATAAATTCTGTCCAAAGTATATGAAATATATAAACACTGAGACGAATTGCAAAAACCCAGCCAACTCATCATATGTATAAATATGAAAATAGCAATACCAGACATGACACAAGAAAATGAAAATCAGCTGGCCATCACAAGCTGAGGACCTTTTGTTGCTACGAACCTGATCCTTGATATTCTAAAAGGTTAGAAACAAGTGTGACGATCACATATATTCATTGAAACATTCATCATAGATTACACTAACCATCATCGTCATTGTCGCCTTTCTTCTTTGATTTCTTTTCACTTGCTTCTTTTTCATGTTTGATGCGTTTCTTTTTTGCTTCTTCACTTTCACCTGAAATATAAAGTACTTCATTGATCTAAAGCAAATCCAAATTTCACGTTTTTTTCTCAAACATTTGTTTGTTTTGCATTTGCTTTTGGTTCCTCTTTGCAATTTTTTACTCAATCCTGCGTGATACAAACTCTAAAGGAGAAGGTTTCTGTTGGTTTCCTTAAATATACAACTTTGTAAATGAATTTTTTATTGGAACTCATTTCATAACATGACATGCATAAGGGTACAGTTCCAAGCGTTTACATTGACTTCTGCATTTTTGAAAGAACTTACTAAACATTTGAAGTTATCTATTCATAAAGAAACATCTCCACTTTTCCATTAGACATAAGCTGATGTGACAATTAAAAGATTTTGAAACAAAATGTACATTTTGAAATCATTATGACAATACAAATCGAGCCAAAAGATCAGCATTGTTTACCTAAGGGAGTAGTTAGATATTTGGTATCCAGTCCGCGTGCTATCTGCAGCAAGGCACGGCTCAGGTCCCAAATCACTGCTTCAACTGCCGCGATCTCTGTCATGGTTGCACTGATGCAGGAGGGAAAATATTATTGATCAAAAAGTTGCCTTTATGTTAAACATAGTTGCTTTAAACCTCTTCTTTTCAGATATATGTGATGCACTACATTTTAGAGCCCCCAACGTTATGAGGAATGTAACATCAGAGGTTCTGAATGTTGAGTGTGATTGTAACTTAATTGCTTAATGGTAACCCAAACACTTAGGAGTCTTTATGAAAATAGGCCCTTTGCTAAAAAGAAATCTTCCGTATGTGGGATTTCTTCAAAATAAAAAGACAACCAACATATAAATGTTAAAGCATTGGCTGCTTTTAGTAAAGGTATAATCTATTTGTTAATAAAACTTTTTAATATGTTCCAAAATTCTTAACAATTTTAATGTAGAAAAACATTTTGAATATTTCAATCACTTCTGTTCTTAGCCCTTTCACTGAACACAACAGTAACAAACAAGTTTTTGAGGGTTATTTCTGGCTTGTAAAGGTAAAAGGATCAAAGCTCAGAGACCAAGTATTCAATGATCTGCACTTACTCATTCGTCTTATTCCTATTGTACACAGGGTCGTCAGTGTGGGGGTCGTAGCTCCCTGATTCAATGGCTTCCCTCCATGCTTGTCTATTGTCAATCTGAACATAAATGAGAGAGTGAGTTATCGTTTTAAGCTGTTTGGGCAATATTTCAGCCATTAGTGGCTTGCTGAACATAAGAGTTCATGAAGTTTCATTCAGAAAGTGTATACATTAAAAACAGTTTCTGAATATTGTCAATCCATAACTTAAAGGTTACTGAACAATAAAGTAATAGAACAGATGCAAAAATTATTGTTATAGCAGTTAGGCTATGTCAAATCAAGTTGTGCAAAGAATCAAACTGACATTGGAAATAGTATTTTTAGCAGGTTTTCACATAAATCATTTGTTATCTATCATAACTTTAAAAAAATCCCTTTTATCTGGTCAAGAATATTTGAAGATATCAAGGTGGAGTATAATGTACAGGACCCTTATCTAATTACCAAAAATGGTTACAAGAACAAGATTCTGATGGGAGAGAGTATTTAGAGTTAGACAATGTATTCTATGGTGGAAAAGAATAATACCTCACCTTCATATAGCCTAAACTTCCTGCGTATATCCTATCCTCCAGATCAAGCAAGGTATCCCTGAGATTTAGTTCTATTGCTTCCTGGGCAGTATCGTTCTGTACAGCACCGCGGGCAGCCTTCTTGCCAGAAATTCCTCTCGTGAGAGACAAGGCTTTAACTCTCGCTTCTTCCACCGCGTCTGGAGGTAAACTGAGGTCATCTACTGGACAAGTGTTGATTGCTTTTGTCACAGCACTTCGCACCTCTATCAGAGACTGCCTTAAAGCTGCCTCCCTGAATCCACGTGGATTTAATGATTCAATTAACTCTTTAAGCAAATCTTCACCTTCTATGAATGACCACATAACTTTCTTCCTATTAGAAACCTGCTGAGCTGCCAAGCTGTCGAGGGCAGGTGGAGGTTCGTCTTCCTGATCAACCTCCATTTCGCCATCTTGTGATGTAGCTCGACTGTCACCGTCAGAGTCACTGATCACAATTATGTCCTCATCTTTCTTCAAAGCTTCCACACGAGGATCTTTTACCTGTACACCATTTTCCATGTTTGTTGATATATTCAACGATTCATTTTCTTTGTCACTACTTGTGTTTTTCTCATCTATTGGCATCAACTGAGGTATTGTTTGTTGTCTTTCCAGGTAGGATGAAAAGGGATCTAAAACTTCAGGGTCTACATTTACTTCATGGTCTTCTACATACAAGCCGGGTAGAGCACTAAATATCCAGTATCGTCTATACATCCTGTCTCGACCTACAGGATAAACTGCATTTGTTCGTTGGGATTCCTGAATTTTGGAAATGATTTCTTCTTCCTTCTTGGCAAAGTCTGCTTTCTTCTTAGCCTCCTCCTCTTCCTCTTTCTTCCTCCTCTTCTCCTTCTCCTCCGGTGTGAGATTTCCGTCCTCCACATCTGGGCTTGGAGTGTTTCGGTCTTCTTCAAGTGCGAGCAGCTTATTCTTCAGGATTTCACTGCTCATATCCCCACCACTGTAAGAATACAATCATCACATGTCACTAAAAACAATGATCCTTTCATAACGTAACAGGCTTTGCATGATTAAATATGTGACCAAATAGAAATGATGTGCTAAAAATCACCTCATACAATCAGCATTGATCCTCAAGGGGGTCCTTGGGAAATTTGCCCACCCTTTTAGCTTGGTGTCTCTTTAAATTTTTGGAAATATGATACTTTTACCATTGCATAGGGTCCCATAAGCTCAGAATAGGGCAAAATGATCCCCTTTGCTAACCACCTAGGAATAACACCGTACAATGCAATCTTTTACCAGCATGAATCACTTTTAAATTTCACTGCCATTATATAACAGTGATAAAATTAAAGATATACATTCAACCATGTGAATTAATGATAACTGTTTAAGGGTGAGGTTCTACAAAATGATAACTGAAGTCCTAAAGTCAAAGCTTTAATAATTTGAAGAAGTCAGGACATTTGATTATCAGGGATTGGGAAAGACATTTTTGACAATGGGCAATTTTCTGGATATTTTTTAAGTTTCTGGATTTCATATGGGCCATTGCTCATCATATCAATACTAAACTTCAAAACTTTAATGGGCCATTTTGCACATTGGATGAAAATACTGGATAACCTACCCAGCCTCCTGAGCTCTCAACAGTGCCTCCTTCTCCAGGATCTTCTGAATCTTCCTTTCCCTCTCTCGTTGTTTCTCTTCCTGCCGCTGTCGATATCTGTACGTACAAAAATTAAGATGACCTATGTTATCTCTTATTTCTCTTGCGCCCAATTGTATATTGAAAGGGAACTAGGTTTCAGAAGTACTAAATTTGAACCATTTTTTTTATTATTTGGTACACATTGCTTGAAGAATCCTGATTTGCATTCTATTAAAAAAATTCTTAGTTTATAATTCACTGATTCTCAGGGACATAAGTATCTTGTATTGTAACAGTTTTAACTTGCTTACTTTGCCTGTGCATCCTCTCGTTCTCTCCGTTGTTCAGCCCACTGAAGCTGTTTCAGGTCGTACTTTAGAAGACGCAGTTTTTCATAGTTCTCTTCAATCAGGTCACGACTAGCCGCATATGTCATGATCTGTTGTAGCAGAGTGTTGATAATCTTCAACTTCTCTCCTGAAACATGTTACAATGCCAATAAACATTGCATTTATCCTCTTTGACATGTTTGTTTCATATCAGACCATTTTGAGTTCCATTCGTGGCAACATTCATAAATAAGAATTTAACACCTGGTGGTCTAATGTTATGTAGCAATCATTCATCTCAATATAATGGTTGAAACGTGTTAGGGTGTTTTTTTTTGTTCATTCGGCACACTGACCAAGAAATTGACCTTTTACCAATGAGAATTGACGCTGAAGTCACAAAAACTTTGTCATATGAGACTGAAAAGATGTAGAAAATACATAAAATTGCACTGTTTAAAACCTCTTGATATTAAAAATTATAGCAACGAAACAGAGAATTTCTTTTTACCAAATCTTATTTCAAAATTTATCCTCATTTAACCTTTTTGACCCCTTAAGAACCAGTAATAAATATTTTGAGCCTGACTTCTAGCTTGTAAGAAAGAAAAGGTAAAATCAAGTTATGCCTAAGTTTTGCAGAGAACGAGATTAACATACCTGGAGTGAGATCAAAGAGACTGTGAGCAGCCAATGCCTTCATGAGTGCCGGCTCCTGTTTCTTTAACTCAAATCCAGCATCGTCAAGAGACGAGTAGCCGCCTCTCTGCTGGTAGCGGAACCGAGCGTTCTTCATACTGGCACGTGCCCCGGAGGACGCCAAGTGGATTCGCAAAATCTCTGTCAGCGTGAACTGATCCAACAGCATTTGCTTTAGTGGGATGCCTGAAGGAAATGAATAGTGTTAGTCAGACTGTATGAAAATACAACTTAGTTTTCCTGTCCCTAAATAAAGACATTGCATATATCTCCAAAATCAGGCGACATTTTCAATGTGCCGACAAACAAAATACAAATTGAAATAGCTTTGGTCACAATATTGTAGCCATGTCAATTATAACTTTACATTAGGACCTTTTCATGAGAACAATAAGAAGTAATGTACTATATTGGCCTAAGCAAGATTCATTGATTTGAAAAATGTATGGTATTGGTATAAAGAATTTTTTTCAAAATTTTATTCTCAGACAGAAAATCATCAAACTGACCATGCATCATCTGTGGTGTCTGAGCTGCAAGCGTGGCGACCATTATCATGTCATTGGCACTCAACTCATCCTCCAAGGTCATGTCGTGTTGAGAAGCTGAAACATATTTAACATGTTAAACTCATAGTTCAGTTTTAACATGTGTTAAACTCAAAGGCACAAGTCGGGGTGACAACCAGGGATCACAAATGGCATGTGTATCAAGTTTAGTATACCTAGCAGGGATGTCAGGTACCTCGTGATACGATACTTATAAGGATACTAAGGTCACGATACTATACACTAAATGCTACATTATAACAGTGAGATACAAATTCACAAATCTAAACTTATTATTTCTAACAAGAATTATCTGAGTTACCAGCATTCAAACACAAAAATAGGCCGATTACTTCATGAAAAAGTCAATAAATGCTATATTACAGGGATAAATTTACCTGCGAATCCTGCTTCAAATACTTATAAAATTTAGAAAGGACTCATAGAAATTTAAGCTGTGAGTCCTGGGATGCATATTTTTTTTGTGATACTATGTGCTTACTTATTAAAGGACTCATTTAAATCAGCATGGACTCACAAGACTTTTTGGTTGCGAGTCCCTTGACTCAGAGGGTCATATCTGTAGATTGATCACTGTATATTAAAGCTATCTTAACGAGGATTTTAACAAACTCGTGATTTCTTGATTTGAAATTGACACGAACGATATTGGATAAAATTTGTATCAAGAAACAGTCAACTGTATCGTGTATTGTATCATGAACTATACCACAATGATGCATCGTTGTATCGTGACGTCCCTACCTGGCAGTGAAGATGATTCAAGACAAAATTTAACAATACATCTATCTTAAAGCTGGATCTACATATACAACTATTGTCTAGCAAAAGCAATTTGAGTTCAAGTTTTTGAGGCAAATAAGAGAAGTGTTACTCACTGAGCTCCTGATCCTCCTTGTCCAGCTCCTCCACTTCCTCGGCCTCCTCCTCCTGCAGAGAGAAGACGGCCACCAGCAGCATCTGTACCAGGTCACACAGCGGACCGTCCACGTCGTGGTCCAACAGGCACGACTCTAGCATACCTGCAACAGCATACTCTTTACATTGTGCTCATACAACAAAGAGGATCCGATTCGTACTGGTCACCTAGGCCTAAACATGCCCACTCACTTTATGTGATCTATGTACAGTTCTTACTGAGCTCCAACAGGCATATCTTCAGTACATGTATAGTTATATTCAGGTATGGCAGAGTTTTTGAAAAACAGCTGATATTCATTGAATTAAATGTTCTAGAATGGTTTTCTATGGATAGGAAATACAGCAAGGGCAAGCTAATAAGCTGAAAATTGCCATCCCTGTATCCAGTAGAACTCGGATATAATGAACTCCAAGGGACCAAAGAATCCGGTGTTCGCTATACGCATATAATTTTAATGATATTTTATAGGGAAGGGACTTGAAAATTTGTTTGCTATATCCGAGTGTTTGCTATATCTGTGTTCTACTGTATTTGAGATCACATCTACCGTAAAGGTCCTGTACTTTTTTAGAGTCAAGTCCCTTGCTGAATCAATCAAACACCCTCAGAGTCAGTCAGGCAGTGAGACATGAGACTTTCAGTAGAAGTTTAAAGAATGTATAACCTGGTTGATATCAGTCTCGGAGCAAATTTCAATATTGAGATTTTCAGCCTTAAATTTTAACTTACCCCAAGTAAAGCCCTTTGGAAAGAACTGCTTGAAGTCAAAGAGACTCTTGAAGGTGTGGACGAACTCCAAGATCATTACAGCATCCCCGAACAAATCTACAGGTACTCTAGTCTGTACAGGTTTGAAGTTCGGCATCACCTGAAATGTTTATTAATGCATTCATTACCACTGACTGGGGTTATAAAAACAATTCAGACCTTAAATGATAAAAGTCTCAAAATATTAAATTATCACAGGTTGAAATTGGTTCATTTACTGTTTTAATGATACTCAATATTACAAAAAAATCTTAATTAACATTAATTTTTAATAATAACAACTATGGATATAAATACCTTTAGATCATCACATTCAAGATCGTCTCTTAGACGATTCTTTTCACGAAGGATTTCTATTTCTTTGATTCTTTCTTCTCGGAGCTTTTCTCTCTCCTGAAACATATAAGTATGTTTAGATATAAAATTCTGTCATGATCATAGTCTGAAATTCAATAAGCATTACAATTCTCATAAATCAAGTTTTCAACTCTTGACTTGTTATGTGTACAAGTCAACCATAAACTGTAATAAGATTGCATGAAAACATTTGGATTTTTATTTTCATTTAATAGAATCAATTTTCCTTTTGTCAGCTGATAGCAACGTGTATATTCCACATATACTTAACCCCTTGGCAAGAAACAGATATTTTCAAACATCAGTGTTCAATCTTCAGATTTAACCTGTGTCTAGGAATTCGCTACCACAAATTTCTTGTGAGTACTTTCTACATTTTATGGGTATTTGAAACAGGAAGCGGGGCTAAATAAATTTAACATGCAATCATAGAGCTTAGAAGTTGGTTTTAAATTAAGCGGCTGGTCTAACAAAGAAAAAGTTCCTTCACCTAAACATATATCACTTAAAGGCTAGAAGTTAGTCAGGGATGTAAAACAATATTTGACTTAATACAATTGCATTTCAAATTTCTTCTTCAGGGTATTTTAAAGGAACTGACCCATGTGGCCCAATTCTATAGAATGTTATCTGAGAAGATAGGCTTATCAAACCTCTCAGGGGGATATTGCTCAGGTTGATTTCTACAGTACATAGAAATATGAACCTCTTGTAACGGACAACCTGAGTAGAAATGCTTGTGTAACGTCTCTGAAGGCGGTCGTAACAAGAAAATTAACTCTACATTCAACATTATTAGAAATGTGCGGTCGGTACCTTAGCCTTCTCCTCCCTCCTCTTGATTTTCTCTTCCTCCATCTTCTTCCTCAACTCCTCCTTCTTGGCCATCTTCTCCACCATTCTCTCCTGCTTCATCTTCTCCTTGAGAGCCATCCTCTCCGCAGGGGACAGGTGCGCAAACTGCTCCTTCATCAGCTGCTCTGGGGTCTTTATCTCACCTGCACATTACAAATGGTACACATTAGCATTAAGGGGGCTGAATCTCATTGTTCAAGGGGAATTTTAAGGGAATTCATAAATAAAAATAAAGTTACAGATTGCAAACAATGTTTTAAAATCAAAAGTACCATGATCCAAATTAGACTAAGCTATGCCAATCCATTTAACTACTAAATTATTAGAAGATGTTCATACTGTAATGGGCATTTTTGCTATAATGATTAATCAGATGAGATTTGACTACATTATTTATACACATTGATAACTCTGTTATCTGATCATTAAAGAATGTTACGACAATCTGAGTGGCTAGGGACTTCAAAAATAAGTTTGGAAAGCTTTGCTACAGAAAAGCAATGTATAGTATCCATGCAATGGTTTCAGGATGGATCGAACACTTTCCCAGGCAGATAAAAGGGTACACAATTTGTAATAGCTTCATAGTTACCCTTCGGACTCTTCTTTTGATTCATCATTCTTTCCTTTTCTTCCTTCTTCTTTCTTCCACGCTTCTTCCCAGATCCCATGCTCGTATTTGGGCTCCCATTCATGGGTCGTTTTGGGGAGATCTTTCTCTTAATCTCAGATTTCTCAAACACAGGCTTTGGCCCACAGAAAAAATCTTCAAACTTGGCAACATGTAGACTTAGCCGCTTGGCAACTTTTTCCTTAAAAAACAAAGACCACAGAGGGTTGGTATTATTCAATATAATGTGGCTAAATATCTCAAATGTGGGTGTACATGAAAATAGTGCTCATATTGTGCACATTTCTGGTTTCAAAGCAAAATTTGATTTACGAATGATGCTTTGTATGTAACTTAGTAATGATTCTCATCATACAGGTGTGTTTGGAATAATATCAAGTAGTGAAACTGAAAGTAAGAAGGTTCTACCTTGACTCTGAATATTCCAGAACTGGAATCAGTGTGGTGTTTTAAAAACAGCTTGCTCTTCTCACGTGTGTACAATGTCCTCTTGCGACTGAAAGAGTAGACAATATTCATATTTGCCAATTTATGTATTGACTTCAAAATGTACCTGTCATCAATCCCAGAAATTAACAAATTTATCACATGTTTCTTATAACAAAATTAGTATGAATCTTTTATAAATTTGATCTTTTCATGAAGTAAGAAGTATGAAACCACTGAGTCCCAAGTTATCCTTGTAGATTTTAATGAGTCATTCAATGTGAAAGCAACATTACCATGAAATAAACCTTGTATCCTGCGACTCACATCTTGATTCTTTTTATAGATCTTTTACAAATTTGGCAAGTATTGGCAGAAGGACTCATGGGTAAATTTATCACTGTATTACATAGTAGAAGGTTTAAAAACCAGATATTTACCTGATTGACGATGATTGTACATTATAAATGTTGGGTTTCTTGAGCTCCTGAACAACATACTGGAACTTTTCAGGGTGGGGGCCATATCTGCCCATTGACCTGTGCAGAAATTTAATAATTAATTCAAATTGCAAAAGTTCTTTGAAAATAGAACATTTTGTACTACAGACCAGACTAAAGATGACAGAGCGAACAAAGGGTCTATACAAAGACCTGCACCAGGTCAAAGTAAAACAGTCCTTTGAAATAGTTCAAAAACTTCAAAAATTTTAACCATATATTTCGGACCCTACTCAAGCTGTTTGAGCTTGTGCTCACAAGCACTTGAAGCATGGGTATTGCTCATTTACTATATATATAACAAGGCTTTCCAACCGGCATTTTGATACCGAAATAAACATGATTACAAGGTATTCTTTTAGTGACATCCGATACATTTCGCCTGTAACGTGTTCCCAAATGTCTTATCTTTCATTCGACATCGATCTTACATATATGTCATCTTCATAATTAGAACTAATTAGCATTTGATTATATCAGACGAGTTTTACAGCGCTATCGCAAGACAGAAATGCCCATTTATAGTGCCAAAAGGTCGTGACCTCCTGTCTCATTGGTCACCATGTGTTTGTTTGACTTTTGGACCAATGGGAGAGAAGGTCACGACCTTTTGACACTATTTTGAACACTTCCGTCTTGTGATGACGCCGTAAGAATCGCCTGATATAATTAAACGCTAATTAGTTCTAATTATGAAGGTGACATATTTGTAAGATCAATGTTGAATGAAAGATAAGGCATTTGGAAACACGTTATATATGCGATATGCAACTGATGTCACCAAAAGAATACATCGTTGAAATGTTTATATTTCGGTATCAAAATGCAGGTTGGAAAGCCTTGTAATGTATACATAGTATATCATCATCATCATCATCTTTATTTCGTATGTAGGCCATAGGCCCAAATACATATATACATGCATGTCATACAATATATATAGATTTAGAGGAGAGGTCTTGTAACATATAAATCAAAAGTATAGTCTCTTGTATATTGTCGAAGATATAAAGATCAATGCATTTTCTATCACATTCATTCATTCATATCATATTCATTAAGTAAACGTTCTCTTTCTTCAAAGGCATGATAAAGAAAGTAACTTAAATTTGTTGCTGATATTGTTTTTGTCTGTAGGAGATTCTTAAATACAGTCGTACTTGTTCTCATGTTTAAAGTGAAATATATTTTACGAATAGTGGTATAAGCAGGACAAATAAGTAAAAAGTGGTATTCGTTTTCTATACCCGAGTTGCATAATGGACAAATTCTCATTAACGAATCTATGCCTTGCCAGCGACCTTCATTATTCTTTAATTTTAACAAACCCGCTCTAAATTTAATAAGAATATTTCGGAATTTAAAGGATAGTTGTAATGATAGATATTTTTCTGATCCGAAAGTGTATTTGAAGTCCTTATAAAGCGTATACCGTGAACTATTTTCTAGCGTATTTGACCAACTTTGAATAAATATATCTATTAAACGTTGTCTGAAGCTTTGCATAAAGGAATAATGATTGTGAACAGTTTGCGACAACCAAACAAATCCAAACCCATGCGAAGTGAGCAAAATGCGAATTTCCGTAGCCCATGTTTTATATCCCACACTGTCTAACCGTTTCAACATGATATATGCTTTTCGTGGAATACGGTCTTCTGGCATGGCAGTTAACTTAAGCCAATATTTAATTGCTCTAACATGAGCGTTAATATACACAGGGTGTCTTCCACATTCTCCATAGACAATTGCATTCGGAGTTTGTGGGCCGACGTTTAAAAATAATTTACATGCTAATAAGTGTAGTTTCTCAATATTGTCATATCTACGAATTCCCCATACCTCTGACCCATACAAGTATATTGGCTGTATTTGGCTATCGAAAATCTTAAAAAATACTTCCAACTTAATTGTACCTAATTTTCTAATATTTGTTACAAATTCCATTAAGGCTTTTTTACCACGTAGTGATAAATCGAGAACACCTTTCTTAAAGTTAGCCGTTGCGTAAAATACAAAACCCAAATATTTATAACTATCCACAACTTGTAAGTTATTTCCATTAAAAAGCCATTTTTCCTTCCTCGACATAACACCCCCTCTTCTAAAAACTATCACTTTTGACTTATCAAGATTTACCGTTAAACCCCATTTATCAGCATATAATTGCAAAGTGTTTAATTGACATTGTAATCCAGCAACGCTCTCAGATACAAGTATGACATCATCTGCAAATAGTAACATTAATAGTTCATAAATATCTGGAAATAACTGCACACCATGTTTACCATTTTTAGTGATCTCTGCTGAAAGTTCATTTATGAATAATGAGAATAACATTGGACTCAACATGCAACCTTGTCTAAGTCCAAATGGGCACTCAAAGTAGTCTGTCATCTCTGACCGTGATCTAACACACGATTGAACTGTTGTATATATATTCTTTAATGCTCGCAGCATCTTTCCATTCAAACCATAAGAGGATAGTAGTTGCCATAATTTACTTCTATTTACAAAGTCAAAGGCTTTTTTAAAATCTATAAATGCAACATACAACTTCCGTTTTCTCTTACATAATGTCTTTTCTATAATTGCATTCAAAGTGAAGATATGGTCGGTGACTGAATATCCTTTCCTAAATCCTGCTTGATTTTCGGTTATTTTGTCCATAATATCTGCCCAATTTGTAAGTCGTTCGTTTAACACATATGTATACAGCTTTCCTAGTGAACTTAACAAAGAAATTCCTCGGTAGTTGTCGGGATTATTTTTGTCACCCTTCTTATGTAAGGGAACTATAATAGCCTTTGTCCAAATCTCGGGAAAATAATTGCTATTGAATATTTTGTTGAACAAGGCAGCTAGGTAATCAATTATTCGATATTCTGATGCTTTAATCATTTCTGCAAGAATATTATCAATTCCAGGGGACTTTTCATTTTTCATATGTTTGATAGCGTTCTTTATTTCCTCTTTGGTGATAGGAGATTCAAATATTTCAGTTTCGATTTCACTCATATTCGTCGAAATATCTATATCGGGTTCTAAGTTTTGGTCAGGTGTATCATTATTTTTGAAAATACCACTGAAGTAGTCGAACCATTCTTGCTTACTTATGTCATTGTTTCTTATCTTTGTACTTGAAATATTACGCAATTCTTTCCAAAATAATTTAGAGTTATTTCTAGTTTCGAACAATGTTTGCGATTTTTTACGTTGATAATTTGTTTTCCATGCTCGACACATACTTTTATATCTATTTCTTAATTTACAGTACTGCTTTCTCGTGTATTCCGATCTGTATTTTCTGTGTATATGTAAACTACGACGAGCTTCCTGTTTTGCCTTGTGACACTCGGGTCCATAGAAATTAAGTGATCTTGGTCCATAACTTGCCTTTCTTTTCATACATTCTGCTGAATCTAATAAATACTTTATGAATAGATCTAACGAAGAACTTATATCAACGTCTAACAAGCCAACAATATTTTCTAACTAGATTAGCGTTTGCGGGATACCGCAAAAGCAGAGCAGCCCCGGAACTTTGGGTTTCGCCTTACCCTGTTCCGCCTTTTACAGGCCTCACCAAATTGGGAATTTTCTCGTGACCTTGACCTTTGACACTCAAGGTCACACAATCAATGAACACATTTCATTGAGTATAACATTATTGTAATGAAATAAAGTGTTAAAAATACAATTAATCCATTTTCTCCATATATGTTGACCTTGCTGTGACCTTGACCTTCGACAGTTAGTACCCAAAACTTTTTGAAAATGTTGTACTTCTCAAGAGATAATATATACAAAATCTAAACTTCATAGCACAAAAACTTTTCAAGTTATTGTGTTTAGAAGGAATTGCAATAACTCATATCTCATGACCTTGACCTTTGACCTTCAAGGTCACACAATAATTGAACACTTTTTATTGAGTATAACAATCATGTATTGATAAAAAGTGATCATAGTTAAAATTAAGCATTTTCGCTAAACCATGCTTAAGTCATGACCTTGCTGTGACCTTGACCTTTGACAGATTGTAGCCGAAACCTTTTCAAAATTTTTTACTTTTCCAAGGATGATATATACCAAGTTAGAGCTTCATAGCACAAAAACTTTTCAAGTTACCGTGTTTACAAAGGATTTTGTGGTGATTTTATAACTCGTGACCTTGACCTTTGAACTTGAAAGTGAACATGTCATAATGATTCCCTGGAAGTATTAACATTTAGACATGTTCATGAGTTCTGAAAAGCTAAATGGGATAAAGTTATACCCCAATTTAGTGCATTTTGTAATAACTCATATCTCATGACCTTGACCTTTGACCTTCAAGGTCACACAATCATTGAACACTTTTTTTTGAGTATAACAATCGTGTATTGATTAAAAGTGTTCATAGTTAAAATAAAGCATTTTCGCTAAAACATGCTTACGTCATGACCTTGCTGTGACCTTGACCTTTGACGGATTGTAGCCAAAACCTTTTCAAAATTTTTTACTTTTCCAAGGATGATATATACCAAGTTAGAGCTTCATAGCACAAAAACTTTTCAAGTTATCGCGTTTACAAGGAATTCTTAGTGTGAATACATAGCTCGTGACCTTGACCTTTGACCTTGAAAGTGAACGTGTCAAAATCGTTCCCCCGAGGTATGAGGAGTAAGGTATGAATAAGAGTTCTGGAAAGCTTAGGGGAAAAAAGTTATAGCTAGTAGTACGAGTGCGGCGGCGGCGGCGGCGGCGATGGAAACTTCACAAAAACTGATAGCAGCCCCGTCCTTAGACGGGGCTGCTAATGAGCTACCAGAAGCGTCAATATTAGCAATAAATATGCTTTCATTTTCAGGTTTCCACCTGTATTTACAAGTTTCATCAGTGCAAGGTGACACGAATTTCTTTTCACTAAATTTTTCAAAAGTAGTCATGATCGGCATATGTTTACTCTCTACCCTATTTCCTATGGAGAAGGACTTTAAAAAATTAAATAAGCCAGGTGAAGCAATTGCATAATCAATCAAACTACAACCTTGCTCTGAAATATAGGTGAAGGCACCCTCTTTATCCCCTGTCATTCTCCCATTAAGTATATACAAATTAAAGATATAGCAAAAATCTGACAACAATCTCCCAAATCTATTTACAAAAAAGTCACAAGTATATCTTTGTTCCACTGATACCGATTCATCATCAGGAAATGGACCATGTGATTTATCATATACTTCATTACTTCTTTCTGAGACAACAGGCTGATTTCCCAACCCCACTCGTGCATTTAAATCCCCACAAAGATACATATGACAGTCTGTTAACAAATTAGTATTACCAAGTAACCACTGCTCCAAAAGTTCAATAGCATGGGCTTTACCGGTAACTTTATAGTAAGATGACCCTTCAGGTGGGATATACAATACAATGAGTAATACATCAAAATCAGTATCTAAGAGGCGCTTATTAAGACGTAGACAAATAGCATTATCTATATCCATAGGAATTCTTACACAATATTTTAGAACCGATTTTCTTACAAATACATAGATGCCTCCAGACAATCTGCCATATCTAGCTAGTTTATTTGCTTTGCTAATGTATATTTCATAGTCTGCAAGTTCAAGCACATCATGTAATTTGTCCAAAAAAGTTTCAAGTAAACAAAATATATCAAATTGCAGCAAAAAGTCCAGGAAGTCCTTATCGTCAAGTTTCTTATATAGGCCATCGATATTCCAAGTAAGCAAGGAAAAGTGTTCAGTCTGTTGAGTTGAATTGTTCACAATGTCACATCTCGGAGGGTGAGATATATGAGCACTGCACATGCATCAAGTGCTTGTGTTTGTGCTTAGGTGTTATCCAAGTTAAACAGATTGTTGATATACTTAACAATATCTACTTGTACGAAAGTAAGTTCTATTAAGAATCTGAATCAAGTGTATGCTTCAGCCTTAATAGCTAAATTAATAGTACTTTTGGCTAATGAGAAGCAGGTTCTTAAGTAAATTCTGTATAAATATTGTAGGAACATGACATTTATTCTGAACATGTAACTATATGCAATTAATTCTGCAATCGCTGAACAAAGTCAACCCTATCAAGAATAGATCCATTGTTTTCAGCTCCGTATCTTGCAAAAATGACGAAAAGGCTAAGAATTGTCAGTCTTTACCCTTTTTCCTCGTCATCATTAGAATCGCTGTCGATGTCGATCACAATAACATCTCCATTGGCCTGTTTGCCTGGGTTTGGTGGGATAATCTTGGTGATTCGACAGCTTTTCCTGCAAACAAAAAGAATATGTTAAAATTGGCACATTTCTCAAATATTCAAATGATCAGAGAGACTGCAAAGCACTTTATCAAGGAAATTGAAGTAAGAATTGTGGTTTTGACCTCTGTTTTTTTTATCTATGATACCTTCTATGTTATGATTTTCTCTATTTCATTGATATTGAGAATAATTATGATTAACATAACATTTCAATATAGATTCATTGATGATTTTATTATATATGGACAATTTCTTAAATTTTCTTTCATCAAATACCAAACTGTGATATCCTTTATCAACATCTCATGATCTGCCTTTTTGGGGAGAGAATGCATCAAATAAGGATAACAGAAACTGACTTCGAAATCGACAATTATTACAGCTATACATTCACCTGACAGTTCCAACAGTTACATCCACAATTTCTCCGATGAAGTAGCGGTCCTTTGCGTAAGTGAACATGTCCTCGCTAAGATCAACAAGTCTTGTTCTACAAGTGAGAGTAGACAGGAAAAGAATTGGTCTCTGTAGATAGGTTGGGAAAGCAGACAGATTTTTCCTGGCCTTGTCCTCGCTATCCAAAGCTTCTTGGTACGTCAACCCGGACTTTCCAGTAATTGCGCAGGACCATACCAGGCTGTTGCAGAGGATGATTCTCTCGAAGAATTCCCTGAAAAACAGATTCTTAATTATGCGAATGTGGTATTTTATAGGGTACCAATTTAGGAAGGATGTTTAAATCTACTATATTGACAAGGAATATTTTACAATTTGATGACAGTTTAAAAGATAAAAAAAAAGTGTTGATTTGTTACCCGGTATGTATGCAAGTTATCAAGAAATATTTAATGTGGTTTCTTATCAAACACGTCCTGTTAGAGAATAAAACAACTGAAAGTATGCATACTGTTACAATGCATTTGTTAAATCATTTTCCTGTTCATGTACTTCTGACAGTAGTTTTAATCAATTAAAACTAATTAACAGTCGCATGATACAATCGTCGACTACCAAATACCTACAAATAACACATGATAAAAGCTGGATTTCATTCTCTAAAGACAACAGTGACTCATCTGATCTACTCAATGATTTAGGGCAGGTTAGCACACAAATCAACCGACTTTAAACAAAAGCTATAGATCTAGCTCTTACTATTGAATACATAGTCTAGTACTAAAGCAGTAAAACCGTGTACAAGGTATTTGCATTGAGGAGAGGGAGAATGTAAACATTCCCATTGATGAAATGATGGAATTCTGCTCTTCAAGTAGGCAGAGTTTTGTCTTATCCACAGTGTAGCTAAACGATCAATATTTGAATGAGAAAAACATTGAAATCTATTATATTTCCTGCATTGAAAAGATCGTTGGTTGTGAATGCACAGGACACATCTTTTATTCATCAGTTTCAGTGTCCATTTGCACGAGACATTATGTTGGTTACCTGGAGTTGTAGTGACACCTAGGTAGACTTATAAATTACAACCATTTTAATGCAAACTAAACGAAAACGTCCCATACTGTCTTATCCTCTAAAGAAAATGGCGCTCGATATATAATACCGACATGGCATGCTTGAATAACGCGATAGTTTTCAGTGTGTATCAAGTCATTGAGTACGATGCTGAGGACACCCACGTGATAAACCGGCTAATATAAACAAACCTGGTTAGGATGTAATTGTTTATGCTTACTCATAATCCCTGAATACTTCATTTGTCAGTTTGCAATGGAAAACGTCTTCATCTGCTCTCAAATCGGGCGGAGGTTTCTGTTTGTAGAATGGTTGCCTCCGAAGGAGCGGCATGTTGAATTTTGGAGGGAAAAACAAAGACACTTCTGGCTGGTCAAATGGGAGTTGAAATACCCCAAGATGTAGCCACAGTGACCTTAAATGTCTCCTGAAGACAGTGGAATCATGAATGAAAAGTTTACAGACCAATATCTGCTAATATTTTGGCACACAACGTGAGCCGCGATCTGCTATGGCGTTCTTCCCTCACAAAGAGGTCATATGCTGACCAGCGCGATAGATCGCAATGCTGGATGTAAAATTGTGGTTTGTGGTAGGGGTAAGGAGACTCGTGATTACAGAGATACACGTGCATTTCAGTGAAATAAAACATTGCAGATTGGTAGATTATATATTTTACTTTAATTCTCCTCCATTTGTTATGTTGTAAAATGTTTTGTTTTATTTTTACAGATAAAATTTAACGAAGTTGAGTCTAAATCTGAAAGCGGAAAACCCTGTGTGGGCGGAGTTACAGCCTGACGAAGTGAGCGTTGATTGGCTGTTCTTCAGTAATGATTGACAGATATGCAAAAATTTCGGCGGAAGTAGAAATATTTGTAACTCTTGAGCAAGAAATCATTCAAGGAGAACAACTCTTGACGATTTACAAATTCCTTTATTCATACTTTACATATTTGAATATTGTATTGTCGACATAAACACAAAGTTATTCTGTTATGAATTGTGCAAAATATCATTGAGTATTATGTATATTTATTCATTTATTATCAATATTACTTGAATGCTTATATACTAAGTGTCTGGGTACATCGATATGAGAAAAATCAATTCCCCTTAAGGCCCTTATGTGTGATTTCACAACTACGTAGCTAGCTAGAGGACCATTTCATGTCACAAGAGTTCGCATATCATATTTTTGTATCAAATGTTATCATAGAACGCAAATTTGCTGTTCATAGAAATCAGAAACTTAAATTCTAATCAAACATTGAAGATTTGTACAAAAACATTGCTAAAAAATATTTATGGAATATTTTCACCTAAGGGTCAGCACATTTCCCCATGTCCCAACCTTCATGTATTAAATTTCAAAGCTTTAAATTTAATAACAGAAATATTTTGAATAAAAGGGAAGTTGACAAACAACAAGAGTATTTAATCTTAATGAGTTGATGTACATACAGAGTTCGAAATATCCAAAAACATGTTATGCTCAAATCAAATTTTGAAAATCGCTGTCCAAACATAGGCTACTATGTCATTACCATCACACTGTCTCACATTTGTCATCATGGTCAAAGGGGAGAATATTCCAAGAATGATAGATGTTAAAATGGCCTCCATCTGATAACAGTATACATGCTTTTCATTAATAGGCCTACCTTATAGATTTTCTGAAACATCATGATTGATCAGATCAAATTTCACAAGTATGTTTAATCTTTGTCATTACCAAACGCTTCACATCTCTGATGCTTTTAAAGCAAGTGATGTTTTCTCTGCCTCTCATGACATAAGCTGTATATATGGTCCTCATACACCATTACGGTCTTCTTGGAAAATCTTGACTACATTAATTTTATCTTTACATTTGGAAGATATTTTGTCATAACAATCACAGTCATTCCCATCACAAATCTGCCATCACCATCACAAAATGGTCATTACCATCACAAATTTTGCGTAATGGTAATGACAAACTGTGATGGTAATGACTATAATAAAATTTGTCATCACCATCATGTTCTGTCATTACCATCACGGCCAGTTATGCTCATGATACTTTTCAAAGTGATGCAAATATTTCATTTTATTTTATTAATTGTATTTGCCTTTTTGGTTCTTTTGTTGTAATTCTTAATTTGAGAAAAATGAAATCAATTCTTTAAAAGAGGTTGTACTTAAGGGTATTACTTAAAGTTCGCCATATCTTTTAATTCAATGTTCCCGTTGAAATAGATAGTAGTATTGACAACAAATTTAATAAGCTATAATAAAAATATGATAACATTTAAAAGACAAAGATTCAAATATTTAATTGTGATGGTAATGACATATTCTTTTGATTTATATTTTTTGTGCCAAAATTCCAAGAAATATTTGTTTATAAAGTGTGTGCCCACTTACAAATTTTCAATCATAAGAACATTGCCTATCATTTCTATCCTATGAAAACTGTGAAAAGGAACAATAAATTTTGCAAAATTTTACCATGTCAAATGGGCCTCTAGTTGTGAAATCAACCATATGAATCAAATGCTTGATTTACATACTGCTATCATGAAGATGAACCGCTTGAATTTTTTCCCCATTTTTTTCAAATGAATACTGTTATTAACTCTAAAATATTTTGGAAAAACGTATACTATTAGGTTTTAGCTTGATGATCAAAATATTTTTGTTTAAGGTTTGGAAGAGCATTAAGAGGTAGTATAGATTACAATAAGGTATTCAAATATAAAAGGAGAAGAGCTCATTTGCTTTATTAATTGTTATTGTTAAACCATATTTTTATATGTCCTTTTTCGTTCATCTTCCCACGGCAAGGTGAAAACGTATCGAGCAACTCTCCTCGTATCGCCCGAGACGTTGTGAAGATGTTTTTCGTTATGATTTCATAATTCAATATAAGGTTTTGCAACATAGACATTTGACTGTCCTACAAATCTTCTAGACAACACGAAACAATGACTTTCTTAATTACTTCTTTATATGATATTTATCAATGATCAAATTTCCAATTGTTTACTTTAGAGAACATGACCTTCGATCTTTCGTTGTTGATCGTTAGAACTAAATAAGCCAAAATATTTGAATACTTTTATGATTTGTCAACTAGGTTGGGGAATACGGAAAAAACCTTAAGATGTATAAAATGTAATAATCCGAGAACAGAGAAAAAACAACAAGTTAGCAAAAAGAATTTTGTATTCGATTCACATAAATAATGCATTTACATATGTTAGTCATGACCCTTAACTAAAAACCTTGAGAAATTTTACTCTCTAGTTAAAGCCTTGTTACTGGAAAGATACGCATTCAAGGGAGATTAATTTTCATCGGTATACCTATAACCATTGCTGTATTTTTGTGGCAATGAATATTTTAAATTGACAAAGTTCAAATGTACATTTTTATATGATTTTTCTCACAAAATTTCTAGATATAACCAAACTGAAAAAATGCAATCTCCTTAAATAAAGATGTATTGAGAATTTACTTATCAACGAAAAATACTATTAGTTTATTTACACTGATATACTAGAATAATACACTTATATCATGATGTCATTATATCTACACGAGTATTTCTTTTTTTCCCTTTTATAACACAGAAGTTACTACGATTTAACACTAAATACACGAGTATTTCAATAAACATACAAGCAACAAGTTCTTCAATTAAAACTATTTTATCTCGTTCATTGGATAGAATACGTTCTAAACAAATAGAAATGGATAAAACTGTATGAGATTACTTGAAGGGACAGTAGCAAGTTTTTAGGGGAAATATAAGGTGATGTCAGGAAAATTAAAAATAATGGTTCCAATTGAAAGAAAATGCATTTAAACCCAACGGAGCAGCAATACTTAAAACAAATACCGTAAACTTTAGACATGCGATTCCTTTTTCTTACACACGAAATTACAGGTGTTCATACAAAATGGCCGCGAATGGATTTTATGTGAATCTCCATACTTTGTCCTCTGACTATGAATGGTTGGCTTGTGTAATGAGATTTTTGGCACTGTCATTAACATTAACTTACAATTCTAAGTGAAAAATTTAGAATATAAAATCATCAAAAAACGTGCTACTGCCCCTTTAAGATCGAGCGATATGCGTCAACAACATGAAACAGTTGCTCTTTGTATAATAGTGCACTCTTGATAACGATGCACATGTTACATCTTTATTCGAAAAAATGACGCGCAAACAGATTAAAGGCGAAGGTCCCATATTGCTATTGTTGTCTAAATCGAATCTTCATGTGGTGAAAATTTAATTTTTTCACACATGATAGTTATTCAGACCAAGAAAAAAGTTAGTAGAATGTTTTGTGAATACATTTGATGTTGTGGCGGGGTTGTGCTGTGGTATGTCGTGGTGTTATTGTGTACTTGGTGTTGTGTTGTGCTTTACTATAATCTGATGTGGTAATGTGCTTTGCTGTGGTTATGTGGATGTTGTGTCGTGGTATGTTGAGTTGGTATTATTTATATATGGTATGGTGTTACTACAGTGTACTGTGCAATGGCGTTGTAGTGTGTTGTGCTATGGTACGTAGCGTCGTATTGTATACGTTTGAAATGGCGCGGAGCTAATATGCTTTATCCCACCTCATGTAAGATTCTCGATCTCTGGTTGGTCCACGTGACCCTGGATAAATACTGATATCACCCTCTTGAGCTAGGGGATAAATTATTTATACCCCGCCACAAAAAGCATAAAAAGAGTGCAGATTGAGCGTCTTACCTCGAACACATGATCAAGCTGGTTACTTTTGATCAACCGATGAGCTTTGAACAAACTAGTAAAATGACTTAAAGCAGTTAACGTTTTTCTTACTCTTTATCTTCATATTATATTAGTTTTGTTTAAACATTCGGTAAGATAAATTCGTTATACCATTCAGATGCGGGGTACATTGGGGAGGGTATCGTCTCAAAGACAGAACAACACTTTTCACGGTTGACAAATGATGTGTAACTGGGCTCTACCCTTTAAAAATAATGGAACGAGCCAGGTAAAAGAAGACAGAATTCCAAAAAGGACAGAAAAGACACTATTAAGATAAATTGTTATTTAATATTTTCATTTGATGCACCACTTAGGAAGAGGGACAGAGAAGAGTTGTCTCTATTGACACATATAAACATATATTTGGGTCATTTTCAAAATCCGTGCGAATTATATAAAGTATAAAAATGACAAACATGTTACCCTATTAATCTCCTTAGTTGCCATATCTTAAAGAATTACATTTTTTATATTATAACAAAGCATTAATCACACAAACTTATAGATATAATAGGTCAAAGTGAATCTATTTGTTTTGAAAATTGTTCAGAAAAAGTATAACATGTCCACACACTCTGATCTATTAAGGCATACTTTCTTTCCTGTTACCAAATGTTTCAGAAGGATAAGAAGATAATAAACGAGTAGATGTTAGAAAATATATTTGTAAAATATTTTCAGAAGAAAAGGATGCAAAAAGGTAATATATCTGTGATACCATCCCTTTTTGTAAAAGCCTATTTTATATACATTTTGACTTAGTTTCTATCCTGTTATCAAAACTTTCTTTCCTGTTACCAATGTTGTCAAGAAGATGAGGTTTGTGAAGTTATTTGCTTATTTCAAATTTAATTAAATTAAAATCAATTCTCTGTAGCGTAAGACAAGGATTTCAATTTCACCCTTCCTGTTTTCATTTTTTTCAATCGTTGATTGACCAGAAGATAACAAAATAATAAACTAGATTTTTGAAATTATTTATTCTGTTTGTATATGACATTGAAATGTTAGATATCAATGATTTAGGGTTACAGAAATGACTGGAAGCTCCAAATTAATATTTAAACGAGTAAATTATAGTTTTCAGAAAGACGGGGCCACTTTTAAACTACCCTTTTTTCTGAGATGATAATTCTGTAGATATTGCCCCCACTTATACAGATCTTGCTATCCATTTTTTCTGGATCGTTCTATTGTATTGATAAGACGTTGGCACATGGAATATGGAAGGCACTTAAAAGTGTTATGATGTCATTATAATAATAATGGATCGCATTTGTAGAGCGCAAATCTCCAGAAGGACCCCTTGCGCTTTTTCTCTCACAGTCTTAGAGAATTAAGGGAAGGCTTGTTGAAACAGGTATGGTTTAAGCCCAGTCTTGAAGGCACTAAGTGTTGGTGAATTTCGCAGTTCATTTGGGAGAGCATTCCAGACTGATGGTGCACTGTATTTGAATGAGCGTTCTCCTGCTGACTTTAAATTGCATTTAGGCGTTTTTAGTAGTTTTTCACCGCATGATCGAAGAGTTCTGGTGGCCTGGTAGGTGGATAACTCCTTAGAGAGGTACGGTGGTAGTGAACCATCAAAGTGGCGATACACAAGTGTAGCAATCTTGTAGTTGCATCTGTAAGTGATAGGTAGCCAGTGAAGTTGTAGCATCATAGGAGTCACGTGATCATACTTCCGTCTCCTCGAGACGATTACATAATGTTTCTATACTTTTGATATACTGTGTCTTATCGGATCGTGCGGTACGGATCTTCCCCAAACTACAACAATTTGTGAAAATATAGACCCTCCCAACAAGAATCTTCAAATGTTTCTTTGTGTCTCTTGACCTAATGTTGAGTACAATAAAAGAACATTTCTAAGGAAATACTATAGTTATATTTTGATTTTACCGCGCTTACATTCATCAACGCATTCAACATTATGGAGACAATATGCCTTTTTTTTTGGATAGTAGGTTTGTAAAATCATTTCGCTTTCATAAGACCTCTTTTCAGGTTACCATTACACAGCTACATGGGCTAAATGGAATGTGGATGACATGCCTTGCACTTGGATACAACATAATGTTAGACCAAGGTCACAACTGGTATCGAACCCTGGACCTTTAGCGTAACATTTCGCGCCATTGGTCCTCCTTAATGTCAATCACGCGTAACTCTATGAATATATTCAATTTCACATCAAATGTTACCATGGAAATTTACAATAAAAACTGGAGAATAAAATGTTGCAAATACGTAAAAATGTTCTTTTTTTGGGGGGGAGGGGATTGTAAAATTTTGTTCATCAATCATTTGTCGTTTTTTGATAATTTCGTGTACAGCTTATACTAAAGTCACACCTACAGCCGCCCGTAAAACAGATAATCAGTCATAATTGACGTTTTCCTGTTCATAAATTTACTGATGAAGCAATTGAATCGTCTTTCTTTGGGCTACCCATACGAGGTGTGGATTGGACTTACATTTGGGCCGCGTTGGGGTGACGAGGTTTGGAATAATTATTTATCGCTTATTAATCACCAATTATTGATAATTGTTTATTCTATACAAACATATGCCTGGTAAGAACAACATAATTTTAGGAATAGATAAATTTTTTATGTTAAAAATAACGAATATTTGCTTTCTCATTCCTCAGTTTGGATGTGGGGATAACAATAAAATGTAGGTAAAACGTTAGTAAGAAAGACCCACCCCCTCTATATAATCTATCATTTTGAGGGGATAGGCCTTTCTTACCAACGTTTTATACCCAAATCTTATAAACGATATCGGGTTCCATGTGGGATAACTAAATGGGAATGATTCCCGACATCCAACCTGATAATGGTTTAAGTATAAATACACCGAAACGTGATAATTTTCACTAGTTGAAGTTGTTAGGTTGAAATATAACATGAATTATATTTTATGTAGTTGAAATTATCACTTCAAGTGTTTAAAAACTACATATAACACTTCGAATTAGTGGAAAGGGAAGGATACACACTCAGGAGCAAAAGAAACTATACCAACTTTTCAAGAGAGAAAATTACAAAATCCGCTGACTAGTGAAATGCGACAGGCGTATGAGTTGTGAAGAAATACTCATAATCTGAGTCATTAGAGTATGATACTTTTTATTATGATTGCTCGCATGGGGTCAGAATGTATGGAGTAGGATTTAAAAAGTAATAAAATGCATATATTCTATAAATATCAGATGTAATCAACATAAATAACGAAATCATGTTTTATTAGAAAACAAGCAAAAAAGGCAGTTTTCACTATCCCTTCTCGTCTTGACAAGGAGATTTTTAACGAAAAAGTTTTAAACGCTTATTTTTCAAACAACTTGACCAGATATTTCTTTTCAATTCATAACTTAGTTCATGTTGTTGCTGAAGCCATGAACTAGCCCATTATCAGTCGTGGCTAAAACTATATTGCATTTTATAAGTCATTGTCTCTTTTGCCCCTGAGTGTACATGTATATTGACGAGTGGACAAGTGGCTAGACAGATAGTTCATCATTTACAACTTTCATGGTGTACCAAACAGTTGACATTGACAAAGCAACGAATCTATTTGTCTATGTCAATATGGAGGCCAAGTACTTTGTTACTATCATTATCACAATGTTTCCATGATGTTTGGTAATGTATAGGATGAAAACAACTTGTTTATTATGTAAATAATAAGTGCATAAGCCATTTCAGTTAAGAGCAAAACTATCACATAATTTCAATGGCAAATAAGTGAAGTTAAACAATAATATAAAAAAAGGTAGCAAACACGTAAAATGTTGTTTTGTTCTTTTGTGTTATACATCCAACAAGTGACGTCGAAGTCATCTGAATGTATTGCTACCATTTGAACAAATCTTAAAGGGGGTCTCCAACTTCTAATTTTTAACTTCCAGTGTTTTATTAGCGAGGCCCTCTCCGACCCTCTCGGGGCCTCGCTAATAAAACACTGGAAGTTAAAAATTAGAAAGTTGGAGACCCCCTTTCAATTATATCTTGCTTGCGATATAATGGAAATTGAAATGGAAATGGTAAGGAAGTTTATTCCACAATTTAGTCCCCACTATCTCTGCAATGCGAATGCCGTGTTGAAGTGTTTAAAACGTTATTTGACGTTGACTAACGTCAATGAAGTTCGTTTACTTTTACGTTCTAAAGGTCTGGAGTTGAAATCCTTTACGGCACAATTTACGGATATTGTGCATTTGGAGGTTCTTATAAAACAGATCCGATAACTCGCTCTCATAGTCGAATGTCAACTTTTTGGCGAACAGATTCTTAAAGTTTGGTGATTATCTCTCTTAAAATTAGTATCCATTATGTAATCTGTATGGTTGTGGTAAGACGATGACGCAAGTGAATAACACAGATGTAGATATCTTTAGGCTTTGCTGGCACTTTTTGACGCAAACATCTCTGGTTCTTTTCGGAACTGTAGGAACAACCCAAAAACTTCATTATGGTGCCCTGTTCAAACAATCAGATTCCAGGTAACGTCAATTTTGGAAACATAAGTTTCAATCTGGCCCAGGCTACAGAAGTTTCCATTTTGGTTACTTTGACGTTGCATAAACGTATCCTCATAAAACAATCTTTACCTGTGCTTGGTTATCAGAACCACATGTTTTTGCGCTTTATATCAAGTGATCTTTGCTTTACAGGTTCTCTGAAGTTCATTTTTTAAACCGTTTTCAAAGGCTTATCAATCTACCATCATGACCGAAATGTTTTTTAGTGCTATGAATCCTACAACAATTTCATTCAGGAATAAAATATGTTATATTTTGTCATATTTGATTTTACATCTCCTCTTTAATTTTGCAAATACCAAGTAAAAGGACAAATTGCGACATCACTAGCGAGTGTATAGATTTTTAAGAAAGTATGAGATTCCTGACAATCGGTTACCCTATATTTCACCGTATGCATCCTGTTACATCAGCGTATATGTCGTTATGCTTTGAGCAAGTCTAGATCAATCAGCATTAGGGTAGACAGACAGACAGACAGATTATATATTAAAGTATCACCTCTGGTTATACAAAATATATTTGATTAAATAATACAATGTAAAAATTGAGCCACCCATATATGTATGAAATAAGCCTGAGAAGTTACTAGCCCGAAAGAATGATGTTACTTAATTTCTTGGTCAAATTCAACAAAAACATTAAAAAGTTACCAGCCCAGACCATAAGTTACCCGTTTCGGGCTGTCGGACGGGCCTTATTTCATACACTGATTGTAAAATACATGAAAGTAGACCTAAAGATGACATCGTGAATTTTTTTTACATCATTTGTTAAAGTGTAAAAAGGTCCTTCTCTGTAAAATACGTTTGCACCCTTTGTCGGTTATAAACACAACATCAGGGCATGACATAATAAAACACAGTTTCTGTTCATCAGTAAAAGCAAAACATTTTCGTTGGTACTGTAACATTGATTGAGAAAAGTAAACGATAATAACATTGATTGAATAAAAGTAAACGATAATAACATTGTTTGAATAAAAGTAAACGATAATAACATTGATTGAATAAAAGTAAACGATAATAACATTGATTGAATAAAAGTAAACGATAATAACATTGATTGAATAAAAGTAAACGATAATAGCATTGATTGAATAAAAGTAAACGATAATAACATTGATTTAATAAAAGTAAACGATAATAACATTGATTTAATAAAAGTAAACGATAATAACATCTTTTGAATAAAAGTAAACGATAATAACATTGATTGAATAAAAGTAAACGATAATAGCATTGATTGAATAAAAGTAAACGATAATAACATTGATTGAATAAAAGTAAACGATAAAAACATTGTTTGAATAAAAGTAAACGATAATAACATTGATTGAAAAAAAGTAAACGATAATAACATCTTTTGAATAAAAGTAAACGATAATAACATTGATTGAAAAAAGTAAACGATAATAACATTGATTGAATAAAAGTAAACGATAATAACATTGATTAGATAAATGTAAACGATAATAACATTGTTTGAATAAAAGTAAACGATAATAACATTGATTGAATAAAAGTAAACGATAATAACATTGATTGAATAAAAGTAAACGATAATAACATTGATTAGATAAAAATAAACGATAATAACATTGATTGAATAAGAGTACACGATAATAACATTGATTAGATAAAAGTAAACGATAATAACATTGTTTGAATAAAAGTAAACGATAATAACATTGATTGAATAAAAGTAAACGATACTAACATTGATTGAATAAAAGTAAACGATAATAACATTGATTGAATAAAAGTAAACGATAATAACATTGATTAAATAAAAGTAAACGATAATAACATCTTTTGAATAAAAGTAAACGATAATCATCATATAAAGGACAGTGAAGTAACACAGGATATGTCAAAATCTGCTATGCAATAGTCCAAATTTTAGCTCTTTTTATCACTAAATCTTAAACTGTCACTTTTCTTTAACAGCCAAGGACTGAAGAGCCTCAGCTCGCTGAAAGCATCTTCTCGGCTCTTTTTTGTTAAAAATTCAAAAATATTTTCAAATATCTACAAAAATATCTTTGAGACTAAACGGTAGTCTACGTTTACTACCCCTCAGGCCTTATAATGCTATCACTTCTACAACAGGCCAGAGAGTGCTTATAGAGACGGATTACCTCCTAAAGAGACTTTTATTAGATTATATGATTTGATGTTGATAGGTAACACTCCATATGTCGTGTACATTTCATTTTAAAAGATCGACAGAAAACCACGATGCTGTTTTCCCACTACTGACGGCAAAGACATTAGGCTTAGAAAAAAAGTAATTTGTTTCTGGTTTCCGCGCGCGTCAATTTCAAACAACCGCATCAAGCCGTTTATCCTTGATTTGACAAGGAAAAACTTGGAAATGTAGTCCCCTGCCCTAGAAAATAAAATGAAATCCAAACTTTAAAGTTTCTGTTCGTGTAGTCCAGTGATAAATGTATTTAATTATTTCTTCAAAACCTGTTGAGTTATTTTTAGATTCAATAATAAATAAAAATATTTGGAAATAATAAAAAAATCCGCGTCGTCGCATCATTTTTGCCTCTATGCCAAGACCAGAAACATTTTATATATTTTTTTGGGCCTCACGTATTTTGGATGATGGATGTACGCACAGGTTATGACACATAACTTTAAAGGGGCAGTAGCACGTTTTTTGATAATTTTATATTTTACATTTTTCACTGATAATTTTAAGTTAATGCTAAATGTATTATGTTGACAGTGTCAAAAGTCTCATTACACGAGCCAATCATCCAAAGTCAGAGGATCAAGTATGAAGATTTCCATAAAATCCATTGGCGGCCATTTTGTGTGAACACCTTTAATTCATTTTGTACAAGAAAAAAGAATCGCATGGCTAAACTTTACGTTATATATTTGAACTCTTACTGCTCAATTTAGTTTAAAGACACTGTCCTTCAATTGGAACCATTAATTTTCATTTTCCTGATATCACCTCATATTCCCCCTAAAAACGTGCTACTGCCCCTATAAATACCAAATATTTATTTTTCAAATATTTTTTATTCAATTCAATTCCGCAGGTCTTCATTTGAGTCAAGTCAAGTATTACAGTGTTATATGATGAAGCGCCTTTAAAATACTAGCTACATTGGTATAATATATGTAGTCATAACACATTGATAAAGGTTTTCCGAGCGAAAGCGAGTTAAATACCTATACCATTCACGAGTTTCATAAAAATGTTATGAAACGGGACCGAGTTTAGTATTTTATTTATTACTTACTTAATAACATCGTAAAAATACAAAGAAAGTCGCCAACATGACTGTCGCGGCCGGCCCGCTGACATTATGACGTCATACTTAACAATTGTGACGTCATCATTACGTCACGTCATTCGGTCAGCGCGCGATGTTATGACACATAGTGTTATAACATGGTTGATTTATTAAACAGCAATATCTTCAACGGGAGAGTAATAAATACAAGTTTGTAATTCAGAGTGTATTTTTTTCGTGTAGTTTTGCTCTATATTGTGTCGCTCGTGTATATTTGCACTATATATTGTGACGTTCGTGTAGATTTGCTTTATATTGTGACGTTTGTGTAGATTTGCTCTACATTGTGACGTTCGTGTAGATTTGCTTTATATTGTGACGTTTGTGTAGATTTGCTCTACATTGTGACGTTCGTGTAGATTTGCTTTATATTGTGACGTTTGTGTAGATTTGCTCTACATTGTGACGTTCGTGTAGATTTGCTCTATATTGTGACGTTCGTGTAGATTTGCTCTACATTGTGACGTTCGTGTAGATTTGCTCTACATTGTGCCGTTCGTGTAGATTTGCTCTACATTGTGCCGTTCGTGTAGATTTGCTCTACATTGTGACGTTCGTCTAGATTTGCTCTACATTGTGACGTTCGTCTAGATTTGCTCTACATTGTGACGTTCGTGTAGATTTGCTCTACATTGTGACGTTCGTGTAGATTTGCTCTACATTGTGACGTTCGTGTAGATTTGCTCTACATTGTGACGTTCGTGTAGATTTGCTCTACATTGTGACGTTCGTGTAGATCTATGTCGCAAATTCATTGATTCGTTGTGTTAAAACGTTTGCCTAGAAACTCTCTTCTGCAAACCATTTTCTTAATTCACTTTGTATTGGAAACCAGTGTGTAGAATGGTTTCTATTGTGTAAGCGATTTGCTGGAAAATTCAGGCTATTTAGATCGTTGGAAATTAACCCTTTTTATCGCAAATTATTTTAGGATTTCGGGATTCCAAACGTAGGTATGGACGCACTCCAAGATTTGTATATAGTAGATAAATTTGACGTAATCGACATTTGGATTGTGATAGTCTCTGATCAAACATTTTTGAATGTCAACTACATAAATAGTTCGCCAAACTTTCAACGTTGATTGGTCTTGTTCTCGCATATGTAAATGTAACGAAGGTCGTCGAGTTGAAATAAAAAGTGTTCTCACTGAAACATCTTTGAAAACCAATTTTTTTGACAATTTGTCAATATCAAATGAATATATGATAGTATAAATATGCACTAGATTCATTCTTCAAAGCTCATCACGTGTTTTATTCAAATAAAAGTAAATGTCACCCTAAATTTTGAGTTACTTAAATACGGAACCTGTTTAGGCGCCACTCAATTCAATTTCACAAACTACGTACAACTTATGAAGGCATTGAGTAAAGTCCAAAAGGGTACATAAAATATTTAGTCTTTTCAAGGGACATAACTCAATCCGATACATGAACTTGTAAATATTGAACGAAGTAGCGTAAAATATAGTGCTTTAAACGGTGATATTTCATTTTGTTTGCCGATCTTTCAACCCAATATCATCACATTTTGTATTGCCATGCGTTGAAGTTTAGAAAGGGCGTTTGATTAACATTATCATTAAATATGATAAGATTTTATACATTTTAGTACTTATTAAAATAGGACACAATAATTATTTTGTTTTGGATGAGTCACTTTCATGAGGATGTATACCCTCGATCATTATATTAGATTATGTATTTAAACTTTTGAATAGGTAATAAAATAAGTATGATTCATTTTATGAGTGTTTCTTGTTATTTAGGATCGATGAATATAGCCTTGAGTGGATAGAGTAATGTTTGAAATGTAATCCTTTTGAACTGACTAAATTTAAAACTCACAAACCTAAACTTAAAAAAGTCAATTATAAGAATTTAATGTTCAAATCGTGTTCATCAACATTTATTTCGTTATTTTGAGAAATCTTACAAAGAGCCTTGGGCATCTTTGTCACACTGGAAAACAGTCTTTGAAAAATAGATTTTCTCTGATTTCCTCACATAAATGACATTTGAGAACACGTCTGTGACAGGTAAAAATGACTGACACTTGATTTGATCAAAGGCTATTTTGACATGAATAGAATCACACTAATAGAAACACCAAAACATCTTGTGCCGCTTCACCGCCGGGACTTTAGCCCATTGAGTTTGCAAACGGACCCGAATAAGTGAGCTACACTCATTTTACTTTCCATAACCTTTTAAGTAACCTAACCTTAAAGTTTATTCAACATTGAATTATCATTGGAAGTTATTAAGATGCTTTTCTTAGTATGAATATAAAATTCAAATTTGATTCCTATCTCAATGACATTGTAAAGGTATATCCAAGGTATATCCAACTACTCTGGCAAGGCATTACTTAGTTTAAGTTTATTGACTGGCTTGCTCGTTCACTAGGCTAACACGGTCTTGATAGTTCATTTCTTATCAATTTTGTAACTTAAACATTCCAAGTCATTCTCTTCTTACAGAGGCAGATCAAGTCATGAAATGCTAAAACAGCCTCTGTTATATTACGCCGACTTTGGGGGTAGAATGGGAGATGCCTGATTGGAGGATTGCAGAAAACTGCACGCAAGTGCTGCGATTTTACCGGGAATTTCACGAACAATTGGCGCATAACCACGACAAAGCTGCGTTCTGTTCACGCATTTGTTGCGACTAAGTTGCGTTTTGGTACGCAGTAGGCGCAACTGCACGCACAGGTTCGACTAATTCACGCATGCTTGTTAAGATCGTGTCCTTTTTAGTCCCGCATGGTGTACGATACTGCCCGCATTGGAGGTATATAAAGGCAGTACCCTAAAATCAGTTCATCCTCTACTGTCACATAGTGAACACCATGAATAACTTCCAAGATAGCGCGCTTCTTGAAGAGAAGAGACGGTTGATGTACCTGAAATTGCATTGCTTGAAATGCCCAACCTTGTCTTATCTCTATTGTGACACACAAAATTATGCACGACTTTTCACGACACTACAAGAATAAGTTACGAACAAGTTGAGACAAATTCACGAATACTTTGCGCACCTGCCACGCATTGGAGTGCGTGAAGAAATAACCAAACATTTGGTTAATTCTTCGCGCATTTGCACGCATCCATGAGCAGTTCACGAATTATTCACGATAACGATACGACAAAGATACGCATTGCCACGATTTAATGCGTGCCAATGCGGATTCGAGAGTCGTGCAAGTGTAAAGCCACCTTTGGTCTGATAAGAACAGAGGCTCGAGCAACATTTCATTACCTGATCTGCCTCTGTGGGGAGAGGATGCGCTTTCTAACCACTTCCTATTAATAAAGACAGCAACGAAAGAACGGGAAAGTTTATCAACATTGAACAATTACACCTTGTTCCTTCAAAACTCTCATCTTTGGGCATCCAGTTAGAATTTCTTTCAATGCTGTTACTTTCAAATGCTACAAAATGTTAATCAACGTGTTTTCATCTGTACACCTTTTTTAAGGAAAATGAATTTGTCTTGTGATATAAAGGTTATGTCTGATGTGTTATGTTGCATCATTTACAACATATTAGAATACACTTACCATCTCAGTTTTAGGCAAACTTTCATCATACTATTACAAGGGTGATTTACCTATATTATATAACATAACATATTTTCAAAAGAAATATTCACATTGGGGAGATTAAGTTTTGTGATATAAAACTAACCAACTCAGTTTTCAGGCAAACTCGTCATACAAATACCATGACGAAAATTCACTATTATTTTCATGACATATTTCCAGAAGGAAGATAACGATGGACAGGGTCTATCTCCTTGTCGCACTGACCGGGCTCTTGGCAGCACCTGTCTCCTCTTCTGTATGGAGTATTGGTAACTACAGTATTCACCTTTACCCTCGATCTCACATCATATCCAAAACTTTAAACTATTAAAAACAAGCATGTTAAGAAAGCTTTCTTATAACTTAAAATTCTATAGATTATCAACTTAAAGAAAGACGAGTACATGTGATGTGACACTTTTTATTATTAAATTTTCTTCTATATTGCATTCTCGTCGTAGTCAGTTCAAAGACATAAATCGTACCCCGTTGCATATCTGGACTGAGTACAGTTACCTCTTGTTAGTGGACCTTCATTCAAGCCATCAGTGATAAGGGCAGGGCAATTCTCACAATTACATATTTTTTCGTGCCAATTGATGGAATTATGGAGGATGAAGTGATAATGTGTTATGTGAATATCTTATATAAATGTTTTCTCCTTTTTATTATTTTAACACTGTAGAACAAATTTTCCTTTGGGATAAGAAAGCCATCATCTTATCTTTTCGTATCTTATTTTACATACAAGGTCATCTGACATGACCTCTATGGATCACTATTCAGATCACATAGTACAAATAAGTTCGAACTGATTGAAATGAGATTTATGTTAACAGATAAAGCTCGTATCCTGCCCTCCTACGCCGCTTCCTGCAACTTCCTGTGCTACTCGGGTGTCTTGTCTAGCTCGGACGGGTGCGTCTGTAGTCGTAACATGTGCGCGGTGAGTCTTCTTAAGGACGAAAGTGTTAAATTGCATTACTTCCCTTTTTTTGCCAAGGTCTTGCATCAGATACTGTTACACTAGGGGTTTCTAGTTCAGGGTATATGAAGGAACCCCACAACAAAAATCTTCAAGATCCACAAATACGTCGTATGTGTCAATGGGGTTAAAACAAATACAGACTCTTTTCGTGTAATGTGTCTTAAGTAATTGGGCTTACGTTGGTATTCGTACAAAATCTTTATTTCAGAAATATATTTTCACACATTATTGTAGAGGGTGGATGTTTTCATATTTTGAACTGTAACTTTAGATAATCATATTCATCATAAAACTAAGGTTGATATTTTTGTATTCATCGTAAAGTCATGGGATTTAGCACGAGAGGACCGGAACAACCGCTCGATCCAACTTGATGAATCGTTTTCTGACATTAACGTCAACGACGGCAACAGGGTTGCGTCCAATACAACAACTTCATTTCCAGCACAGGAAGTGCTCGTTTTGCAGCAGAGGTTAGCGTAGATGGTTTTGGTACTAACATTAATGGTAACTCTGTGGGGGTGATAATGGAATGAGCTTTGTTGAAGTTGTATATTGAATAAACCTTTATAATGATGTTGTTAAATTGGATTGTTCATTTTTCCAGTTTGGTATGTGTCGTTCTCATGAAAAATGCATCACAAAAGAAATTAAAGGAATAGCTGTCCCAATATGCTGTCCAAGACGTAGACATAAAGGTAGGTTTAATGAACAACAGTATCAAAAGAACTATCAACCTTTCAGAACAGCCGATAAGCTCTAACAATATGATATCTAGCACGGCAAATGTCTCGTAACACTAGCCATTTAAAGGCTGTGACATATTAATTCATCTTTGGCATTCGCCGGATGAAAGGACGGTCGAATTCGAATTACATAAACAAACGTATGTAACCAGTCGTAGGTGATACGAATTTTTTATCGTGATAGATGTCAGGATATTGTATAAACTTTGCATATCAATTGCCTTCAATCAACAAGTAAAATATTGTCATCAACTTGGTAATTCCTAATATCATTGTTTACCTTTCAGCTTGCAGCTTCCGTCCCAAATATCACGCGCGGAGAGGGCGCAGGTTATACTACTTCCGCTCAAAAACCGGAACTTGTCACCGGTTTATCCCCATCCGGGCCGACCCGAACATGTACTTCCGGTCCTATAACGGTTGTGTCAGCTCATGTTCTTGCAGACGCGCGCCCATGAAACGAAGCTACTGAATAAACCATGTCTTTATCTACAGGTGTTAGTTTTGATTCCAAGATCTAACACTTACTCCAGGTCTTTAGGTTCCCTCTTGACCTGTAAAGCGCCGTCAACGAGTTGTTAAAGTCTCAGTATATGCCAAATCTTACCAATGAAATGTATGATCAAGAAGGACAGAAAAAACTTATCGGCAAAAGAAAGTTACCACACTTTAACTGATAGCCTGAACAATCCTAAATATTGACAGTAAACATCGCACAGTATCCCGCAATTTCTTTATTTTGAACTGTAAAGAAAAATGTTGACGCATTTACTAGGAAAATGCAAAAAAAAGGGGGAGGGGGGAGGTCATCCGACTTTGCCAATGGTGCAAAGTCACGTTACACAAATGTAAAACCAATGCTCAAAATGATTTAAATATATTTTGTTTAAATGGATCACGTTCATCACCACTGTAGAAAACAACACTGTAGACCATAGACCACTGTAGACCACTTGGGAAACCTATAAGTTGGAATTGACAAATACTATCAATGGATACAAACTTTTGAAGAATCACCATAGTTCCTACAATTGTAAAATTTGTTTTCACACTACAGGCAAGATGTGAGGATATTTGAAAAGCCCAAAACAGCAAACTTTCTACCGTATGAAGACTTACATCCACTTGCATAAGACCAATGTCAACACTGTCTTTTAGTGACGTCATGCACGTCAACTGGTTAAGGTGCTTATTGCGTTATGTACTACGAACACGGAGACCATGCAAGGACAAATTAAACCAGAGCTATTCAATTCCTCAATGGTCCTACATTACCCACTAAACTTTGATTAATTGCAAATGCTAAATGACAGGAAAATCTTTAAGAAGTTCCTACACCTCCCTCAACAAGTTCTTACACCTTCCTCAATTGTTCGTACATCTCTTTAAGAAGTTCCTACACCTCCCTCAACAAGTTCTTACACCTTCCTCAATTGTCCGTACATCTCTTTAAGAAGTTCCTACATCTGCCTCAACAAGTTCTTACACCTTCCTCAATTGTTCGTACATCTCTTTAAGAAGTTCCTACATCTTCCTCAACAAGTTCTTACACCTTCCTTAATTGTTCGTACATCTCTTTAAGAAGTTCCTACATCTTCCTCAACAAGTTCTTACACCTTCCTCAAATGTTCGTACATCTCTTTAAGAAGTTCCTACATCTTCCTCAACAAGTTCTTACACCTTCCTCAATTGTTCGTACATCTCTTTAAGAAGTTCCTACATCTTCCTCAACAAGTTCTTACACCTTCCTCAATTGTTCGTACATCTCTTTAAGAAGTTCCTACACCTCCCTCAACAAGTTCTTACACCTTCCTCAATTGTCCGTACATCTCTTTAAGAAGTTCCTACATCTTCCTCAACAAGTTCTTACACCTTCCTCAATTGTTCGTTCATCTCTTTAAGAAGTTCCTACACCTCCCTCAACAAGTTCTTACACCTTCCTCAATTGTTCGTACATCTCTTTAAGAAGTTCCTACATCTTCCTCAACAAGTTCTTACACCTTCCTCAATTGTTCGTTCATCTCTTTAAGAAGTTCCTACATCTTCCTCAACAAGTTCTTACACCTTCCTCAATTGTTCGTACATCTCTTTAAGAAGTTCCTACATCTTCCTCAACAAGTTCTTACACCTTCCTCAAATGTTCGTACATCTCTTTAAGAAGTTCCTACATCTTCCTCAACAAGTTCTTACACCTTCCTCAATTGTTCGTACATCTCTTTAAGAAGTTCCTACATCTTCCTCAACAAGTTCTTACACCTTCCTCAATTGTTCGTACATCTCTTTAAGAAGTTCCTACACCTCCCTCAACAAGTTCTTACACCTTCCTCAATTGTCCGTACATCTCTTTAAGAAGTTCCTACATCTTCCTCAACAAGTTCTTACACCTTCCTCAATTGTTCGTTCATCTCTTTAAGAAGTTCCTACACCTCCCTCAACAAGTTCTTACACCTTCCTCAAATGTTCGTACATCTCTTTAAGAAGTTCCTACATCTTCCTCAACAAGTTCTTACACCTTCCTCAATTGTTCGTACATCTCTTTAAGAAGTTCCTACACCTCCCTCAACAAGTTCTTACACCTTCCTCAATTGTTCGTACATCTCTTTAAGAAGTTCCTACATCTTCCTCAACAAGTTCTTACACCTTCCTCAAATGTTCGTACATCTCTTTAAGAAGTTCCTACATCTTCCTCAACAAGTTCTTACACCTTCCTCAATTGTTCGTACATCTCTTTAAGAAGTTCCTACACCTCCCTCAACAAGTTCTTACACCTTCCTCAATTGTTCGTACATCTCTTTAAGAAGTTCCTACATCTTCCTCAACAAGTTCTTACACCTTCCTCAATTGTTCGTACATCTCTTTAAGAAGTTCCTACACCTCCCTCAACAAGTTCTTACACCTTCCTAAATTGTCCGTACATCTCTTTAAGAAGTTCCTACATCTTCCTCAACAAGTTCTTACACCTTCCTCAATTGTTCGTACATCTCTTTAAGAAGTTCCTACATCTTCCTCAACAAGTTCTTACACCTTCCTCAATTGTTCGTACATCTCTTTAAGAAGTTCCTACATCTGCCTCAACAAGTTCTTACACCTTCCTCAATTGTTCGTACATCTCTTTAAGAAGTTCCTACATCTTCCTCAACAAGTTCTTACACCTTCCTCAATTGTTCGTTCATCTCTTTAAGAAGTTCCTACATCTTCCTCAACAAGTTCTTACACCTTCCTCAATTGTTCGTACATCTCTTTAAGAAGTTCCTACACCTCCCTCAACAAGTTCTTACACCTTCCTCAATTGTTCGTACATCTCTTAAAGAAGTTCCTACATCTTCCTCAACAAGTTCTTACACCTTCCTCAATTGTCCGTACATCTCTTTAAGAAGTTCCTACACCTCCCTCAACAAGTTCTTACACCTTCCTCAAATGTTCGTACATCTCTTTAAGAAGTTCCTACATCTTCCTCAACAAGTTCTTACACCTTCCTCAAATGTTCGTACATCTCTTTAAGAAGTTCCTACATCTTCCTCAACAAGTTCTTACACCTTCCTCAATTGTTCGTACATCTCTTTAAGAAGTTCCTACATCTTCCTCAACAAGTTCTTACACCTTCCTCAATTGTTCGTACATCTCTTTAAGAAGTTCCTACACCTCCCTCAACAAGTTCTTACACCTTCCTCAATTGTCCGTACATCTCTTTAAGAAGTTCCTACATCTTCCTCAACAAGTTCTTACACCTTCCTCAATTGTTCGTTCATCTCTTTAAGAAGTTCCTACACCTCCCTCAACAAGTTCTTACACCTTCCTCAATTGTTCGTACATCTCTTTAAGAAGTTCCTACACCTCCCTCAACAAGTTCTTACACCTTCCTCAATTGTTCGTACATTTCTTTAAGAAGTTCCTACATCTTCCTCAACAAGTTCTTACACCTTCCTCAAATGTTCGTACATCTCTTTAAGAAGTTCCTACATCTTCCTCACCAAGTTCTTACACCTTCCTCAATTGTTCGTACATCTCTTTAAGAAGTTCCTACACCTCCCTCAACAAGTTCTTACACCTTCCTCAATTGTTCGTACATCTCTTTAAGAAGTTCCTACATCTTCCTCAACAAGTTCTTACACCTTCCTCAATTGTTCGTACATCTCTTTAAGAAGTTCCTACACCTCCCTCAACAAGTTCTTACACCTTCCTAAATTGTCCGTACATCTCTTTAAGAAGTTCCTACATCTTCCTCAACAAGTTCTTACACCTTCCTCAATTGTTTGTACATCTCTTTAAGAAGTTCCTACATCTTCCTCAACAAGTTCTTACACCTTCCTCAATTGTTCGTACATCTCTTTAAGAAGTTCCTACACCTCCCTCAACAAGTTCTTACACCTTCCTCAATTGTTCGTACATCTCTTTAAGAAGTTCCTACACCTCCCTCAACAAGTTCTTACACCTTCCTCAAATGTTCGTACATCTCTTTAAGAAGTTCCTACATCTTCCTCAACAAGTTCTTACACCTTCCTCAATTGTTCGTACATCTCTTTAAGAAGTTCCTACATCTTCCTCAACAAGTTCTTACACCTTTCTCAAATGTTCGTACATCTCTTTAAGAAGTTCCTACATCTTCCTCAACAAGTTCTTACACCTTCCTCAATTGTTCGTACATCTCTTTAAGAAGTTCCTACACCTCCCTCAACAAGTTCTTACACCTTCCTCAATTGTTCGTACATCTCTTTAAGAAGTTCCTACATCTTCCTCAACAAGTTCTTACACCTTCCTCAAATGTTCGTACATCTCTTTAAGAAGTTCCTACATCTTCCTCAACAAGTTCTTACACCTTCCTCAATTGTTCGTACATCTCTTTAAGAAGTTCCTACATCTTCCTCAACAAGTTCTTACACCTTCCTCAAATGTTCGTACATCTCTTGAAGAAGTTCCTACATCTTCCTCAACAAGTTCTTACACCTTCCTCAATTGTTCGTACATCTCTTTAAGAAGTTCCTACATCTTCCTCAACAAGTTCTTACATCTTCCTCAATTGTTCGTACATCTATTTAAGAAGTTCCTACATCTGCCTCAACAAGTTCTTACACCTTCCTTAAATGTTCGTACATCTCTTTAAGAAGTTCCTACACCTCCCTCAACAAGTTCTTACACCTTCCTCAATTGTTCGTACATCTCTTTAAGAAGTTCCTACACCTCCCTCAACAAGTTCTTACACCTTCCTCAATTGTTCGTACATCTCTTTAAGAAGTTCCTACACCTCCCTCAACAAGTTCTTACACCTTCCTCAATTGTTCGTACATCTCTTTAAGAAGTTCCTACATCTTCCTCAACAAGTTCTTACACCTTCCTCAATTGTTCGTACATCTCTTTAAGAAGTTCCTACATCTTCCTCAACAAGTTCTTACACCTTCCTCAATTGTTCGTTCATCTCTTTAAGAAGTTCCTACATCTCCCTCAACAAGTTCTTACACCTTCCTCAACTGTTCGTACATCTCTTTAAGAAGTTCCTACATCTGCCTCAACAAGTTCTTACACCTCCCTCAACAAGTTCGATTATGCTACAGAATACATTTCCGTAAGGCTAATGATTATGAAATGAATTGTTCATTTTCATCTTCCAATAAATCGACCATAGTTTTTAAATTATCATTCATAGGTGCATTTATTCTATTTCAGCCATATAGCTTACTAATCTGAGATTAGAAATTGTCAATAAAACTAATGATCATTACTGACACAAAAGAAAACAGTCAGCAACAATATTAATATTAATTTGGTCCCGAAGGACAGACTGTTCAATATCTATATAGCCACTAGATCTTTATATATAACAAGAGAGGCAGATTTATAACATATCAGGACGTGATAGGTAGAAAACCGCGATAAGAAATAAGTTAAAATATAAAAAAAATCTTTCATAAATAAATTCAAATTTCAACGTATATTTAGTTCGTAGTATTCCTACATGCATCAAAGTACCAAAACATTAACGCTGCTGTATTCCATACTCATTTGATCCACTCAGTTGGACTTCATGAGATTGTAAATGATTTTAAGAGTGCTTCTATGAATGTTTTTCGCCATGAAATTGAGGCGTATAAAATCGAAGGTATTGGGCTCATTTAGTACAGTCGTCAACCTGATATGAAAGTAACAAGTTTTCCTATGCGCGAGCGTAGTGAGCAAAGGTTGGCAACTTATTCCTCAAAAAATTAAAAAAAGACATCTATGTCTCCAAACTGTTATACTCTCTAAGTTAACACCTAAGAAATCGCATTAATTCACGTAAAATAAACAAAAAAATTAATCGCTCAACACTGCCTCTCACATCGTTCTTCGGCCCATTACCCCCACAAGCTTCCGGTGTACGGAGTGAAGGAAAAGGTTTAGATAATAAATTAGGTAGAGTTATCGATAAGGCCTCCTTTGTCATAGAACGTTTAGATTTAAATTAAAGTTATGAGGTGTGGTGTTTCTTGATTTCAAGATAAGCCGTAAACATAAGACAACTGGGGTTCGTAACTCGAATCAGTCGTTAAATCTGTTTCTAACGCATGTTTAACACTTAAAGATAATCGTTATTTAGGATAAGTAGTGTAACACAAAGCAGTCGTTAAACAATGCTGAACCATTCGTAAGGTAGTCTTTGAGGAAGTGTAACTCGAAACATCGATAGCTTAAAGTAAGGTTAAAGTCTATGGAATTCCCCATGAACTTCGATTGTACTGAATATTCTGTGATCTATATTACTTTATAAGTTTTATGAGTATGCGAACTGTAAGATTTCTTAACTTTTGCAATCTTCTGTTGAAATACAAACAAATTCTATATCAAATCCAATAAATGTTTCTTGCAAGATTAATAAATCACATGTACATGTTTTAATGTCATTTTCGCACAACAAAACCATTCCAATGTCGTTAACTTCCACTAATCAATCTGTCATCATTGACATCAAGGTTCACCAAAATTACTCAGATCCCCTATAGCTACCATATTATAAAGGCTGTCAGTGTGTGAAAAACAAAGCACTTTTATTATTTTAGATAAAAAATGTTTTTTCATTATACAAAATGTATTTAATCCGAATTAGATATCAAATTTATTTAGAAATAAGTTGATAGACTGATTAAAAACGGTCTTTACTTTTCAGTTTTAGTATGCTACGTCAAAAGCTGAATATATGTGTAATTGAACAGTATACAAAATGTATACACTCAGCTTAGTTGAATAGTTTATTTTGCCCGTGAGTTTAGTATGCAGTATTTACAATATTTCGATGGTTAAAATAGCATGCTGACATAATATTTGTTCAGCTGACTCCCATTGACAATGCTTTGATATGACGCAAACCAATATTCATCATATTTGGGGCCTTCATTGGTATAATTCAACCATTTACGGATCCAAAAATTTAAAATGAAATCGCATGGTTAAATTATACTTCATTTCTGTTTTGGAAAATATTGCAACATAACTTTGAAATCACCGTTGACACATCTTGAGGCTGAAACTCAGACAATCGCAGACAACCTTTATTAACCTTTAATATCAGTATCTAACTTTTGTCTGCTTAGCACGTATTATTTCTATCTTGGAATCAACGTTTAGCAATATAATTCTTTGATTGTCTTTGTTATTTTAATACATTTAGTATTTAAGGTTGAAAACGTTCACAAGGAATAAAACCACGCAAGTAAACGACTGCTTAAGTGCTGGTCATAGGTAGACCTTAAACATAGTCGCTAATTCCTATTTTAAGGATTGTCCTAACTTTAAGGACTACTTCCAGTTACACAACGTTAAAACAAGGTATGCTTAACTCCTGTCCTTAACTAAAATACCATTTAACCACTGCTTCGAGTTACGAGCTCCTGATACGTTTAAATGTAAGCAAGGTTTATGCATGGCCCATGCCAAGAGATTAAACAAACCTGCAAAACAATTTGCACGGGATGCACGTGCGTTGTCACAGCAACTGTGAAATTGACATCAAATTCCAGGGACGAACTCGTTAGAAACAGTATTTTGTAACAGACGCTAAATTTAAGGACTGAATCATGATAAACGTGATTTTTAATAATTTTTGAATATTTTAAATGTCATCAGATGTACAACTATTAAGGAACAAATGACAAATAAATCGTGTAAAGTTTCCGAGACAGTATCGGGATTAACATACTAATATTGGCATAAGATACATACATTTCAACTTTAAAGGTATTACAAAATGCAAGATGTCCAAAAACCCGTTGTACTCTCCTGCAAATCTAACCAAAGAAATACTTACCAGACAAAATGACATTTTACATTAAAATTTCAACGCTGTACCATGTTAACAATATGTATACACAACATGTGTTTAGAGTTAATTCCGTTTTCTATTGTTTTTGCTAGTCATTCATGAAACCGAAGACGCGTGTGGGGGTAATGGACCGGCAAACGATTTGAGAGGCAGTGCTGAGCGATTAAAATGCTCAATTTAATATATTAACGTGAAATAATGAAATTTCTGGGGTTTTAAGGAGGAGAGTAAAACATTTTGAAGACATCTATGTCTTCATTGTATTTCTGGAGAAATAAGTTTTAAAACACCAACATTATGTTGATGCCAGGCGAGAGAAAGTCGTCGCCAACCTTCGCTCACCTTGTTCACATAGGGAAAACTGGTAACTTCCATATCAGTGCACAAACGTTAACATTGATTTGTGAATTCTAGTTGAAATCACAAGTGCCAAATTCATAAACAGGTTATGTACAAACTAAAGTACAAATCAATGTTAACAGAAACACAATGTATAAATATTTCATGACCAAATGCGTGTCTATATTCATAGTAAATTCAGTCAACACTGGGTGCATGAAAATGAGATTTTGATATTTTATTCAGCTTCGTTCAGTCCTTTTATCACTGGTAGCTGTTTCCACTTCCTAATAAATGCTTCTAATCTTTCTTAGCAATTGTTTTTTGATAAAAAATGTCACCTTAAGATTTGTAAGAAACCCCCTAGAAGAAAGGACATGTTTTCTAATACTTGTGAAAAACAATTTAAGAATATATATCTCTGATAAAATATTTACTTTGATCATATCGGTTTTTATTACCCATATGGTTGAAAATAAATAGTGACATATTTTCAATATGAGCACTAGTGCACATATCACTTTTGCCTAGCAACGATTGTTGTAGCGCGAGTTCCCGTATTTTTTCGCCAGTGACGTCATAACACCATTGTTCGTGACGTCACTGTAGCCGACCGTCGCAAGGGAAGCGGTCCGTTTCTTGGATATTTCTAAGATGGTAAAATGGAATAGAATCGGTAATAAAGAAATTATTACCCTCGGAAGTGTGTCATATGACTTTTACGAAACTCGTGCAAATTTGTGTATAACCCTCGCTCTCGCTCGGGTAATACAAAAATTCACACTCGTTTCGTAAAAGTCATATGGCACACTTCCTCGGATAATAATCTCTATATATTATATATGAGTGGCTGAAATTTGGTCTACATTACCCCTGTTAAAGGTTTTAAAAAAATGATTTCAAAGATAATAAACAAAATCTCTCCATAATCAGTAATCCATGATTTAAACTCTTGTTAAGTTTATATAAAATATTTTAACACAAAGTGTGTTAGATGAAAGGTATTTGATTATGCTCTATAAAACCGTAAGCTTTAATTTTGAGATTTATTTCGATACGAAATATACAACATGCTACTTTGTAGTGTTTAGCAAAAGGAGACTTTTTAGTTATTTTTTTTATATATTTTAGATCAGATATGTAATTAATGTCTGTTCATGTTAATGATTTGGGATAATGTACGTGTCATTTATATCATACGAGTCAGTGTGAGTTGTAACATTAACATGTTGTATCATATTTTTTTTCATATATATTACTTTTTGCTTTCATCGTTGTCTTCTTGTTTGTAAAAATGACACTCTATATGATCTCCCAACAGCGTCGTCCTTTTTATGCAAATACGTCACTATGATTTATTTATTCATCGACTGTCAGATAAGATAAGATAAGATAAGATAATTTATTTGCACAGAGAACACCCTTCTTGGGCAGTGTACAAAACGAGAATAAACAAATTTCATGACATACATAATATATACATAACAAATAACAGAGAGATGTCATGCGAATCTAGTCCACAAACATTTAGACTTACTCAACGGAGCTTACATGACAACTTTACTTACCTCAAATGCTTTTACACACGTGAGCAAATATACTTAAGTAAGTAAAAGTACGCATGTAAACGGGGCTAATGAAAAGTCCTTGTGTAGAACACCTCAATTCTTCCGCTCCACAAAACCCGAGAGGATTATTTTGCGTGTAGAAAATACTTGACTCGAGATTCCCATTTATCTTCCTTCTTGTTTAGTTAACGTTTCAGCGAAAACTGGCTGGTGCCTATATTTGAAGAAGTCCGTCAGCTAGACATTTAAATAAGAAAAAAGCTTAACCAAGTCTATTAAAAAAGTACATCGCATTTATAAAGCACATGAAAACTGGGGATTAATTTCAGAAAAGACCATATCAATTGTGGCTATATTTCTAATAACCTAGAAGGCAAGTAAAATCAATTCTGCGTTCACAAGTGATAAACTCAAAAGATGTAAAACTGTTTGACAAAACTGATCAATTCATAAAATACAAATAAGCAATACTGCTGAAAGTGCGATGTTATATCAAATATGATTAAAACTACAGGCATGTTCAAATAAAAATCACGAATTCTTAATTTCTTATTTTTATAATAAGATTACAAGATTATGAAAAATTATACATACGAACGCCCATTCCAAACATTTTCGCTGCACACGACAACATGTAAGATTGACGTTTTCTTTGATAGATAGATCTAGATTTAAATGTTCTAAATTGCTGAAGGGAGATTGTAATGTCAATTTGATGGATTTGTTATGACGGTAATAAATGCATGACAAGGGAGTATTACAATGAAAGTGAGGATCCATGACTGAGGATCGAAAAATATAGATTTTAATATAAATGAGGAATATTTTTAATATTACGTAGCCGTCGGTTCTTGTATTAGCTAAAGTAAAAGTGCATGTACTGGTCTTGGTACAAGGTTGTTCACCGATTTATTACAAAAGAAAACTTTAAAAATAAATCATTATGACGTTACTCTTTTGTACGAGAGCCTACAGGGCTCAGAATGGATTTTTGAAAATTCTCTTTAAAAGGTGGTAATTACCACATTTATAATGGTATTTTACCACTTTTTCTGGTAATTACCACTTTTTGGGGAAAAGGTTTTTTGAATTTTTAGCTCATCAGGTCTGAAAGACCCGATGGGCTTATGGCATGGCAAGGCGTCCGGCGTCCGTCCGTCCGTCCGTCCATCCGTCCGTCCGTCCATCCGTAAACTTTTCACATTTTCGACTTCTTCTCCAGAACCAATGACTCTAGAGAGCTGAAATTTGATGTGCAGACTCCTTGGCCAATGGGGATTCTAAATTGTAGATTTCGTGACCCCATGACCCCAAATGGGGTCACAGGGGTCAAAACCTTAAAAACCTATTTTCATCTTCTTCTCCAGTTCCAAAAGGCCTAGAGAGCTGAAAAGTTGTGTGTAGACTCCTTGGCCAATGGGGATTCTAAATTGTACATTTCATGACCCTGTGACCCCAAATAGGGTCGCAGGGGTCAAAACCTTAAAATCCTATTTTCATCTTCTTCTCCAGTTCCAAAAGGTCTAGAGAGCTGAAAAGTTGTGAGTAGACTCCTCGGCCAATGGGGATTCTAAATTGTACATTTCGTGACCCCATGACCCCAAATGGGGTCACAGGGGTCAAAACCTTAAAAACCTATTTTCATCTTCTTCTCCAGTTCCAAAAGGCCTAGAGAGCTGAAAAGTTGTGTGTAGAATCCTTGGCCAATGGGGATTCTAAATTGTACATTTCGTGACCCCATGACCCCAATTGGGGTCACAGGGGTCAAAACCTTAAAAACCTATTTTCATCTTCTTCTCCAGTTCCAAAAGGCCTAGAGAGCTGAAAAGTTGTGTGTAGACTCCTTGGCCAATGGGGATTCGAAATTGTACATTTCGTGACCCTGTGACCCCAAATAGGGTCGCAGGGGTCAAAACCTTAAAATCCTATTTTCATCTTCTTCTCCAGTTCCAAAAGGTCTAGAGAGCTGAAAAGTTGTGAGTAGACTCCTCGTCCAATGGGGATTCTAAATTGTACATTTCGTGACCCCATGACCCCAAATGCGGTCACAGGGGTCAAAACCTTAAAAACCTATTTTCATCTTCTTCTCCAGTTCCAAAAGGCCTAGAGAGCTGAAAAATTGTGTGTAGACTCCTTGGCCAATGGGGATTCGAAATTGTACATTTCGTGACCCCATGACCCCAATTGGGGTCACAGGAGACAAAACCTTAAAAACCTATTTCCATCAATAGTCTGATGAGCTACAGAGCCCATGGCTCTATTTTTTTCTTTTATAATTGGAGTTAAAAGTGGTAATAACCAATAACCAAAAATATGGTAATTACCAGTATCAAAAGTGGTAATTACGAGAAAAAAATGGTATTTACCAATTATAAAATAACAAAATTCAAAAAACCTTTTGTGGTAATTACCACCTTTAAAAGAGAAATTTCAAAAATTCATTCTGAGCCCTGTAGGCTAACGTACCTTTTTCGTTTACAGTTGGTTCATTCACGACTTGTTAGGGTCGCTTCTCTTACTGCATTCTTATCAACCCAAATAAACTGACAGGCAAAAATAAGCACACACTTCAGTTGAATTTATCATATGTAAGTATTTCAAATACACATATTTCGAGTTTTTTTAAAGAGAAAAATGTCTCTTAGATATGAAGTAGATTTTAACAAACTGTGGTGCACTGAACTCCATGGAGGTCAGTAGAACGTGACCCTGGCCATGACCTTCTGTTTTGTCTGAGAAGAAACATTACCGTGATTTTAAATAAATCTGTGGCACTAAAGGTATATAACCATGTGTTTCATAAAAAAACTGACTCAGATTGTCAATAGTCATGCATCTATAGCATGAGCATGTTCTGTCCCGCTTGTACATTTCATCGAGGTGCACGTGCAGCACGAGAGGCTCATGCATATGTGACAGGGTGCGGTCAACAGCATTCCTACATGTACTGGCTGCTTTCTACTCTTTAGCCGATTAGGTAGAGTATCTAATTCAACTCGGAGGATTCCCACTGGACGTGAAATTTTGGGCTACTGTAAGGAAGTTCAATGCCATTATATTCGTTCTTGAGGCTAGCCCTGTCACACCTATGTCAGCTACGTGAAATAGACAATGTTTCTCCTTTCGCCTTTTCAATATATTTAGGAAACGTTTTGTTATTATTAAAAAGAATATATCCACATTACTAAAACTTTAGGTCATGTGAATTTGGATTGATGTAGCATATTGCTGACGGTGAAATATTTACCGTCCTCGACCTCGGGTTCAAGTTAGAGAAACCCAAGGTTTCATGAATCAGGAGCTGGAGGGTTCATCAAACCTGAACACCTTGGTCTCGGCCACTGACAGAGACTAAAATTACTGGTTAATGCTCTCAGTTTTTGCACGTTAGGGCTACGCGGTTGGCTTTGTGGCTGGTTAATTGAACAAGCATGAGAACACGTGCCTTTACGGTATATTCTCAGACCGTTTGATGGAACCAAATAACTAGTTCAGAAAATGTTTTTATGACTTATATGTAGCTGTGGCAGAGTGTAATATAATGTATTTTATATGTTTTAATTGTAAATATCAATGTACTAATGTTTCATTTAATTTCAGGTATTATAATTGTAGCAGCCCAGATTATTAGTTTAGAGCTTGTACATTGCAAGCCTGTAATCATGTATCTTGCTGTCCCTCTATTGTTCTCTACTCTGACCTCCTAGCCACCTCAGCTTTCTATCCTTTGTTCTCTATTGTTAGGTAAGCTTACTTCTCACTTTGCATGCTCTCAGAATCTATAAAGGTAACCTGCACTATTAACTCTGTGCACTGCATTACTTCACTTTGTATGAAGAGCACCATTACACTATAGAAGACACTTTGACTGAAGACTGACTGTCTCCTATCTTCAAGAGTCTTTATTCTATCAGCCACAGGTTAGTTCAATAATTAGCATTTCTATATAATCATAATTATCTTATAGGCACTATTCATTATCTATACATAAGCTATCATATCATTAGGAAATAGGGCTAGACTATTGTGTGTATGATTGTATGAATGTATTTTATTGTAGTTTATGCATTGCTAAATGCTAAGGCTATAATCATTCATTTATAATGCGGCACATGTAACTATTGTGTCAGTTATATATCATTTTATACACATCAAGTAATAATGATGTGAAGGTTTTAACTTATGTATTACACAAAGGTGTAATGTTATATATTTTATCATATTTATATATATCATAAATGCACAGGTAAGTGCAGCTATATCTTTAGTATGGCATTACTGCTAAATTATGTGCATAACTATATATGATAGTGTAACTTCTATCATATGAGTAATCATAGGGTTATCATATTATTTATTATCTACAGGCTAGGGTAATTACTATTCTATGATTAGTCTTTGCCAGTATTTTATTCCCTATTTATATATATTTCTGGTATACATTTCTATAAGTAGAAATGTGGTTATCATTACCCAATCATGTTAGTTTACCTTTCTTGTATATATTATTGGAATAGTACATGTAATTATGTGCTATGGCATGTTATTCTAAATACTCTTTATGCAGTATTGCATTAAGGTATTCTTGTATATATTTTACTGATATTGTATATCAGTTGGTTTTTTATCATCAAAGGTATATTTATTAATCAAGCACATGTATTGTGGCAATGCTTATGTAACTGGTAATCTCATTACTATATTATTAATAATTATAGGCATTTGGTAGGTTAAACTTAATTAGTTACTTATGGTTAGTTTATTATAATATGATGCAATAATATGATGGCCTAGACTGGTATTCCTTCATCTTCCATAGACTCACCTGAGTACCATATACTTGGTAGGTAATGGTTATATTAACCAAATTTACTTATCCATGTATCATATCTATGTATTACTTCCATTATCATCATGTGTAGTTATCATGTTGATGTATGTTAAGTAATGTACTATATTTATATCATATCATGCATAGTATTTCATATTATGTTGTAATGCATATGATGTTTTGTATTGAAAGAAATATATATATTCTAAAGTATAATATATTGTGTTAACATGCATTGGTGTATTTAATGAATATGCATTTATATAATGTGATGTGTGTAATATATCAAATCTATGTAATCCTGCAATGATGTTTTATGAATCAAGTGTTTTATCATTATTCAAATGTACTTATTATTTTATGTATTGTTGCAGGGTGAACAAACACACACTTTGATTATTGTGTTACATGTCGTCATACATGTCTTTGGAATAAAAGTCAACGAACCACGCCCAGCAGACTTGGTTATCTTCATTAACCCTACACCTGCTACAAAATGGAGCCCCCAGTGAGGAGTGACTGATTCAACCGAGGAGTGACACCAGACGGCCATCATTACCTAAGACGTCAACAGCTCTCATAGATCCGGATTCAAGAATGTGACCCTGAACTGACTGTGAACTGTGTTGAGTACCATCCAATCCATACTGACATTTTTTTCTGAGCTCATAACCATGGTTAAGTAATACTTAGTTAGTTGCCGGCTTTAGTTTAATTTAGTTTAATTTAATTTGTTAACTTTGTCATTGATCATGTAATAACTTTAGTTAAGTACAAGTTACTAATTAGTTAATTAGTATTTTTGTTTCATCATTTACTAAATGCCATAACATGCCATAGTTAGGTATTTTACACATCTTAGCATTCCATAAGCCTACCCTTATCATAGCATTATTATTTTCTTTAATATAGCATAAGAATGTAGCCTTTGGTGTGAGTTGCGTGAGTGAGTGTTGAGTGTGATTGACTTTAATTAGGTATTACCATAAACTTTACATAATATGTAGGGATAGGTATAACCTGTGTTTTCTTTCATCTGCTCTGTTGACACACGGACGGTGACTGATTTGACAAATATATTTACACCATGCAATGCACCATGCCACCATAATGTTGCCCTAATATTTCTTCATTTTCCAGGTTTAAGTTTCTAGCACTAATATTCCCTAATTCATAATCATATTTCCTTTGTCCTTTCTCTACTCTTCATTCTAAATATTTCCCTTTGTATTATTTCATATGTACAGTATTATTATTACCATGTAAAACCTAATTTTGCTTTCAATTTCAGGTTTTGTTTGTTATATAACTTTGCCATACATTCATTTTCATTTTGCTTGTATGTTTGTATGTTTAAGTCAAATCATGTGGCTAATTAACTTCTGTATTTCAGGGTAGTTAGTGTTATTTTGTTGTATAAATTACATGTATTTATCAAACTAATCATATTTTTGTTTCAGATTGTCTAATCATGTAAATTTATTTCAGCCTGTGCTTATTCACTCTAAGAGAGACGCTATTCCCTCTCTGGATTGGATTTATACCTCTATTGGATATACTCACCGGATAACCCTCTTGTTGGATAACATGTGTTTGTGCTCACTGGATATGTGATATGTGATCAGTGTTTGTGATTGTGCTCATTCATATACGGATCTTTACCTACTTGTGTGTTCTGTGATTGTGTTCTCTGATCTACACCATGGAATTCACGGATGAGGAAGTGCGCAACATGTTGTCAGTGTTCAGGAGACAGAGAGAGAGACCTAACACGAACTCACCTGAGGATTTTGAGGCGTGGCTCAACCACTACACCATGGACCATTACTCAGAGGATCAGACTCGGCCTAAGGACACTAAAGTGAGGATAGTGACTAGAGACTCTGTAACACATGAGGACACTAGACCTTCCAGAGTTGTTTACCAGCACTCACCCAGGATACCTTCCTTTAGCGGAAACAGACAGGGAAAGGATACTCCATATGATGTCTGGAAGTACCATGTTGAGGCTATACTGGATTCATCTTCCTATACTCAGGACACAAAGGAGCAAGCTATCCGGGACTCGCTCAAGGGAGAAGCAGCCAAGATCGCCGTCAACATGAGGCCTGGAAGTGACATTAGTGCTCTCTTGAGGAAGATGAGGATCGTGTTTGGCTTAGCTGAGAGGAAGGAGACAAGGATGGCACAGTTCTACAGCGCCAAGCAACGAGATGATGAGGACGTGTCTCAGTGGGGATGTAGACTGGAGGAACTGCTAGCCCATGCCATACAGGACAGCCCACAGATGTACCATGACACAGAGGAGATGCTCAGGAGCATGCTCTGGACAGGACTCAGGCCAGCCCTCAAGAATATCTCCGGCCACAAGTTCGACGCCATCCAGGACTTTGATGGATTGATGGAAGCTCTCAGGGAAATAGAGAACGACCAGTTGGGGCAAGCATCAGTGAAAGCCAAGACCCAAGCTACGGCCAAGATGACCACCACACCTGAACCTGAATGGAAGAAAGAGATGTCAGAGGTCAAGGCCATGATTACCAAGTTGACAACAGAGATGTCCAACATGAAGATGTCAGCAAGTGCCACTCAGCCACCAAGACAACCTCTCCAAGGAGTTGCACCCTGGAACACAGACCAAGGATATCAAGGACATGGTCAAGGTCGAGGTCAAGGTCAAGGCCAAGGACAAGGGTATGGACACGGACAAGGTCGAGGACAAGCCTTCCAACCACAGTGGAATGATCAAGCTCACTATGGACATGGATATGACGAGGGAGCATATGCCATGGGACCCACATGCTGGAGATGTGGACAAGTTGGACACATGCGATACTCTTGCACAGTGCGTCTGGACCATTCAAGGAGAGGCAAGGCTTTAAACTGCAGGAGACCTATGGGAAGGGGCCATTCATAGGTCAACATCATCAGCGCCCCCAAGGCAAGAGACAGATCCCAGATGGATTAGTAGGATCATCCAATGAAGTCAAGGTCAACATTGAAGGAGTGGAGACAACAGCCTTACTGGATACAGGAGCTACAGTATCGGTGATATCTCAGTCCTTTTATGACCAGTTTCTGTCTCACATTTCCATCGAACCACTGGAGGATATGCTTCACATTGAATGTGCAGGAGGAGAGTCTTTACCATACTCAGGTTACATCGTTGCGCACATGGAAACTTACGGGATTGCCAAGGCTCAAGGAACACCATGTATATTTCTTGTTTCTCCGGACACCCACTACAACTCCAAAGTGCCAGTTCTGATTGGAACCAACATCCTGGAACATCTACTGGATGGATGCAAAACGAGTCATGGGACAAGGTTCTTACAGAAGGCAGCTCTCCATACGCCATGGTATCTCGCATTTAGGACGATGGTCATAAGGGAAAAGGAACTCTTACGGAACAAGGGAAAGGTTGGACTTGTCAAGTGTTGCGAGACAAGCAATGTCATCATACCAGCAAACAGTCAAGTGATCATCAAGGGACAAGTCATCCAGCCAATCAACTTTCCCAGAGCATGTGCCTATCTACAGCCAACAAGTGATGCCACCATTCACCAGGATTTGGATATCGCACCAACCATCATGGAATTTGATTGGGAAAATCCAGGATTAGTGGACGTCCATCTCTCCAACGTAACGACACAGACCATAGTGGTAAAGCCCAAGGCACTAGTATGTGAACTACAACCTATCCTATTTCAAGGAATGTGTCCACAGCCCACTGAAGATGAAAAGAACCTCCTAGAACAAGTTGACATTAATCAGGATCATCTAACTCAGGAGGAACTCGAACATGGAGTCAAGGTCATACTCAAGTTCAAGGATATCTTTTCAAAAGGCGATGAGGACTTAGGCCACAGCAGTGCAGTGAAGCACAGGATAGATCTCACCAGTGACATACCATTCAAGCAACGGCATCGTCGAATACCTCCGTCCATGCTTGATGAAGTACATAGTCATCTTCGACAACTACTGTCAGCTGGGATCATTCGTCCTTCACACAGTCCCTGGTCATCAAACGTTGTCCTTGTACGCAAGCGAGATGGGAAACTGCGCATGTGTGTGGATTATCGCGCGCTCAACAACCAGACGTTAAAGGACAACTATGCGCTCCCCAGGATTGACGAACTACTGGATTATCTCGGCGGGATGAAGTATTTCTCAGTGTTAGACATGAAGTCAGGCTATCACCAGGTAGAACTCCTAGAGGAACACAAAGAACGAACAGCCTTCACAGTTGGACCACTAGGATTCTGGGAATTTAACCGCATGCCATTTGGATTGTGTAACGCTCCTGCCACGTATCAACGTCTCATGGAACAGTGTCTCGCTGGCTTGCACCTGAAAGTATGTCTTATCTACTTGGATGATGTCATCATTTTCTCCAGGACATATGAGGAACATCTGGAACGCTTAGAGCTTGTTCTCCAACGCCTCAGGGAATCAGGACTAAAGTTAGCTCCCAAAAAGTGCAAGTTCTTCAAGAATAGAGTCAGATACGTCGGATATATAGTGTCAGAAGATGGAATCGAGGCAGATCCGGATAAAGTAGAAAAGATTTCTGACTGGCCTACTCCCAAAACACCAGAAGAAGTAAGGAAATTCTTAGGCTTCGCAGGCTACTACCGGAAGTTCGTCAAGGATTTTTCCAAGATAGCTCGACCTCTCAGTGACCTTATGCCCAAGAGCAACAAGAGATCTAAAATCAAGCACAAAGTAGAGTGGACATGGGGACCTGCACAGGAATCTGCATTCCAGAAAATCAAGGAACACCTTACTTCACCACCTGTACTAGGATATGTGGATTACTCCCAGCCTTTCGAGCTCCACACGGATGCAAGTACACATGGACTAGGCGCTGTACTCTATCAGTATCAGGAAGGACAACCTCAGGTTATAGCCTACGCCAGTCGAGGACTCAGCAAGTCTGAAAAGAATTATTCTGCGCATAAATTGGAATTCTTGTGTTTGAAATGGGCAGTAACAGAAAAATTCCATGATTACCTCTATGGACATCAATTCAATGTGCTAACAGATAATAACCCTCTCACCTATGTACTCACTACTGCCAAACTGGATGCAACGGGACACAGATGGCTAGCTGCCCTATCAACTTATGATTTCACTATATCATACAGGCCTGGAAAGTCAAACACAGATGCTGACACACTATCAAGACTGCCAGAGACAAGGGAGGATTCACCAAGTCACCTATCGTCGGAATCAATCACAGCCATCTGTAACATGGTGTCAGCCCCAAGCCTATTGGAAACAGTCTCAGCAACAACAGACATGGTAGAGGATGAAGAACTTGACATCACTGAGGACAAGTGTGACATCAATGCCCGTGATTGGAGGAAAGCTCAGGCTAAAGACCCAGCATTGGATTCCATCATATCACATCTCAGGAATGGAACAAGACCACACCTCATGAATTACAGTTCGGACCCAGAGATGACAGGCCTAGTGAAGAACTTCTCGTCACTGAAGCTGCAAAGAGGAGTCCTTTACAGAATGACCACAGTGGATGGGGAAAGGACAGAACAACTTGTGCTGCCAACAAGATGTCGACAGTCTGTTCTAAGATGTCTCCACGACCATGTAGGCCATCCAGGACGTGACAGGACTCACTCTTTGATTCGAGACAGATTCTTCTGGCCAGGGATGTCACGAGACATAGAAGCACATGTCAAGAACTGTGAAAGGTGCATCAAGAGAAAGACCTCAACCGCGACAAGAGCACCACTAGTCAGCATCAAGACCACCCAACCACTGGAATTGGTATGCATGGACTTTCTCACTCTAGAACCATCAAAGGGAGGACAACAGCATATTCTCGTAGTAACAGACCACTTTACTCGATATGCCCAAGCTTACCCTACGAAGAATATGACTGCAAAGACCACAGCAGATGTGTTTTTCAAGAACTTCGTAGTGCATTATGGACTCCCAAAGAGAATACACTCAGACCAAGGTGCAAATTTCGAAGGAAACCTCATGAAGGAAATCTGTAACATCACAGGGATGACTAAGTCGAGGACTACTCCTTATCATCCCATGGGAAATGGAATCACCGAAAGATTTAACAGAACGCTACTAGACATGCTTGGAACACTGGAATCAAATGAGAAGAAAGATTGGAAGGCACATGTTGGTCCACTAGTACATGCTTACAACTCTACTAAACATGAAACTACAGGATTTTCACCTTTCTATCTCATGTACGGCAGACACCCAAGACTTCCAGTGGATTTAGCGTTTGGACTGGATATAGAACCAACTAAGTCAAGAACTATCCTGGAATACACCAAGTCACTGAAAGAACGCCTCAAGCATGCCTATGATCTTGCATCAGAAACAGCCAGGAAATCACAAGCAAGACAAAAGCAAACCTATGACCACAAAGCAAGAGCTGCCACACTGGAACCTGGGGACAGAGTACTTGTCAAGATTGTCGCCTTCGACGGGAAGCACAAGATTGCCAACAAGTGGGAAGAGGACATCTACACTGTGCTAAGACAACCTAACCCAGCGATTCCAGTGTACTGTGTGAGAAAAGAATCAGGAGAAGGGAAAGTCAGGACACTACATAGGAACTTACTCCTTCCTATAGGATTTCTTCCTGCTTCCGAACCTCCAGTTCCGAAACCACGTCCCAGGAAAACCAGAGCTCCAGCACCACCAACTCCAATGGATTTGACAGAAGATGCTGAGAGCCAGGAACCTGAAGATGAGGACAGATGGATTCCTGTCACGGACCCAGGACCTCCAGCTTCAGATGCTGACACATCTGATAGGCCAGCTGGAGAAGAAGAGGCTGAAGTTGTGACTGATGCTGACCTGGAGGAAGTGATAGAAGCTGCTGAGGAAGAGGATGGTCCTACAGATGATGCTGTTCCTGCTCAAGAGCCTGAGCAGGATGAAGACATCAGTGTAGAAGAGGAGGAGGAGGGCGCTGTTGGAGGGCAGGACTTGCCAGTTCCATCACCTGCAAGGATGGAGGACAGACAAGGAGCCGTGCCATTGCCAAGAAGATCAGCACAAGAGAGGACCAAACCTAAGTGGCAGACTACCGGAGACTATGCCATGGCAGCTCATGGAGAACCGGATTGGAAGATGCGGGCTGAGTACCTCAGCTCATTACTTTCATCTGGAGTTGTTGCGGGCATCAGCAACAAGGCCACAGAAGCACTTGTGGATCTCGTCACCGGCAAGCACACATGACGAGGACGTCATTTTGTCGGATGGGGGAAGTGTGTGGCAGAGTGTAATATAATGTATTTTATATGTTTTAATTGTAAATATCAATGTACTAATGTTTCATTTAATTTCAGGTATTATAATTGTAGCAGCCCAGATTATTAGTTTAGAGCTTGTACATTGCAAGCCTGTAATCATGTATCTTGCTGTCCCTCTATTGTTCTCTACTCTGACCTCCTAGCCACCTCAGCTTTCTATCCTTTGTTCTCTATTGTTAGGTAAGCTTACTTCTCACTTTGCATGCTCTCAGAATCTATAAAGGTAACCTGCACTATTAACTCTGTGCACTGCATTACTTCACTTTGTATGAAGAGCACCATTACACTATAGAAGACACTTTGACTGAAGACTGACTGTCTCCTATCTTCAAGAGTCTTTATTCTATCAGCCACAGGTTAGTTCAATAATTAGCATTTCTATATAATCATAATTATCTTATAGGCACTATTCATTATCTATACATAAGCTATCATATCATTAGGAAATAGGGCTAGACTATTGTGTGTATGATTGTATGAATGTATTTTATTGTAGTTTATGCATTGCTAAATGCTAAGGCTATAATCATTCATTTATAATGCGGCACATGTAACTATTGTGTCAGTTATATATCATTTTATACACATCAAGTAATAATGATGTGAAGGTTTTAACTTATGTATTACACAAAGGTGTAATGTTATATATTTTATCATATTTATATATATCATAAATGCACAGGTAAGTGCAGCTATATCTTTAGTATGGCATTACTGCTAAATTATGTGCATAACTATATATGATAGTGTAACTTCTATCATATGAGTAATCATAGGGTTATCATATTATTTATTATCTACAGGCTAGGGTAATTACTATTCTATGATTAGTCTTTGCCAGTATTTTATTCCCTATTTATATATATTTCTGGTATACATTTCTATAAGTAGAAATGTGGTTATCATTACCCAATCATGTTAGTTTACCTTTCTTGTATATATTATTGGAATAGTACATGTAATTATGTGCTATGGCATGTTATTCTAAATACTCTTTATGCAGTATTGCATTAAGGTATTCTTGTATATATTTTACTGATATTGTATATCAGTTGGTTTTTTATCATCAAAGGTATATTTATTAATCAAGCACATGTATTGTGGCAATGCTTATGTAACTGGTAATCTCATTACTATATTATTAATAATTATAGGCATTTGGTAGGTTAAACTTAATTAGTTACTTATGGTTAGTTTATTATAATATGATGCAATAATATGATGGCCTAGACTGGTATTCCTTCATCTTCCATAGACTCACCTGAGTACCATATACTTGGTAGGTAATGGTTATATTAACCAAATTTACTTATCCATGTATCATATCTATGTATTACTTCCATTATCATCATGTGTAGTTATCATGTTGATGTATGTTAAGTAATGTACTATATTTATATCATATCATGCATAGTATTTCATATTATGTTGTAATGCATATGATGTTTTGTATTGAAAGAAATATATATATTCTAAAGTATAATATATTGTGTTAACATGCATTGGTGTATTTAATGAATATGCATTTATATAATGTGATGTGTGTAATATATCAAATCTATGTAATCCTGCAATGATGTTTTATGAATCAAGTGTTTTATCATTATTCAAATGTACTTATTATTTTATGTATTGTTGCAGGGTGAACAAACACACACTTTGATTATTGTGTTACATGTCGTCATACATGTCTTTGGAATAAAAGTCAACGAACCACGCCCAGCAGACTTGGTTATCTTCATTAACCCTACACCTGCTACATATATTCCTTGAATAATAGTTATAACTAAGCACACTGAAATGTTTTACTGCCATGCATTTAGATTTCTAACATCTACATTATCGCTTAATCATCATGAATCCATCCGTCAAGGTCGTTAGAATATTCCAGGCTGTGTTGTATAAAGAATGACTTTGTCGGAATAAAATGTGTCAAACCATCTCAATGCTATAATCGAATCGGGATAACCGTTGATGGAAATACCAAATAACATTAATCATGACCATATTGTGGCAGGAAAAACGTTCAAGGAATCTTTTCTGGTCGAAAACCGGACAATATACGGCAGCTGGCGTGCGCCTATATAGAACACGTAATTTGCAAACTTTTCTTAAATAGACATAAAGACAAACTGAAAGCGATTAATGTACATTTAACAAGTCATGTAAATAGGATATCATTTTCGGAAAGCGACCACAGTACCTCTTTATTTAAAAACAACTGTACTGAGTTATCAAACTGAGTTACTAAGCCAAATTAATTGAACAACGTGATCATTTTCTGAATTATTTATGATCAACGAGTTGCGTTGTCTATCCTTGTTTATATTTGCAGGCAGGGTACATCAGATTCACTGGTACACTCATATGTCTTACATTCTGTGTAAGCGCTTGTATATATGCCGAAGGCTAGAAAGGCACGTTGTAAATATCACTGATGATTGACAGGCAAAGACGCACCTTGACATTAATATTTGAAATTCTTGATTGCCGTCATTACATCTTACCCATTGACATAGTTATAAAAAAATCCTTGGTGAGGGCAATGTTAGTATCGGCCTCTCTATTGACTTTGACACCTAATGACTAACATCCTTAAGGTAATCTCTTCCCACAGCGATAGATCAAGTCACAACATCTCGATCCAACCTTTGTTTTCTCTCTGCCGCAGAGGCGACACAGTCGTACGATCTAGCAAAGTAACATCCCTGAGCTGCCTCTGTTGGAAGAGAATGACCTTGTTCGAAGAAAACCAGAGTGATATATTTTTGTGTAATAGGTGCACTAGCGTTCCATCTTGCCTTTCATGTTTATATTAAATATTCGAATTCGGACATATTTTCTTTCCGAATGCCGATTTTTAAACTTTTAGCAACTCATGCTAACGATGGAAACATGGACCACAACGTTTCTTAACGTTTGCTATCATTGGTTTATAATGACAAACCACGCCTTCTGTCATCGTTAAGGAGAAATAACACTTAGTCACTGGTCTCCCCTACTCCGATTGAGATTGTATGGTCGTACTCTTATTTAATTTGACGTGAGTACGCTGTTATAAAAGTCCGATGGAAAGTGCTAATTGTAGCTCAATAATTATTGTGTGCGCTTTCCATCTTTTTTTTACACTTCTGAAGTTTTCCTCTTCAGAAAGTTAACATTTGGCGTCACATAAATCAAAATCTCAAAATAACTGTTTCTAGCTTTGTTATCCATTTTTGTATTGCATACAGCGGCGTCCGTCCGTCCGTACGTACGTACGTCCGAATCCTTGTTAACGCGATATCTCACGAACCGTTGCACCCGATGTCTTTAAATTTGGTCACAGTCTACTTTGGGGGATTACGCAGACACCATTCAATTCGGGTGACCTTAACCTTATTTTCAAGGTCACTACGGCACTTTGGCCAATTTTGTAACTCTTGTTAACGCGTTATCTTATGAACCGCTGCACCTAATGTCTTCAAATTTAGTCACAGCCTACATTGGAGGATTACAAAGACACCAGTCACTTCAGGTGACCTTGACATTATTTTCAATGACACTACGGCACTTTGGCCACTTTTGAAACTCTTGTTAACACAATATTTCTTAAACCGTTTTACAAAATGTCTTCAAATTTAGTCACAGCCTACATTGTGGGACTACGCTGATACTAAATACTATGGATAACCTCGACCTCACCACAGTTCTTTGAACACTTTTGAAACATCTTATATCAATTTAATTTTTATCTAAAAAGAAATAAAAAGGAGCCCTGAACTAAAGTTAATTTCAGGTTAAAGCTGAGGCATCTAGATTTGCCTCTATATTCTAGACTTAAGAAGGCTCCTTTAATTTTTTATGCTTTATGTGCACAGACTAACAACTGACAATGCAAGGAGAACAACTCTGTCAAGCCTTATTTGCAAGAAGACCTGCCTCAAAGGTACAGGGTTGCCCTACGCAAATTCCAGTGCAGCGCCGCACCACTACACATCGAGACAGGAAGATACAGAACAAGTCATTAAAAGAAAGAACATGCTTCGACTGTACAAACGCGGTAAAGGATCAGTTAAACTTGTTGATAAACTGCTCACAATTATAACACTGTTAACTTTCTACTTGTAAGTCAATGTATATGTGTGTGCAGATTTAAGGGTGCTATAATATTTTCAAAAGCTATGTTTTATCCTGTCCAGTCCCACAGTGGTGTTTCATTCAGCCAAAGCCTGCAGTGATATTTTACATCTCAAAAACGCATTTTATATCACTTTTAGATTTTATTGAAATAACTCATAGTCATTTTATATAGTGTACATATCTATTCAACATTTCCAATTCATATAGCTGTGTGCATACATTTCATAGTCCCTCATAACCTTTATTGGGAGGCTCATGTATTTTATGTAAGGTTTTTATGTTTTTATTCCATATAATATATGAGGTGAGACTTGAATAAATTTCCTTTCATCTGTCAATGCATTGTTTTGTTTAAAAAATCTTTCATTGTCCTTGTTAAATTAACACCAGTTCTTGATGAAATCCATACACCTGTGTTATTCCATTTATCTCGAAGAATCACAGGTATAATCCTTAAGACGAATCACAGAGGCGTGACGACCGGCCCAGTACACATTGTATACAGAGAACAATAAGTACACGCTTGGCTCGTGGTATATCCCGGAATTTCCACAGTCTGTAAACTATTGGAATACCACGTCATCAGCTCACAGCCGCCAAGTGATTGGTTGAATCTGTAGTACTTGGTTCGCTTTTGCCAGGTTACCACCTTCTTCTTGAAGTTGTTCTTGCAGTCTGGAGGTAAACAAAGTTAAAATGCTATGTAGGCCTGATTATATATCATTATATAAATTAAATAATTAATTGCTTGATCATGAATCATACATTTTGGTTTAAAAACACACACACAAGAATTCAGAGACGAAGTTTAAAGATATATAATAACTCTGGTTCGTTTTGAGTCTCATAAAAGAAACAGAAAGATCACAAAATGAATTGAGTCGTTCGGAGCTTGGAAAAGAGGTAAAATATCACTGAAAAGCCATTTGCAAACACATTTTCTAAAGGAAAGATCAAAGCATGTCGAATGCACAGGGGTTCAAAACAGTGAACTAAAAGCAAAATAACATAAAAATCTCGAATTTTGTCACCAATCGCCTTTATATTATTTTGATATCAACATATATTTAAAAGTGAAAATAGATAAGAACTTACAATTTCAGAAAACAGTTTTTATTTGTTTTAGAGAATGAAATGACTAAAGATTTTGACCCTAAATAGAAATCCAAAACAAATTGAACATCGTGACCCTTTGGCTTTGTCATTGTGATCTTACAAAGAAATACCACTCGTCCCTCGCTATTTGTTTTATCCGACCACGGCTCCATAATGGCGAAAATAATCAGTAACAAGAACAGTAATCAAAGAGTTGACAATCGACACACAACACTCAACTTTCAATGTAGATTTCATTCAGGTGTATTAGATCAATCGGGGATTCGAACCCATGAGAGAAGATCTATGGATGAAGTTTACTCACACGAGGAGGTCTCCTCCTGGAACTGAGGACAGCAGAGTGTCTGGGGCTTCACACTCCGGCCCAGGATCCGGCACTCCGCTCCCTTCCTGCACACTTTACCCTGTTGTAAGGTTTTAACATAAGTAGAGGATATAAAAGTGTCATATTATGTTTACATAACTTGTGCCTAAATATTAGTTTTTCCCTAGGAAAAACGAGGGATATACTGTTGTTTAAGCACGAGTGTCGAAAACCTTTTTTTTCATGACTACAGATATTAACAATCTGCTTATTACCGTAGTCGCAAAATAAAATACTCAAAACCTATTCTCAGCATGGCGGAGTATAGCCGACGACCCCTTTGGAAGGCAGCGCCATAGGTTACGTCAAAGCATCGTTTTAAAAAAAGCCGTCACCATGAAAAACTAATATGTTGCCTTAGAGCATCATATGAAAAATATGAACCCCGAAATGATAAAACGTTGACTCTATGAACCAACGATACTTTCAACATATTTTCGATTTTTTTGAAGGAGAATATATGAAACATGCCTTGATATATTGAGAAATAGGGAAACCTGTCTAAGAATTGCGGTCAAGAAATATTAAATCATAGATTCACTTGATTTATCACATAGGCTTTATCTAACAGGAAGTTGATGTTTTGTTGGCTATTTTGGCCACATGAACTTAATTCATTTAATGTAAGTCGCTATGTGCACAATAATTATTTGTGTTAATGAACCAGAACAAACATCCCTCTACATTAGCATATTTTCATCCGCGAAGCTCCTACATACCCTTATGTCTATCAACTGAGGCAAATTATCCTATTGCTGCCAAGTTCTTAATCATGGCCATATTGTATGTTTTTTAAGTCATTGAATTGTCGTTTTTCGAGGTTCTAGAAGCAATACGTCACGAGTCTAACCATCCTTGTATCCGGGGACTGCTACTACTGGATCCAAGATACCAATTATACGAAGAGTGTCCCTCAAACGGTATTTAACTCTTACACGGTTCTTCACGTTGGTAATAAAAGCGGTACAAGACATTCGTCATGATAGATAATAGGGTATGGTAGAAGCTACAAGTATACCAAAATGATGAACACGTTGAAATGTACAGTGGTGTGCCAAAATTATGTCATTTTTGATGTTATTCCCATAGACTTTCATGTTATTTTAGTGTAGCATAAATGATTTTAGTGAAATGAATTCTGATTGTTTTCAAACTTAGTAAGGAATCACCCAAGCTACGGTTTTGTAAGTTTTATTAATTCATACCATGACCATGATATCACTTAAATCATCATATGTGCGTTGTTGTCTTTTGTGCATTTTTTTACAGCAGATACATAGGTAGATAGCCGGGATGTCATTTGCCAAATAGTCATCGGATTATTTTTTTGAAATTATGTACTTCCAATTAATTTTGAATTTACTTGCAAAGTTTAACAAATATATTTACAGAATTTAATTCACGAAAATTATAAATGCTTAACCGAAATAACATGTAAGTCTATGGTAATAACGTAAAATATGACATGATTATGAAGAAGAAGAAATTATTTCATTAAAGTGTCACACAGCAAATGACGTCGATAACATAAACAAGAACAAATAAATATGCTGTCAGGCCAGTAACGGCCTAATTAAAATCAATAAAATATGATGAGTAAACTTTTTCACTAATGCGGCTAGTGGGTTTATGAAAGCTTTCTTTGTCATAAAGTATATTATTTGGTCTACTGGTGATAACCAGAGAAAAGATCTGAAACATTTACAGTGTGCCACATATCCCACCTTAAGTCAGAATATGAATACCAGCAGAATAGAAAATGGACTTCGTCCTCAACAATATTATTATTTCAAAATTGACAAATTCGTTATGGCACACCAGGTTGGTATTTTCCAAACAGTGGTGTGCCATCATTATGTCATTTTTTATGTTATTACCATAGACTTTCATGTTATTTCAGTGTAGCATAAATAATTTTAGCAGACTAGAAAATGGACGCCCGATTCAAAGAGATCAGCCAGTTCTTTTTCCATTTGTTGATTTCCGCGCATGCGCATGCGTTAGTTGCTAGATGTAACGTAAGGACTTAGGGGTCGATAACATTACGGCTAGTTTTAACTAGATTGTTCCTCACCAGACATGGTACCCAAATCCTGCACCTGCAAGTTGATGGCGTCATGTTCCTGCACAGGTATTTACAGATGTATCTCTCGGGGTTGGCCATATCCTTTACTGAATACAGCAGGGCTACACAACAACAATACATACTTGTTATTGATAGAAAAGTGGAATAAATTTTGAGATAATTTACGTTTGTATTCATATATTTAGTATTGAAGGTAATTACAACAAAATTCGACGTTCCTTGAAACATGTTTGATTTGAACTTTCAACGGGATCTCTGCATATTCTCCTAAATATTTCCTTTAAAACATTTGCTTGACTTTGAAAAGTGCAAACATTTAATTGAATACATATAAATCGCTTAACAAATTAATTCCATAAGGTCCAAAATGTTGACAATCTGAAGCTTAATTGTCATTTAATTTCAGCTGAACTTTGAAAAACACATAAAAACACATTTACGATTTAAAGGAATATCAACGTATGTCATCTTTAAAGCACGAACAATCCAAACCTGTTGTACCAAAATAGACCAATAGATCACAATTCAGAAAATACGTTCGAGTAATTGAGTTTATCACGGTACAGTCCGGATAACGATTTATAATGAAAACATAAAACATAAAATTGTACACTGGACAAATAAGATTTACATTGATAACTTATCAGAAACAGTCTGTTTTTTAAAAAAAATTATTGATTACATTTGACATATATGAGCCCAATACGCAAGTAGTGTCATTATAACAGATCCACCCCTGACATTTACTAGCCATGTCATGGAGGTGATTGATGAATTAGTTAGGAATTGTAGTATAACACTGTACACTGTGATCATCAAATAGTTAGAGAACAAGCAAACGGTATAACAAAAAATTATGACATTAACAAATCTTTTCAATGTTTTGAAAACAATGTTACAAAAAAATATGACACCTTTTGTATAATTTAATGCTTGAATTACAACACCTTTATTCAGTGTATGAATTGAGAATATCCCCATAGTGTCCTCTGATATCAAATATATATCAACACAAGTTGATAAAAGTAACAACTATCCAACGTATGCCGATTTTATCAACGAGAGTTGATAGACTTGAAGACTTGAGTGTGTGATTCTATTTATCATCCAAAATCAAACAAAGTTTGCATGAAAACACTGCACTATCCAAAACTCAGTGTTGTCAGAGTTTTGTGAGGTCACCGTGTATATGACATCATAGCACTGTTAGCAGGAGAAATAGATCATACCTGAGTTAGCCTCTGTTCTATTACGGCTAATGCATGGAATAGAAAGATAGAAATCTGATTGGAGGCAATCGAAGTTAGTTGTGCAATCAGCGACGTCGTTTCAAAAGTAGTCATTTGCAAAACCTCGGCCATTTCCGTGAAATTTAACATCCAGGGGAGGTAACTCTTCATCTTACACAACATCGCGTTTTACCTTCTCATTAGTTATTATTTGGTTGATTACTAAAATAAAATCTATCATAAAACAAATGATAATTTACACAATTATAAAACAGTTTCTATCTAATGAAAAACCCTTTCCATATCTGATTTTCAAATAGTTTCCCTCTCACACTGTTAATGAAAAAAAAACATAAAGACATAATATTTTCCATGTCACTATACGCCCGTTAAGAACTCCCTAAGTCATGGACATCCAAAAGATGTTTTCATTGGCTGAAAATATAAAAGTTAGCTAGTGCAATCTGCCGAAACTCCAGGATCTTGGCGTAATAGAACAGAGGCTAACTCGGGTATGACCGAGTTGCCTCTGCGGGTATGACTGAGTTGTCTCTGTGGGGAGAGAATGTTGTTGGGAAAGAAAGGTAAACTTCTCTATAAGATATAACCTTCTGGCAGCATGAATGTTTCCTCTATCACTTCTCCCAGTCCTCTCCAGATCAGCAACCCCGCCAGCAGTAGTTGGAAAGTTGATCTCCGTTTTACCATCTGTAAGTAATTAAAATTGTGTACAAAGTTAGAAGACAACCGATGAATTGTCAGTAACAGACTTCATAACAACTAAGCAAGACCTTTGAATATACCGGTCAAAAATGTACAAGTCACAAAAGGTTACAATGGTTTAAATATTTTTTCAAGACGTTTTTTAAGGACAAATTAATGTTTTTAATGGGTTTTTTTTCCTTTATGATCAGTTTAACTTACTTTGATAGACTTCATATGAAATGCACAATAATCAAAAATCAGAACAAAGTTGAGCTGTCTAATGTGTTGCTTCTGACATCTCAATGCGACACTGTCATGAATAATAGCAGAGGTTTTAAAGACATCAGGGTAGGAAGGACCTTCACGGATACTGGATCAACGGCTCGATCGCGGGTTTACATTTATCGCGATAAGTCAGTGGTTTTGAATCCAGAAAAATGTCTGAAATAACAACGTTTTCCAAATATCATTTTGATTTAATCATTGTATCACTGATACCATTCATTTTGTGGTAAAATTGATAAAAATATCATCTAAATGTTAATAAAGAAACAAGTTATACTATATACTTTAGGATTGCCGCACTGTCAACACGTAAAGCCTAAGTACTAGTCTTCATAGCGATAATGATAGGGGAAATGACGTCATATTACCGTTAATCTTCCCCGAATTCATATACCGACGACAAGTGTTTTCAAATAACATAAATCATTTTCAAATCATGTTTAATTTTTCTAAAATCTGACATCAAAGAAACGAAAACACAAGTCAGGTCGTTCTTCATAGATTAACATCAAAGGAATCAGCGACAGAATCGTTTGAAAAAAATATGTCAAATACAATGTACCTTTGATTATGAATATTTCAAAAGCTTGCAGGTTATAAATGGATGAATAGAAAAAGACGAGTAGTAGTTAGTTTTTTTATTCCAACAACCACAAAAAATCATCCATATGGAATATATCACGGTCGGGTAAGTATATATGTTAAACTATAGCAGCAAGTATTTAGCTTTGTTTATATAATCAGAAATAAATGAAATAAATCTGAGAAAAGAATAACTACGAAGTTTATCAGTCCCTGACACCAAGTTCACATCAATACATTTCTTACCACGAAAGAAACTCACCTTTTAGTATCACAAATAATTTTAATAAACACATGTTTAGTTCAAAAATATAATTTCCATGGTGAATACTTTCCCATAACAGAAGAAAATGTTTAAAGTGTATTGAGGCAACTGTATTTCTAAACGTTAATGTATCTAATATACTTACCTTTGAGAAAAACGCTATACTCTAAAACTTCATTACCCTAATAAAGACGCACGTAAAAAGAACCAGGTGACAAGGATGTTTAGTATACCTTGCAGGTGTGAATAGTGATTAAACTCAATTTATCATTCCGCAATTTGTCATTCTTTTAACCTGTCATGAACAACCGGTAAATCTTCACCCATACAGATTACACCTGAACTGGTACATATTTTACAAAATATCAAGTAATAGACGGTCGTGATGATAATGTCTTAAAAGGGGCAGTAGCACGTTTTTTGATAATTTTACATTTTAAATATTTCACTTATAATTGTAAGTAAATGCTAAATGTATCATATTGACAGTGTCAACAATCTCATTACACAAGCCAAATACCCATAGTCAGAGGACAAAGTATGAAGATTTACATTAAATCCATTGGCCGCTATTTTTTTGTGAACACCTTTAATTCATTTTCTGCAAGAAAAAGGTATCGCATGGCTAAACTTTACATTATATATTTGAATTAGTACTGCTCCTTTTAGTTTAAATACATTGTCTTTCAATTGGAACCATTAATTTTCATTTTCCTGACATCACCTTATATTCCCCCTAAAACTGTGCTACTGTCCCTTTAAGAAGTTGGAATGACAATCATGAAGAATATTATATGGATGACAACTTCTTGTGTCGTTCTCAAACGTCGCATACTATGAATAAAAAGTTGTCGTTATATATTGCCCTTCATTATGATCATGGATCTCAACATTGTGTGTGTGGAACATGGTTGAACTTTTCAACTTCAGTTTATGATCGTATTCAGTTTGAAGGCACTTTGAAAGCAATACTGTTGATAAATGTTTTAAAACCATATTTGTTATCAGCAACATGCTTAAATTATATCACACTTTCTCGTTTGTAAACAAAGTCTAAAATTACATATATCAACCGTTCTCGATTTTGAACGTACTTCATTGGTTAGGTACTTAGCCTTGGCGTGTTAAAGTTCAATGCAAATATTCATGCACCTGCGAATTTCTTCCAGTTTCTCGCACATGCATTATTTCCTTCAGTAAAGAATTTCAATATACTTCCCCTCATTCTTAAAGATCATGTGGAATGGTCCATAACGTGATCTTTAGCATTGTGCAATCAGTGGAGATGTTTTTAAATCATCATTTTGGCTACTGAATCATGGAGAAGGCATTGTGATATGAACCAACCTACCCTGCGTGACATGTTGCTAAAACAATTCAAATTGATTGTGATGCATTTTTTCCGCAAAGTGGAAACTACCGGAAAACACGGATTTGGTCCAATAAGAACAGGGGCTCGATCAACATTTCATGACTTGATCTGCGGGGAGAGAATGGATCCTTTGATTCAACTGCGGGCGTATGCGATGTGACAATTGACTGCATTGGACAACCGGTGTTCACATACTTCCTGAACATTGTCCGGACTTATTCTAACCTTTCGGTCATGAGGGTTAGAGTAGTGCCGGATATTATCTTTTGCTCATACCATCTGGACCTTGTCAGAATAAAACCTTAGACTGTGTCGGTCCCATAAAATCTTGTTTGAAATCGTTAAATCATGTTTCATATTTCCCAAGATTTTACTTACCTCATTATGACTTTTAAAGTACAACAGCTTCAAGGCTTGCTTTGCCAGAATATCCACCTCAGAATGGATCGGTTCAAAATCATGTTTCATATTTACCTAAGATTTTACTTACCTCATTATGGCCTTTGACAAGCACAAAGGCTTCAAGGTTTGAATTGCAAAACTGAGACAAAGACTTTCATTTAACTTCATTACAAACAAAGAGTAAACAATGCTAGCACGGTGTTTTAAATCCTTCTATTGATAAAAATAACTTCATACCATGATCGTCTTGCGAAATGATATGAGGTGACAGGCTTTGATGGCAGTAACTGCCAATAGGAGATACTTGTTATGGTGTCGATATGACATTTCTTGACACTTTATTGAGCTTCTGATATCCTATTAAACGAACTGGTCGCATCACTGTATATTTTGAGGTTTCGTCCAGTCATTTCCGCTTCTCTTCCATTTACTGTTGATATACTAGTGTTCTACTAAAACTGTACATGATACATTACTTATGTATAAAATGCACACTTTTTGAAATAATTTAACCTAGTAAGTAAACAATACTCGATATGTTTACATAAGGATCCATTATCATCAACATTTAGGAGGATGTCAATGAAATGTGTGTCCGTGCTTTTTATGTCAATTATCCCCCCCCCCCTTTAGGGCGTTTCACCTTCTTTTCAAGTTTATATCTTAAAGTTTTCCATGGCAACAGTTTGGACTTTGTAATTAAAGGGAAGAGTGCGTTTCGAAAGTGAAACTCTGAATCTACTGGACCAATATTCACCAATTTTATTTTACATCGTCTTCATATTACATTAATGTAACTACTTGATGTCGTCGTTATATGAAACGGACTATAGACACTATTCATGCAGTTATTACAGCACGCACACAACTAGTGAAATGGACTATATTCAGATTTTTGGAGCATTGTAACTCCTGATTGGTTCTGGAATATGTTACACAAGCTTTGGTTGGCTCCTTCCTGTTTGACATAGTCCAACCCTTAACCACAATGTCAGTCTTCAGGGAGGGGTCTGTGATATGAATTTTAGATTAAATATTCTTCAATTACAAGGCTCTGGAAAATTATTAATAATGTTTAGGGCTAACATGTAGTTTTGTAGATAATTCATAAGTTTGTTTACCTTAAAGCTCCATTATCATACTTGCATGTGGTTCGGGATGGAATTAAGCTATTGATAATATAAATACATGCTTCTGTAGAAAAATCTTTTGTCGAAATTTTGAGATCACATTTACAATTTTTCATCAACAATAACGTACTTCTTTTGACGCCAAGATCACAGTACCTCTTGTAAAAAGGGCATAGCATTTAACGAAGCCGCTTTCGGTGACGTAATCATTATGCGTGTAGGATTTACACCGTGTCTCAACTACCGTGATTGTGTTCGATGGGTATCAACTTAGGCAGCAACGAATACCTAATTCGGAGAAAAGAAAATAAAAATCTAGTCGTGCGCGAGAAAGACGGTTTTCAAGCGTATATTTAGAACCCGGAAGTTGTTAGATGGCCACACTGGATTCGCCTTTATGTCGGCTGCCGTTTCGGTAATTTTGGTAAAGTATCTCCTATTAAATCAATTATGGTCCGGTTTTCCCTCTGTAGGTCGCAAAATTTTGCAATAAATACAAGGAAAACAGTAAAATTACTTTTAAAATATTGAACTCTGATAATGGAAATTTAATGGGGTAATAACACGTTTTTAGGGGAATAAAAGGCGATGTCAGGAAATTTAATAAATGGTTCCAAATGAAGGACAATATACATGTAATTGAACTAAATCTAGCAGTAATAAATCAAATAAATACTGTAAAGTTCAGCCATGCGATTTCTTTTTCTTACACAATATGAATTAAAGGTGAAATAAATGGCCGCTAAAGGACTAAATGTGAATTAAAAAAATTAATTCTCTGACTATGGAAGATTTGTTTCTGTAATGTTAGCATTAACATACAATAATCAGTGAAAAATTAAAAATATAAGTCTTCAAAACAACGTGCTACTGCCCCTTTGGGTGAATATTTGACATAGTTTAATTCATTACCAGTTTTGTTAATTAAATTGCTACCTATAACGTATCTTTACTGATTGTGGTAAATAATGTTTCTAAGTCAAATTCAGTTGCTTTATGACTATTGTTTGTATTCCATTTGCAATTGTTTGAGCGGGATGTGTTGTCACTGTGTATAACCGTACACCGGAACTAGCGAGGTGTACGGCGGAGAAATGTTGCTAGCGAGGAGCGTGATCGCAAACGGGATCACTTAAAATGCAATCATCGCCGTTTCATCAACTTTTTCTATGTTATCATCATGTCAATAGCTTTCCGAGACTATTTAATGTCATATCCTGTTCATAGTCAGAGATAGCAAATATGTTACTAACAACAGCATTACTCGCAACTGTCATTGTTACTGTCCCTTGGATACAGAATGACAAGCACATACATTTTACTAGGTTACTCGATTTCGGTTACTCGCTAGCAACATTTCTCCGCCGTACACCTCGCTAGTTCCGGTGTACGGTTATACACAGTGGTTGTTGATTCTTTTAAGTAATTGACAGTTTGAATTAACAAATCCCTGAGTTACATAAAAGACAAGGAAGTTCGTGCCTCTTTAGGGATATAAACATGATTTTCACTTGAACCAGTTAAACATAAAAAAGGTGACGGTAAGAGATCCGGGGGTGATTATATCCCTTAACACATTCACACTTAACAAATATCCAACATTTACGAAATATTGACACAAGTTCTAAAAACATTGACATGCTAAGATTTAAAAAAAGTAAAAACAGGTCATTTTAGCTTATTTGAATGTGAAAGAAACAGTGGCACTGGCAGGATAATAATTCTCACATCTTTCGGTAAATGTCTGATAGTGTATGTCATGTTTATTTAGAATTATATATAAATATATTGGAAAAAGTTTCATTATTTTCAATTTGCATTATAAATAAAAAAATCTTCGAAAGAATTAGAAAAAAACTCTAAGTAAATACATTTTATTTAAAGCATCATCAAATTAGTTAGGGCTAAGATTTATATTGTAATGGTGGTCAAAGTGTTTATAATGTTGCATCTTGTAGATAGTTAAAGGGGCAGTAGCACGTTTTTAGGGGGAATATAAGGTCATGTCAGGAATATGAAAATTAATGGTTCCAATTGAAAGACAATGTATTTAAACTAAATGGAGCAGTAATAACTCAAATATATAACGTAAAGTTTCGCCATGCGGTTCCTTTTCACTTTTCAAAATGAATTAAAGGTGTTCACACAAAATGGCCGCCAATGGATTTCATGTGAATCTTCATGCTTTGTCCTCTGACTATGGATGATTGGCTTGTGTAATGAGATTATTGACACTGTCAAAATAATACATTTAACACTTACTTACAATTATCAATGAAAAAAATAAAATATAAAATTATCAAAAAACGTGCTACTGCCCCTTTAAAGTGCCATGTATGTGTATCCTAGCAAATATTGTGTGAATGCATATTATATGGAGAATTTGCAAAGCATATGAGGCCACATTCTCTCACGACAGGGGCAGATCAACACAAGTCTTATTAGACCAAATCTCTGGGGTTTTTTTTTACAAATTGAAAGACTTAATGGTATAGAAAGAATAAAAATTAACGTTTCGTGATTGTTTTTGTTTTACCCTACATCCTTTGACTATCTTGTGTACAAAACTGGCAAAGAAAACGTTTAACTGTATGTTTTTGATGTTTTTCAAAATGAATAAACTTTCCAATACATTATACCTCCCAATTTTATTTTTTTAACTATAGTGATTTAAAAAGAGGAGTTCACTTTCTTTTGCCTGACAGTTTATAATCACCCTCAATTCCATTAAAGCATTTCAGTGCTTTTAGGTCATAAGGAAATATTTAAGGAATATGTTTATTATAATTTTCATGGTAAACATTTGTATAGTATAACCATGCCCAGTGAAACAATGGGTAGAGTCACAATGCATTTTTCCACTGGATGGGAGTTTTTATTTCGAGTCTATTCTACAGAACACTCTTTGAAAAAAGTAATTTAAAAAAGATGATAAATCCTTGTAAATCAAAATTGGAATAATGACAAGATTCTTACAACTGTTTCCTCCTGGGAACATTAATTAACCATTCATCAAACATTTGACAATCCCCTAGTAATCTTGCTGCGTCATGAGTCAAAACCGAGATTGAACTAAACGATTATAACTGATACATGATTCGTCATAATTAATATAAACAAGGTACATGACACCGTATTGGTTAAGTTTAACACCGGAGATGCTTAATGATTATCAAATCAATCAAGCTCATATCTTACTTTTGAATCATTAGCTTTTTAGATGTTCAGTCACGTTTATCTCATTTATCATCTGAAATTCTTCATACATGGAGGGCTGCTAAATCATGTTGAGTATTTTAACTTTTTCTTTGTCGTTATCTATATATTTCTATTTTCTCTTATGGTGCCGAAGTTTTTTTTCAAAAAAAGGTAGATCAAGTCATGAAATGTTAATTGAGACTCTGTTTTTATTAGACCAAATCCGTGGGTTCCCCCAAAGTCTGATTTCTCCCCGGAAAACTGCTATATAGCTATTTTTCCCCGGGGAAAAACGGATACATGGCAGGTTTCCCGGTTTTATAGTCTATCTCACCCAATGATGGTCTGATGGAAAATATTTAAATTGTGTATTTTATTTGTAAAATATTTTTAGCGAGTGGCGCGAGTTATCCTCCTTTTTCTTACAGTTCATTTAGAGTTGCTTCCCTTTGCTCATCTTGCAAGCGGTGCTGCTTTAAACGCATGGTCGCTAGATATGCTTTTGCTTGCTCTTGCACAATGGAGACACCATCTAGAAGGGAAGCCGGTTCAAAAACGCAATGTCTTTTGAAAGCGGAGAGGCGACGCTATCAACGAGGCCACGGCCGATATTATGCAGGGGATGTGTGCCAAAAATAAATCGCAAGTTGTAACATGTTGTTCTCAACCATGCAATTCTTCAAAAGACAAGTCCAAGCGTGCAAAACTAACATTTCAATCCTGTAAAACTCAACTTGCTGTTCTTAACTTTACAAAGTTGAAATGTAATTCTAGAAATGTCAAAGACCAAACCCGATTTTCTATCTTGAATAAGAGTAATATTCACAATAAGCAATGCTCCAAGTTACGTTTTACAGATGGGAAACGGAAAATTAAGAGTTGTAGAATGAGCTTTTTAAAACAGACTTTTGCATTTCGAGTTTTACACGATTGCAATGTTTCAAATTACATTTGTACACGATTTTGCATTGACGGGGGATGTGTGCCAAAAATAATATGCTATGCTTGATTCGTTAAAGCAAACATTTGACTTGCGCGCGCTGATTCTGCAACAGGCACGCGAAAGGAACAAGTTTACTTTATGTAAGCGGCTGACCTGCCTAACCGAAATAAATACAGAATAACTGGCCTTTTTACATCTGAAGCATATTTTCATTCCATATATTGCTACCTTGACCATTGTTGAATTTTATATGAAATGAACATCAAAAATGAAACAAAAATAGTCAACTTAAATGAAATTAAATGTAAGAATGCATTGCATATTCTTATCAACAATGAATTTAAGTGATTATTTGAGATTTGAATTTGAAGCGATAACTATGTATAGTTGGGTATATATGAAAAATACCTTTGAACTTTAATGCCATAAAAGTAGCAATCTATGCATACTCTTATCCTCACCGATTGTGACATCTGACATATATTTATTTTGTAAACCACTTTAAGTAAGAGTAAAAATGTCCAAAAATGCATACATTTTCATCATTGCGATACTAATACCAAAATAGATTTAGAGTTTAGTTTCGTAAGGTTTATTCAATTTTAAGTTACCTTCACTTAAATGTACTTGATTTGTTTACAAATTACGTGGTTGTGCTTCTCACTTTCAAACATAAAATATAAAAGCAAGAGCCAGTCATCATAAAAATCGCATTGTTTATTCATTTCCAAAACATGATATACTAAAGTACCAGTATAGCACTCTCTCCCGAAATAGGCAGATGAAGTCATGATATGTTGATACAGCTTCTGTTCTAACTAGCCGAAATCCGTTGGTTCTGGCAGTTTCCCCCGGCGGAAAAAATTGCATCACAAATCATTTGAATTTTTTTATCAAATGACAACGCTTCTCGCATGGAAAGGGTGGTTCATATACCCTAATGCCTTTGCCGTGATTCAGTAGCCAAAATGATGATTTAAGAACAGCGTCGCTGATTGCACAGCTCACATTGATTGCGTCCAATCAGGCATCTCCCATTCTATCCCACAAACTCGGCGTAATATAACAGAGGCTGTATCAACATTTTATGACTTGATCTGTCTCTGTGGGGAGTGAATGGCAGGTAAAGGCATCCAGTAAACTGCTTAAAGGGGCAGTAGCACGTTTTTATGGGGAACATAAGGTGATGTCAGAAAAATGAAATTAAATGGTTCTAATTGAAAGACAATGTATTTAAACTAAATGGAGCAGTAATAATTCAAATATATATATAATGTAAAGTTTAGCGATGCGATTCCTTTTTCTTACACAAAATGAATTAAAGGTGTTGATTTTGTGTGAATCTTCATACTTTGTCCTCTGACTATGGATCATCTGAAAACACGATTTTAACTTGCGGAGTACCCAAAGGTTCAGTACTGGGCCCAGTACTTTTTACCCTTTACAGCAAACCTGTCTCCAAAATCATTAGTAACTGTGGCATCAATGATCACTTTTACGCCGATGATACGCAACTCTACAACAGTTTTGCCCTAGATGATCAGTCACAAACAGAGGGATTTAATTCCATGGAACACTGTACAGCCAACGTCAGCTCTTTGATGAATGCAAACATGCTAAAATTAAATAGTTAAAACACAGAAGTGTTGCTAATTGGACCAGAAAAGCGACTGCAAAAGATCAATGTAACTAGCATCATGGTTAACGGAGATGTTATCAACTTTTCCAATGCTGCTAAAAACTTAGGTGTTAAGTTGGACTCAGGACTCAGGAATTTGGACAGGCATATAAACGACCTTGTCAAAATATGTTACTTTCACTTACGAAACATGGGTAGCATACGCCATCTCCTAACAGAACAAGCAGCTGCTGCACTTGCACGCTCAATGATCCTAGCTAGGATTGACTATTGTAACAGCCTACTCGTGGGCTTCCAGTGCAACAGATCAAACGCCTATATAAATATAAAATTATCAAAAAACGTGCTTCTGCCCCTTTAAGCACCTCTGCATGCCTTGCTGATGCTAGATTATCCATGAACTGATCATCTTAAAAAATATCTATAACAATGTGACAGCACAGAACCCGTGTCCTTCTGTTGACACCGTGACACAGGACTCTTTGTACTCTTTGTATCTTTACTCTTGGATCCAAACATCTTGCTATCACGAAATCTAGCACTAGAGACAAAAATATATATACCTTTTCGTTCATTCATTCATTAAACATATTGCTTAATAACAGAAAGTATATTTACTATAACACATGTATGTAGTAATTTGTTTCTGGTTTCCGCCCGCGTCTATTTCAAACCCCCACAACAAGCCTTTTTTCAAGATGTTAACGAGGGAAAATTTTAAATTAAGCCCCGTGACCATGAGACAACATTGAAACGCAGGCTTTTAAAACATTACTCGTGTTTGTCCGTGACGCTGTGAAAAAGTTTATAATCACTTCTTCTTTCTTCATCTGCCTGAATCTAAAGACCAGAAACACTTTTTAAAACTTTGTTTGGCTTTTCAGGGACGAGTAATAAACTGCGGCATCTTACACGGGCGAGTAATATTCAATGATTTAGCTACGATTCAAATCTTAGAAGGGTATTAAGAAGTGTCATGCATTTGAATAGCAAGTGTTTTTACTTGGTAGCAACTTGTTTTTCCGAATAAAGAAGTTGCCATGTTATCAAGAACATCTCGCTGTTGTTTATATGACTGAGGGAAATCAAAATGATTACGTTAAGTGAATGAGATTATTCCCGCAAGAACTCAAAATATTTATACTTTATTGATGTTTATATCTGACCAATCATCATTTAACTAAAGTAGAATAATATGAGTAAACTATTCAATTTATGATAAGATAGTAAAAAATCAGTCAGTAAACCCAACTCACTCTAAGAATAGTCAAGTGACTGAGTAAGTGAGTAAATTTATCAGTCACCAATCACGATTTCTGTGGGAAAAAACCCAACTCACTCAGTCTTAGCTGCACTAAACTCTAATTTAGACATAAACCTAAATTCTGATATTAAACATTCAATAAACAACATTCTTATTTTCTTGTATATTTCATGTTTTTGCAATTTTCAAGTAAAAAATCACAAAAATAGTTTATTATTATTACAAATCTTAAAATCATGCAGCTCAAGTCGAAAGTGACAATTTTGACAGTTTATAACAAATTCTTAGTTCATTTTGCGGTTTAGTTTTTCACATCACCCAGTGTTTTAATCTGTTGAAATCACAGATTATAACATCAATGCGATTATACTAATGCTATTCATTCTGCTTCCCGGGAAGACACCGAAATCAACGTCTAACAAGGCGAACACCAACTTTAAAAAAAATTAGGCAACTTTAGGGTCACAAGATGACATGAATAATTATTAAACAAACGTCGGCATATAAGTATATTGATGGTCTACATAACGTCACACTCACCCAAAGGCATAACAAATTAAGGGATGTCACTCAAATGGGTTATAAAAATAAAACTGTCATATGTGGTGAATATTAAATTGACGTTTATCATTTTGTAGTTCGGAAAAAAACTATGTCGCGTAATAGTTATCACTTTGCACAATTTATAACATATAAATATATAGAAATGTATTGAAATTGACAGCACCTCAATATCGCTATTGCTCTTTGCGGACGGCATTGTGTTGTTAGCTCCGAATGAAAAGAATCTTCAATCCATGTTAAATGCTGTTGACCAGTGGTGTATAAAGTGGAAACTCCAAGTGAATGCAGATAAAACAAAAATCATACAATTGTCAAGCTACCTGTGTAACATTTTCATGTGGAAGGGAAGAGCTGGAACTAGTTGACAAATATAAATATTTAGGACTTTGGTTTGATCAACATTTAGATCTTCGTATGACAGTGAAAGAAATTTCTAAATCAGCAAGTCGGGCTCTATCGTGTTTACAGACAAAGTGCATTGAAGCTGGAGGGATGACATATGAAATATTCACAAAACTGTATGAAGCGCTTGTTCAGCCAGTATATATGGATCTGCGATATGGGGTACGAAGGAGTACAGCTGCATTAATTTAGTTCAAAATAGGGCATGTAGATTTTTCCTTGGACTCACTCGTTCAACTTCCAATTGTGCAATACATGGTGAAATGGGGTGGAGGAGTTGCCTTACTAAGCAAAGAATTGAATTATTCAGACGTTTCTCCAAACTGACGCTCCAAGAAAATACCATATCAAGGGTCGTATTCAACTGGTCACTTCGGAAAAGGAAATCCTGGATCTACAGAGTTACCGCCCTTGCCGCCATATTGTCTATGTTAAAGATTAGTATGTATGTATGTATGTATGTATGTTATGAATTATTCACCTATTGACTGTTTTATGCGCCATGTGAAATATAGATGTAATGTTACTGATGATGAACAGTGGTTCAGTGACCTATGGAACGATAGAAAACTACAAAATGGAAATAAGTTAAGGACATATAGAAAGTTAAAAAAAGACAGAGAACCAGAGAGCAATCTTTTCTACACTATGTCACGATATCAGCGAAAACTTTTAGCTAAACTCCGATGTGATACCCTCCTATTACGTATAGAAACTGGCAGATATACCCGGCCACCGACACCTCTAGAATCGCGTTACTGCCCTTTCTGTACATCTTTTGTCGAAGACGAAGAACATTTCCTGATAGACTGCTCCATGTATGCCGACATTAGATATGAACTTTTCAATAGTGACCTTTTACCCGATAACTTCATGAACTTCAACTCTACCATAAAGTTTGTGATGCAGTGTTCCGGAATTCAGCAGAGCCTATAGCTAACTGTATTGATAAGATGTTCCAGAGAAGAAAGAACCTGACTAATTGAATTAAATTTTAATACATTTATTACAAATTTATTGCTAACTTCTTTTATTATTTTATCATGTGCATGTACCTTTATTTATTTATTTATTTATACATGGTTGTGAGTGTTTGAGTTTATGTGTGTAGATGCAGGTGTGTATATTGTATACGTATGTTATGTATGTATATTGTGTATGTTTTGTGTGTATGCGTGTTTTTGGTGTGTCGTGTGTGTGTGTGTGTGGGGGGGGGGGGGGGGGGGGGGGGGGGGTGCGTACATGTGTGGATACGTGCATGTGGGCGTGTACTGATTTAAGTGTGATTATATATACATGAAGGAATGCATGTGTAAATGCACATATTGTCAGTATCATTGACAATCTGAAAATGTATGAACTGCACAGAATGAGTGTAGCTCTTGGTGATGCTTGTGTGATATATGTATGTATGACTGACGTGTGTATGAGTGGGTCGATGAATATGATGGAGTGGGTGTGTATGTATGCTTTATTATTTTTTTAATATACATTTTAAATATACGTGAAAAATATGTTTATAATATCTTAATTACTTTTTTAATATATTTAATGTAACTTTTTGTTTGTGTATTTTATTGCATTACTGCATTTGTCTCTTATAGCCTTTTGGCGGCTTGTACATTAATATATTATCAACATGTGTATAAACAATGTGTATGTACGGGATGAGACGTTAATAAACAAATTTTCTCTCTCTCTCTCTCTCTCTCTCTCTCTCTCTCTCTCTCTCTCTCTCTCTCTCTCTCTCTCTCTCTCTCTCTCTCTCTCTCTCTCTCTCTCTCTCTCTCTCTCTCTCTCTCTCTCTCTCTCTCTCTCTCTCTCTCTCTCTCTCTCTCTCTCTCTCTCTTTGGGAGGGAGAGTAGAGTGGTGTATGTAATATAGTACGTATACGCGCGTTCGGCTTCGGATCAGGAGGTCTTTGGTTCCAATCCCGCCAGGGGCTCGGCACATTTGTCTGCAGTAGAGATCTATTCTACACGCAGTCAGATTTTCAGCGCAGTACCACCCATCCTTCGCTAGCCGGTGCTCGCAGGTTTCACCGCAATGCATAGCCATATATGGGCTTTCTCCCTGCAATTGTATTAGCAGGAGTGATATAAGTGAAACACCCTAAAAGCGGTAATAAACCCCACATCACCTCACCTCACCTTTATGCGTGTTTGTATAAAAGTATGCAGATTGTACAAAGAGTTATACACTGTCAGAATCAGAAACGGAATCATCTTTTTGTTATACGGGACTGTCTTACAGCACTCGGACATTCTATGATCTCTATTGATTTACCCACAAAAGTTTCATATTAGATTTGATATAACCAGCTAATGAAATGACCTACAGACTATAAGGCCCCGTACGTATTGGTCCACCATTTTGAAATGATTGGTGTTTAGTTGGCCCAATGTCATGTCATGGCCAGTGTTCCTTGATTTAGTTTACCTATCCCTTTACCTAAATAACTAAAATACAAAGAACAAAACAAGTAGATAAATTAAATATTTTATGGGGTATAGCTGTTATAGTCATATGAACTTTATGCAATGCTTCCCCAATTTCCAAAAATTGTTGACATCAGTTGTGATTTGGTTCTTACAGGTTCTTGTGGTCTGCTCCTGAAACAATTAAACATGCTTTGAACCAAAAATATCAAACTTTTACAATATAAATCATTTAACCATTATTAACTGAAAAATCAAATGGATGAGGGCAAAAACTAGCGATAATTCAATATGAGGAAATGTTATATAGTGTAGTACATAATACTATTTATTTCAAACAAATAGAAAAATACAGTATGGTTTGTCAAAATATATAACAATACACATAATTATGTCATATGAAAGTCTCGAAGTATACGCTATAAAGTACATAAACATTGTAAAATCATATCATCATATGTTTTCTCGAGCTACAGAAGCTTTACTTTCAAATCAAAATAGATTAGATTTCATTATGGTTTTGATGCTCTACAATGATGTCAAAATTTATTTTTGATAAGTTTTTATATGTTGATATTTGAAAATGTTTTGAAAAATCCTTTTGACGTTGTATGTACGTGAAACACTGACAAAATCACTTGATGATAAGTGCAGGTATTCTTAACTTACAATAAGAAAAATATATATAAAATTGGGTATGTATCTTCACCAACTTGTCAGTTTGCAATAAAGAAATAGAAACAATAACTCATTTGTTATGGGAATGCGAACCTATCTTAAGGTTATGGAAAGACTTAGAATCATGGCTAAATTCAGTCCAGTTGAAACTAGAGTTCACAAACAAAATCATTATTTTGGGAATGAAAGGAAAAAATAATAATCCTGTAAACGCAATCATTTTATTAGTCAAACAGTATATTTATAGATGTAGCATTAACAACTTCAGACCAAAAATTGATCATTTAAAGACAGAAATTGTTATATATTATGACATCTCAAAATATGTGTTCCTTTCAACGGGAACTGAACAAATGTTTTTTAAGTATTGGTCAACTTAACATTTGTTATTTGGAAAGAAAACACAATCGTAAATTGTATGCGCACATAATTGTCAATGTAGTTAGTCAATTTATGTTATTGATATTATGTCATTGTTGTTACCATTCCTTCCTGTAACCTGATATCATGTCATTATTAATATTATTTTTGCCTGTAACTTGTAAATATGGAAAATATAAAAAATAAAAATAAAAAAAATAAAAGTTTTAGAACGAACTTTATTACTGGAAGAAAACACAATTGGATGATAAAATGAAATGACCTATTCTTTAAAGGGGCAGTAGCACGTTTTTTGTCAATTTTATATTTTCAATGTTTCACTGATAATTGTTAGTTAATGCTAAATGTATTACTCAGATAGTGTCACGAATCTCACTTCACAAACCAAACATCCATAGTCAGAGAATAAATTATAAAGATTCACATAACTTCCATTGGCAGCCATTTTTGTGTGAACACCTTTTATTCATTTTGTGTAAGAAAAGGAATCGCATGGCGGAACTTCACATTATATGTTTGATTTATTTCTGCATCATTTAGTTTAAATACATTGTCTATATATTGGAACCATTTATTTTCATTTTCCTGACATCACCGTATATTCCCCATTAACACGTGCTACTGCCCCTTTAACATAATTCTGACAATAGACAATTGGTATCTATGAGTTCACGATCATTTCAAAAACTTTATTTTACAAAAAGTACATATATTGTGATATACTGACGGGTCCAGAAAGGTTCCTTTACAGGGCGCACAGAAAGGATCGTCAGGATCTCAAACTTCGCTGTATTTTGCTTTGATTTCGTCAATATACTTCCCTGTCATTTCTTTTTTTTAACAATAACGTGTAATAGCTTCGGTAAAAAGAATTTTGAGACTGTGACATTGAAATCGTGTGAATGGCCGATTTATGAACAACTTCATGTTTGATATCATTTCCCACATCCTGCTACATCAGCGTATACGTCTCCGCCTAATGCTACAACCTATCCCCTGATATCCTCCTATAGTCTTCTGTCGTTTGGCTATATATAGCAAGTCAATCAAATGATGCCCTTTCAGCGATAGCGGCAAACTGGTTTCTTGGCTTCGTTCCGCGTGCTATACTCGTGATTCAAATTAACCAATGGGGATGCTATTAGATATTACATCTGAATCTCATTGCAGGCTCCCGCTAAGCTGCGAATCGTGCGCTCTTAGATTTCCATGTGCGGCATCACTAGGCAACAGTGTATCATGTATGGAGTTCGAAATAGTTTGACTGAAAACAGACAGGCTATAAATAGCGCTGAGTAAACACCCGTCAGCGATACGGCAGAATACCCTTGGAGGATATCAGGGGATAGGTTGTAGCATTAGGCGGAGACATATACGCTGATGAAGCAGGATGCATTTCCCATTGATAGAACGTGATGACCGTTTATAAAAGTTGCGATTTCTGGTATTTTACGCACGCTTCGTACACATTCAACAAACATCGTATAATGCCTTTTTAACTTAAGGTAAATGTATTTTATCAAATGTATAATGTTATATCTGCTAAAAAAATGTGTAATTTCATTCAATATATTGCAATATCATTACAATCCATTTGCTCTATACTACAATATTTTCAGGAAGTTATTTAGTCAAATACTAAGGTCCAAAGAACATGTCACCAGACACTGTACATCAGCCCTGGACTATGCCTGCGGGATGACTAGGGACTAAAATTGTTGTGGTATAAAAATGGCATGTAATTCTCTATAAGGATTTATAAAATGACTGTTTAAAAACCTTGTTTTAAAACTTTTAGATGCCGCAATAACTAGTATTTCGGAACCAAACGAGGTCATAAAATATGTTTTGGCTTTGAACACCAAACTGACGATTAAGAAGGGTAACTATCTACTTAATAGGTTTAATGAATATAAGCCTTGGATCTACATTTCCCGTAAGCACTGTGTGTAACCGTACACCGGAACTAGCGAGGTGTACGGCGGAGAAATGTTGCTAGCGAGGAGCCGAAATCGAAAGTTATGTAATATTTTACTTCATAACTTTCAAATAATCAACATCATGTGGTAATTTTAGCACACATATTCAGTAAAATGTATGTGCTTGTCATTCTGTATCCAAGGGACAGTAACAATGACAGTTGCGAGTAATGCTGTTGTTAGTAACATATTTGCTATCTCTGACTATGAACAGGATATGACATTAAATAGTTATGCCTCGGAAAGCTATTGGCATGATATTAACAAAGAAAAAGTTGATGAAACGGCGGTGATTGTTTTGTAAGTGATCCCGTTTGCGATCACGCTCCTCGCTAGCAACATTTCTCCGCCGTACACCTCGCTAGTTCCGGTGTACGGTTATACACAGTGGTAAACAATATTTCATAATTCTGTCACCGCTCTCAAACACTTTAAATTGTTGGTGTTTATGTTATGGATAACACATAGTCCACGGGCATTATCAATAATAAAGGATGTTTGCCCGCGGGATTTTCCCACGAGGGCAAACATCCTTTGTTATCGATAATGCCCACGGACTATGTCTTATCTATTTTATAAACCACCAACTAGTTATAATAACATTGACATGACCGATAACGTGAAAATAACTGAGGCGGCCGTAAAATATAAAAAACAAAACAACTAAGACCTTTGATATAAGAGGACCTAACAATTGATGTATGTCAGCGCTGTCATGATGGCTCAGTGGTCAGAGTATTGGGTTTAGCGTTCGGCAGTGTTAACTCTGCGGTTTCGAGGCGATAGGCATATCGTCAAAACATTTGCAGTGTCAACATTAGATTATTGATATTTTTCCTTTCGTCCTTTTGTACTTTTCAATTTCCCAAAACAATATGTTTTAATACCTTAAAATATCTAGTGTATAAATATGATCAAGTATGATTTTCTAATTTTGGACGTACGTTTATCTAAATAGACACCATGAATATACGTAAAAACACTAGATTATAACAAGTTCATGTCGATAAGGTTTTGTTTTTATATTATTAAACGTAAATCCGGTATCAAATCAGGGCGTACATTTATACAGGTTACATTAGAGGTGTCGAGATGACAAATGTATTTATAAGAAGCGTCTGTAAAATACTTACATCTGTTATCTGTTAAAGAAAATGTACAAATGATAGTTGAATTAAAGATACATAGGGTTAGTTGGACACTCGGTGTTCTGTAAAACGTAGAATATTTTAGATTCCTGTGCAAGCACAAGGCGTTCGAACCGATGGTTTATTATATTAGTTGTACTTTGTGAGCATTCTCTCCCCACAGAAGCAGATCAAGTCATGTTGATTTAGCCTCTGTTCTAAACTAGTGTCCAAAAGAAACGCTACCTAGTTTTCAACGTCGTCCAAAACAAAATTGTATTACCTTACAAAGTGGAATTTAAGTGTATCCGATAGGCATATGTCTTGTTAACAAGTCTGCACATTTTCATTCTTCAGGAAAAGATACTTTTGTTTTTGTATATCTTCAAACGACATGGGGTGCAAAAATCGCATTTTCAAATTGTTTTTTTGCACCGAATTTTTGTTTAATTTAATTTCAGTTTAAAATTGGTAAACTATGGAATTTTGATAAGAAAACACTTTTGTTAATATAATTCACTTTATTTGACACAAATTCATTGACGCACCATTGCTCCAAAACGTTTTAAAACAAAAAAAGCGTCCGATTTCTCTCACCTATCTCGCCTAGTAAAGGAGATTCCAAATTGATGATGCGTGTTTTTCGCGAACATGAAAAGATAATGTTTCAAAAATTTGCATTGAAGTTGATTTCTGAAGATATGATAAATGTACAATTTTATTTTATTCGTATCAATCTGCAGTGGGTTGAGTTATTTAGCGCTTTGTATGGTAGCGTTTCTTTTGGACACTAGTTTATTACGCCGAGTTCCGGGAGTGTCCTCTAGCGGGAAAAAATCCGCATCACAATCCATTTGAATTTCTTTATCAAATGACAACGCTTCTCGCATGGAAAGGGTGGTTCATACCACAATGCTTTTGTCTTGATTCAGTAGCCAAAAATGATGATTTAAGAACAGCGTCGCTGATTGCACAACTAACTTTGATTGCCTCCAATGAGGCATCTCTCATTCTATCCCACAAAATCGGCGTAATAGAACAGAGGCTTAATCATCATGACTTGATCTGCCTCTGTGGGGAGAGATGTGAGATGCCCAAAGGTGAACAACCGGCTTAATCGATCCCTGCCCACTATCCCCAATCTTCTTTCCTTTGAAACATTCTCGATTTAAAACTGAATGTTCTCTAAATGAAGAGCGTTGAGTTTTAACATCCAATGTCGCAAAATCCACATGTATAACTTTCCGCACTTATATATTTGTGCTACCCTTCACTGACGTCAATCGAGAGTGTCAGGATATCGTGTTACTCATTATTCACCTCTCTTGAAGGATTATTGCTTTGTTAATCCCTCCTTCATCTTACGATGACGTGTGGTAAGGTGAACTATCATGTATACCATCATTACTTCATTGAGAAATTGTCAAATAAAAAGTATTAGACATAATGAAAACCTGAAAGCTTCTTCATGCTAAGGATATATTATCTAACTTACTAAGCATATATTATTTATGTTCATGTCAAATATATAACTAGCCTATTGTATATTATTTAACAAGGATATACCATATAACTTGGCAAGGATTTATTATCTAATTTACAAAGGATAATTTTTATATATCATCTCTGCTGGACTCTCAAAGCCTTAAGATGACCTTGTTTTGAGGTAACATTTAGACATTTTAGCAACAAGCAGTTGGCAATTTGAAAGCATAAGCAATTTCATGGCAGCTGCGTGATAATTTCGTATGTATGCATTCTTAGATATTGTCGGTTTATAAGTTAGTTTGGTATGGCCCGACTTATCCTATCAGTGTAAAAGGCCATGGGTCTTTTCAATCTTTTTCAGAACCAGCGTATATGATTTAAGCATACAAGCAGTTTGCAACTTGAAAGCATAAGCAAGGTAATGGCAGCTGCGAGAGGATTTTCGTGTGTATGCATTATTAGCTTTGGCCGGTTTATAAGTTAGTTATAGAATTGCCCGACCAGAAAGGTAGAAAGGCTGTGGGTCATTATCAATCTTTTCAGAACCAGCGTTGAAGATTTATAGTATACAAGCAGCTTGAAATAATTTATTTTATTCTCTGTATTAAAGTAAAAAGCACCAAGAATTCATTCACATGTTTTAATTCTAAAACACTCCATTTATTCAATATTATTTATTTATTTCCCTGAAAATTAAAAATGGTTTCCAGTATGTGTCTGCTTGTTGATTCTTCCTGATCACAGAAGGAAAACAGAGTACATATTTTGCACATTTGAGCCGATTTATATCCGGGTACTTTTCTGATCCGGGCTCTCTTAGTAAACAAATAGGCTGGCTCGCACATCCGGTTGAAGACGTTGTATCTGTAGTACTTCAAGATGGACTTTATTTGCCGAACTCGGGGGATTGTAGTGCAGTCTGAAACATGAAGTGTTAGATTTTTAATGTGATGAAACCTTAAAATGAGTTTTGCTTCAAAGAAGTTAAAGTTTGCCTCAGCTTTGCATGACCTATATTAATGCACATTCGGACAAAGAGTTAATCACTTTCAAAAATATTTAGATTTTCGCCTGCGTTCGAGCCTCCAATATTGAAATTCAAACAGTACTATCCAGTACACTGTTTAAAGGGGCAGTATATTTTTAGTTTTTCACTGATGATTGTACGTTAATGCTGAATTTATTAGTTTGATAGTGTCAAAATTCTCATTACACAAACCAATCATCCATAGTCAGAGAACAAATTATAAAGATTCACATAAATTTTATTGGCTGCAAATTTTGTGTGAACACCTTTAATTCATTTTGTGAAAGAAAAAGCAACGAATATTGGTTTATATCTAAAGTATGAAAAACATATGTGTAAAAGCAACTTGAAAATCTAAATAAATATTAATGATTGATTCGCCTGTCAGCTGTAATGTTTTCGGCGGATTTAACTAGATATGTCTTACAAACAATTGAACATAGATATTAACATTTACATTGAAATTATGTCTTAAGCTAAATACTATTGGCCTTAAAGCATCTTTTCTATTTACGTGAGTACTATACTATGATTTCTCATGATCAAAGAGAAGGCATTCATTATCCATGGAAGCGTTGAAATAGGTCATTACAAACTTGAGTATCAATACAATTTTATTGGCCGGTTGAAAATGTCTACCGGTTTGCAACTTTAACAATCCCTTACAAGGCGTGGGAAGATTTCAAACTTGCCAAATCAGAAAATCTTAAAAAAAAACAAGTAGGGTGGTGAAACAATATTGTTTTATATCTTCTTATTTATACATTGATAATATGGAGGGTCCAATTGATTGCTTTTTTCACAAAACGTGCAACACCTTAAGAACCGCTTTGGGGTAGCACGTGAAAAGCGTGGAACACCTGAAGAATCCCTTTGAACCGAAGAACCGCTATGGTGTAACACGTGAAAAGCGTGGAACACCTGAAGAATCACTTTGGGTAGCAACGAAACGCGTGCCACGCGTGCCAAAACTGAAGAACCGCTATGGTGTAACACGTGAAAAGCGTGCAACACCTGGAGAACTGCGTCTACTAAAAAGGCGGGAGTGTTAATCACTCCAAACTTGTCAATTCATCTGCCTGACGTTCACACCAAGGCCTGATGAAGGACGGTCAGTGTCGAATGCAGAGGGGATTTTCGGGGGCTTCGACAACTCCGGTTTTTAGCAAACCCACCTATAGAAAGGTAGCCGCACTCCTTCCTTTCCAAAATTAGACTCTCACTTTTGAAATATTTTGATCCACTAATGAATTATCAATACAGCTTCATTTCATATTTGTTTGGAATTAATTCAATAGATTTCATTAACTGAATTATCTTTTCATTTAAACTATCTCGTTTAAACATTACTTCAACATCGTTTGTTCAAGCTTTCCTGTGAAAAAGTAAAAGATGTATCCATACGCGTTGACACGATTGATATTACAATTGAGGATTCCGAGCTAATGCGCAAGATAATATATTATTTTTGCAAAGTTCGTGAACGAATACCGATCTTGCTCCCGATCGGAATAAACATGATTTTTTACTCTTATTGTTTAATTAATTATATTCCCGCTTGGTTATTTATCACATTAATTTCTATAATCTATTGAATATTGTCTACAAACTTCTTTTTAGTAATTGAGGCATGAACTAGTTTTCAACTTCATCTATCAAAATTCATCTTCCCCCGGCAAAAAGCATTCAGATAAACTCTTTGAAATCTTTCGTTTTGGCCTTGGCGTTTTGGAGATGTCCAAAGTTGTGAAAATTATATTAAAGGAAACTACAGATATTTTACCTTTCGGTGGTTTCACTTTCTTCGAGGGGCAGCAGGCGTAGGTCTTATCGCTATCGCCTACCTTTTTACAGTATTTCCCTTTTGGGCAAAATGAGTTCTGAAAACATCATTAGGTAATATGTATAAGGTTGTTACATGGCACAAACTAAGTAAATCAAAATCAATTATCCTTAAATAAATGTTATTATAAAATATGTTTATAAATATACAATTACAATGTACAGTTGATAAGAAGGTCCTGAAATATGTTATATATACCATTGACATTAGACGAATACAAAAATAGAATTCTAAAATATTTGTCTCTTTTTGGGTTCGAACTTAATTCAACCGGGATATAATCCCGTCACGGTCTGAATGCAGCCAGCCTAATCGAATGTTGCTGTAACCAATTCAGCGTAGACAAAACCGAGTCATCAGCAATCACTTCGTCGTTTTTTAATAGTGATCATGCATTTCGAATGGTATACTGGAGTTACTTGCCCCGAGCGTGCTATAAAGCTCTTACTGTCGCCTCGTGAATGACTATGTTTTGAGCTTAAGTCAGAAACATTCGACAATGGTGAGTGTTTTCCCGTGGCAGGTAGGATTTCCCCTGCTGGAATAATTTCTATACCTTACGACATAATATTTTAACAATTTTATTCCATGGTCCATTTTTATCAGCCTGATTTGAAAATACAAAATAGAAAATATGATTTAACATATGAAATTGACAGTAAATGAAATAGCAAATGCATTCAAAACTGCATTGACACGTTGACTGTTATATTTCGTGTTCTTGGATTAAGTTTAAACTCTACAAATGTACAAGGTCAAAGAGTTATGATCCATAATGTAGATTCTTGATATAGATTTGTTCAAATCCACCGATTTAATAAGATTAATACAATGCGGTAACTAACGTAATATTCTTTAATATAAAATATATTAACTTTAGTCACTTTTCCTGTTCACTATTCATTAAGAATACTAGTAATTGATATCATCTATAATCCTAAGCATAAAAATATTAAATTCTCTGCACATATCACAAATGTTTGCAATTTCGATTGATCTACATTTAAAAAAAACGTAGGCTAATAAGTAAGATCAAAATGTCATTTATGATTTTTACATATCATTTACGATGAGAATTACATGAATATTGACTGGCACATCAAACAGTAATATGTGAGGTCAATAATTGATAAATTATATATATATATCATTTATAAAAAGAATGAATATTGATTGGTGCAACAACAAACAAATTGTTTTACAAAATACTGTCAAAATGAAAAGCAATATTAATATTACAAAATATTCCAGACTACCAAACATTTGAAAAAATAAAGAAGTAGAGTAGGGTCATTAAAGGGGGTCTCCAACTTCTAATTTTTAAGTTCCAGTGTTTTATTAGCGAGGCCCCGAGAAGGTCGGAGAGGGCCTCGCTAATAAAACACTGGACGTTAAAAATTAGAAGTTGGAGACCCCCTTTATTTTTTTAACTTCCAGTGTTTTATTAGCTAGGCCCCGAGAGGGTCGGAGAGGGCCTCGCTAACAAAACACTGGAAGTTAAAAATTAGAAGTTGGAGACCCCCTTTAAGATGTAATATATCTTTTTTGATTGAATGTTGATGACAAGAAGTATTTATTCACTGACCATGCACTGCACAGAGACTCTACAGAAACACTTGTGGGCTATGACTGGCCCCTTCCCGCATAAATACCGACATATGGCTTCTCTTTGCGCTTTTGGTGAACCAACTGTGCGTAGTTTATCTGCAACAGAATAGTTATATCAACAAATCAATGAATGGGTCAATTATTTTTTATGAATGATGTCAAAACGAAACAGTTTTGAAATTAAATATCAGTTTGTGTTGCTCAATAATTTGATTAAACTTCAGGTCCTTGTTTTTTCCCATATATATATACACACTAATCGGGGGACATCTGAAGTCGATATTCCTAACTCGTCATGAAGAAATAGTTAAAACATTTCCCAGATTATAATTGTATATGAACAATCAACCAAGACAATGTTTGTATCATCGACTTGTTTCTTTACTTTAGATTGATTCGAAAGCCTCATTCTAATTAGAGGGCTGCAAAACGCTATAAATGGCAGCAAAAGCATTCTTTCCCAAAAGATAGATCAATATAAAATGCTGATCCATCTTTGTTCGGATATCTTTCATCCTGCTACATCAGTACATATGTCTCCGCTAATGCTACAACCTATCCCCTGATATCCTCCTATGGTCGTATTGCTGACGGGTGGTTGCTCGGCGCTATTTATAGCCTGTCTGTTTTCAGTCAAACTATTCCGAACTCCATACACTGTTGTCTAGTGATGTCGCACGTGGAAATCTAAGAGCGCGTGATTTGGAGCTTAGCGGGAGACTGCAATGAGAATCAGATATATTATCTAATAGCACTCCCATTGGTTAATTTGAATCACGAGGTGAGCACGCGGAACGAAGCCATGAAACTAGTTTGCCGCTATCGCTGAAAGGGCATCAATTGATTGGCTTGCTATATATAGCGATACGACAGAAGACCATAGGAGGATATCAGGGGATAGGTTGTAGCATTAGCGGAGACATATACGCTGATGTAGTATGATGGATATCTTTTCGTATGGAAGATTGGTTCTCATCACAAGGCCTTTGCCTTGATTAAGTAGCCAAATTGAAAAGCGTTGTTGATTGCACAGCTTTCTTTGATTTCATCCAATCTCCCTTACAAGCCCACAAACTCGGCCTTTTCAAGCAGAGGTTAGATCAACACCTAACATCCTGATCTACCTCTGTGAGAGAGAATGACGCCAGGCAAAGATAAAACCCCAAAGAATCAACTTGCCTTCATCGATCTGCAGAATGCCGTTTATCTCGGTGTCTCCGACAACTGCGTTGAACAGCAAGATCAGAGCGCAGGCATGTCCAGTAATATGTGTCATCTGAAATATAAATAGATTTGATTCAATTAAAAATGATATAGTTCACGCCATCGTTTTGATCATACAAAATACTCATTGATCTGTTATATACTCTTCAAAAAAAGAAACGCATAGTATATTTGAATTTTTTAGACTTCTGTAACAATGAATATAACACTAAAACTGTCATATTTCTTCTCTGAAGGTAATCCTTACATTATTATTTACCACTTTTGTCAAAAAACGGAGACATTTTAGCGATTTCGATCTTTAAAGAAGCAATTGAAAACTTTTTTAAAAAACCTGTGCTTAGGAAAATCTGTAAAGCGAAAACGCCATGTAGAAAACATAAAAGCATGTGGAACTAATAAATAACAAAAGGTAAATATGGTTTCAATTTATTTATTCTTTTAACGTGAAATAAGGATTAAATTAAACAATGTCAAAGTGGAGAAAATAGGGAACATCGCTGTACGTCAAATTAAAAATTCGGTTTCAAAATCTGCTCTAATTTTAAATTAGAATAATCATTAGGGCACAGTATTTAGTCATATTTAGTCGTTTCCTTCAGGCCCATTTTCGACAAAATGGAGCCAATATTTGTGAGACAAAGAGTGCTATCAAAGCCAAAATTATTTACATTCGGGTCAAGTACATGCGTCATCGTCTTCCCTCAGCAATACAGATTACATAAAAGATACACGTTTTGAGAAAAAAAAGTCGACAAAACTTTAGGGAGCAGTTTCCCTGACGTGGATATTCGACCAAGAGAGCTAGTTATCGGCCCTGTTTTGTGAAACTTCAAAATGTTCAATCGCCGTCAAAGGTGTTTTAAAACCCGGAGGATTAATTTTTTAATCTTTAGCAAAGTCTGGTTTGGTGATCAACCTCACTATCATCCAAAATTGTGAAATGAAAAACAGCGTTTCTCAGTATTGTTTACTTTCTGAAAATTAAAATTTGACCTATACTTGTATTTGAAAGTTCAACAGAGTTGGTTGAGAGGGTGTTATAGTTTATAAAGTATGTTTCTATAATAAGCACGCAAGATCTGCTTAATCGTTGTTTTAAGAGATTTAGTCTTAACATCAACAACATTCACGAACGTCAATTGCAATAGGTTTTTGGACTGATAGGGGGAGTTTTCAAGCCTGAGAGCGTTCAAAAACATACAGAACTCCGCTTGGTCTACGTCTATGTCAAGATCAAGGTCAAAATCCTGCACTTACTCCCTCAAACACAAGATCAAAACCCCTTTAGGACATAAATGTCATGACCTTTTTAAACGTGCACGTCAACGTCATATTACGTTTTGGACACTTCAACATCGATCAATCACAATACGGGAAGGGTGAAGCAGAACTTTGTAAAGGAGACATTTTTACCTTTTGCATTCATTGCCAGAAATATATCAATCAAGAATTGCTCTATATTATAACAAAACAATAAACTGACTTTAGCGCCAAATTTGGAATAAATAACACACAAGAACACAGCAAACACTGATGTCAACATGTTTGCCAACACTTTGTCTACAGCATTGTTAAATTTCAATTTCTTACCATTGAAATTATTTGATATTTTTGCTCTCAACTAAATGATAACATATTCTAAGAAAAATCATTCATGCGTTTCTTTTTTTGAAGAGTATATATCCTAATAATGTTTTAAAAGAGCCAAATGGCTTCTTTATTTCATTCGGCTTATTTAAGAGTTTTAGAACTTATGTGTGAACATTGTTGTGATTGTCGAATATAAATTAATCTTGTTGCCCCAGTTATCGACAACATTAACCAAGAACGCTTAAAGCACCAGTCAATTTAAATGATTTGAAGTTTTTTCCCAAAACTAGTTTTCGGAGACACTGAAATGTCATAAAAAGCCAACTATTGATAACTTTTTCCCACTTTAAACACAACTTCGGTTTAGACACGTTTTAAAGATTTTTGTCAAAGATATGATGACATTTTTAGTGGGACATTTCTATATCGCCACAAGATCAATAACGATGGATTTGTTAACAGACGCGTAAAACAGGATGCAACATGAATCCAACCATTTCCAACCTGTGCTAACGATCAAGAACAAATCACTGCAAATCATTTGGCATTAAGCTCCCTCACAGTTGAACCAGGCTCCTTTCTCATAGAAACGGCAGTCTGATTAAAATCGACTGTTTCGACGAACAAAGTGTAAAAATAGTATCTCTAGTGGGGTTCGAACCTCACCCAGCCCGGCTTTCCTCTCATTCACAGTCTGAAGGCACCCCTATTACCCGCATGTTCTGACACAAGCTCATCTAGCCAATCGAAAGGAGCGCAGTGAAAGCTTTCAATATCATACTAGGGGCAGGTAACTCGAGTGTACCATTCGTTATGCATAATCGCCGCTAAACACCATTTAAAAACGAAGATGTGATTGGATAGCTTACGACTGGGTTTGTTTGGTTATAGCAACACGCGATAGAGGTGGGTGCATTCAGACCGAGACGGTTCGAGCCCCGATAGAGACAATATTTTTTATATTTTATTCCTCGAAGCACGGTCGATTTTAATCAGACTGATAGAAACGGAATTGCATCTGCTTTTGGGGTGTACATATGAGAGATTTTTGTAAAAGGGCTTGACTTGTCAAGGAATCTTCTATGCATAAGTAATTCGAGGCTTTTGTCACTCTCGAGAAAATCTATATTGATGTTTATGGCTTAACCTTTGTGATAAGAGTCAAGGGACGTTTAATAATAATAATAATAACACTTTATTGTCCTACGTACAAGTCCATCGGAAATTTGTTTTGTGCCCATGGCACCCGGCAGCCACAGAGCAGCGCCAGTTAATGCGTTGTTCTGCCTTTACAAAGCTGAGTGTCAAGCAAGACAGCAATAACTTCCACCGCTTAACGTCTTTTGGTATGACGCGACCGGGAATCGAACCCCGATCTCCCGGGTGACGAGCGGACACTCTACCACTGAGCTACGTTTTATATTCTAGGATTCTTTGGATTCCTCTCGCAGAGAAAACAATGTAACTCAAAGCAGAAGCTACCAGGCGATTGATCGAGGTTTGGATAGAGAGCCCAAATCATAAATATGAACAAAGTTTATTGACACAGTAAAACACGAGTCATCAGGAGTTGGTATATCCCATCGGTCCCCATTCAATCTTAATATGTATCTTAAAATAATCCGTAACATTTACAAAATTACTAGTAAAACTATTCAGCTCAGTTTATTTAAATTTATTTCTTTAAGATATATTTTTTTATCGTATTCAGCTATTAAACATCTCAAATGAAAGATATTTTAAAAAAAGACACTCCAACAGTCTTAAAATGCCAAAAGGCACAAGTTTCAGTAAACTACAATGCATGTTTTAAATGATTTTCAAGTCCATGACAAACTTGATGCAATGGAAACGTATATACAAGAAGATTCTGAGAAATCTAAAAGTTAAAGTGGTGGTTTACATGCGAAATCGTTTGAGAAACAATGACACATTTTAACTTTTGTCCAAATTAAAACATGTTTTCATGGATACAAGGCAAAAAGTAATTTCAACCCATAGATATAACAAAAGGGACCACTCCAGTTAGTGGGTGATTCAATTGCTAAGTTTCGGTAAGAATGCTTTCGGGTTTCGCTCCGAGAACGTTCTCTGTACAGAATACAACAAATTAAACATGTTTTTTAATCATAAACAAAACATTTTGCAAATATCTTAATATCAAAAAGCACTACTTCAGAAAGTGGCTGATTCACATTTCAAAGTTTCAGTATGACGTTATGAATGCTCAATATATATTCCAAACGAGTGTTAAGAGAATAACGTAGATTAACTCCTACGTGTTTTAACTTTATCCTCCGGGAGATTAACATTACAATTGATCTATATTTTAATACAGAAAACTTGAAACACCATACGACACCCCACGGTTTGTTATCAATTAACATATAAAAAAATTAAAATGCGAAGAACAATTTTGGAATTATGCTAAGCAAGGGCAAGTTTTACGTTTACTCCCCAAAGAAATCTTACCCTAGTGGCAATCCATCCCCTACTTACATGAAATAATTCAGCCTTTTCTACGTGAGACTACTGAAAAAGCCTTTGGACAGTTGAATTATGGATTGGCCTCCTAAACTGACATTATTATCTACTGGTCCATGTCTGTACGAACCGACTAATTCATTTTAGTAGACAATCTAAAGCCATAAGACACGCGATGCGTCATGTCAATTTATATTTATGACAATATCTCTAATTACTCAATTATATGCCAAAACTGGCGACAGAGTTGCTGATAAGCTTGTAGCCGAATTTATTTGAAATCATCCTGTCTCAGGGTACGAACGTTACGCTAACTCCACTAATCTGTACCCTGAGCTCAGAGGCTAGATTCGCTGGCGCGGCCCGACTTGGGATATAGCCAATCAAATCATTTTCTCGTTGAAATTTTATCGAGAAGGTCGGGAAAAATTATTTGATTGGCTATATCCCAAGTCGGGCCGCGCGAGCGAATCTAGCTTCTGATCCCAGGGTACAGATTAGTGGAGTTAGCGTAACGTTCGTACTCTGAGACAGTATGACTTGAAATGGACAAAGAGAATGATATTATCAAAATGTATATCCTCATTTGCAATTTCTGTGATTTTGTTAAATTGAGATCATCAGATTCTTATTATTCTTCTGTAGTATGTTGAATTCTGTTGGGGTTTTTTCCCGTCACAGTGACAATTATTGGCAAAACTGATATGTAGATACATGGTGTATTAAACTGTTGGTCCTGCATATAATGAAGTTTCGAAAATATGCAATTAGATATGTTTAATTTAGATGTTAACCATATGGAATAATTGTGTACATGTAAACTGTTTGTGTTCATTGTATATGTAAGTATCATATTTACATAGAGTCAATTATGAAATAAATCTATGCCTTTTTGTCCCTTTTTAGAATTATTTCGTACATGGTAAGGGACAAATATAATGTTTCACATTATTCCATAAACCAAAAAAATAACATTTCAATATCAATTGAAAAGTTCTTTAAATGCACATATCACAAGAACTCGCTTTGCAGAAACTCGATTTAGTGGTACAGTTGTGAAAATCACACAATGAAAATAGCAAATACTAAAAAACAATTCTAATCAAGAATAAGTAGTTGGGATTGGATGTTGAAAAAACATTGATACATATATATTACAACTAATCGAAGTCTTGTCGTCCAAGTATGATAAATCATTGTAAAAATCATATAAATGAGACTTATATGACGTGCTCATAGACAAAAGCATCTTGAATTGAATTATTTTTCTGAAATGGAGTCGACTTAGTGTATATGATTTAAAAATAGGTTAATCATAGGAATAAATCATAATTAAGAAAAGACATCACATCGTTGTTTTTCATAGTTTAAGATTGATCGTCGTTTGTATTATGTATGTCTGTCTCGACTTTTTTCACTAAATTAAAAGTGATCTAAATATTAATCATATTATTTAACCGATTAGACTCGTTTAAAGAAACAAAACACAAAACTCTACAATACAATACAATAGAAATTCATGAATACGATAAATTGTTATCGATAACCTTATGTAGATTTTGACGAAACAACAATAATAAAAAATCTCAATTTTCAAACAGTGTTCTCAAAATAGACCGATCCAGTCTGTCAATCAAATCTCGCGCATGCGTTATCTCAGCCAATCAGAGCGGCGATTTCGCTACGCGAATTTGTCAACTTTACTTCCGGGGACAAACAAAGCGGTAATGGCGACTCGTTTCTGTTGTTGCAAATAATATTTAAAATGGCGTTCTTTGCGATATTTATGCATCGATGTCATGACATAAGTATTCCTCACTGTGAAGGGCAACAGGGTTACCGTTATCCATCGCTAAAATTGTGGAAAAGGCTCACTACATGGTAAAAAAACAATCGCGGGTCGGACAAGTGCTCGAAGGTGAGAAATTGCACGAATTACGCACTTTTCAAGTCACTCCCATAAACTTTCAACAAGATAACAGCTCTAAGTATCCTTTGATAATTTATCTTCAGTACTGTATGTTTCTGAATCAACAGTTCATTGCAGTTGATCGACATCATTAATAACAATTCTACACGTTGACATTTCGGCAGTTTTCGAAATTTCGCCATAATGTAAACAAACTGTGTTAAACGTCTTGTTGTGCCAAATACGGTGAAATATCCCACTCAAATATGATCAAATATCAAAGAAACTGGCAGACATTGGATATTTGATAAATATAAGCTTTTTCTACATTTCCATTTTACTCATTATGTTCCATAATTATGTATTATGCTCCAATCCATAAGATTATTTTATGTATAGCTTTCAAGCAGTAGGCTATGTCCCATAACCTTTCAGGTATTTGATACTAACACAACTTGAAAATAAACTTGCCTGAAAGATAAAACATGGAATATCTATAATGTTCATTTCAAATATTTAAATTTTTCACTTCAATGGTTAGATTTAATTCCAAATATTTGATCAATGAAAACATAGCTATTCAAAACAAATTACTTGATTGCCTCATTGATTAATTGGTGCAAGTCTAGGTATATAAGCTATAAAACAATTAACTTTTCTGTCAAAGCTATAACAATAAAAATTTTAATGAGTCAATAACCCAAACTGTTCAAAACTATCATTTTAAGATGGGGTAAGTTTAGTGACCAAAGATCAGCTAGTTAACATCTGATTAATATTCTTTATCAATCAAATAAAACTTGGTGCATATAAGTCCATGATTTCAGGTGTACCAGGGAATACAATAAGACAAACCAAAATAATAAATAGTAATATTTCACATACATGTGAAATCTTGAAAAGACATTTGTATTGCTGTTGACTTATATGTTCACTGATAATTGTTTTAAATCCAATCCTAATGCATGTTTTTACTTTGGAAACATGAAATGCAATATTTATGTAAAGCAAAGATTATTTTTTTATTTCCAAGATTGATTAATTCCAGGATCCCTGATATTGTGTTATTTTCACAAAAAATATTTTTTAACAATTATATATTAAAAAACTTCATAGTGTCACTTAATTTATTTGGATCTTTCAGTTTTGAATTCTCTAAAAAAAATATGTATAGTGAAATGTATGTATGGCTGTAAGCCTTTCTAATTGAAATGTTTTATCATAACCATATTTTCCCAATCAAAATAAATTTGGATCAACAAGTTTTCTTAGAAGCAGGATAAGGTCCTACTGTTGTATCAACTTGAATGAAAAAATATAATATCTGTTAATATAAATTTAATTAGATTGCGGTCTTCCAGATCCTGAATGAAGCCTGTCAAATATATATTTATTAATGTCAATTAAAAATAATCCCTGTTACATTCCCATTACAGTAGATGTTTGTGGTTCTAATCTATGTCATAAAACATTCATATTTGGCTTTAAAGACATTTTCTACTGCTGTTGACTCATATGTTCACTGATAATTGTTTCTAATCCCATTTTACTGTTTCTTCAAATCTATCTCATAAAACATTCATATTTGGCTATAAAGACAAAATATAAGATCTGTTGATTTAGATTACTTTAGATTGATATTTTCCAGATCCTGAATGAAATATGACTTTTAAAAAGCAAAATATAAATGAAAACTATGATTGTATGTAGTGTCGCCAAATGATATTTTCTTAAGGTGTTTGTGATTCAAAATTCATCTTTAATGATTTATATAGATGTATATATATAGTCAATTGATTTTTGAAGGTAGACTCATTATAATTTTGGTAGTTAAATTTATTCAAAAGGAAGGTAACATTTAAAGGAAACATGAAAATGATTATCATTTTAAGGATATTATAAATTACATATACTAGTACTGGAATAATATTTTGAGAATATTGATTTTTCATGATTATGATATCTGTGTCAATATAAAAAGATATATCAATAATTAGCATTATAAATATTGTATGTCAAAAAAAAAAAAAATATGGAAACTAGTTTTAAATTTGATTTCAAAGATTAGAATTCTCGATAATTTTTTTAAAAAGTTTAGTTGATTGATCTAGATGTGTAATTTACACACTGTCAACAACTGGTGAACTGAGCATATGCGACCATGACAATGCATGACAATGACTACTCAACATATTTAAGTAAAAAATATGAAAAAAAATCAACTTGTGGATGATTTATGAAATGAAACATCTGGTGGTAAAATGTGTGAGCTATTAATTACCTGGATTGTACGAGTATTTACAAAAGTGAAGGAAATATTCCGAGTTGAAATGCGTTTGTTTACAAAGTGGTCGACGACTTCTCTCGCTCTGGGCATTGATAAAGTGTCAAAATTACGCTTCATTTGTTGATAAAATAAAGATTTATCAAAGTTTTAGGTCATATCTTGAATGTATTTGTTAGGTTATGTGCGTTATGAACGACGTTAGCATGAACGCAAGCCAAAAGCTTCGGCTAGTGACATTGTTGAGATACGCGGCCGGCTCGCCTGAGCTTGTAACTTGTCCCCTCAAATATTTCAACCAATCACGTCGCAGGGGGCGGGGCCTAACTGCTCTCGACTGGATCGGTCTATTACTATATGACAAAGGAAAAAGCATAAACAATAGAACATAACAAAGTATCTACATGCTCTTTATGAGACAAACTCGCTACTGATTTATTGCAAGTATGCCAATTTGCAATCTATTACACTCAAGTGATGAGCAAAAAATGGCGTCAACTACACGATAACTATAAAATATGTTTTCAGCCCAGTCTAAATCATAATAATATATCAATTGTCATTACCTGTTCCTTTCATCTATTGAAGTCAACCACCTACAACCTAACATACATAACAAAAAATGTTCATTTCAGTGAAACAATCGGTCTTTAAAGACACTTGAGCAGACTTCTTTGAACTCAAATTGTTTTAAGGCAGAAAAAGATTTGCACTTTCTTTTACTTTTTATTGGTTCAATAAAATACTTCTTATTGACATGAAATAAACGATAAAAAAGGTTTGAGTCACCAAGCAATATAAAAAAGCAAGAATGGATTTCCATAAAAGGGAACAAAAAGATTATTGAAAAAGACTGAATTTTGGTTTTGAGATGTTTTTGATGAACCATAATCGCAAAACTGAGATTCATTGAAAGAAATTTCTGCAATTTCACTTCGTATACATAATGTAGGCATTGCTGGTAAATAACACAAAACGGCTACCGTTTGGGGTATTCAGGCTTATGCATCGTAAATCAAAGTTTATGGTTTTAATAATAACTTCATAACTTGATTACGTACATATTGCCCAAAAACCATATACGGGCATGCAAGAGTCGGAATATATTATCTGTACATTACTTCGAAGAATTGTTTGTTTGCATGTATTCAATATAAATAATAACATTAATATGCCAACCTAGAGCTCCGTGACGTTGAAATCAATCTAACGGATTTGACTTTTTTATGCAGTATTGCAAACCTTTATAGATTATCTTAATCTTCATAGCCATTGTTCATGTATTCACTATTGGAATATTGTTTCACACAAAATATCAAAACTGTCATAAATTCCACTTTGCCTTTCCGCTTTTAAGAATTTATGATAAATCATAAATTTGCAAATGTCAAGATTGTCTATCACAAGAGGAAGTTAATAAATTTTATACAAGCTGAATTGTCAAGATAGTACAAGCGTTTCATGCTCACGAGACGGAAATACGGGAAGCGGAAATCTTCAAACGTTGGAAGTGTGTCGTATTACTTACAGCAAACACGTCCAAAATATTTGTCTCTCGCTTGGATAATACAGGAATTCACACTCGTTTTGTAAACGTCATATGACACTCTTCTCTATTTATTTAACAAAACCGTTTCCATTTGTCAATTCGGCAGGATAAAATTATTTTTAAATTTTGATATTCTCGCATTTGTATAGTAACTATAGGGAAGTCGACATTCACACTTGGAGATCATTCATCACCATTGCAAAGCAACAATGAACCATTATGCTTAAAACTACCTTCCAAATAATTATGTTCAAAACAATTGGTCAGGTCAAATGTATTAAAATGAAAACCATTGTCGAAAACGATGTAAAAACCAACGATATTGTCTCTGTATGTTTGAGAAATAAATTTCATTGGCGATCATATAACATCCAAAAATCCAAATGACCTTACCGGATAATAGTTGAAGCAGCAGTAACAGCAGATGTAGTAGTAGTAATAGTGTTAGCAAAAATAGTAGTGGTAGTGGTAGTTGTAGTGGTAGTAGTAGTGGCAGAAGTAGTCCAATTCGAACTCAAAGCATACATTAAAAATACAATACAATATGATTTCATTTCAAGAAAGATCCAATATTATTACAATATGATTTCAAGAAAGTTCCAATATGATTACAATATGATTTAAAGACAGTTCCAATATGATTAAAATATGATTTCAAGAAAGTTCCAATATGATTACATTAGGGTTTCAAGAAAGTTCAGATATGATTACACCATAATTTCAAAATAATTGAAAAGGATGTCAAGAAACTTTCAATACTGATTTACAAGATTTCCACATGATCTACAAATTACATAATGATTAAAATTTCTTTTGAAAGTTGTTAAAATTAACTTATGCACTTCAGTCTTAGTTTGAACGAGATGATAACAAGAAAAGCCTTTAAAAAGGCATGCTTGGTGCCACATAGGCAGATGAAAGAGATTGTGATTTGTCGAACAATTTGGGTGATAAGTGAAATATACAACACTGGATAACAGCACTAATATTAACACGAGTATTAATCAAAGTTAATTTAACAAAATTAATTTCTATCAACAGGGGTTGATGAAAGTTATGAATATTTTTTACATTCATCATCGAGTTTTGGTATATTTCATATCAAAAGACACGAGGGTGATATTCTATTTATCATCCAAATTCACTCTTTTTGACATCTCAGTGAAAAAAGTAAATCTCTGAACAAAACAACACTAGATTTTCAAGACAGTGATGTCATTGCATAGTGAGGTCACTATGTTTATGATGTTATGGCATTGTGATGTAGTTACTTGAAGTAAAAGCACTGTGTTGCCATGTAGCGTTGACAATGACAGGAAATTGTGGAAAACGTACTGCCAAAACGATATCTCCTTGTCATGATGGCTAATTATTAACAGTAGTATTACAGATAATAAACAAAATAATTTCCGATGATCTCACGGCATTTTAACCCAGGTTTGTTATCCGCTGAGCTAAGCCGGCCTTATAGTAAACGTATGGAACCAGCGATGTAGGTCATATTCTAAATATAGCACGAGTCAATTTCAGATAATAAATACATGTTTTCAACGTAAACATTTAGTGACATCGTTAAGTATGACTTGTCACTTGGTCGTAAATGATCTACCTATTAGTAAACATAAGTCTTATTTCGATGTCGCCAGCGTACTTACAGAAACATTACTTTTAATTTGCCAGGCGAGCCCAGCGTGAAATTAAATCGTGTGGGTTATAAAAAAGTGGATTCTGCGATTATTGAATGCGAAATGATGCTCTTATCTGGAACAAATACAGATTCTTCTTCAAATGAAGATGTTTTTGATTGAGTCTGTTAACATTTATCAGCGTCTTTTATAGAAAATATTGTTTCTCTTTTAACATGACATTTAAAGCGAAATCATATTCCACAGTTTAATGTGCCAAATATTTTGTATTACCCACATGGTGACGTAATGCATTTTTTACTACAGCTCTGTTCATTGGTCTTTTGATTTGGATACAACACATGTGATTGGCGCGGCTTCCCTTTGAAAATATCAAGAGTAATATAGAGAGAATTCAGAAAGGTTTTAGAAACATCAAATCATAATGCTTGGTGCCTTTGGGAACCAAGCAATAACTACATACGGCTTCGGGATTTTGGTAATACAAGTTGCTAAATTACAATGCGCGGTTTAATTGACATCCATTTAATATATCAGAAAGAGCATAGCGAGCACAACACAAGATGCCTTGAGCTTACTAATACTTGTACATGTAATGTGGGGAAAAAATGAACACATTTTGAAATCTGTAGAAATAAAACAATGTATATATCAATACAATTATTCATCTTATAATGTGTACAAAATCAATGTCATTCAAAATTTATTGAAAAACAGAATTCATAATGCATATATTCAAACAAAACTATATGGAATTAAACCAAACTTTAACTACAATAGAAATGAAATTAATAAACTAACAATATGGATAAAATAATGCTTTCACAACTTGCAAGTTCTAATTTATTATTCAAAATTTATTAAATTCAACACAAACTGTTTAATGACTAGTAAGAAATATCTTTGAGTAAACCTTAGTTTTCCAAAATAATTTGAAAACCCTTTCGATTGTAACACTTGAACAAAACTTGATATCTTTCCTTTGTTTTCAATTCTACCAAATATTTATATCATAATATGTCCTGTTGTTACTCAAATGTTGTATTTTAATGTCAAATGCATGTACCATTATAGACACACACAAAAAGCTATTAAAAATGATTTTGTGATTAATTATTTCAAGTCTCGCCGACAGGGTTTGTCAAAATTGTGGCCATACCTGTATATATAATTTAAAATTACATCAAGTAAAACAAGTACTTATAAATAAAGCTTTTTTAGTGAACAATATCAAGTCTTGTCAATATGGCATGTACAACTCGTCAAAAATACTCTCTCTACTTTAAAAATTCCGAAGTTCTTGCAAATAAATACAACCGTATTCGACTTGGACGTCTTAAAAGTCATCTTAAAGTTTATAACGTAATACCTGTTACAATTTGTTCACTGTTTACTTTCATTGTTTAAAATCGTTGTCGTAAGATAATTGTTTCTTCAAAAAAAAGTTGATATGCGTTATATGTCGCTGATAGGTTTCCAAAATTTATTAAGGTCATTAATTCTCATCAATTCTCTATGTGTTGATGAATTCACATCTTGTCCTTTATAACATTTTCAAAAAAGAACGTTAAAAACTTCTATGGTATTGTAAGTTACCGTTTTAAAACTGAGAAAATAGTTAATAAATGTCGATTCTAAATGTTTGACAACCAACTAAATGTCTCTGAAATGACAGATGATAATATTTGATAGTAAAATAGAAGGAATGCATTATCAACATTTTTGCCCAAAGTAGACTAAGATATATACAGCATAATTGATGATTTTGACAGTTATTGGTTTGCTGAGTTGTACAGCTTTATATTTGACAAACGTTTATACCATGATACCGTTTATTATATATTTATATGAACATATGAAATAAAATCTTAGGTACAAAGTTAAAAATGGGCTACTTGTAAGTGATTGTATTTTGAATATGTAACATCAGATGTCTTTATTTGACATTAATAGCTTTTGTACAAAATGTTGAGACACACTTTGATTTATAAAGATCATCATCTTTATCTGATTCAAATTGCTTGTAAAATAACTCTGACCATGAATGTTTTATTCAATACTTATACTCATCTTGTTATTCACTAAATGAAATTTCCTTTGTTCATCTTGGAAACTATGTATTTTTCTTTGTATATATTTCTATACTCATGTACCACCGTTGGTGGCGTTTTTTAGAATAAATAATTTGAATTTGATAATAGTTTGACCCAAAAAGGTTTAAGGATTAGACGCTTTCAACATTAACACAAAATTTCCTATTGAACAGACACTGGAAGGTCCAGGAAAAGGTAAGATAAAAAGTAAGATAAACTTTAGCATAACGGGCTTCGCAAGCTCACCAGTTATAGAAGTTTATCTCACAAGTTGTAAACAGGTTATAACCGTGTGGACAACCATATTTTCTTAAATGTCCATCAACAAGTGGGACATATTCTATTTTAAAATCAATAAACGTGTATATTTTTTCACATATTGACAACATTTGAAAGACGGTAGGGGTGACGATAGTGATTCATATACATGTATACACCACGTGGTGTGGTTATCAGGTCAATATCAGAGGTTAACCATTTCGTATAACCATTCGTGCGATGGTTATATCGTATAACCTTACCTCTTCATATCCAAGGTGCGTTTGATCGATATGTTCTTTGTTCGATACCACAAACAAGTTCGGCTTCGCTTCACTTCTTTGTGGTATCGCACCTCGAAAGGACTTACAACCACTGTGTTTTAGGGTACGTAAAGGTACCCAACACCTTGAAATGTTGAATTTGTATACGAAGACATATTTACGAAAGAATACATAATATCAAAACAATTTTGAAACTTAGTTTATTTACGGTTGAGATAATGACCTACAGCTGAGTGGGTATCGGATATAACCTTCAAGCGACAGGGAGAAGGTTATATCCGATAGCCACGAGGATGTGGTCATTATCATAAATGTTCTACTTTTGTTAAAAAACAAATTGGTAAAGCCATGTGGTGTATGTGAGATAATGACCACATCCTCGTGGCTATCGGATATAACCTTCTCGCTGTCGCTTGAAGGTTATATCCGATACCCACTCGGCTGTAGGTCATTATCTCAACCATATCCACTCATCTAACCCTTTCTGTTAAGTTCATACCCAAATGTTTTAAAGGAAACAAATAAGACATCTGACATTTCTTAATATAAACAGCAATTAACTATTTGACATTAATGAACAGACATTCCTACATTACACTTTCGGAAAATATGGTATAGTTAGACCATGAGGGTCTGTTGTTAAATCGTTTTAATTGTAAGTTAGCGCTACTAGCGATATATTAGATTATGACCACAAACGTACTTTATCAAACGGTATGTTAAATAGATGTTGATATTACTTGTGTTGAAATGATTGCGAACTATTTGACCGTGTCACACAAGTAATTGACATCAAAACAAAACCATAGAGCTCGTGAAATCTGCGTTAGGACGCATCCTCACGAGATGCACGTGCAGCTTCACTTTCAATATGCGCATGCTGTGATTTTGTCATTTGGGTAGAGGAAATTAACATAGATTCACATCTTTGAATCCTACACATTAGAAACGAAGTTGTATGTGTGTATGGTGAGTATATTAAAGCGAAGAAACACAAGTCGTTTCAAGAGAAAATGTCTACTTAGATAAAATATTTGAAGGCGTACAAGCGCTTTGTCCGTTGTTTAGAGAATGAACATAAACATCTTTCATAGCTTTTTCTGTTTCAAACTGGACAAAAAATTAATCTCTCTGTAACAATTATAAAAGCTCCGTTTGAAATGTTGTCATTCGATTATTTATTGCGGTTATGAAATTCTCCGGTCCTGATATCAGTGTTTACTTTCATTTATAGATATTGAGTAGCAACGTGCAGCCATCTCAAAGCTACAACACGTAAGACTTGACTACGGATACCGGATGCCGAATTTCGACGGAGGAGATCCACCGAAAAACATTTAAAGTGTATATTTGAAAAAAAGCTGTACATGCTCTACTGCTTTGTGACCTGAAAGGTTGCTCAAATGTAAAATCAATGTAATGTAATAAAATTCATAATACTGTCATGTTTATTTCAATAAAAGTTTTCTGATCACGACAGTCTTACAAAAAATATCATATAAAAAAAACATCATTTAGTCCGTGGCATAACTGAAAAGGGCGTTAATTAAACCAAGGCTCACAACAAACGAGTATTTATGCACGTCAACGTTGACAGCATTATTTAGAGTACAAAATGCATTTTCATGAGACATTTTGACCAAAACATGTCCACCTTCGATCAAACCAATAACTATGGATATGATTTTTTACAAAGAATATAACCACGTACCTTTTAAACACGGAATACATAAGGTCTTGTCAAACACCTACATGCCCTTTGTTCTGAAATCATAAGAATCTATCAAACTCGTGCTTTGCTTTATACCTTGACATTTATGTGTCACATACATCATGAGCTCAGAAGCCGAAATCATTGGGAAAAGTCGAAGTTGCTCTAGTGCCTAAGGCAATTGGAAACTCCCCCAAAAAGGGTCACATTAACTTAAATTCAAGTACAGAAGGACGTATAACTTTCTTGAAAGTATTAAATTCATCACGAGCTTTTTAAAAAAAATATTGCTCTATGCCTTTTTATGTACGATATTTAATACATTTATTTTCTTAAAAATTGATACTTTAATTTTCATATATCACTGATTTATATACTTATGTAAAAGACATTAATTTTGAAATTTCTAAATATTACGTTTATCATGTTATGAATAGTTTCAATGAAACTTCGAGTTCTCTTATGGGAGCACCGTAAATTTACAAACAGTTATTGTGAGAGATATTACAATACAGAAAATAATTATCATATTCTAGATTATAAAAAGGGAATTTTACATGTATGTGCGACAGCCCATTCATCAATCATCTTGTAAATTCCACCACGAAGTAGGAAAAAAACCCTATTCTAGCCCATCGTTAAGGGCAAGAGTTCATTTCGTGTCTCGACTCTTTCTTTTAAAGTATCCTGATATTGATAATGAACAGGAATTTTTTTATGAATGGTTGTCATTGACAACGAGGTCCAATGTTGTGTTTTCATATAATAGCGTAAGCAATAAGGCTGATTCGGGGTCTCGAGATGACATAAGATATTATAAGAATGAATATATAATATTAATTTTAGGAATAAATCAATTTTCATTTTCATTTTAGTCAGTCACAAAATCCAAATACTGCCATATAATTTAAAAGGAAAGTGGTTTTATGTTGATATGACTTGAAAAAACGTGAAACTCTCACGTACCACAACAGTAAATACTGCTATCCTGGCAAAACATTGATAACACTTTTAACGATGAAACAAACAAACTTTCAATTTTGTTCATACAATCATGTATGATTGGTAAGGTCTTCTAGCTATAGGGTTGATATTGACTTTATTAAAGTGGCCCTTTGGCTTTTAACGATGTAACAAACACACTTTCAATTTTGTTCATACAATCATGTATGATTGGTAAAGTCTTCTCGCTATAGGGTTGATATTGACGATCTATTATAGTGATCCTTTGGTTGATACAATGTATGATTGGTAAGGTCTTCTAGCTATAGGGTTGATATTGACGATATATTATAGTGATCCTTTGGCTGATACAATGTATAATTGGTAAGGTCTTCTAACCATAGAGTTGATATTGACGATCTATTATTGTGATCCTTTGGCTGATACAATGCATGATTGGTAAGGTCTTCTAGCTATAGGGTTGATAGTGACTATATTTTATATTTATCCTCTGGATTATACAATGTATGATTGGTAAGGTCTTCTAGCTATATGGTTGATATTGACGATATATTATTGTGATCCTTTGGCTGATACAATGTATGATTGGTAAGGTCTTCTAACCATATGGTTGATATTGACGATATATTATTGTGATCCTTTGGTTGATACAATGTATGATTGGTAAGGTCTTCTAGCCATATGGTTGATATTGACGATATATTATTGTGATCCTTTGGCTGATACAATGCATGATTGGTAAGGTCTTCTAACCATATGGTTGATATTGACGATATATTATTGTGATCCTTTGGCTGATACAATGTATGATTGGTAAGGTCTTCTAGCTATATGGTTGATATTGACTATATTTTATATTTATCCTCTGGATTATACAATGTATAATTGGTAAGGTCTTCTAGCTATATGGTTGATATTGACTATATTTTATATTTATCCTCTGGATTGTACAATGTATGATTGGTAAGGTCTTCTAGCTATAGGGTTGATATTGACGATATATTATTGTGATCCTTTGGTTGATACAATGTATGATTGGTAAGGTCTTCTAGCTATAGGGTTGATATTGACGATATATTATTGTGATCCTTTGGCTGATACAATGCATGATTGGTAAGGTCTTCTAGCCATATGGTTGATATTGACGATATATAATTGTGATCCTTTGGCTGATACAATGCATGATTGGTAAGGTCTTCTAGCCATATGGTTGATATTGACGATATATTATTGTGATCCTTTGGCTGATACAATGCATGATTGGTAAGGTCTTCTAGCTATAGGGTTGATATTGACGATATATTATAGTGATCCTTTGGCTGATACAATGTATGATTGGTAAGGTCTTCTAGCTATAGGGTTGATATTGACGATATATTATTGTGATCCTTTGGCTGATACAATGCATGATTGGTAAGGTCTTCTAGCTATAGGGTTGATATTGACGATATATTATTGTGATCCTTTGGCTGATACAATGTATGATTGGTAAGGTCTTCTAGCCATATGGTTGATATTGACGATATATTATTGTGATCCTTTGGCTGATACAATGTATGATTGGTAAGGTCTTCTAGCTATATGGTTGATATTGACTATATTTTATATTTATCCTCTGGATTGTACAATGTATGATTGGTAAGGTCTTCTAGCTATAGGGTTGATATTGACGATATATTACTGTGATCCTTTGGTTGATACAATGTATGATTGGTAAGGTCTTCTAGCTATAGGGTTGATATTGACGATATATTATTGTGATCCTTTCGCTGATACAATGTATGATTGGTAAGGTCTTCTAGCCATATGGTTGATATTGACGATCTATTATTGTGATCCTTTGGCTGATACAATGTATGATTGGTAAGGTCTTCTAGCTATATGGTTGATAGTGACTATATTTTATATTTATCCTCTGGATTATACAATGTATGATTGGTAAGGTCTTCTAGCTATATGGTCGATATTGACGATATATTATTGTGATCCTTTGGCTGATACAATGTATGAGTGGTAAGGTCTTCTAGCTATAGGGTTGATATTGACGATATATTATTGTGATCCTTTGGCTGATACAATGTATGATTGGTAAGATTTTCTAGCTATATGGTTGATATTGACTATATTTTATATTTATCCTCTGGATTATACAATGTATGATTGGTAAGATTTTCTAGCTATATGGTTGAAATTGACTATATATAATAGTGATCCTATGGCTGATTCAATGTATGATTGGTACGGTCTTCTAGCTATATGGTTGAAATTATTATGGTTGACTATATATTATAGCACAGCCTTGCAATGGTTCTTCCTCTATATAGATGTCATGAAAATAAAAAGGTTTGACCCTTAACTTAGTTTGTCTTGTGTAGAATTGCTAAAGTTTATCTATGAACTACGAATATTGATTGTGTCATATTTGAGACTTTTTAAAACTGATACTAGACTTGTACAATTCTAACGTGCATGAACAGATATCAAACACTTAAATAGTCTGTCGGCAGTGAATTCGTCAAAAAGCGGTTTCGTAAAGACATAAAGGGTTGTCATCATCATGGCGGAGGGTAAATGACGTAAAATTACGTCATAAACCTTACAATGACGTTTACCTTGATCAACCAAATTTTGTTTTAAAAAACATGATAAAACACGGTAACATGCTTTAAATCATCCCAGTGGAGTTACTTAACAATGTATGATGGTACTGCAGGACTATTATTTGGATTTTTTTGATGGGAAAGATCAAGTGATTAAGACGTTGAACTATATGGACGTACAATAATGATAAATAGTCATATCAAATCACGATATGTGCAAACCAAAGCATTGGTCTGGTATCGTTTGAAATAGACAGTCAGTGATTCATTATTTGTCACATGGGGATATATATAAGGATTACCTGAGTTATGACATAGTAAATAACAAAACTATCTCATAACTGGACATTTCTATATTTGGATTGTATGCGTGATTCGTTTTGGAAATGGGCAAATCCAGAGCTAGGTCATGAGATAACGAGTAAAAAACAATCGGTCACTGTCAGATGAAAAAGTAGTAACGTGAGGCTTTCAGCTAACGCTCTATAAACGAAAATAGAAATAACATGCTTTTTGTCGATTATTTCTTTATTTGGAACTAACTGGATATTTATATCCTAAATATTCATTCACAATGGTTTTTCCCAACTTTTGTTTCAGACAGTTTTTGTAAAATCCTCCGAAATATATGAATTTACAGGAGAGAAAAACGTGTCATTTTCACGCCTCAAAATTATTTCGAAGTCGAATTGTATGTTATTTGAACATCTCTAAGAATTACTTACATTAGTCGAATAATAAAAAAATAAACGCCAAAAACCTTTTTATTTCTATTTCCGTGAGTACTTTAGCTCCTTTGCTATCTTAGAGTCATCAATTTTCATACCAACTCGTATTGTCTAAAATATGCACTTGCCAAGGTGTTCGTCAAGCCCACAATGAACATCCGGTATCGCCATTAACACCTGGCAGTGATACGATGTTATGTTGATTTCTGAAATAAATGTAAGTGCAAACTTTGCTTTGCAATCAAAGGCACTAACTAAATTCAGATTTTCCATCACAAAACATTAAGAAATATTGTAGTCTAAATTTTGGACCGAACTTGAGACCTTTTTGTTTCAGGCCTGGTAAGCTAACAATTACCCAAGAGATGACAGTTCCAAATACAGGATGATCTAAAACTGGGGGTTTTGTCAGAGGAAAAGAACAATACGCTTAATATATATACATTTATTTTTTAAATCATCGATACTAAATGTATACATTTCAAAATAGCTGTAAACTGTGGTCATGTCAATAATGGTCATGCAATCTATTTTGGCAGCGTGTTGGCTCGCGCTTGTACATCATCAGCGTGGTGCACGTGCAGTACGAGAGGCTCATGTCAATGTCGGCTACATGAAATAGACATTGATTCTCTGATTTAAGCCAACGTCTAAACTTAGAAAATTAGGAACATGTTTTTTAAATGCATTATCCGTATCAAAAGAACTTTGGTCGTGTTGAATTCATGTAGTGTTTAACTAGTACGTTAAATAGTTACCTTCTACCTCCTGTTCAAGTTAGACGAAGCGTCGCACAGGTCAAACATGACAATTAACATCTCGGTCTAACGGCCTCGGTTTCAGTCGGTTACTATTTCTTACTATGAGTTATTGTCATTGACTCAACTTGGAAAGGCAAATCTTTAAAAACGTTAAAAGCACATAATTTCGCGATGTCAAACATTTTTGGAACGTTTAAAAAATTACGATGTTGGGGTAATACTGTCTGTAGTACAATATTGAATAGAATATGCGTAGAAATCTGAAACTTGTTACCATTAATAGGTGAAAGATTGATGTCAGTGATTAACTATTAGCCAGAAGTGCATAGAACTTTAGAAATTTGTATTGTTTTTACTTGGACTTTCATTCGTTAATATAAAATAAAATATGTTTAAACTCATCTTAGAAATCTGGCACCTTTATCTTTAAATCCTAAATATATGGCAATTGGAAAACGAAAAAAAAACACGAAAAAGATTTACAATACCACTAGTTTGTATCATTCCAATCACTATCAACTAAAATTTCACATTTTACCTGCATGCTTTCCAGGTTTACGATTTCCATCATCGCGACTTTATACCCATATCACGTGACTCCACTGAGTTGAATAGCATTTAAATGATTTTTTTCAGCTACAGTATTTCTCGATAAATAGACATAGAGGATATATTTTGTTTTGAGTGTGATATCACTTATCTCTCATCGAGTTACGGGGTAGAGCCAGTATTTTCACGAGTGGCGCAGCCACGAGTGAAAATATAGGCTTTACCCCGTCACGAGTAAAAGTGACGTCATTGTACACATGACGTCATCCCCTCTGTGATATTTTCACGAACTTGAAAAAGTGATATCACACTCAGTGGCGAGAACACTTTTCTAGAACTGAGAAAACTCAGTCTCTTGCCGCTTAGCATATAATAAACCGTAGATTTGCTTTAATTTGACGGAGTGTCTTTTTTTAAATCCTCACCACAATCTGATAAAGGTCCCCTTTATTCTCTCCCCACAGTACTTAAATCCCGAAACTTAGTATCTCTAGATAGTAGATCTAGATAATTCATTTTGGACATTGATCACTTAACAGACTTTTGTTCAAAAATGTTTGTTTGTGTCTTTCTATTGTATATGTTCTATGTTGATGTTAATATAACATGATATTCCATAGAACATATGGGACATTTCCATAGAACATTGAATGAATTATTGTATAGTTTGTTCTAAAAGCGGTATATATCTTTTGATGTATGTTTTTCTCTTTCCCTTTTCCAACTTACAACATCACATTCTTAACACGTTTCGCTTGACACAACTCCCTTTTTTCTCGACACAATTTTTTTCAAGATATAGGGCTGTTCAAATAAGATTTATTATCCTACAAGCCATATCTCTTTATAACCCTTTTTTCATTTAAACGATTATCATTAAAGGTAAATTAACGTTGATTTCTGACACTATGAATGATGATTTATACGCATGCAGTGAACATGATTGTCATCTTTGGCTGACAGGAAAATAGGAAAGCGTTTTCTATGTTACGAAATGCGAAAAAAGCTAATGTGGAGTCTATAGCTTAGAAAGATATAGTATATAGATAGAAATATTTGATGCGGTAATTATTCCGTGTACGTGAGGGCAGGGAAAATACGTCTGGGAAATTATTAAACGGGATATCATTCGATCCATCAAAATGACTAAACTTCTTGTATTAAAAGCTGTTAACGTCAAATAAAAACATTAACTTGCCCGATTCTATGAATTAGATAGTGAACAATGAAGAGATCTTAACTAGATTACATTTAAATAAGGATAAGATGGCAACATTATCTATATTCCCTCAAAATTTTACGTTAAGCCAATGTATTTTTCATATACTAGTAAAACAAACATATTTGTCTAAACATGATCGTTGTGCTGAACCCTAAATATTGCTGAAATTATGTCATATATGTCAAAAATATATGGAATTATAGTTACAGTCATACCAGGGTATTTTTTGTGGAAACGAAATTCAAGAGGACGCAGTGATGCATTCTATTCTTTGTCAAATTGTTAAATCTATGACAACTAATATGTTAACCCCACTAACATATTTGAAAATTAAATGTAATAAGCATATCAAAGTATTAACAGGGAAGTACTCTTGAATTTTGTTTCCACAAAAAATACCTCGACAGGACTGTTCCTTTAAGTGAAGGAAAGGAAAGAGACACGTACTCAAGCAAACAGTAAGTTACCTATAAGAAATATGTATCTTGAATATCCATTTTCAAAACAAAACAAGCCGGATTTAAAGAGGCAGTAGCACGTTTTTTGATAATTTTATATTTGAAATTTTTTACTGATAATTGTAAGTTAATGCTAAATGTATCATTTTGATAGTGTCAAAAATCTCATAACACAAATCAATTATCCATAGTATGAGGACAAACACCTTAAATTCATTTTGTGTAAGAAAATGGAATCCCATGGCTAAACTTTACAATATATATTTGATTTATTACTGCTTCATTTAGTTTAAATACATTGTCTTTCACTTGAAATCATTTATTTTCATTTTCCTGACATCACCGTTACATCCCCCTTAAAACGTGCTACTGCCCCTTTGAACCAACCGTATATATAAAATAACGAACAAAAAGTATACAACATTAACAAACATATTGTCTTCTCAACTACAACAAATGGTTTTAACTGACTAACGAGCTCTCTCTGTATATACCTTTGTATCAACTATCATTGAGAACCTTCATAGAATTAATTTCAAATTTCTTTTATGGAATAAATCTATCAATTGTATGTTATATCATGTTATATTTGGTTGTAACCCATCCTTTAACTTGGAATTAAAATGAACATGCACCTTTATAAGTGAACATGTACATTTATAAGCGATAGATAAACGATATTTGTATAAAGGAAAATATACATAAAGTCTGCTTAAGTTTTTGTTATGAAGTTAACTTTTCAAATTCTATTAAGAGTCATTGTATGAGCGTGACACCATCTTATCGTTTATATCACATCATATTGCTACGAATGGTTAAATGCCTAATTGAAGTTTCAAGACATTTTTCGTTGATGTGAAATCCAAAGGTATGTTTGCGATTGTTAATTTATTTAATTAAAAACATAATAAACGATTATGTAACAATTATATATAATCAGTTTATTCAATAACTTAATTCATTATTGAAACGAGTTTCAAAAACCCTTTTGCTTGACCAGTTGTTAATAACTATAGTTTGTCTAACATTGCCCAGTTTTAAAGATATGTATATACTTTCCTCCATGTTTTCCTTACTTTTTACGCTATTTATTTTATTGATACAATCAACAAAATTCGTTTAATGAGGATCATGACTGAAAAAAAGCTTATATTTGATACACTAAAATCCTTTAATTTTGTTGCAAGGTACTACGGCATTATTGTTCAATAAATAACACTAGCCAACATACTGTATTGCCAAAGGCATACCAAGGTTTTACCTACGGTAATTAAGTGCTGAGGTTTGTTTCGTTCTTATAACTGCAACTTTAAAAATATACGCCCAAAGTCTCTTAGTGATAAATTAACAATTATTTCGTCATGGATCTTCATATAGTTACTAACGATGATGGATCTATGATGTTTACATTATATATGACTTGTCAAATAACCATGAGGTTTTTACGAGAATTTCCAGCTCGATATCACCAATGACTATTTCACAGTCAGCCTGACTGCCTACTCATAACACGAAGAATGATCATACATGTGACAATTAAAAAATTCCTGAACCAAAAGAACGAATCTTGATAAATCCGTATTGTTTTGTATTGACTAATGACTCTAAAAATAATACACAAAACGAATTAAAGGTGTTCACACAAAATGGAGGCCAATGGATTTTATGTGAATCTTCATACTTTGTCCTTTGACTATGATGATTGACTTGTGTAATGAGATTATTGACACTGTCAAAATAATACATTTAGCATTAACTTACAATTATCAGTGAAAAAATTCAAATATATAATTATCAAAAAACGTGCTACTGCCCCTTTAAAGGTGCATCACCAGAATTGCATTCGTTTAAAGGTCCTTATCAAATGGTACATATCCAACTGTAGGAAAATCATTCAACAATATGTTGTCACCAAAACTAGATTTTATCAACGAAAAAGTACCTTATTTCAATTTTTAAACTACACTACCCTCTAAATCGGTTAAACCCACAATCAGTGACGTCACTGTTTATTGTGTAGTTGGATTTCCCCTTACTTCCTTGATTACCATGATGATGTCCGATAAATGCGTTCAGAAAAATCAAATCTGAGCGAAAACACAACTTGACGTACATGTTTAGAAGACGCAATGAGCAGAAGACTGCAACTTTTACTCGATATGTCGACAACGTATAAAAATGCTGTGTCACTGTTTGTAAGACTGTCAAAATGGAAAACTTTTTTGGGGGGGGGGGGGACTCTGAATTATTATGGGAATGTGGGAATGTCATTGACATTGGCTAAGAGACGTTAGAAGTGAGCACTGAAAAGAATTTATTGTTCGGTTAAAACTTGCCTGAAATGTGTAAATATCTTGAATATTTAAATAGCCAGTTTGATTACATCAGGGCTGAAAATGAGTCCCGTGCGTTGTTTTTCAAAATTGAACTATCATTTGCATTTGCAGAACATGTTCATTTTGAGGTTCAATTATTCACTGATATGCTTGAAAGATTATTGGTATCATATCCTGATAATGTTACGTAAGTCTTTGGCGTTATATATATCTGGTCCTTGAATACAGCTTTCAATTCTAGAAGCGTATGCATATGATTTTGGATTAAATCATCCTGTCTCAGGGTACGAACGTTACCCTAACTCCACTAATTTGTACGTTCGTACCCTGAGACAGGATGGGATTAAATGGAATCTACAAAAAACTAATACTTATGAAGAGGACCTTTATCTAAAATAAGATCAATGGAGCGTGTGTTTTTGTCAGCAGACTCATATACAGCTCTCTCGAATGGACACTTTTCAGGTGAAAAAGTGTTCGTTAGAAATAATACATAAATTATTTGGGCCTCAAACTTTTGTCCCCATCATTTTCTATAGAAGCGCTAGGCCTAGCATGCTTAAATGTTGCGTAGAGACTCCTCAGGTAGTTGTGATTTGGAAAATTTAATGACCATGCGGCCCCTATACATTGGCCACACACTAAACTATTAAAAGCAAAATTTAATATGAAGCCTGATGAGCTACAGAGTCACTTGCTCTATTTTATATGTAATTATATTAAACTGTTTCTCATTTAATTATTTATTCTATATAAAATAAACAAGCCATTGACACATTGAGTAGCGACTACAATGTCGTAGGGCCTACACGGCAAACAGTTCAAAACTAGCGCATACATTCCCGACCACGTGTCAGTCACGTGGTTTTGTTATGGTCTCGCGAGTTCTCTCCCGGTCACGCGCGATTTGGTCATTGGCTCGGGACAAACTCAATTCGAGCAATTGCAGGACCCCCCTCTATAGACAGTGGGTTTATTATCGAGTATAAAAGTGAAGCTGTGGCAGATTTTCGCTGGCTTCGTCGAAGCCCGCTCGCCTCTGAAATCCGTGCTGTCTGAAATTATTATCAAAACTAGCATTTCACACAGCATGGCTACCTCAAGTTCAGTGGTGAGTGTAAAATATTTGGGATAGATAGGGTTAAATAATATCATAGAGCTTACAGATGGCAAATTTTCGAGTCTAAGCGACCAAGAAAGCGAAAAATCACATCACCGGGACAAAATGTCCGTCATGTGGTTGAAATGAAAACAGCCCTTCCAAGATTTCTTGAAAAACATCCATTGATTTTTCTTTTGCAATGTCGTAAATGTAAACAAACGTTTTGATAAACATTTACGATATGTTCAAAGCAAAATTATTAATTGTCTTTTATTGGTGTGAAGAAAGGTTTGATAATGAATCGTATTTTTGTTGGGATGTGGGTTTTTTTGTAATGGCAAATGCTGTTTGGCCACTGTTGCTACGCATTGTTTTAAAATCGAATATAGCATTGCTTTTTAAGATGAAATAATGTTTACATAAACATAAAACATATCTTTGACTCTACAAATGTCCAAAATAACCAAGCACATGTTACAACCATTTATTTAAAATTTATATTTTAAATTAGTTAAAAAAAAATATTTTTTTTATCTCCACACTTTCTAAAATTATCACATGATTGTTTCCTCTAAACTATAACAATTTAGAACATTGTTGCTTTATTTGATAACTGTATCCTTTAAAAAATATGTAATATAAACCATATCTCAAATTCTGTGAAATTATTTTTGGTTCAGGAAAGGTCCAATCACTTGGGCTAAAAAGAAAAATCAAATTGCTCACAGGTATTAGGCCTACATTTCCAACAAATTTTTATTCTAATCTAAATTTTGTTGGTAATTATCAACTAGTGCTCTTAACAAAGCATCCCTGTTGTGAACCCCAAAAATATTACACTTATAAAAGAGATATCAGTCATGCCAGTAAAATTCAAGATATGAGAAAACCCTTTGTCATTGTGAATGTTTCGGGTTTGATTGCCAATCTAATGTAGATTTATTTTTTAATTTCTTTTGTCAAAGGCATTCAAAGTTTTCGACTATCTTTCTATATCTCATAGGCAGCAAAGATTAAGATAAGCCGGCAGGTTTTCAATACACCTTAAATTTTCAATTTTGTAATTTTTAGAGATTTTATATCTTTTCAGAAGTTGAGGGAAGGACAAATTGATTGTAGGATCCATGTTTTGGTTCCCATTGACATTTGTTATGCGTGAAGAGAAAATATTTGATAAATTTGCTGAAGTTTTCATCAGTCTTTAAAAAATTACAATTCATATTAATATAAAATAATTAGCAGATATTTTAGTCTCACCAACCCATAACAAATACACACTCAATAATAGGTGATTTGCAACTTAAATTAAATCATTTATGTTTGATGGAGTTCAAAGCAAAAGTCATTCATACTTTCATTGCATCTGAACAATGCTAGGTACAAGTTTGGACTCAAAATTTCAAGATATTACACACATACTGCACATACATATATAATTGTGCATACAAATTAAACTTTTGCATATAAGACCAATATGATACAATCAATATTATAATTTCTATGATTGATGGAAGTTCACATAACCACAAACATATTTCACTATTTTCTTTTGAAAAAGTGAGTCTGATTACAAAATTGTGTAAAGGTCGCTACTCAAATATGTTCAGTTAATGTTAGGTAATGAAAGCCACTTTTGTTGGGCCGCTTAGACCTATCTGACAACAAACCAGTGAATGCATGACTGGTCACGTCCCCTTTTTGTGACATCATAAACAGAATCAGCCTTGTTATCTATACATCTATCGTAACAATACCACAAAAAAAACCCCCAAAAATTAGCGATTTTCAGAAGAAAAATATTTGGTGTAAAAAGATATCCACATCAATGGTAATTAAACAATTATTTAGGCGTATTTCAGTTGAAATAATCAGGCCTACCAAAGAAAAAATCGAAACGTACACATAAATGCACGACTTAGCATCGAAAATTAGCTACACACATCGAAAATTAAGAATGTTGTGTATCAAGTCTTTCATTTTGTGCTGTCGCTCATTTAAATTGCTGATCGTTGCTTTAATGTTGCTGTTTCGTTAATATTTGATGTGTGTAGCTAATTTTTAATGCTAAGTTGTACATTTATGTGTACGTTTTGCTGCTTTTCGTAGCGTTTCGTTTTTTTATATGGTATGCCTGATAATGATCGATGCGTTAGTCTGTATACCGGTACTCTGTTTACTACGTCACACCCACACGAGCTTTATGGACCCTTACCCATGTGGGGTTTTCACAGCCGATAATTATGCTATCTTAATGAAAGGCTAATAAAAGGTGTTTATTGGACAAATTAAAAAAAATCAAGTCCAGTTTTTATTTTGTTGAATATGATGCAATCTTGAACATCAATACAATGTCATTGATAGAAAAAGCTTGATTGAATTGAATCAATTGAAACATAGGTTTGATAAAATTCTTTTCTGATTTTTTTCTATTAATCAAAAGGATAATTGGAAGTAAATATTGATGTCATATAATATTATACAATAGGACACAGATATAGCGAACTCGGATATAGTGAACAAATTTTTAAGTCTCATTAAAAGCTCTATGCATGGCCGCCAAACGTGAGTAGCGAACACCGGATATAGCGAACTAATACATAAATCGTTATATCAGTATTGTACTGCACCACTGAAAAGAGTCTAAGAAACATTTGTATATTGTCCCTCATATTCTTTCTTATTTACCACATTGAACAATTATGTATTTTCTTTAATAAACAATATTATACTGACTTTTTGGAATGAATTACTGAGAGTGATGTTGTTTTTGTACTTCAAATTCAACAAGAAAAGCCTATAAAAAGGCAAGCTTTGGGGCACCCGGTTATGTATCACTATATAGAACCAGGAGATTTAGGTTAGGGAGGATGGGGACGGGGACTTTTACTTGAAGAAATTGTTCCAATCGGAGTCAGTGCACTATGTACATAGTAAAACATCTCGTTCGTTCCGCTTAAATTCCAACAATGATAGATACGTCTCCTATCTCAATTATGATATAAATTTGTATACATTATTACGGTAATTCAAATTTATGTTGCTTTAAAAAATAGCTGACAGGGAGTTGAATACAAGAGCCAGTGATTAATTAGAAGATAAATAGTTGCGCTAGTAAACTTTCCGGGATCCATTGTTTTCCAATACCCACAAATTTAGTTTAAACTCCACGAATTTCCAATTGACTTTCAGGTTATTTACATTTACAAGAATGCAAGAATAATTTTCCTTAATTGAGTGTTGATCGAATTACAGCCGAAAGTTGCTGATAAATTCAGAAATGATCTGAGCTACAAGTTCATAATTTTTATTGTGTTATAATATGAAATTTAAGAATAGTTTATCATAGGCCTACTTTAGGCCCTGTGTCGATACTTTCTTCGAAAGTCACCTTTAATTATAAATAAATCATCCATAACTTTATGTTTTGAAACATGAAATTTGAAAAATGGCCTGTTCAGTACAATTTTTTCTGTGAAGCGATGACATGCATTAATGAACGATCAGTCATTGACAAGGCGGGACATTCAGCGGTCGCGTTATAGTAAAACAATGCATTGAAGGAACAGAATTCCTAGTTGATACAAAAATGGAATGTCGTTTCCGAATGTGGAATGCAAAAAAATACACCGAATAACTACAAAACAGCTCACATGCATCTATTAAGGGTGTAAACGCTCATCCATGTATTGTTGAAAATATATGATATATTTTACATCAAAACATTATTATAATAATCAGTTTCCAAATTAAAGCTTGCCAATTATTTTGTACCAGCCGCATTGTCACGTGGGTATAAATTTGCAACAGCTCTGTCAAATGGTCGTTCGAAATACCAGGATATGCTTAAAACAAATATCATTGGCTGAAACTTCTCTTTGAAGTTTCCAAGAGTAATATAGAGAGAAACTTCTGCCATTAGTTTTCATTATCAAATGTTACATAACTTTGGGGTCTCTGGACCCAAAAGCAATAAGGACAATTCTTATGGATGAACAACTTCTTTATTCTGTGTAAGCAACGTTTCGACATAGATTCTAATGTCGTTGTCAAGCAAGTGATACATGTTGAAGGATGGAGGAATTATATACATGGTTAGGGAAGGGTTGTTTATACAATAAATAAGCTTGATGTACAGTGTTGTGATAAGAAAATGAGCAATGTTGATAGGATGTACAAAAAGGATTAAGTTGATTGGAAGCCAAATAGATGTTTTTACAAGGGAAGAGGTTGATGTACATGGATTGAGTAGGTACCACACCCCACAAGTTGTGTTTATACAATGGATGAGATTGGTATACATGATGAAAGTAATGAAGAATGATTGTTAAAATCTTTTAAAAATTATCTAATTTAAAAAAAACTTGAAAGTTTTGAAATCAATAGACTAAGGTCAGGTATGCATATATGGTACCAGGGTATGAACAAAACTATCTCTATTGCGATATATTGGTATTGCAGTTACCATATTTCTTCTTATGAGGCCCTGCCCTTATTAACATTTAAGAGGTCTTACCCTCCGGCCCTTATTTGAGGCCCTGCCCTTATTAACATTTAAGTGGTCTTACCCTCTGGTCTGTATTTGAGGCCCTGCCCTTATTAACATTTAAGAGGTCTTACCCTCCGGCCCTTATTTGAGGCCCTGCCCTTATTAACATTTAAGTGGTCTTACCCTCTGGTCTGTATTTGAGGCCCTGCCCTTATTAACATTTAAGAGGTCTTACCCTCCGGTCCTTATTTGAGGCCCTGCCCTTATTAACATTTAAGAGGTCTTACCCTCCGGCCCTTATTTGAGGCCCTGCCCTTATTAACATTTAAGTGGTCTTACCCTCTGGTCTGTATTTGAGGCCCTGCCCTTATTAACATTTAAGAGGTCTTACCCTCCGGCCCTTATTTGAGGCCCTGCCCTTATTAACATTTAAGTGGTCTTACCCTCCGGTCCTTATTTGAGGCCCTGCCCTTATTAACATTTAAGAGGTCTTACCCTCCCGTCCGTATTTGAGGCCCTGCCCTTATTAACATCTAAGAGGTCTTACCCTCTGGTCCGTATTTGAGGCCCTGCCTTTATTCACATTCAAGATATTGTTATGCGTGATATATAGAAAACAATTATCACCTTAAACTATCTCACACTTTTCTTATATTATGATGATGAATATATTGAAATTATTCAAAATGATGAAACTATGTGTTACAGAGACAGCTGTACAACACTGTAGTAGAAGATGTGATCAACAACGTGAAGGAAGCCTTCCTAGATGAAGGAGTCGATGAACAAGTATTAGCTGAACTCAAACAGGTGAGTTACCTCCCTTGTATTGTGAAGCTTATCTTCAACTAGACTAGTGTTGAATCCAATAATTTTGAAAGTAGCAGGGGGAGGGGCGGGGAATCAGCTATCACAACAGGATAGGGATTTATCCCTTGGGGGGAGAGGGAGTTACAAATATTGGGCAGCAGGCACTCTTTTTTTTGTGGGTGATCTTTGTAAAGAATTTCTGGTAAGTGGTGGTTGAATCCGCTGATCTCCATCTCTCATCCGTCACTGTAGAACTGTTGTATTGTTTTATGTTCATTTACTGGAATTTCATTTGTGTAATGGAAGTGTTTTATTTTTGGGCCCTCGTTCCAATAGGGCTTAGTTATCACAGAATAATAATAGAGCCACAGGTTAAGAAATTGTCCCTGTACTTCAATATTGATATGAAATGAAAACAACACTGACATTCAACAAGAATATGTTGCTTGTCTGTATCTCGTTAGTGAGGAAATAAACTATTGAAGGGCTAAGGATGCATCCCCTGGGGGTTAAACCATCCTATGGCTCCACCATTGGTGGTTTGAGAAGGTGATGTATTGTAAGCTGATAAAACATTTCTGTTTGCAGTTATGGGAAACCAAACTTACAGCCTCCAAAGCATTAGACACACCCTCAGAACAAGACACGATACTGCAGAAACAATGGTTTCCTCAACAGCAAGGTGAGATAATGACTTCGATAAATAGTGGAACTTTCTCAGCTAGTTGCCTCACTATCGCTTTGAGAGGTGTTTGAAAAGATTGAATGACAATAATAAAGAGGAATATATGGATTCTCAAGTGGTCAACTCTGCTTTAGAATGACACAAGAACCTGTATTGAAAAATCGCATACCATGAATAAAGAAGTTGTCTTCAATATATTCCTCCACATTATAAGGCTCACTATATAGTGATACGCTAAAGAAATATGGATTCATCTGTAGGTACTCTACATAATACTGTCATTCACTTTGGCATTGTTGCCTGTTGCATTAAACAAGCTTCACCTTAATTATGATCTTTTTAGTGCTAGAGTTGTGACTATACAGACAAGTTACCATATGTATCATTATATTATAGAATAATTTTCGATTATGTGTGTCTATGCAGACTATTTTGAAGGTATCAAAGTTAGAAAAAGACCAAAACTTTTGAAAATTGCCTTGAATTTTAGGCAAAAATTGTATTAAAAGGTTTCAATATTCATTTGATACAGATATGATACAATGAAACAGGATAAAATATTGTCAAATTATGTAGTACAATTGGAAATAAATACTGCAATATATCGTCAAAACTGTCTGTACTTGTAGTGTATATTACTACCGGTACATATTGTTACTGGTAACTTAACGAGATTGGTCTGTGCAAAATGTGTGTCTGTTGAAAAAATATGTTTTTTCAATTCCCTCCACTCTGTGAAATAATCGCACTCAATAACTGTGTACAGAATTTAACTTTACTGATAGATTGGATATTATGCTATCAACCATATGATATTTGTATGTTTGTTGCAGCAGTAGTAGCTGGTACGACAGCTGTACAGCAGATTCCTGTACCCATACAGCTGCCAGCTGGCACCGGCCAGGAAATGGTAAATAGATTTGCATTCAGAATCTTTTGACTGTGAAGTGTGTTGAGAAAAAACAAGTTATCCATATTTTAAACAAAACACCCATTTCTCTACTAGAAAAATCAGGGTAGAAAGTTATTTGCTCCTGGATTCTTGAGGGTGCACTGTACTGACGGAGATAGGGTACTTGCTTCTTGCGTGTAGACTGTTCATCCTTCGGAGAGAGAAAAATGTTCAAATATAGTGTCAAATGGTGATGTTTTGATATGAATTTCCTTGATTACACCCTTCTCTCCCCACAGAGGCATATCATGTCAAGAAATGTTGATTGAGCCTCTGTTATATTACGCCGAGTTTGTGGGATAAAATGGGAGATGCCTGATCAGAGGCAATCAAAGTTAGTTGTGCAATCAGCGACGCTCTTCTAAAAGCATCATTCTGTCTACTGAATCAGGGCGAAAACATTGTGATATGAACCACCCTTTCCATGAGAGAAGCGTTATTAGATATATAAATTCAAATGGACTGTGGTGCAATTTTTTTCCGCCAGGGGAAACTGCCAGAACCCATGGATTTCGGCAAAATATAACAGAGGCTGTTAACATTTCATGACTTGATCTGCCTCTCTTGGATGAGAATGTGATTACACCTCAAGGATAAAGGAACTGTGTTTCAAAATTGTTCTCAACCATTTTACTTTCATTGGCTGAACATATATGTTTTTATATATATTATAACCAGCTGTCAGTGATATGAGGTGTTTGCTTGTCAGGGCACATTCTAGATACCATTATGTTAATGTAGTATTATAATTAAGTTGTTTGCTGTTATATAAGATGATATTTGTTTAAATTTCAGTTAAAAAGAATTGAATTAAGACAAGTGAGTTAAATAAAATGGTTTTATTTTTCTGTTTTTGATGCACATGGATAAATTGATGAACAAATCACAAATATTCTATTCAGGTTGTAGTCAGTTAATCTATACAAATGAAATAAATTATGATTAATCATACATTTTCAAATAAGTTGAATGTAAATTAACAATGGTTGTGGGAGTGGATGTTTCTTTTTTTCAGTGGTTTCTACTAATCTACAATTGTTATGTCGCACAATTTGCAGCAATTGCCAGCAAAGTGTTATATTTTATGATAAAAGTGATGATGTCTGTGTTAATTTGACATGTGAATATTACTGAATAATCAACTTTCCAAATATGATTTGTTAACACCAGAAAACACATTACATAATCATGACAGTATTACATTGTTGTACATGGTTGCAATTGAAATGAAGTTTCATGCAGACACTGTTGATTAAATGAAATTAAGCATTTTCTCACCTTTTGTTTTTCTCACTTCATTGTATTAATTTTTCGTTCGTTTAAAGGGACAGTCGTATCAGGGTGGCTTTTTGTGGCAAAAAATAATCGCTTGTGTTCTCTTTATCAAGTTGTTTAATATTAATCAACAGAGAGGTTGCCCTAGTAACATGTTTCAACTGGTAGTGGTCGTATAATCATGTACTAATAAGTAATAACATTATATGCATAAACTTAAATGTCCCCTTGAATTTCGTTTCCACAATAAATACCCTGATAGGACTGTCCCTTTTAATACTTGTGTGACTTTACTGTTTGTTCATTTGCCAGTATTTACACTTTTACAACAGTTGTTCAGAACATATTAACTAGGATTTTTTGTCATATGTGCTTTATTTGGTGTGTTTTTAAATCTATGGACACAGGGTTTTAATAATTGTTAATACGATCTTGTACCACTGTACTGTCATGTACCGAAGGGTGATCATGTGTTTTATAAGTTTTGTTATTGGTAAATACGCATTGTTATTTGAAAGTAGCATTAACATCAATGTTAAGTGGTTTTCATTATGCAGTTTTTTACTTGTGTATTTTGACATTTCTTTTAGTACGCAAATACACAGCTTATCTGGAGCTCTGTACTTTCACCAAATTTGCTGAGTATCAATGCGTAGATGGAATTCTTAAGTCAGAGTTATGTCTGTTTGTATCATCAAGGGGGACAAGCCATGATAGAGTTCTGAAATCAGAAGCATGCAACAATATTTTTGCGGAGTTATGATGTTTTTATTTAAAAGAGATCAATGTTGCGAGCTATAATGGAAACCAATATCTTCTTTTATACATATTTTAACACTTTTAATCATTATGTGATTGTTCTGCTCAATATAAAGTAGGGATGTCACGATACACAGATTTTTCTATGCATTGTCTTGATTCTGTTCACGATTCGATACACAAATAGTTTTGTGATCCAAAATTTTGTGAATATGGAACCCAGAAATCAAGAGTTAGTGAAAATTCTTGTTCAGAAAGTGTATCTGTTGACGTTCACTTTGGGGAAAGTGATCATATAAGATTTACATAAAGAAGTTGTCTTGTTTTTTGGTTAAGTGTTGGCTACTAAAATAATAATCATATATCATATAGAAATACTGAATTTGGTTCAATGGTGTGTTATCTCTCTGCAGTAATGTTGCGTTAACTGTATTGTGATACGTAACGTATCATGACCTAAGTATCGTATCGTTAGGCACCTGTATCATGACATCCCTTATAGAAAGTGTTCATTGATTGTGTGTCCATATTAGTATTGAAAGCTTAGGTTAAAAAACCATTAGGTAAGTCACATCTTGCTGACTAATGTTCATGTTTGATCAACACCTTTTATGCATTGATTTTTGACTTATTGACAAAACCTACAATAGTCAATGACTATTGACAAAACAGTATTTTAAATAATAATGAAATGATAGTAAGGTTTATATGTATGATACAGGGAGCTGCGGCGACGGCGACAATGGCTCTACCCCAAGGTCTGTTCCAGCATCAACTACAAGCTCTCAGCTCCGCCGGCAACACAATACAGCTCCATCCTACTGGTACGTTTGTCCACATTAACAATATCAGATAAGAATGCAGTCTGATTAAAACCAACCTAGTTCCAAAGTATGAAACATTCAAAATATTAAATCTATCGGATATGAATCCTCTACACTAGGCCTGACCGCACCCCCTACCTCGCATGTTTTTTACCAGTTTAGCTCAGCAGAAACCCAGTTAGCGGACCAATCACATTGTCTTGCTCATAAGACCGCTAGCATCGATCATATTCCGAGTGTACTTGACAGGAGATACTTGCTCCTTGCTGATATCGATGGCTTTTGTCAACAGCTTGTGATTGGTTAGCTGAGTTAACTTCAGAATATGCGATCTACAGAGCTGCTGTTTGACTGAGTGGAGAGGAACCTATCGAAATTACAAGTTCAATTCTCTCCATTCTCCAACCATGTTCATTCTGTGTGCCCTAAGAATCGAATGTCCAGCATGATATTATCAATCAATTAATAGGCCCCAACCACTCTCCAACCATTTCATGCAATATCCTACTGTTCCACCCTGCAGGTAACGGTCAGTTTATCCCGGTGTTGTCCAACCAGCTACAGGGTCACCAGCCGGCCACCATCACCACCACACTGCCTCACCAAACCATCATCCACACCGGTCAGCTAACCCAGAACATCCCCGGCATGACCAGTCTACAGAACGTCCAGATCGCACCCGGCCAGCAGATCCGCCAAGTAAGTTTTAACAACCTCTTGATTGCATGAGGTAGACTCATTGTAACAGGTAGACATATACTAAGAGCTGCTGAGCAGTGATATTGTTACTGGACATAGCCCAATGTTTTTGTGAATGTATACATGTATGTTTATGAAAATAACACCATGTTTTTTCAGCAGCCTGATAACAAAGTAGTCAATGTGGTTGTAGAAATATTCCCAAACTATGATAGAACCATAACTGCAGTTTAGGGGAGAATACATCATTCAGATAACATCTCCTTTTTGGGTATTCTTATTCACAACCATATCATATGTTTATAAATGTCAAAAAACATGTTACTTTATACTACAAATTAATGACAATTTGGTATTTGTAATGTGGGTAATTTTGTTTTATCAAGCCAAATTTTATTGTCTGCTTTGTAGTTTAAAACAATAAATTAGCAGCCTATCAATTGTAGGGGCTGCTTTAGTCTTTGGGAGGTTTCCAACAAAATGTCTGATGTTCTTTTTCTATTTTTTATTCCCTTAGATGGCACCTGGCCAGCAGATCCGCACCACAAACCCAGTAAGTTTGAACAAAGTTTTTGGTATTGGGCGAGTCTTCTTAGAAGAAACTGACTTACCGTATTTCCTCTAATAAGCGCCCGGGCGCTTATTTTTTCAGCACCCCTTTACCCCCCGGCGTTTATTAGAGGCCCGGCGCTTATTGGAGACCCGGCGCTTATTTCTTTCCCAGAAATTTAAAATTGTTTTAAGCCGTCTTTTACCATGAATACCTGTAAAATGTTTACTGAGGGAGCCTTTTTCTAATGGTTAGGACCCGGCGCTTATAAGAGGCCCGGCGCTTATTAGAGGCCCGGCGCTTATTGGAGACTCAGCGCTTATTAGAGGAAATACGGTATCTCAAAGAACCATAACGTAACCTAGGATAAAAATTAGAGGCCCAGAGGTGGACCAAGAGATGTCTTTCATAGATGACAATGTGTCTGAAGATGATCATGACGGATCCAAAAGAACCAAGTTTTATTGTTTTTTAGCTTAGAGCCCACACAAATTTGAGAAATAGGATACCACAATCATTAAAAAGGCTCCTATCAATATGGTTTGTTCAGAATTGCTCAAAAAAACCCACAAGATGTGATCATAGATAAGTTTGTAAAAAATTATATAAGTTGTCATTATTTACAGTGAGTAACGAATGTTACGTAAGGTAATAAACATTTCAGCTTCAAAACCTCTTCAAACCATGTCTCCAAGCAGTATCTGAAAAAGCATTATTTATGTGGAGCACTTAATCCAAAGTGAAGGAATTTCAATGGTAATGCTGACGTTTCATGTTATTTCAGAACATGGCCCAGTTAGACGGTGCTGGAGACACGAGCTCCTCGGATGATGACGAGTACAATGATAACGATGATGACGATGATAACGATGAAGAGAACAATGAGGAGGAGGAGCAGGGAGAGGAGGAGGTGAGTTGGAGGAAATAATATGTCAACAAGTTCAGATATAATTATAATAGAGGATATCTGTCTTTTCTTGACTAATACAATGTTTATCTCATTGAGTGAGGTGGAAAGTATTTAACTTCTCTACCTCACAAGATGAGATAAACATGGTTTTTGTCTAGAATTGACAGATATTCTAATTATTATATGATGAAATTGTTCTAATTACGTCAAAAAGCACAATTTCATGTTGAGCGGCTGCTTGAGAGAGCTTGTCACTGCGGTAACATGACGTCATATGAGAAATCATGACATCATGAACTCATGAACTTGACGTCACTGGAGTGGTGATAAAGTTTATCAGTAGAGTGACGACAAAGGTTATCGCCACTGTAGCCAGATAGCGGGTTTATTGATAGAACAGAATATCTCGCCTTAATCATCTATAATAAAGGAAAACATCACTGTTGGCGTGCACATACTCATTCTCCTGAATACTTCATAAATGTCAATTCGGTTTCTTCTCAGTTTATTCAAATATTCTTCATTCTCATTCATATACATTCAGGTCAGATTCTTCATAATAATTTGATGGTAGTCTAATGAGTAGTATTGAATTTGAATAGTTGGTAGAGTGGGAGTGTAATGACTGCAAAAATAAACAAAAAGACTTGATAAGTGAATTATACAAATATTGAAATATTGAAATGCGTTTTGAATTAAGCTTGAAATTTTATATATTGTGTTTGTGTGTATTGCATGTGTAATAGTTACCATTTTTAGCTCATCAGGACTGAAAGTCCAGATGGGCTTATGGCATGGCCCGTCGTCCGGCGTCCGTCCGTCGTCCGTCCGTAAACTTTTGACACTTTCGACTTCTCCTCATGAACCATACACATAAGAGAGCTGAAATTTTTTGTACAAGTACCTTAGCATATGGAGATTCTAATTTGTAACTTTGGTGACCCTGTGACCCCAAATAGGGTCACAGGGGTCACAACTTTAAAAACCTATTTTCATATTCTTCTCCAGTTCCAGAAGGACTAGAGAGTTAAAAATGATATGTGCAGACTCCTTGGCCAATGGGGATTCTAATTTGTAACTTTGGTGACCCTGTGACCCCAAATAGGGTCACAGGGGTCACAACCTTAAATACTTATTTTCATCTTCTTCTCCAGTTCCAAAAGGAGTAGAGAGTTAAAAATTATATGTGCAGACTCCTTGGACAATGGAGATTCTAATTTGTAACTTTGGTGACCCTGTGACCCCAAATAGGGTCACAGGGGTCACAACCTTAAATACCTATTTTCATCTTCTTCTCCAGTTCCAAAAGGAGTAGAGAGTTAAAAATTATATGTGCAGACTCCTTGGACAATGGAGATTCTAATTTGTAACTTTGGTGACCCTGTGACCCCAAATAGGGTCACAGGGGTCACAACCTTAAAAACCTATTTTCATATTCTTCTCCAGTTCTAAAAGGACTAGAGAGTTGAAAGTGATATGTGCAGACTCCTTGGACAATGGGGATTCTAATTTGAAACTTTGGTGAACCTGTGACCCCAAATAGGGTCACAGGGGTCACAACCTTAAAAAGCTATTTTCATATTCTTCTCCAGTTCTAAAAGGACTAGAGAGTTGAAAGTGATATGTGCAGACTCCTTGGACAATGGGAATTCTAATTTGTAACTTTGGTGAACCTGTGACCCCAAATAGGGTCACAGGGGTCACAACCTTAAAAACCTATTTTCATCATCTTCTCCAGTACTAAAAGGACTATAGAGTTGAAAATGATATGTGCAGACTTCTTGGCCAATCAGGATTCTTAATTGTAGATTTTGTGACCCTGTGACCCCAAATAGGGTCACAGGGGTCACAACCTTAAAAACCAATTCTCATCTTCTTCTCCAGTTCCAAAAGGTCTAGAGAGTTAATATTGATATGTGCAGACTCCTTGGACAATGGGGATTCTAATTTGTAACTTTGTTGACCCTGTGACCCCAAATAGGGTCACAGGGGTCACAACCTTAAAAAACTATTTTCATCTTCTTCTCAAGTTCCAAAAGGTCTAGAGAGCTGAAATTATATGTGCAGACTCCTTGGCCAATGGGGATTCTAAATTGTAGATTTCGTGACCCCATGACCCCAAATAGGATCACAGGGGTCACAACCTTAAAAACTTATTTTCATCATCATCTTTAGCTCCTAAAGGTCTGTTGAGCTGAAAGACTGCATGTAGACTCCTTGGCCAATTTGGATTCTAAACTGTAGGTTTTGTGACCCAATGACCCCAAATAGGGTCACAGGGGTCACAATCTTAAAAACCTATCTTTCTCCATTAGATGACAGTCTATGGCAAATTTATTTCTCCTTGGATATTTTAGTGTGGACTTCTTTCACTGTCTGATATTGGCGATCTAGAAAGTGTTGAATAATAATACATTTGTTTTGTAATTTTTTTATGGGTTTTCTTGCAATAGGTAACATCAGTTTCATTTTTAGCTCATCTTGCCTGTATAAAGCAAACTTGATATGATGCCTGATGAGCTACAGAGCCAATGGCTCTATTTTTAAAGAACCTCTGTACATACTTATCTTCATGACACGCCACACACGTGGCTGCAAGCGCTCATGACTGCACTCTTCACTCTTGCTAAGATGCCAAACAGAGTGGCCTCCCTTGGCCATCAATAGAAAAAAGAAATGCTCATAATATATATATCTAGGTCTATAGGTTTTGACTGTTACAATCACAATCTAATCCAAAAATCTCTAAAATCAACGAGTCTTCCATAAAAATAATACTTCATTGTTATGAGGAGGCATCCTGCACCCAAAGGATCTACAATAGTTCATTTTGTCTCATGCTATATTTCTTTGACTTCAGGAACCCCTGAACTCAGGAGACGACGTGAGTGAACAGGACCCAGATGAGTTGTTTGATACAGATAATGTGGTAGTCTGTCAGTACGATAAGGTGAGTGGATCCAATATAATTATTGTATAAGTTAATATGTAAGAGAGAAGGGCTTTCTGTCAAAGAATTAACCACTGCATGAGTAAGCAGCTGGGGCGGGGGGACTTGGCCTAAGCCCCAGGAAGCGGCCAAGGGGCTCTAGCCCGACCCTGCGGCCGATACCGAGGGCAGGGACATTTTTTGACGGAAAACCGGAGGGAGAGGCCTTTCTCTTTCTTATATGCCGAAATATATCACAGGTTTTCACTGAAAGGTTTTATTTTAAACCTTCTATGAATGGAAAAGAACCACCCTTAAAATATCCCTTTAATCATTCAAGTCATTAGAATAAGAGGACCAAGGATTCTTTTCATTTCATCAAGTCGTTGTGGCGTAGGTTTCAAATTCGCCACGTTCTGTAGCCAAAAACATTTGCATTTTTGTATTTGACTTTGGAGTTATTTTTCGAAGTGGTATTTCATGCAATTAAAAAAAGGTTGTCTTTTGCAAATTGTTGATCTTGATTTTTATGCATTTCAGATAAACCGCAACAAAAACAAATGGAAATTTCACCTAAAGGATGGAATTATGAATCTCAACGGTCGTGACTTCGTGTTTCAAAAGGCAACAGGCGACGCCGAGTGGTAGCAAGATCTAGTGTTAATGCTTGTGTATATAAACATTGTACATATCAGAGACATACGACTCGTCAAAATATAGTCGACCTTGCCAAGGTTGACAGAAAAATCAAACTTTGTCAAAATGGCGTAACTGAGACAGATTGTGATTGTTTTCCTGAAGGAGACACAGAGCCAGTAAGGGATAAATCTAAATTTAAGATTTATTTCCCATATTGTAGTAAGATCTACAATCTTTGTGAATATTTTAAAAATTTGTTTGATAATGCATAACTTTAAGATTTGAAAATGTGTTTGAATATTGAATCAAGATTTTGCCTAGTTCACAAGTTTTTTTTGTTTCAAGTTAAGGTCATATTTACAGAATTACAAATATGTAGAACCCTTATAATAATTAAATGGTTTGTTTAAAGCTGATAAGTTTACCATCACATGGTAATGTTAAGTAGGCCAGCGGCCAAATTCTTTTAATCCATTTATTTCTGTAAATTTGCAAATCTGATAGGTAGGCAGAGGTTAATATCAGTTTGTTTGTCAATTTATTGTTCGAAAGATTTTGCTAATTGACCAAAAATGTATGTTTTCTCTTTAATCAATGTTACTATTGCCATTACAACTTGTATGAATAAGTTGTTTCCCTGTGCCTTGATTGTTGAAATATCCTTAAACTTAAACATCCTTGTATAGCAATTTCCTTAATGAATCTTTGTGATAACACTAAAATAGCATTGAAACTATCCACAAGACTTGCCCTATAAATAAGTCTTTCAAACAAATGTCCGGCTTTTGGACATGAGAAATTTAACAACAATCAAAATATACTGAAAAGCTTTGGATAAGCAACTCAAGGCTTGTTTATCAAATATGCTTCATGCTTGATCATAAGCAAAAAAATGTATCTGTTTAGAAGAACGAAACTATAAAGTAATGAAAATTGAAAACTGGACAACAAAGCTTGTCAATAACTCTGTCATTTTATTTTTTTCAAGTCAAATCAGATGTTAGATAAATTTGACGTTTCAAGATGAATACATGAAATGTTTATTGTACGAAATTAATCAACAAAACATGACCATGAAAATCAAAGTCCTTAAAGACACCTATCTTCTGCTTTCATCCGCCATCTTGAATTTTTAGCAATACAAGAAATCAAAGCATCTGTATTACGCTAAATTGTTAACACAGATATGATACAACTAATTGGCTGATACAAAATGAACATATTTACAAATATTTCATGAAGCTTAAGATCAGTTATGGACAAGAGTAATGAGTTCAGCTCTGTTGTTCGGCTTCATTTCACAATGTTTTTCTTTTTTGATTGATGCGCTCTAGTCTTTGTCAAGTTGTTAAATCTTGAACAACTATGATGTTTACCTCAATAACATTTTTGAATTCAATGAGAAATGTTCATGTTATGATCACATTTATGTACAAAAAGAAATTGTGATTTTTATTTCCTCAAGATATACCCTGTTAGGACTATTTCTTTATGTAATGTGTGAAATAAGGCCTAGTATCGGACAGCCAAAACCCTGTCATCTTCCTATGGGAAGCCTAAAACTCCAGTTTTTAATGTGTCAGGTTTATGCCTTGCTGCATGCACTTGAATTTTCTGTGCTTGCTCTACTATGAGAGAAAGCAATAATCCAATCAGAGGTAACTGGAGGTTGCTACAATTCGCCTGTAGGGACGCTGATATCAGCACAGAAAACTCAAGGGTCAGCAGCAAGGCATAAAACTGACAGTTCAGAAACACTTTGCGCATGAAAACCTGGTTACTGTTGAGCCTTTTCCTTCATTCTCTCATGTTAAAGAATGGCATCTTATAAAGTTGATTGTACTAAGAATTAGCAGAAAGGCCCAGTCTGTAGATGGTTGCAAGGGCCTGTACAGATACATTGTGTTGCATTCTGTGTGTAAATACTATTAATTATGGAAAGGGATTGAGTTTGATGTACATAATCATGTTATAAGTCTGAGATCAGGAACACAATAGTCTCTGGTCTTGATTCTCTACTGACAACATAATGGTTTTGTCCTCAGGTTTTATAGTGACAGTGTTCCATCATTTAGGTCTGGGTCCCGTTGCACAAACACTAAGGTGACCTTTAGTTCCTAAGGTAGCCTTAGTGCAATGTTAAAGGATGGCACTAAGGTTAACCTTAGTGTTATGATAGTTTTGAATTGTTCAGATTCGAGAACATAACCCTTGCCACAAATCTCATTGAAACCAGTCTAAAACTTCTTACCCGCTATAGCTAAAAAACAGTGACAAGTGACAGTTTTGATCAGATTTCAGTGAGATTGATATGAGTAATGGCCTGGAATCCTACAGCTCCCAACAAGGTAATAGGAAGTTTTTGCTTTGAAAGATTGAAGTTATCCTGTTTGATAAAATATACTGCATAATTTTGTGTCCATAATTTAGAGTGTTTAGATTAAATGAAGCAAAACTTTATGTCAAAAATCACAAATTTACCTGAAATGTTTTATTTATGTGATCAATCAAATAGCTTATGATCAATCTAGTTAAAGGGGCAGTAGCACATTTTTAGGGGGAATATAAGGTGATGTCAGAAAAAGGAAAATAAATGGTTCCAATTGAAAGGCAATGTATTCAAACTAAATGAAGCAGTAATAATTCAAATATATAACGTAAAGTTTAACCATACGATTCCTTTTTCTTACACAAAATGAATTAAAGGTGTTCACAAAAAATGGCCGCCAATGGAGTTTATGTGAATCTTCATACTTTGTCCTCTGACTATGGATGATTGACTTGTGTTATGAGCTTTTTAACAATGCCAAAATAATACATTTAACATTAACTCACAATTATCAGTGAAAATTTAAAAATATAAAATTATCAAAAAACGTGCTACTGCCCCTTTAAAGCTAAGCTACGATTTTATCCTTATTTACCTGATACTACTTGGTATGATTAATGTGGTGGTTTTGACAAAAATCGCAATTTCAAAGTTTTTGATAGGCATTGTCACAATGATGCTGGGAAATGTTTTGGGTTGAACTAGTTACTAGAATTGAAAGTATTTGGCTATGCAAGTGTTATTGTCATCTTAAACTATTTTTCTGAGAGAAGTAATTCAGATTTGTGTTGAAACCTATTTTAGTTCTTTAATTGTGCAATATTATTCTATAGTCTTAACCAAAGATCTGGGCCTACTCTTCTCCTTACCTTAATGATTGAGTATCTGATATATATTGTACAAAAATCAACCAGTACTGTATGCATGAACAAAAACTGAACTTTATTTTGATTGCACGCCGGCATTTGATAAACTATCATGATATTCCAATTTTTAGTGTTAACTTTATTTCCAAATGTTTGGTTTTTCATCCTTTTCCTTTTCAAGACTGCTAGATACAAAGTTTCTTCAATGAAAGATTTCATCTATATTAAAGTCAAGTTTTGAATTTTTGATAATCATGAGAAAATGTGAAACAATGTTTTGTGATTCTTTTTGGTAATAAAAAAAATAAACATTTGGTATTTTGAAGAGTAAAGTATGCAAAACTTTGAATCTTCAGATTAATATCACGGCCATAATAATCTTGAAAAGGGTTTTTCTAGGAATGACCAAAATGTTGATATTTTCTTAAAAATTTGTTTGAAGTACACTATAGTCTTGATTTTCAATTACCCTTTAAATAAAGAGTTGCAATGCAATCTAAGGACAAGGAGTATGAACGTAATTTACTTCACAATTTTTAGAGATAAGTTATTTGTACTAAGTGATCGGATATATGAAATTCAAATTGAATTAATTTCTTAGAAAATATCTATTCCTGTTTGTAGACTCACTGTTCTCAAAAGGGTAAACTCAAGTCAATTTAGAGTATTATGTCTGCTAGTTGCTGATTAAACTCTAGGCCCACTACACAGGAAATTGAAAATAATAAATAATTTAAAGAATGTACAATATAGATAACAATACCCACTCTCTATACACTAGCCTCAAGGACAGACAAGCACCAAGTTTTCCAATTTCCGGCTAGACAGATACCCTTGACCGGGTGACTCTGATTGGTAAAATTTTAGACATGGAGTTCCAATCTTTGTCTATTTCGACAATCGACTTTCATCAAAAGAAATTTTTGAAACCCTTGACGAAAGGGACTCTTGATTGGTCAAATTCGAAACAGTGAGTTTAAATCCATGTCTATTTCGACAATCACCTTGCATCAAAAGAAATGTTTGTGGAGTCATGTCTAGGGTTTCTGTATGGAAGATGATACTCGTCGTGTGTTCATTATGAAATATTTGTTGGTAGAGGTTAATGACAAGATTGTATTTAAGGGAATCTTTATCCGTATACAATTAGTAAGAAAGCTTAAAGTTACAGCAGATGACATTTTGTAAATGACCGCTGACCTTCCTTTAGCATATTGTATTGGGGAGGGGGTATTGCTATCTCTATTGTATATTCTTTTCAATATTGATTATTTTCAATTTACTGTGGCTTAATAGACTCGTTCATATCAGAAGCCAAGAATGAGAGCCTAATTTAGCAAAGTTAATGAGGCCTTATATCTTGTCAATGTGAGATTTCAAGATTGATTTATTTATCCCGTTTGGAACCAAGGATATGGTTTTGTTGTACATAAAAGGAGATATTTTGTTTCTAAGTCATTGTGCTACTCTCATCTGTATTGAACTTCATGCGACACATCTGAATGTTGTAAAGTATTTATATGAAATAAAACACTTCCTAAGATGCTTGAGTTGTTTATCCTTATAGAACTAGACAGTTTGTCTGTGTGAATCCTGTGTACTTCACCATGTCTTGACACAAAGCCTGGAACACACTTGGAGAACAAGGGTAGCATGGCGTGAAATGTTGGGTATTGGCTTTCAATACAAGGCAATGGACGAATCAAATGAAAATGTGTCTTGGGTTGCATCAATTATCTCATTTGTGAACTCCAAAAATTACATACATTTCAGTTAGATATTGGACTTTTTTATAAACATATGATATGTGTAGGATCAAAACCAAGCCAGAGGTGTTGTTGATAATGTAAGCCGGCGGCAGAGGGAAATTGGAAAGGGCCGACAGGCCCGCCCCAATTTCCTGAGGCTGAGAGCTTACATTATCAAACAACACCGAGGGCAGGTTTTGATCTAACTTATGAACCGAGATAAAACGTAGTAACAAAATTATTTCAATAATAAGTATAAAAATGGATTCATTGATTTTTACTGGTAGGGAATCGCCATGAGCAAACGGAAAGCACATCCGCGCCCTGACCGTGCTTTGCGCTCGCTACCCAAGCCGTGAACGTGAAATGCATGCGCTATCTGCCTCGTGAAGTTCACACGATTGTCACTGTGGAAAATACATCATTGTTCTCGTGGGCCTTTATAGCCGAGTTGTCAAAGGCGCCAGTTTAGTAAGCAAGTGGTGAAGAGTTCGAAACCAGGCATGCGAACATTTTATTTGTGATTTGTCAAAAATGTGATATTTTGTGATGGTATTTATTCGAAGAAGGACTTTGAAACAAAGTATTTCAAAACGTGTATAATCCCAATCAAAATAAATTTCCGATAAATTCTAGAGTAAGCCCCGGGCTTTCCTAGAGAAAGCCAAGAGCATTCTTCAAGAAAGCCCTGGGCATTCTTGGAGAATGCCCGGCAAAGAGGTTTATCCGGTAAAAGAAGAACCTAATAGAACAATAGAGTGACGTCACAGGAGGTTTATAAGACCCAAAACAGCACAAATAATAAAAGTTAATAAAAATCAGTTCCTATTCTGAAAATTGTTATTTTCAGCTCATCTGGTCTGTAAGGCCCGATGGGCTTAAGGCATGGCATGGTGTCCGGCGTCCGTCTGTCCGGCGGTAAACTTTGTGGAATTTCGACTACTTCTCGAGAACCATAAGGCCTAGAAAGCTGAAACTTGGTTTACAGACTCCTTGGCTAGTGAGGATTATGAATTGTAGCTTTGGGCGCCCTGTGACCCCTACTAAGGGCCAAACAGGGGCCGCGCCTAAAAAACCTGTGTACAGACTCCTTGACTAGTGAAGATTATAAATTGTAGCTTTGGTGGCCCTGTGACCCCTAATAAGGGCCACATATGCCACGCCCTAAAAACCTATTTTCATCTTCTTCTCCAGAACCATGAGGTCTAGAAAGCTGAAACTTTGTGTACAGACTCCTTGACTAGTGAGGATTAAAAATTGTAGCTTTGGTGGCCCTGTGAAACATTGGTACAATCGCATAATCACTATCTATCACAAAATCGCATTTGCTTTGTGGTCCTCGTGTTGAATGATGGAGAGGGTGATATCACAATTTATGCAGAGTGCTAGGTCGCTATTTGTCATACACAAAAAAAACAATTTCTTGCTATAATATAATAGAATATTAATGGGTTTACATATATGTAGGTCTTTTATATCACATTAGCAACTATTTTCAGTTTGATGGTAAATCCAACGCTCTCGAGCTATTATGACAGCGCTGACAGAGCTCTTTTGTAAGGCCCTCTTATAAGAAAGGTTTAGTTTGAGTTGTTTGATATTTACGGACGCTTCTGTTCTTTCCAATCCTTTCAGGATATCGGTCATAACAATGTTTTATGACTAGTTGGCGGTTTGTAAAATAGATAAGACATGGGCATTATCAATAATAAAGGATGTCTGCCCTCGTGCCCACGGGCAAAGATCCTATAATATTGATAATGCCCATGGACAATGTCTTATCCATAATATAGCATTCAACTTAACTAAAGGCAATAACTTCCCAAAGAGTCTATAAGGTAAAGACATATAGGAAGTTAGTTACGAGTTACAATTGTTGCAAAAAAAGGGATAAATTAAAAATAATTACCTATTATATTGACATGACCAAACCTGGTGGCGTTTGATTAGAATAGCAAACCGTGACTATTACAAATAGAAAAACATTCAAATGTTTTCATAAAGGGGTAGATAAATTTGCTTTCGAATTTTATCTCTCATATTTACAAGGTTATCACGAGTGGCATATACTCTATAAACCCCTTTGCATATCACAGGTGTTATAATAACACCATTAACAAATATGACAGCAAAAACAAATCTAATGAAAACTTACGTTGCTTTATAGGGGAACATAAACACCTTATATAACATTAACTCCGAGACTTTCATAAATTGAAAACGAAACCCTTTACCAACAGATCAGACGTGGGTAATTGAGGATGAAAAGCTTAAAGTTATTACCACAAATCCATGGTAAGATAGACAACTAACTTTTAGATACAACATCAAAGCGTTTATAGCGTCTTGTGATATTTGGCATCTATCATGCTTGACACTTCAGTTACAGAAAGCCTGCTTTTGTAACTTCATTACAGTTTTGTCTTTGTCCGGGCTCTGCTTGTCTTTCGGATAGCATACCATGTGTATTTTAGGCGACTTGTATAATGTTTGTAAGACTTGTTTGATACAATGGTTATTGTTTTAGTGGAAGGTTCTTTGATATATCAGACACCGACAGCTAAAAAGGTGAAGCTTTTGTACACGTGTTAAATTCATTAGGTAATGTGTGAGCCGATCTTAAGCAGATTCCTTGGTCTACGATAGGTGGTACAATCAGAAAAGTATACTTCTCAAAAGAAGTTAAGGGTATTTTTTCTGCCTGACTTTGGTCTATATATGAAAAGAAGTAAATTCAATTTCCCAAGCACAAATTCTAGAATGGTTTATATTAATTATTTTTGTGATTGGAGACAATTTCTAAGCATTCAAAACTTCAATTGTACAGAAATGAAAATAGTTTTTCGGCTACGAATAATATTTGGCAATTTTGTGAATTCGAATGTACAGAATTGCTCTATCAAAATTACATGTTCAAACCATACTTTAATGATGGAAACAGGAAGAAACTTGACATCGTTAGAATTGAAATATATTTTGTATTCAATCTTTAACTTGATTAAGATTTACATTTATTTAGATTGATTTTGTAACATACAATGAGTCAAAATACAGTTTTTGTATGATATGTTCATTTAACGATCTACTCTTACAAATTATCATACTTTTCCCCCGTGCTATGACATGTTTATTCAATTACTATCATATCAAAATCCTGATGTTGTTAATTCTTTTGCAAAATTCATCTTCCTCACTAAGAGGTAAAGAACTCTTATGTCATAAATATTGACAATATATGTCATGTTATATATGCAAAATATATTGAGTATGTTGACTTTCTCTTATGTTATATTTAAGTATGATGTAATTATGTTCATGTTAAATAAACTTTCTGTAACTCTCAAATGTCACACAATCTTTGGAAAAAAATGCATATATACTGTATACATGCATTGTTATATAAGCACTGACTAAAATGCTTCTCTCCTTTTCATAAGAATCCTATAAGCATATTTAGAAAAGGGTATTAAAATCTTTTAAAATTTCTGTCGAACTTGTGATCTCTTGTATTATTAAATCCTGTTATTATTAAATCATGTGTAGTTACTTTTTTTGGTGGAATTTAATTTTTTATAGTCAATATTACATTAATCAACCGTTACATTAGGACAGCTTGTCACCCATTACATATTTTTCTTTTGTAGTATTAGCGTCTCAAATACTTATTATAGGTTTCACAAAGAACTTCCTGATAATAAGAAAAAGTTACTTGTTAAAATGGTGAGAATAGATGTCTTAAATTACAAAAGTGATTTAATTTAAATCTTTAAACCAAAAGTGACTCTTTTGATTTACCCAAATATGGCTTTTCATTCAACATTGTTCATTTTCAAAGAAGATCGCCCCAGAAATGGTAATATGTGTTGACATCACACTGAAATTCTTGAAATTGTTTTCTAGATACCATAGAACAGGTCCTCCGTGTTCCAGTATAGTATTCGTTCATCTCTCAAGAATAAAAGGACGTCAAGTTAATTAAAGAAGCACTTGAAAGTGCATAAAGATTAACCATGTCATTCATCATCGTACAAGTCTTCATGACGTCATCCGTGACGTCAACACGAGTCTCCAGCAATCTGAAGGGAAACACATTCTCTCTTTACCATATCCAATTTGATTAACAACACTGACAATGTGTTGTCTCGTTAAGAAACACGCTCTCTGGAGCTTCCTCTCTAATGCTAGTCAAAACTTTGATTCTAACTTTTTAAATAACTTTAAGTGTTTTCCGCTACCAATGTAAAGTTTTGAAAATGATGGAATAAATGTCCAAAAGATCCAGAATTATGTGGATCAAGTTATAAGCGAACAGAATATAGCGAATCATCAATTAACAAGTGTTGGTAATAGACGTTCACAGAGCTGTTTTAAAAGATACCAGTTCAAATTAGGAATTCTCGCCGCTCATGGCTGCAATAGTGCCCAAGCGGGGCTAAACAATAACTCACTCACTCAAGTTAGAATTTTTTTGCGCGTTCGGCTTCGAATCTCGCTAGGGGTTCGCAACTTTTCCTGTAGAAGAGAACTGTTCTATACGCACTAAGGTTAGGGTGCATTTGCTAACCTGAATTCCAGCAAAGTGGCACCAATGGTTCGCTAGTTCCAACCGACATTGGAGGAGTTCTTGTGGTTGAAATAGCCGCAGTGTTTGAATCGACTTGTGGCTGTTTCTCAGAATTTATAGCTTGTGTATCAGATATATGTGCTGTTATTATCCAGAGATTTGTCATGATTTGATATGTGACTGCCATCAAGTAATATTACAATTGTACCTGGAAAAGCTGCAGCTTACCTGAGTGAAAGAAAGAAAACAAACATCAGTAAATATTGGAGTTTAAATTTGTATGAAGTACTCTAGAGGTGCTAAGTAATATGTAAGTTTAGCAATTACAAGATCAACGTAAAAACAATATGATAAATCTATTACACAATAATATGAATGAATCGACGTCAAATATAAAGCTCTTAGACAGGCCAATGCTATCCGGTAACTAATGTTATCATCGCATCAATTGTGGCCAGTTTGGTTCGTTTAAAAAAGGTTGATTGTTTATTTAATTTTCAAGAACGCATTTCTGTGTGTCGTGTCTGAGGCGATCACGTGACCTCACGAGATGTACAACCCTGCACGTGCAAAACGTGGAACACGGCTTTGCACGATGAAATTAACAATTCATTGTCCTATTGAAGGTTCTTTGTAGTTGAACGAGTTGTGTAATGTCAACGTTGTGAAATCATTGTTAAATATGCTTCACATTTATTCAACCTTGTGGGGGATGTAGCTTGTTATTTTACGAGGTATATCCAGACTTCGTGTAATTGTTATATGGTAATTTGTTTCCTTGCTTGGCCAGTTGACTAATAAGTCAAATGTCCCGCGAGGAAACATCAAAGGCTTGAACAATAGGTCATCAGAAAATCATTATAAATTAGATGTAATGGCCGTGTTTTCTTTCTTATCATACAACTTGACACAGCAGGATGTGTACTTTTAACTTCAATCGGAAATCTTGAGAGAGCAAAGCGTCGTTATTGCATTGTTATATAGAATAATTCACAACGAAATACATTCATATTCCCAAAATGGTTGTATAGACATAACTGATGCCATTGATGATTGTGTGGTGTTTGATTGAAAATTGTTTTTGTTTTATAAAGTGTGCCAGTCCTTTATACTTTTAGATTTTGATAGACTACTATCAATTAATCTATCTATCAATTATATAACATTTAAACAACATCTTTGATTTTATCTAGTAAACTATTTACTATAAAGACCTGACTGAATTGTTTCGGATTAGATGATAAAAAAGTATTTTCAAAGGTTTTAAAGACAACTGTTATTATAAAAATAATATTATTCCAAGATTTTACTTTTAAATGAAAATTATACATATATCGCCAAACTAATCGTGAATGGGAGAGGCCTTCCCTCCAAATCTTACATTGTCATGTACTCGAAATTGATATCTCTTGTAGAATTTGAGGATGTCCAATTAACATACGAAAACATCAACTGTATGATGTACATCCTTTTAATATAGCAAAATGTACTTTTTATATCGAAATACAGAGCCAAGTTCATAACAATGGCGGTTATCTTATCAAGGGAAGTAGACAACATTACTCATTCTACTGGCACATATTCTGTGATCTTTTGATCAAATATTTACAATATAAGCGTTTCGTTCAAAGGCGGGGTACACGGGGAGATATCCGTCTCAAGCTTGGTGTTATGCGACGAACCGAAGGCGAGTTGCATAACACCAAGCGAGAGGCGGATATCTCCCCGTGTACCCCGCCTTTGAATGGTATAACGAATTTATCTTACCGAATGTTTAACAAAACGCATTTAATATGAAGATAAAGGGTAAGAAATTCGTAAGTCATTTGACTATAGTTTGTTCAAAGCTACATATCAGTTGATCAAAAGTAACCAGCTTAATCATGTGTTCGAGGTAACATACATTGTACATTTCAAGACGCTCCGTCTGCACGCTTTTTTCATGCTTTTTATGTGCCGGGGTAAAATGATTTATTCCCCCGCTCAAGAGAGGGATATCAGTATTTATTCAGGGTCACGTGGACCAATCAGAGTTCGAGATTCTTACATGAGGTAGGATAAAGTGTGTTACCTGCAAGATTGATCAGAGCTATCATAATAAGGTCTTTTGTTTTGCTTTTTCTTGATCTTTAAATTGCAGATATTTCATTCATAGAACCCTTTTAGTGTCAATAGCACTTTACCTTTTACATATGTTTACCAACGAAGCCAATGTCTTTGAAATGTCGTTTGATGTTGAATCGCTTGGCAACAGTTCTCTGATTTCGATTATTAAACGTTTGACGCATTGACTATTCCAGTTTTAGAAAATGGTTTCAAATTTTCAAATTATTTTCCCTTTTAAAGTATAATTTTTAATAAAATTGAGAAAATAATCCGTATACCTTTAACCATTTAAAGCATAACAAACAAATTATTTCAAAGGAATAGCAAAGGCCTTAGATTCGAAAATATAGAATATAGAAGATCAAAATCCCATTTATCCAAAAATTGTTAAAATGTTCTGACTTTTTTTCGATTCGTTCTATTTCAAAGACCTTGCCTGTCAAATTATCAATGTGCAGCTGTGTAACCAAGTTTATTCTCGGTAGACGCATACATTGATCAATTATGTTATTTCTGGTTTATTTTTCTGCCTCTTACTGTACCTAACCTCAGATTGTAATTACCCGGATAGCTATTAAATTACTCGGGTTCATAGGAATGTGGTTACCAGCATGAAGTACAACTCTGGTTGAAGGTGAGATCAAAAGGACACGAGACTGCTTAACTGTAGGTCGTCTCATCTCTTACGATCTGCAAACAACAAGCAGACCAAGCAATCTTATTGATCAATGCATATGTTTTGGAACAACGAGAGGGACTCTTAACAAGAGTAATGCAATAGGCAGAACGCACAGAATAAATATTTGCCTTATGTTTGGGATTATTTAAGCAATTGGGTTGTTTGAAAATATCTCAAATGGCTGTCTTTTATATATCACGGGCTACTGATTTCACTTCCTTAAATGGAATTAGATATAGATATAGATATGGAAATAATCCGTTGAGGTTCAGTGAGTTATTTACGAGTATATCTAAAATAATGTTTTCTATTGGCGATCTTTCCTTTATTTTTCTGACAATCTAAATTGTAATTAGATTAGGATTTTCATATAAAAAGATATGTACTGTAACCACAGATAAATTACTGATTTCATATTTTGTCTACCAAATGTACGTTCAGGTAAGTTTACTTATAGGAATCTTTTGCAACTTTGTAATGATGTCACGAAACTAAAACTGTAAATATTTGCTTTTCTATTAAATATTTACTATTTTAGTCCATCGTTCGATTTATGCAGACTTGTTGCCCCGATCTAAATAAACTAATTAGAAGGCAGGCAGCATTTGAACCTATTAGGCCTCATCATATTACAATAACTAGCGAATAACAGTAATTATAAGTTTTTGTTGGGAAGTTAATCACAAGTCTGGAAAGTGTAGACAGTTGATATCTGAAAAGGGAAAAGGGCGTGCAAGTACTCTGTCTGCATCTATGTCCTCTATAAGCACACTGAATATTGATGCCCAATACAATTAAGGATTTGTATTACAATGCAAACGTGTCACTAGACAACAGAACAGTCGAATAAGGCCATTCCAGTAGCTCGTCTTCAACCTTCAGACGTTGTTAGTAACACACACTTATTTGCATCTGTCAACTGTTTGCATATTAAAACACGAAATGTTGACGCAACTGAAGCAGTCGTAGACCATCCGGGCCAACTGTGGCAGGCAGGGCCGCTTTATCCATGTTTTGTGCCTGAATGATTGATAAGAATTTAGAATAATTCTCACAAGACCACGCCATATTAGTGTTCATATGGTACACAAACGTCTTACAGCATACAACATATGGTGTCAATGTTCTTTCATGACCTTCCATTTCCGCAACTGCACAGACTGCAATGAGCAACTTGACAATCTTGATTATAGAACTTGGCAAAGTATCATTAACACTGATGAATCAAGGTCAAAACTCTCCCATCCAAACCGGCAAGAACTCATTTTCATCTAAGAATAGTTTCACCCGACATGCATACCATCGAACATTTGCGGTATGAAGCTCTTCAACAGCATCGGTAGACCACCTAAAAACATTTTCTGCAACTTTCAAAGCATCACAGAATGCAGACATGCTGTATTTTGATAAGTCATGGAAGTAAAACACTCTTTATTATAAGTATTAGAAATAGAATTTTAGTTTTATTGTCAGTACAGTATGAATACGTGTATTTTGTGCCCTGACCTCGTGTGCGAACACAGAAAAAGAAAGTAGAACTGTATCAAATAACAAAAAATAGTTCATCAAGAATGGTGAAAAGTATAATTTCTAAGATGTTATGATGTCTCCCTATGCAAAGAAAAACATAGTTCATTATGAATCTGGATCAGCATAGATGTGACTTATAGATCATTATATTAACTACACTTGTCAAATCCTCTTTTATATATAATTAATTTTTATACGAAACTCTTGGAAACCTATGTAAAGTATTTAAACTGTCAAGGTATTGATTTTTTAACTTGTCTGTACATATATTACTGGGAACCTTTTTATATGGGTCTTTAAAGACATTCTGATTTTATATTCTTGATTGTCAATGAAGATGGCTCGGGTCACAACAAACATTTTCGCTTTGTGTTAAAGTAATTTGAATCCTTTACAACAAATACTTAGATGCACACATGTTTTATGACACAGGAGTAATAGTTTCCACAAGAAAGTTATATGATTGTCAGATTATCGTTATCTTACGGTGTTTCTCAGACCCTGGTAATTGCTGCTTGGTAATTTGTTGCTTGGTTGACGTTTTGACTAATTAGTCTAGTGCTCCGTGAAAAATCTTCAAAGGCTTTTACAATAGTTCACCAGATATAATTATAGATATGATATATTTGGTAATTTCTTCCTTCCCTTCATCATGTTACCTGACGCGTACCTTGTTATAGGAATTTTCCCCTTTTCATATCGTTTACATTTTAAGAAAACAATTTGGTCTATCATTATTTAGAATCATTCAAAACAAAATGCATTTGCACTATTAAACTGATTGTATTAATAAAACTCCCGCTTTTTGACAGTGGCCTGCCTTTTTTTTATTATCGTACACTGTAAATAAGTTTATGGCTATGGCTAAACTTATCATTTACAAATTGATTATCTGGAAAGTATGATGATTTTGTTTATATAACGTTCATCATATTGTTAAACTTCAAAGCTTTTTGTCAATTACGAGACAAATCAAAATAATTACATAGAAATACGCATTGTAAAGACGACATAAAAACTTAACAACTTTTTGTTGAGAAATATCTATTTCCCTATATATTCGTATTTATTATTCACATGTGATGAAATAAGTCATCACATAAAATACAATATGTTGCACATGTCACATAAACCCTAGTGGTTGGATGGTTAAGAAAACCATGTGATATCAGACTGCAACTACTGTACAAACTACACGACTTTCTGTCTGAACGCAGCCAAAGGCTTCCGGGTAGCACGCGAAAAGCGTGCAGCACGTGCAAGGTCGTGTACACTGGCATAGTGGGCGGGTGAATCAGTGCTATGTAGTTCTATGCATTCTCAATGGCCATTCTTTTATGTACTATAAAATGTATTGCTCTAAGACCCCCTTATCGTAATTCGATGTCTATACCTTATATCTGTAAAAAGAATCCAGGTTCAAAGACATTATCTTTGGAATTGTATCGACTTTTTTCTCAGTTTATCTCAAATCTGCCTTCAATAGACGACTGTTTGCGCTGTAGACGATGCTCCGAAACCACAGACAGAGCAGTCCAATTATCTTGAGAAAGAATAAACTCAATAACACTGTACATCAGAAGCAACGGCCACACTAGTCAGATCGGTAATCTTAGCCTTATGTTTTTGAAAGTAGTAAAATGTAACTGTTATCCTCAACCGCTCCTTCTCAAGATTTTTCCGATCCCTTAAAAACGAAATTGTTCATTGTTGAATGTCCGAATTCACTTTCAATCAAATTTTTATTTATCAAATACGGATAATTTAAAAAACTCAAATTTGTTTTCAGCCTTGAAACTAAAGCTGCGTTCATGATTGTTTTGCCGAAATAATTTCTATATTAGTCCTTAATATGATATGTGAAGACTAGATAATTTTAAGTAAAAAATTACACAGTACTCAAGGCTCATATCTCTCATCAAATCAGTTAACTGTAGGCTCTCACGTGACATTTTCCAGTGTGAATAGTGCAATTCTGGAACTGCAGGCTCCAAACATGACATTTCCTAGTGTAATATGTGCACACCTGAAAGCTGAGGCTCTTAAACTGACATTATAGTCATACACATAGGGATATTAGAGCGAATCTTGAAACTTAAGGTTGTAAAAACGACATTATTACGATGTCAAAATTACATTTTCTAGTGTGATTAGTGCAAATCTGGAGCTGTAGGCCCTTAAAATGACATTTTTTGGTGATATATATTGCAAATAGGCTCTAAATGAAGTTCCTAAAAGAGAACATAATTAAGTGAATACGTAATGGTTTGTAACCTATGACCTGACCTACATGTATGTTTTATGACCTAACAAGTCACACTGCAATATTAATCTATCCTTCAGCAGGCGTCTCAGGTCTTTAACTTAAAGGAACACAGAGTATCTTTCTTAAAATTTTATTTGTTTTGATAAGCTACAAAATATCTAATATGCTGATTGAAGTTCATATCTCATCACTGGACTTTCAAATATATCCATTTATGCATAATATCTCTAAAATGCTTTATTTTATGGAAAAATCAAGAAAACACCTCAAATACGTTTAATATTCGAAATTATGCATCCAATTAATCTACCTATTTATGACAATACCTAATAAACACTATCGGATCGAATATATCTTCCTGTCAGCTTATGACAAGGTTTTAAAATTACGTTTGGCGAATTTGCGCGCGCCACTCGAGCCACATTGTCCGGTTTTCGATCAAAATCCCGACTTTGAATGGCCGTATTTTTGTACTTATTGACCTTTAACTTGCTATTTTCAGTAACAGTTAGTGGTTCCCGATGTAATAACATCGATTTCCAAATTTGACATATGTGATCCTATCAACATTTAACAAAGCTAAAAAGTAATGACTTGCTTAGTATTATTTGTGTTATCATTGATCTTCTCTGACCAAAATAGTTTGTTTTCCCTGTTGAAATGAACTGCTTAATGTTTCCATATATGTTTATATGTGGTGAGCTATTAATTAAATTGTCTCATTTTATTTTTTTATTCAGCTTTTCAAAGATTATTAAGCTTAACATTGTTGATTCAAAAAGTCGTACAACCCATAACCACACTATATGAACAAATATGTGGCATTATATCTAAAATTATCCATTAAAACATCCATTAGTGCACTTAAGTGAATAAGTTATGAAAGAAAAGTGTGTATAAGTTATAGAAAGGGAGTTATTCCGTACGCTTAGGTTAGTGTATCACGATTCAACATTAATAGAAGACAGTTACTTACTTGGTATTTACAACAACAGAAATTCAACCATTGTTATCAGCTTCTTCTTCTGTTTTGCCCTCGAGGTAGTATTAAAGTTATAGATTGCAAATCAAGAAAGCTAATGGCAGTTGAATATAAAGGACGACGCCAGACTGATAAAAAAATGTAATTTTCTTCGATCTAATAACCACTCTTCTGAAATAATGATATCAAAAGACTCCAATGCTATCAAATAGTGAATACAAAGCCGCTTAAAGGTGAATCTATCATTTCAGAATAAACTCAACTCCGGTTCTTTATCAAATCAAGACTTTATATCTTAATTTTGTCATTGAACTGAAACAATTGACATAAAAGAATAAAAATGGTCAAATGACACCAATTAACGTTAAGCATAGGGGCCACACGCAGTGTTTTTTAAAGATGTTTATGTTTTTGGGTTACTCAAAAGAAAATGATGTTCTTAAGATCGATTTTACTCACATACCTGTTAGTAATTTCTTGACCAGTAATCTCGAATAAAAGAACATTGATCTCCGCTCAAGCCATAGTGCTATTTTTTGCTGAAATTATTTCTCTAATCTTCAAATATCTATTCGGATTTGCGATGACATGGTTTCATGTATTTAGAATCACACTTTAAAATTAGGTTTCTGATATTTAAATGATTGTATAAATAACGCTTATGAATCCTTTCTTGGGTGGTGTTTTACATTTATTGAGTCAGTTCTTTCAGATTATCAAAAACTATGAAAAACGTTTTGCTGTTCGTTAGAAATATCTTATTGAATTCTAATCAATTATAGTATTTGATATTAATTAATATATTTATTAGCTTAATGATTAAATTTGTTTTCTTAATGATTAAATTTGTTTTCTTAGTTTACATTTTATTGCTTTCGTGATTATAGTTTTAGTTTCATTATCTATTCAAGAATGAAGAAACCCTTAAATTTGATAAATGTTACTAAGTCACAAACTATGTCAAATACCATCTACAACTTTATTAGTAGGATAAATGTGTTTTTTGATTTGTTACTATTCAAAAAGGTATATCCTATACTCGAACTAAGAGACTTTTATGATTTGAATGACACGGTTGATAAGTGTCCTCTTGAAGGCAAAATGATAACCTTTAGATCCAGTATACTCTATTAAAATGTTAATGTTTACAATATCTTGACCAAAATGTCAATTTCAAATGAAGCCCTAGCCCTAATGTCATCATATCAAACACGTGAAAAAGCAATAATGGTTACAATTGTACCTCGTTTATTCTGGAGCGAAAATACTACTTACAAATGTCAAAATTATAACCTGTTTCTAGATGAGCTCTGTCTGTTTAAAGGGGCAGTAGCAGTTTTTTGAAAAAAAAATATTTTCAACTTTTTATCGACAATTGTTAGTTAGAGCGTAAGTAGCAAGTTTTTGATATTTTTAAATTTTATTTTTTCACTGATAATTGTAAGTTATTGTTAAGCATATAATTTGTACAGTGTCAAAAATCTCATAACACAAACCAGTTATCCATAGTCAAAGGACAAAGTATAAGGATAAACATAAAATCTATTGGCGGCCATTGTGTGTAAACACCTTTAATTCTTTTTTGTGTAAGAAAAAGGAATCGCATGGCTAAACATTACATTATATATTTGAATTATTACTGCTTCATTTAGTTTAAATACATTGTCTTTCAATTGGAACCATAAATTTTTATTTTCCTGACATCCCCTTATATTCCCCCTAAAACGTGCTACTGCCCCTTTAATGTTTAATGTATTATTTTGATATTGTCTAAAATCTCATTACACAAATCAATCATCCGTATTCAGATAACAATTCATTGGTAGCCATTTACGTGTGAATCGCATGGCTTGACTTTAGATAATATATTTGATTTATTGCTGCTTCATTTAGTTGATATACATTGTCTTTCAATTGGAACCATTTATTTCCATTTGCTTGACTACCCCTTATAGTTCCAATAAAAACGTGCTACTGTCCCTTTAAAACTGATTTTCTATATATGTGAAATTCTTTTTTTCTTATTTATTTAGGACACAATTTCTGTTCGTGAATTCAGACGTCAACCCTTATACTTGTTAAGCTGAAGATATTTTATGTTCTTCAGTATATAGTGACTGGAACTATTGATAAGGGTTTTTGAGATGTGATTTAATTTTCCCTGCATTTCTTTGGAGATGGCTCATGTTACTACATACACTTTCAGTTTCTGAGAAAATAATTTTTAAACACAAACAATTCAGTAAGTTATTTATAACACAAGAGTGGTAGTTCAAGTGATATACATAGTTACATAGCCATTATCTTACGAGGTATCTCCTCAAGTAATTGTAGCTTTTTTTAACCCTCCCCTGAAAACCCACGCCCAAACCCCTAATGTTGTAAATGACCAGTCCCTAATCAGCCCATTTCTCCTTGGGAAATCATTAAAGCCTTGTCTTCATTGATACATCTACCCATTAGTCATTCCCTGAGTCATGCTTGGCTTTAAGAAAAAGTGTTTATTTCTTATCATGCATCTTGCGAAAGCTATTTGGCATTGTGATTTCATTGTTATACAATCATTCTTAAATATATCTTTAATTTTCAAATGATTTTATGATATCAATGATGCATGTTATTTACAACTTTTTATGTAAGTCTTTCTATTCTATACGAAATTATCCCAGTCTGTTTATTAGATTAGGATTAGATAATATTGGATTTTCGAAAAGAGTGATAAACAAGTTGTTTTCGCAGTTAACAAGGATATTGCTTGAGAAATTTATGTGAAATTGTTTGCTGAATCGATAAAAGAAAGAAGAAATGTAATCCCATACATTTCATAAATGCTGCCAATACGTAGACAAAATACATTAGAGAATCAACTTAACTTAATGTTACAACTAACTGGGTTAAGACTGATAGTTTTGTTTACATCACTTAGAAATCCTGCATATCTAATAAACTCAATTATTTGTTTACAATTTTACAAATTGTACAATCATGAGAAGAGAATGATAATCCTTGTCCTAGTTGTAATGCAATTTTGTTAAACATTTGAAGAAGTAATTATGGTAACAACTGATTCAAGATCACGATTTATAGCTGATTTGTGTTCATGTAATCAGTACGTAATTAGTTTTTTAAGCAACACTATTCAAAGAGAAAGAGACTATCCATGTCAAAAATCAGAACAAATTAAAAAAGATCACTCCCGGGATGTAACTGGTCGTTTGACGGCTTTTGCAAATAGAAAATTACCATAACTGTCACATATCACAGAGAAAACGATATAATGAACTGTCAAGGTCAACAGAAATCATAATCTTGAGTTCATTGAAAACTTTTTCCATACTTTAGTTGCATATCTTGCCTCTGATATATACTAGCCAACAAAATCCTCTTTATAAATTCTTAAATATCCATATATAGTTTGCTAGCAAATTACTTACTGTTGCGGACACATACTTTGGACATTAAACAATATTTGACAATGTTAGTATAACCAAATCTTCCATGTTCTAAGACCTTGTTATGGAAAAGTGACTTTCGGCTTTTTTGATTGCAAGAAAATTGAAAAGAATTTGATGCCAATGCATAACAACAATATTATTTCAGAGCCATATTACATCCATACTACTTTTAGTCTGAATATGTTTGTTGTCTCTATAAATGGTGTAAAAATAATGACTTTTTCGTGTGGTGTATAAATTTGAAAAATCGACAAACCTTCCTATTTTTTTCAAAATCTTTGTAAAAAAATTCATGTAATATGTCTTGCCGAATTTTAAGATTAAACCCTTGTTGGCCTTTAAATTAGAAGAGTTTTCTCATACAAGACACTACTGGTATATTCTAACAAAACTTGTATTGATATCTATCGAATGACAATAACAAGAATTAATAAGTATCTCATATGAAAAATATATTCTGTTCCATAAGAATAAAGACTATTTTGTAACAAACATCAAAGCAATGTTCCCTCTACTTTTCTTGTTTTGGTCTTTCAAACAAGTTTGCTATTCTTTGTCTTTGATGTCTTTGTCTGATCATGTACCGAGGCAAAAACAACTATCACATTTCCAAGAAAAATGATTTACTAGTGAGGTTAACAACCAGAAAGCTTGACTCTCAAGGAAGGTCAGATCACAAGAACATCAGACACTAAGAGCTGTAGTTCTGGAATCCACAAGCAGAGCAGTCAGATTTATGTCTTATGTCTTTGAATAAGAATAAATACAAACGCAATTTGTTCATTTCCCACATATTTTAATTCGATTTAAATTTCATTTGGTAGTTTAACAAACTTAATCTTCTCTTAAGAGACGATCCAAAGGACATCCAACTCTAGGAACTATATGTTTAAGATCTACTAGCAGAGCAGTCAGCTATAGAATAAACACAAAGGCGATTGTACAAATTCATGTTCCACATATTTTAATTAGATTCCAATTATATTTGATAGTAATGAAATGAATTGATGCTATATGCTATGGATGCATGGTTTCAAGCTATTAGCTGCTTGTAATTAGATTGTAAGATCAGTGTTTGATTGATAGGTATATTTGACACTTAATGTGGATATGATAATATTCTCTAGGCCTGAGGCCTTTGAGTATTGAATAAAGATTGATTGCCTGATTGACATATAGTTGTAAAAAGTTGTAAACTAATTTCAACTTTACGTTTTTAAAGGAATATTCCAATGAAAAATGAAAAAGAGCCTTTTAAAACAATGTTTATGGATAAATCCTTCAACTTTGGCTAATAATTTTTAGCTAAATCACCAAATCTGCAATAAAAATTCAAAGTTGGGAAAAATCAAGTTTACCGGCATCGATAGGGGCGCCATATTGCTATCTCGAACGGTAAACGAGAGCGAGAAACACCGGGAATATGACGTCAGCGACACACCACGAAATTAGGAGACGCCGTTAGATTCAATGGTGGGCGGTGACGGCCCGTCTAACATGAGAATGTAGCAACCGTCTCGACTTCAGTAGAGACGTGTTGAATCCAGAATATTCTACTTCTATGATGCCCAAAGCAATAAATAAATATTTCTGACCAGCAGACTGCTTCAAAACTTCAGTACAGATTCAAAAGATCTCCCATGTGCGGACGTCACAAGGTTTGAACACTGACACTCACTGACATTTTTTAGTATTTTTATAAGCTTGAGACATCCTCATTAGGTTGAAATAAAGTGTTAAATGACTTTGCTGAAATAAGTGCATTTGTAAAAAAAATAGAAACGTAACTAGAATAATTTTTTATCAATTATATCACTAAAAAAAATAGACCTTCTAATGTGATCTTGTCGAAGCGAATCCTAAAAAGCGAATCCGCGATGATGGTGATATGGTTTCGTAATCAAAAGGAAATTGTTTATATCAATCAAAACACGATTGATTAATTTGAAAGATGGCATTCTCTATGTTGACGTGGAATTCACGTTTTTATCATATAAATCTTGGCTTGTTTGAGGACGAAAATATTTTTCTATTTATTTAGTTGTCGCCCGTACGAAACCAATTTTGATTACGAATCACTTAGGCGCACGCCATATGATATTGTTACGATTCTTGTTATGTTCACAAATCATGTTGATTATTTTCCAAAGGTATTTCAGCTAAACAATACGTAAAAAAATTAAAATGGAATTATGAGATACCATTAGTATACTATAACGATCAGTAAGGAATGGTGTTTTTAATAATATTAAAGATCTATCAACTCATCAGCAAGGAATAAAAAATAATATTATACTCACAAAATGTCTTTATATCATCGAGTGTTTTTTCTCTTTTAGTTGCTTTTAGTCGATGAAGCTGAAAATTCCATATTTGTTAAATAAAATAATTTATCTATTTAACTATTTTTTATTATTTAACAGAAGGATGTGATTTTAATTACAACAATGCACAAATTATCACAACGTATGTCTCTTAAACTCTTCATTTTTTTAAACAAAATACTATATTTACGTAATTTATGCATGCTTTACATTGAATATTTTCTTATATATATTTTAAAAACAATTATTCTTACACGTTTATTGAATTATTGTTTCCCTTTTCAAACTGACTATAGAGGCTTTTTAAAAATCCAGAGATTGAATGTGAAAGAGTACCAGATTTTGAAAAATCCTATCGTAGTAATTCTTGAGAAAATAACATGTTATTAATATCATTTTCGGAAAGATATAAAAATGCTATGCAAAAGTCTTAGTGATTGATAATATGTATATAACAGGTAAATTATTGACATGCACGTTTGATGTATCAAATTTCAATCAACGTTTTCTACTTTAAAAGTGTTAATTTTAGATAAAAGAAGGAGTATTTATACAGTACGGCAACATATTTCAGGTAAACATTAAACTTGTACCATGTTTTAATCAGAAAAAAATGCAAAGAACACATCAAGATATTATACTCTTGCTAGTTTTTATTTATTTTCTGTGTTCTTTTAGATAATTTATATATCGTTAATTATTTCTAGACAAAACCGTATATTAGTCGTAGTGGCTTGTTGAATAATCTGTTCGACGACTGGGTCGTTCCGTAGGCACAACAATGTTTTACGTTAACAAAGTGCGCAGCGCACACATTCAGCAAAACTAGTCAAATCATGGAAACTCCACTGCACAAAGATGTACGGAGTTTATAATGTAAGCTCCATGCATCGATTTCTTGTGGTGTGTCGATGACGTCACATTTTCAAATAAAATGGCGACCACCGTCATCGCTCAAAGACGAAGGTTTAAAATTCTGTAAATACTTATCTCGTTGACAGAAAAATTTAATAATTTGTGAGAATGTCGTTTATAACTCAAACTTTTGCTAGAATTAAGTTGAAATCGTACTGGAATATTCCTTTAAGGAATGTTTCTGTCTACCCTGTCTATTCCATTAACGAACACGTTGAAAATATGATTAATGCAATTCAAGAACCTTTATATCAAAATGGACACGTTTTTTTATTGTTTAATCATTAAGCTTTTTATTTCGTATAGACAAGCTTTGTTAGCAGCACAAACAAGTAAGGATGATTCATAATGTGTATTTGACCTAGTTTCGTTAATAAGTTGTTTTCTTACTAATTTACATGTTTACTTACTTTACTTCCCCCTTTGTACTCTCAAACAACAAGCTCTTTTAGGAATTCCATATTCCGATTTTGTTTCACAATCAAATTTTATATAGTGAACTATATGATCAACAATGATATCCTGGGTTATATCAGTGACCATCTATCAGGCTACAGTGACGACATCTTATATATGCTGCGCCATTCGTTGAGTATCAACTTTACTCATAACACTCAATGAAATAAACCTGGTATTCAACTGTATTAAGTATCATGTATGTTTTGAACTTGAGAAACCGAGTATGAGATGCTAAAGTGGAAAAAACATGCTGATGATTTATTTTAAATCAAATTTTAGGTTATACCAATCTTAGTTTTCCACAAATTTGGACTGCTAACACATGAACATAAGGAGACTTTATCATTTACAATGTAAAATCGTGGATCTTCAAAATATTCATCAAAAACCTTAAACTAATCTTTATTTCAACAACACTGTACATCTCAGATGTTTTAATTGGATTAAGAGTTCAATCCTTATACCGAAACAACACCTCATTGGCTATCCTCGCTCCTTCGAGCGATCAAACATCTGTACTATCGTGTTAAAGTCATGTGCAGCTTAGATCGATTTACTTTCAACTCCATGTCTATCAGGCATGTCATCAGCTTTATGTGGTTTCCATTTCTTTCAGTGTGACTTGAAATGGTGATAAGATAATTAAGAATAATCCATTGCTAGAAGCTTGAAAAGTAAAGAAGAGACTAAGGAAAAGACTTTGTGTCTTTTTGGTTTCTTCCTAATTTCTCAATAAGGAATTATATCTTAGACGAGTGATTTGTCAAAAATGTTAATTGAAAGGATATTTTGCATCCATGACCAGCTGGAAAGATAACGCTTAATAAATGATAAGTAAACAAGATGCATTTTAGATCAGTCTGGTTGACCTGTGTCATTATCCAAATCGCTTTTATTTATGCAGTGAAGTTTCAGAAAGACTATGGTTATAAATGTCAGAAGGTTAATGTTAATGTTCAATCAAAAAAGGTTCTAATCTCTTTAAAGGGGCAGTAGCACGGTTTTTGATAATCTCATATTTTAAATATTTCACTGATAATTGTAAGTTTATGCTAAATGTATAAATCTGACAGTGACAAAAATAACATTTCACAAGCCAATCATTCAAAGTCAGAGGACAAAGTATGAAGATTCACATAAAATTCATTGGCGGCCATTTTGTGTGAACACCTTTAATTCATTTTGTGTAAGAAATAGGAATCGCATGGCTAAACTTTATGTTATATATTTGAATTAGTACTGCTTCGTTTAGTTTAAATATATGATCTTTCATTTGGAACCATTATTTTTTATATTCCTGACATCACCTTATATTCCCCATAAAAACGTGCTACTGCCCTTTTAAGAAACTAGCAGTTCAATGGTTTTAAACTGGTTAAAACGTTTTATTTAATATTTTTTAATTCACTTTTTAGAGGTGATACTGAATAGGATAATACACAAAGGCAATTACTAAGACCTAACAAGTATGTTCATTATTTATCATTTGGCAAGAACTATAACCCTGAAATTAAAATAAAAATTTTACAGTATTTTTTAACTCTTTGTTGCTAAGTGCATCTAAGATACAACAGTTAATACGATAATTCTATTTTCATCTATCATTTTAAGAAAGTTGCAAGATATAGATTATCGTGTAAACATCATTCAAGAGGGTATTAAAGATATATCATAAGTAGGAAATTTTCAAGATAATATAGTTAAGAATTTTCTCAACAAAGAATTATCATATCATAGGAGATCATCAATTTAAATCAAAAGAAATATACGTTACTGAAATGAAATATATATTGTTAAAACACACTACATGTAACTGAAACTAAGGAGGTAAAAACGAGATCTGGATTGCACTCTCGGTCCTAGCGTTCTTCTTTATCACAAGGCAGGAATGGTAATTGAAAGTGATTTCTTCAAACTAAAGCTTGATTGAATGGAAACTTTATCTCTGTTGTGCATTCAATTGAGCTCAAGAAAGAACGAACTGTCTGGCAAGTAATTATTAAGAAACATGATAGGAATCCTACACCAATTCTTCCCCCGTACAGAATCATAATTCTCAATCTATATTAATTGTTGAGGATTTAGGGTATCACAGGTCATATCAATTAACCTGTTAAGGAAGGGACAAATACAAAATTCAATACAAAACGCTCTGACTTCCATTTTCTTTTTTCAAATACGCATGTTTGTCAATAACAGTATGTGATTCTCATAGTTTGAGACAGAAATTCATACTCATTCACCCATACGAAAAAGGAGTTGCCCTCACAAGCACTGATTATGGGGAGATTTAAATGGTAAGATATTCTAATAATTGAATATCAATTGTGATGTATTCAATCCTTTAAAAAAATATAATTTTCATATATCTTCTGTTTCTGCATGATATTTTCAGTGATGAAAAATGTAACGATTATAACATTTCTGTTTTCATTAAAAATTCTTTGGAAATATTTAAAATAATTCATAATTTATTATTGTAGTTTTATTGAGATTTCATATTAAGCAAAAGTATCAAGAATGTGAGTGAAGATTGGTGCAATGAAATACTTACGATGTATATGCACATGTAATTACTTATGTAGAAACCTCATAAAAACTTCTTATCAGCGAAATCTAAATTTTTAAAATCTTGACAACCTTGTCAAAAATGGTTCTGTAGCATATTTTACTAGGAAATAGAAATATGTCATGTAGAGGTATATAAATGTTTCTAATTTCAAGACAATCAACCCAAGACTTTTTCAACTAACATACCAAGTTAGGTTGGAAACACAATTAAATTTTCTTACCTTAAATAGGATTAAAAAGGGTACATGCATTTACCTTTCCACCTCTATTTCATGTTGCTATCTGACCCGGGAGAATTGGTTTGAATAATAAGGTTTTAAATCCTCTGAAATTATTTTTTCAATACTTGCATAATTGTTTCTGCTAAATGTCTAAAAGTAAATGTATAAACATGTGATAGGTTTAGGGAACTTTCACACTTCAAAGAAACTTGTCTTCACGAAATCTATCTAAAAGGAACTGGAGGCAGCGAATTTTTAAGTTGTCAACTCACATGTACACAATTCCTGTTTATAACGCTTTCCACGGTCCTAAAAACAAACTTTATGCTCTCGTTACTAAACATGGTTGCATGAAGAACAGATATGGGATACTGCAAGGCTTCAGTAATCAGATTGTCTTTCCGTCTGACCTAATTTTAGGATAATTGTCTTCTGGTTTGCAACGTTTAGTTTATGTTGTTAGAAAAATTATCATAAATCCTGACTGCTTAAGCGATTATCAAGTCAATTTTGAATTTTATTGCAGGGCCAAATAACTGTAATCAAGTTTAACTATAACAAATTGAACATTAAAAATATTATCAACAAAAATTCCACGTGATAGAGATGACTCACATATTGAATTGTTAAGCTTATAAGTATGCATAGTTATTAAAAGGTTATCTTAATCGAATGCATATTTTAATGATTATGTATGTTAAATATTTAAAAAACACTTCAGATTTAACTTTCTTGGTGTGGCAAAGCTGAAAAAGCACAAGTAGCGGTTTAATGTCGACATAACAATGATAAAATGTCCTATTCCTTTTTGATTTTGTACATTTCCTTTTTGGTTTTCAATCTTAAATAAAATGTGTTACAATGTAAAGCTGCCTTAAGATTCGCTTTATCATTTCATTGGTTATTTGTTTGATATCATACTTTTAGCTTACCTTGACTTGCATTATCAAATAAAGGAATATTTTTTTTAATTGTTTGCTTAGTTAATTCTAAAATTGAGTCGACTTACTTCAGCATACAATAAATCAAACTCAGAAGAAGACAATAACCTAGCGTCTAGCGTCTAGTGGGAGACATTAAACTATCAATCAAGGCTTTTGTTTACCTGAAAGCTGTATCTTTGAGCTAGAGTAAGAACAGGGGGATACGATTTTCAATGAATTAAACAGATAATTAAAAGTGACAAAATAGTTATCAAAACTTTTTCTTGGAAAGTTTATTTGTTTCATAAGTACGTAAACATCATTAGATACATGGTTTCGTTATTTCTAAACTTAATTATTGTTTTTTAATAAAGGAACGTCATTAAGTAGGATTTAGTTTTACACTGTCTTGGATTTGGTTAATGTGATTATAACACTCTTTCAATGTCGTATGTTTAATACTCTTTCTTGCGAAGTGTTCCAGTTAAGTAATGTCATTCATTTTACAACACAAAATTATATAGGACATATACATGTTTTATGACGCAGGAGTGATAGTTCACATAGGAAAATGATGTAATCGAATAATCATTAACTAAGGAGTTCAAGGTAATTGCTTTCTTGTCATTTGTTTGCTTGATTAATGAGTTGACGAATAAGTCTAGTGCTTAGTAAGAAATCATCAAAGGCTTGTACAATTCTTTATCAGAAAACAATTATACATATGAATCTGAACTGTTTGACCATTTATTGCATTATGTAATTTACTCTAAGGAACTTAAATCATTTCTTATCGTTTACATCTTCTTAAACCTATTCGGCGTTGTTATTGGATTGTTAAATGTATCTAGAACAATACTTAACAAAATGAATTTTTGATATTGATTGATTGTATTAATCGCTTTTGTTTGAATGCTATTCTAAATTTAATGAGTCTGTTGTTCTCCCAGATTATCAAAAACTATGAAAATAGTTTTGTCCTTCTTTTTTTTAAAAAGTATTGATTGTATCCAAAAGAGTGATGAACACATTTGATTTTGCAATTAACACGTAACTGCTCTCGTTGTAATGATGTTTTATAAATTTAAATAAAAGAAATTGCAAAAAAAATATCAGAATAAAGAATGGTAATTCTTAATTTGATAAATGTTGCAATTAAAACAACAAGCGAAAATTCCATTAAATGAATGCTTACTTTACTTCTTCATTACAATTTGTTAAGTAGACTAGATGTGTTTTGTTGAATTATGACGATCCAAAAAGGTATATCCTATACTTGAACTAGGAGTCTTTATTATTTAAATGGCACGTTTGATATAAGTGTCATCTTTAAAGGATAATCAGTAATAATACAAATCAGTATTCTCTGATGTAATTGAAGTGTTTTCACTATCTTGACCGAAATGTAAATCTCAAATAAAAGAACTGTTTTTTGCCCTATTCCATGATATCAAACACGTGAAAAAGTACTTATGGTTGTCTTATTTTGTTCTGGTTTGGTTCATCGTTAACAAAATAATCAATATGAAACTCTGGCTACCTCTAGATGGAAGCTTAACTCATTTTTCTGTATTAGTGTTATCGTTTATAAAACAATCCCATGCTCAAATATTCTAAGAAACAGAAGACGGAATCTGTTTTATCATCCAGACGGAAAATCAAATGAAACATAACATAATACTCGATGTACAACTTCAAATTTTGACAACGGCAAAGGAAATTTAAAAAGTTTACAATAAACATGTGACATAGCTTTTCTTAACCCGAGTTTCAAATTGCCTTTGGTAAATACTAAAATCACACTAACCTTGATGTGTAGGAAACTGAAAGAGTATTTAACATCAGATTAATGTTGACAACATATAGTTTTAAACTTTATTCAGTCTTCATATCATTCGTTGATTGCAATATAATATATCATGGTTCAAATTGAAATATTTTTCATTTGACGTATGTATGTTACGTACATATATACAGACATGCATTGTCTCTTCCTTTCTTTGGAGCTTAAACCTGCATATGCTAGGCATTTCTGACTCTGCTTATTGTGTTTGGGAATAATCACTTCAATAGTTATTGGTAGGGGTGAAAATACTTCCCTGAGAACAAATATTGACAATTATGTGATTAGAATATATTTGGAAAATTCAACCCAACTCGTAGTTTTTTAAATATCACTTGTAAAGATAACAGTTAGCAACACATAACCCATTGTTTATTTGAAACAACACACTCAATCAAGTTTTCTTATTGAAAGGAGTTTGAAAAAACTTTATGCAAAGGCATGGCACCAGCGTATCTATACATTAAAATAGTTTTAGTACCAAATCTGGATGATGCTTTACCTGATTATGTTGTAATCTAAATAGATATTGTTGAACTTATGACGTGGTGCATTTGTTTTACAATTTATGTTATTATTCCATAAGTTAAAGTTGTGTTTGATATGTTTTTCTTATTGTAAGAGTCTGATGCTTAGCCATTGAGTACATAGCATACATAAAGCGTATCTCTCAATGCTGGCAAGAAATATAGTACAACTTTCTGTAAACCCAGGATAAGCAGTCAGACATTGAGTTGATGCCTTACGTCTATAGACACAAACACTAACTATTTGTTATCTCAAGAGCATGATGTTTAGATGTATATTTTAAAATATTTTCTGTGTAATGAACAGTTTAACAAGGTTAAAACATCTTTAGAAGATGCATATTTACTGCACTTCTACAGCTATGTTATGATTTGCCATAAAGTAGTGATTTAATTTTTTTTGCAAAAACTACTTATATTGTGATATTGTATCGCTAATAAATTATGAATTATCATTAAAGTAGAAATCTTTAGAAGGTGGGTTATTACCATGGATTACTGCAGAAATATTTCAGCCATTAGTTGATTGTAGTTACATTTACATTCACATTTTAAAATCTCTGCCTTGCTTATCAGTCTTTTAACAAAGCAGGACCCTCCTATCTTCAAGATCTTATATCCCACTATGTTCCTGAAAGGACCCTACGATATTCACAACAGCTGTTTTTAACGATTCCAAGTTATAATTTGAAATCCTTTGGAGCAAGATCATTTTCATTTGCTGCTGCCTCTCTCTGGAACTCCCTGCCTACAAGTTTGAAATTATCTCCATCTCTCACTTCCTTCAAAGCACGCCTCAAGACCCACCTTTTCCTCAGATATAAATAACTTTCTGCCAGTTTCTTTGTATATAGTTTTATTGATGCTCAGGGAGCGCTTTGAGCATGGCTGTGTGTTGTGGAGCTGGCGTTATATAAATTCCTACTAATACTTTTTCTAACTTAGGATACATTATGATTGGTAACTGTATCTAAACCTTTCAAAGTCAAAATGTTGAAGTAAAAAAAGTGTAAAACTAAGTCAACAAATGCTTTGTTTGAGGAAAGTTCCTGTTCATCAAATGAACATTTGTTATTTACTGACACATTGAACATTTTGTGTATTGCAACCAAAAAGCATTTATTGAGAAATAACGAGAACCGTTAATTCAGTGTTTTTGTTGTTAGTTGAAGACTGCTGTCTTTCAGAGGGTTTTACTTGTTTCATCAAATAATAGAAATTTATGAATAAATAACATATTGATATGATTTACTAACTCCTTAGATTCTAAATACTACATTGTAAATATTGTATTCAACCAAGTATGCATGAGATGATTGACTACAGTACTCATAGAATACAATGAAAATATTTTTGACGATTACTTTTTTATTTTGAACAAACTTGAAATTTGAATTCCATATATTCGTTTAAAGTGCGTTTCTCCACCTTCATTCTAATAAACCAAATCGTATGTTTGGCTATATTCTTGTTCCTTCAAACGAAGAAACACCTATATTATCTCTGTATACATGAATAATGTACAGCTTCCATCACATTTCTTATAAGTCTACGTCAACCAGGTCATCAGATTTTCCAATGTTTTTCCATTTCGTAATCGTTACTTGTATTCAGATCCATAGATTTCCAATAACGGTTTGTACGAAGCTTCGGAACCAATGGTGACACATATGGCCTAGGACATGACTTTGTGTCTTAGGTTTCCTCTTAATTACTAAAATAGGAATTGTATCTGAGACGAGTGATGGTCGAAAAGCTTAATCGTCAGCCATCGTTGTCTTAAGATTATGGAGTTATTTTGGGGAAAAACATGACACTTATCAAGTTATTGGAAAATACGAGATAAGTCATTTATCAAAACGAGAAATGTGATACAACACTCGTTTTTTTACAAACAAAAGGTGCCTGAAAAGAGCATAGAGATTTTGTGATAGACTTTTCATTTAACAGTTTATAAAGGAAAAAAGCATCAAATAAAGTTTCAAAACCTTTTGTTATCTTAATTTATTAAATGTTTGCATTTTGACGCTCAAAAACAAGTATTTTAATTCTGAGAAGTCAACAGTTTTGTTGTAATGTATGAATATCTCTTCTGTCAACTGATCATTCTTTTAATTGTTGTTCTTTAAAAATTCACTCGATCAGTATAAACCATCAAAATAACATTTTTTGAAAGTTGACAATTTTGTAAATGCTATCTAATGAGCAAATAAATTATCTGTAATGTCTGAAATGTTAACCATCCGATAGTTCTTTTTTTTCTGCACCAAAACCTAATCACTTATGCTACAACTTCACTTTAAGGTTCAGTATAGGTCAACATTAAATTGTATTCTTTAATTTAAATAAGTCACTTATTACATGTAGGAAATGAGTAATTCAGTCAAACGTTCCTATCATTATCAAAGCAACATAAAAGATTTTTAAATCTCCTGGGAATATTTGTGGATGTAAGTATTAGAATTCTTTTTAATAGTTTCAAAAATTCAGTTAAGCTGGATATAAAGTTGAGTCTTGTCAGAAACTATCAGCTAACATACATAAGCTGTATCCAATTATGCACAAAGATTTTCTTATTGGTTTTCTATATTTTTTTTCAAAATGTCGGGGAAAGGTTGATTGTGAATAGTTCAATACACATACAGCAAGGCATAAAATGTGTCCTCTTGAAATATATTGAATGAAAAGTGAAATACTGAAAATAAAATATTGTCATTGATTTTAAACGAGCATAATAACTAATCAATATTTAGATATGAATGATAAATTATCATGTGAATTTACAACATTAAATTGTGAAGTACTTCAGTACCTGGAAAGAGCGATCAGAATTATATTCTTCTATTTATGTTTAGTTGTAGGGGGTAGACAGCACGCCAAAGGAGATAGCCATTTTTTTCATGGAATCATCCATAAAAATCTAATTGAAAAGAAATGTGAATGCTCAGAGTTAAAGTAAAGAGGCAAATGCGAGACGTGACATTTGGAATGGGATTTGGTGTCCGCTTTATCACAATGAGGAAAATGAATTGAAAAGCTATTTCCCTAAAAATAAGCAAGATAAATTGGATGCTTTATCTTTGTTGAGCATTCAATTTAACTTGAGGAACAACAAAACAAGTTTTCGAGTAATTGGTTAAAATTATATTTGAATGTCATTTTCGTTTCCATCAATAATGCACATTAAAGATTTGCGTCTGTTATATTGAGATTGGGGGATTTAATTTCTTCAGTAGAATTCTTTTATCTATTAGAAACATTTTTGATCATACAAAGTAATATTTTTTAATTTAAATCTCTTTCTCCGTGATTTTATGTTTATATTTTGCAACGATGCTATAAAGTTTTTTTGTTTTTTTTTAATGTTAAACATACCGACATGTTTTTGAAATTATATGTGAGTGTGCATTTTAGTCAGTTATATCAATTGTAATAGTTAAAAGGCTACATACTTATAGATACATGCCCTTTAATAAAGAAACGTTTAGGATATTTTGCGACTTAAAGATTTTGTTGAAACGAATATAATAAGACAACATGCTAATTGTTCCTGAACGCAATTGGTTTATGACTATTTACAGCTTCAGCGCAATATTGTGTACATTCTCTTTATGATAGATATTCTCTGCTTTATGTAACTATTACCCGTCCAATTGTATAATATACAATTATAGACTGGTGATGAGGTCAATACCTGTTTTTATAGACCCGAGGAAAACAATATTGACCTAGGACGAAGTCCGAGGTCGATATTGTTTTCATCGGGTCTATAAAAACACGTATTGACCGAAATCACCAGTCCATAATTGTTTTATTATGTCTCGGTCAAAAAAAACAAAAGAGAATAGAAAACTACAGCAATGAACGGCATTTGGGCTCGAGTGTTGGCGAGGACGGGCCAATGACGTCATGATAACAATAGCATGAAGTTATGAAACAGCGGTTTGACGTCATCGGCTCTATTTTTAGTAACTCAAGTCAATATCACTTTTGGTCGGACTCGGGGTCACGGGGGTCAAGTCAATATCACTTTCTGTCGACTGTCACGTGACCGGTTTTCGACCAATCGGATTGCCGGAAAATTACGCTCTCATAATAATGTTCATTATTTCTTTATGCAACCACTGACAAGTTGTATACTTAAGGTCAATAAAGAATTGAATTGAATTATGTGTGTGTGTTTGTTAGTCAATTAAAGAAATTCTGATAACTGATTAACACATATACCCTTCAAAAGAAGGAATGCATAGGTGATTTTGCGAAATTTGGACAGGTGTTCAAACGAATATAACAATACAATATGGTATTCATTTCCTGAACGTAATTGTTGTATGATAAGTTACAGCTCTAGGGCAAAATCGAGGGAATTTCATCTATTTCGTTTGTTTAAGAAAATTTGGAAACGGTTTTGCAAATACGTACTCACAACATCCTTTAAAGCAAAAACCACATGATAAAAAGTGCAAAAGCATGTTCCAGACAAAGGAAAAGACTATTTCACATTTTGTTATTCGCTTAAACATGAAATGAGGACCAAGTTCTATTTAAGTTTCAATATCTACTGTGTCAAAGAGTGCCACAAAAAACCAATTCTCTACATCTGGATGAATGACTTTCGCCATGCCATCATCTTTTTCCAGTCATGAAGACTACATAGCGAATTCCTGTTTTGAGAAAAATGTCAACTAAACTATGAGTCGTTTGTGTAAGTGGATATTTGACCACGAGAGCCAGTTCTTGGCATAATTTCAGAGATTTCTTTAAATGGGCAATCGCCTTCAATAGTGTTTACAAAACATTATTAACTAAGTATCAATGGTATGATAATACAGTTTATACGATCTACACTATACGATTTGGCAACTGGGCCAATACAGGTAAGCTTGGCCAATACAGGCAAACCTGGGCCAATACGAGCAGACTGGGACAATACGACTCTGAGCATGCGCATACACACAAATGGCGCAAGTCCGAAGCTATCGGTTCAAAACTTTCAACATATATGACAGTTCACCAAATTCTTATATAATTTTCATTTCGATAAAAATAAACTCTCTAATCTTGTGCAAGTATATATCTTTGACGATAATAAATAAATATGTCATCAATTATATGCCAATTACGAATTGTTTTAAATGGTAGAAATACAATATATATAGACTTCGGACCTGAAACCAAAAAAGAACATTATAAAAACTAATCTTGGGTTATTTGCTTACTCTTTGTCTACAGTCTTACTTGCTTACCATTGAAATTATGTGATATTTTTCTCTTAACAAAAAGCAATGCATTTTAAGAAGAAATATATTTTATAAAGTTTTTGAATATGCATCTTATAAACATCTTAAAATCTTTTTTTTGTCACCTTTTTGTGATTTCCTGGTTATTACTTTAAGTTTTTGAATCTAAATTATGAAAACCGTAACTATCAAAATCTTTAAGCATCCATATATATCCATTTTGAAATTGACTTTAATTATCTCATGGTTATTTTTTACGGTAATCAGAAAAAGAAGTTGAACCAGAAGATTGATTCAAATACCATCAAACTATCTATTTCTAATTGTTTCTGTATATATCTTTCTTAATATGTTCTTCGGTTATAAAGAATTGGGTTAAAAGTTATCATGTCTGAAACAAAAGCTTGAGAAAAGAAAAGAAAACGCATGTCAATCAACATTTAGTTCTTAAATTCCACTTTTGCTCAAAATAGAGAAACAATGACAGAATACAAGCATCTACTTTCGTTGGCATAATAGTAAATTGATTGAGTAAAAAAGAAATTGTATTTTGCATTAAGTAACACTATGATGGTAAACATTTGAGACTATAAGATTTCCAAAATCGTACTGCCCTTACCCTTAAATGGTATGAAAATACACGAAGAATAAGAAACTTTTATATTTTCGTCTGCAAAAAAATATCTATGCATATTCAGAATTATCATCAATAAATAAAAGAAGCAAAATGTGGATGTAGTCAGTTCACATGCACACTATTCCTGTTTATAACGCTTTCAACGGTCCTAAGAACAGACTTTATGTTCTCATTACTAAACATGGTTGCAGAAAGAACAGATATGGGATAACTTACAGCTTTCCTTTTGATCTGATCTTAATTTAGGATTATCCTTTTCTGGTTGGACAAGTTTATGAATTCCCATGAAACCTTGGTCTAACAACTATCTAATCAATGGAGTTTTACTGTAGCAACAGATCACAGTAGTGACCAGAATCTTAAGCACTAGCACGTTCTAGGGGATGTCAGGAAAATGAAAACAAATGGTTCAAATTGAATGACAATGTAAATAAACTAGATGAAACCCCCAAAAAATATCAAATATATAATATAAAGTTCAGCCACCCGATTCCATTTTGTAAAACAAAATGAATTAAAGGTGTTAAAATGGCCACAATTTGACATGTGAGTATTTTTATTTGTTCCCTGACTAAGGATGATTGGTTTGTTTAATGGGATTTTTGACAGAATAATACATTTAGCATTAAAGTACAATTATGAGTGAAAAATCTAAAATATGAAAATCTTAAAAGCCGTGAAGTTTTCATCATATATTGATTGTGCCAGCAGTCAAAAAAAAGATTTTTCTTAGTGAACATATAAATGAAGAGGTGACGAATACAATGACAAATGTATGGAAACTATCAAAAACCGAAGTGAAAATAATACTATTTAAAAAGTAAGATACATTTATACACAGTATGCATTTTTTCTATGCTTTTACACCATCTATATATCTGGTAAGGAAAAGGATATACCTTCCACGATTGCGAGTAATCTTGTCGCATGTGTAAATATTCTTCATCGAGATGAAAGGCATTTCAAATGTTTGACTCATCAAAGCAATTTACATCTTAAAGTTTTATAGATGGTCAAAAGCGTCATTCACCTACACTAAAACGTCACAATCTTTGCAAAATAAAGTTGAAAATCCATATTCTCTTTTGACTTCCTATGAAGACTGAACAGACGGGAAAGTAATATAGATGTAAACAAAAGGTATGACAATGAATTCTTTGAAAATGCATCATGTGTTTCTCTATTTTCTTTTACTCTGAAAGTACGTCATATCATCTTTGTAAATACAAAATAATTTTCTCAAGTTATAATATGCTATGGTATCATAATAATTCATTTTACAAAAGTTGTATGTGTTTTACATGTTAAGTTTATCAAGTAAGCAAACAGTTCGAAGCTACTTTTTAACATGGGAATTCACCGTATGGTTCCGAATTCCGTGTTCCTTATTGCATTAGCAAGAATCTATTTTATAATGTAAATTGTTCCCTATACTCTACTTAAATGTCTCTTAATGCACCTATGTCGGTTTATTTTAATCAACGTAATTTGAGCATTGAGATATCCGAGCAATCGTCCTGATTAAAATCTATTTTAAGCAGGTTATCAAAACATTAACAAGTTAATGTACATGTTTTTCATCACAAAGTTCAATGACATCTATTCTCAATACCGATTATAAAACCAAACAAAATAAACTACAGTTTAAGCCTTTTCCTTTTTTACTGATTACTTATTAAAGATGCTTAGGAATTATGTTTCAAGTACAACTATGAAACTTTGAAAAAGCATTTCAAGTTTCAACTTTCCCACGAAATTATGTTATTAGATGATTCATCTTGAATTAAATTATTAATTGGCAACTGACAAGGCCTTGTAAAATATCCTTAAAGGCTTGGCCAACCTACAGACTAATTTAGAAATGATATAAGGACAAGAGTAACATTTTATTTGTGTTACAAGATACAAGAATTTTTTTATTTAGATCATTTACAGTAGCAGATGTGGAATCTTTATTTGACGATGTTGTTTTTCTTTATCAAGTGTCAAATGTTGTCTTTATCTTCGGGCATAAGTGACAGAATAGATTTGGTTTTAAAAGGGTAATTGGTACTTTGGTATTAATTAGATATGTTTATCAAATATAATAAACAAGTTGGTTAAACGTTATACTTACTTTAATCTCGTATTTATCTATTTAAGGTGCAATTACCATGCCATTTAGATCGCAAGCAAATGGTTCATAATCTACCATGAATATCATTATTGCAGATCCTGTTATAATCCTGTTTCAGTAGATTAGTGGGAAGCTTAATTTGACCATGAGTCTTTTTTTTAATCAAGTGTCAAATGTTGTTTTCATCTTTGGACAACTTTTTGGCATTAAGTGTCAATTAGTTTTAAATACTTTTATCAAATAAATAAACAGATTCGTTAAATACAATACTTAGGAAAATCAAGTATTTATCTATTTAACTAAACGATTGTGAAAATTAATTTAACAAATCGTCTGGAGAAATTTACGTTTTTATTATAATGAAATTTACATCATTGGTTGAAATTAACAGGTCATCTTGCCTGAACGTCGGCCCTAAAAATGTTTACTCATAGTGTTGAGAAAATTGGACATAATCCAAATATGTCTGCTTGCTATGGTAAGTATGTCTAAATAGCGGTAAAACATTTTCACAGAGATTTTTCGGGATTTCTCTCATAAAAGGAAAAATATATCAATACAACTACTTCCAATAGATTCATAAATAGAATTCAAAAATGTTTTTAACAACTGTAATGAAATATCTATTTGCATTGTTGATTGTTTTCCTTGTAATATAGTGTAATTCCTGTAATCAGAATGTCTCTTAGTTTTGTGATCATATTTGTACCTGAGCGGCATTTACTTAAGCCTCAGGCTTGTTTGCCAATCTGTTTCACATTCATTAATACAATATTTTAACATCATATATCGATATAAATAATAATGTTAAGATGAGATTGATTGGTTCTGTATTATATTTTCATCGTTATCAAATATCAGGTTACATTGGGAAATCGAAGGTGTGTATTTTGTAAACCCCATAGTCAATAGTCTTTTGAAAAATAGTTCATACTTCCAATAAGGTTTCGAACTCACAACATAACAACCGTAAGCAAGCACTTTTACCAATACTCTCATGGGCTAGACAGAAATGTAGGCCCAGGTATTCTGTTTTTCGCTATGATATTCTTCATAATTAACCCAAAAACTTTAAGCACACGTTCCTTATGTTCCTTTTCACCAAGTCAATGTTATTGTGTTGTGTTTAAATCAAAATGAAAGAAAATAGCAATTTCAAAATTTTAATCCCTTCTATTATTTCATCATAGCAAATTTCGACCTATCAATTGAGAGGCCAGAGGATTCCAAGAATATTTTACATAATGGTAACTGTACAAATCGACAATGGGTGATCATTTGTTAGTTCGGCTGGAGTTATCAATTTGGCATTCACGCTAAACCAAAATTACATGATATTTGCTCTCAGGTACTCTGGCAAGTGAACAAACTTAAGGAACGCAGCTGTATAATGCATTTCATTGGAGTAAAATCATTAACAAAGTGAAGTTAATAACTTAATCAAATATTGAATTTTAAAACAAATTCGATGAACATAAATCCTTAACATTTGTTTTTAGCATTTCTTCTTCTCAGTCCAAACTATCAACACACATACTATGATATTGACAAATGGTTGCGGTTCGGTTCGGTTTAGGTCTTGGTTCGATACAGATTTATTTTGCACGTTTTTTGCAATCCCAAGCATTACCTCGCCCTCGTGGTTTATCCTTAACTAAGAGCCTACGTTGCTACGGTTATGTCAATAGTCAATTTCTTATGAAGAGGATTAATTATATCCCCTACTTGTTGTTGATGAAGAATCTTAAGTCCAAATAGAGAATAAAGTATGTCAGACATTGTGTTGAAGACATTTGAATAATAAGTAATAATAGGTATAATTATGCGAATTATAAATTGTTTCAAATTACTTTTGACAAAACTTCAAGGTTGTACAATCATCTCAACTGAATGAAAAAGTTAAAGCACCTAATTACAAGATGTTATGAACTTCTCCCAAAGTACACTAACATTCTAAAATCCTCTTGTCTAATGTTTAAACAGTTTATAACAATATGTTGCAATTCCGAATCAAATTGTATTAATATAAAAGATCTGTACATTTGATTGAGGACGCATACATGTGTAAGTCAAAATACGAAATATGTTTTATAAAGATGGTTATATAAAGTTTAATCAAAGGACAATCATTAATGATAAGCTAAGAGCTCGTTTATTCACCAACGATACATGACAACAGTTTGCATGTCTGTCAAAATGGAAACGTTTTTCGTTTGTATCAATGTTACTACTGTTAAAAGCACCTTTATCTGATCTTATTTTTCTCATGTTGTATTTTGGGAATAAGATGACAAGGCTAACAAGCTACAATAACATCGAATCCAGATTTTTAAAATCAGATTAGAACAAGGATACCCTACTTCATTACATCAAAGGTTTTCCATGCAGAAAAATCAATTCAAGTAATTTGAAGATTTCTTAATTGAATCATGATAGAATTTTAACCAAAATCGAAAGTTTCAAAACCTTAGTTATCAATAATCACTCTACAAATCTATAGATAATATTTAAGGAAAATTCGAAATTATTTTTCAATTGGATAAAGCAATTACCTTTCACATTAAAAGTAAAGATTTTGTACCATCTTCTTCAAACTTGTTTTATCTAATCAATACTATTGATCAATGTCCCCATAACTATATAAATTATAAATAATATCTCTAGAAAAAAACCTTCTTGAGGTTTGAAGATTAATTGTCGCTTGTTGTGACGTGATTTTTTTTAAACAGTTCTGGTTTCACCTCAATCCATAAAGTTTGAAAAATCCTGAAGAGAGAAAATGCAATTAATTGGCCTACCCACAAACAACTTCACGTAAATGAATCACACTAGGGGTTTTCACATGTTTCCACTTCTAGCAAAATAGTTTCATGTTTGTATCGAGAGTTGGTTTCATCAATCATACAAGTTAATGGAAGAACATGTTTTCTGTATGCGAAATTATGAGTGAAAAGTACCAAACGATTAATTTCAGCCTCAAACATGCCAGGAAAATCTTATACTTATGTACATACGCAGAATGATATTTAACGATGTTCCTTGATCTTCTACGAAATCAGAAAGAAAGAAAAAACGTGCCCTGGTTGGTTATATGATCTAAACCAAAAGTCTACAGTTATGAACCTGTCTACAGTTTACACAATTATATTTAATTATCTTCAGAGATGAGACCATCTAAATCTATGGCTTGAGAAATGGCACCAGTAGCAAGAAGTGCTGAGATTGGAACCATTTCCTCAACTTCCGGTTATCCCTGCATGTGTTTAAACCAATATATCAAAGCAAAAGAACTTTGTCTGGAACCCCTCCATATATTTACTTAAGGTATTAGTGTTCTTTTATCATATATTGGTATTGTACTCTCTTTCTTCAAGCTTTTGGCCACATTTTTTGACCATGTGAATACGCTTGTTTTTGTGAGGGTTTTCAAAAACTTTGTCCTTTACAAAAAAAATTAATCTTAAGAATTCACTATAAAAAAGGAAGGGCTACTGTAAATCATATGTCCTTTTATTCGATTGTCAAAATCTGTTACAGGAAGGGTGTGAAAACGCTGATACGATAGGACCTTCTGCAGATATCATATCTGTTTACAAGTTCAGATAGGTAATAATACTAGCAGTCGTGATACAAATGAAATACTGTTGAAAGCAACATAAAACCCCACATCGCCTCACCACACCTCACCAAACCTCAGTTTATATAGAATGGTCTTGCTAAGTCAATCTAACTTTTCCTGTTTCTGTTCATTCATTTGTTTTGGTAATAGACCAATTTGTAGCTATCAAAGGTGATAAATTATTGGTTAATCTGGCATTACAGCAAACATTTAAATGATCAAATTTTAACAGAGGAACACAATATCTCTTTCTTTTGTATTGGCGATTTGCTTATTCTTAAATTTATGTATCCCCTAGAATGGTCTTTGAGTGAAAAGATTGACAATCAGTTTTTTAAAAACATATTTGTATTATCTCTAAACACAATGAATATCATCATGTTGTTTTTTCTTATGTCTGGCCTAAATACCAATATATCCATTAGAGTTATGAATCAAACATCTATTATGCATGCCAAATAAATGAGATCCGTTATTCGAAACGGTATTATTATACCCCATTACATTTCTATCTTTAAAGCATTCTGTTTTGACTCAGATTTGTCAATAGTTGGATTTTAAGTATGTAACAGCCTACTTTTCAATGGACACTTTGCAGAAAATGATACCATCCAATGACCCATAGATCATTTAATTCTAAAATTAACCGAAACAAAAAAACATGTATTGCTGAAGTATCACAGAGTTCACGTTTATAAGAACTGCAGAAAAGGAATTTGCAAGTTTATGAGAATAAATGGCATTGCTTTATCACAATTTGCAAGTCGAGGAGGTGAGCAATTCATCAAATTAACAATCATAGCAAAGTGTCAAAGGTGATTGTAATCGTACTGCAAATTGACAATTGAGTATTGTGATAAACAATAATTATATATGTTGTTTAAAATACTCAGGTTTAAAAAATACAAAAAACATTTATCTATACATTTGATTTCAAACTTTTCACTTGTTTCTGTGACTGCATATTATGTATTTTGATATATCAATATTGGAGTCAGGGGTTAACTTAAACTTATGCTTTCTTCTGAAGCAATAACCATCATTTTTATCATTTGACAAAGGTCACTTTAACGTTGGTACATATGTAATGTTTTGGACTTCCAAAGAGTGATCAAAATCAATATATGATAACTCTAGATTCAGAAGTGTAGATTATTCTTATAACATCCCTGAGAAATCAATACATTAACATATTGTTATAAAAAAGTCAATACAATCTTGATAAGTTACAATGTGAATAGAAGGTTCTGTCAGTTATCATTAGGAAACGATTTCTTCATCAAAGAAATTCTATAACTTTGGTTCATCAATATATAGCATTGCGTGTAAGAAAAATCAACACGTGTTTGTTACATGTCCACTGAAGGTCAAACTCGTCACAAATGTAATATTTGTCCAAAGCATGGGCCATTTTAACATGTTATATCACAGACATACATGTACCATGCTGCATACATCATTACATGTGGTACAAAATGTCAAATGAAAATTATGTGAACCATATTTGTTATGTTCTGATTTTCTTTTCTTTTTGATTTACTTTAGTTTAAATTGTAAATACATGTAGGGTAACACATAAATATTTTGAGTATTGTTTTCTCTACTTATTAAATATAAATAGTGACATATTGAAATTTATAAAGAATAAAATATAATATTTACACGTTAAACATGTCGGGTTTGAATCTTTCAAATCAATTTGGAAGATTACATTCTCACAAAATGGAAAAGTACAAAGATACTTAGTCAAAGCAAGAAAGGTATTTTCATTACACAGACTCACGTAAGGATTTTGTCAAGAGACAGAATCATACACCATGTTAATTATGTTAACGTTATGTCACTTTGAACTTTGCACTGTCCTGAGGATTTTCGGCATTTAATATTATATATCTTTGTTGTAAAAATCATTTTGAGCAATTGGGCACGTTCAAAGTGTTAAATTGTGCATGGATATCAACAAATATTATTTATTTCTAATTTATGCATTCTACTTCTAATTCAAGCTTGAGGGCTGAAATGAACATCAACTTATTTTCCAACTTTCCAATCAAGTATTACTTGAAAATATGCATTGAAAGTGTAGTTGACAAATGGTATAAAACTATATTAAATTTGAAATTTGTAATTGCATGTATAATACCGTTTTATAAAAAAATTAATTCTAGAATCAGTCAACTTAATGAAGAAATGTTTGAGAATTTCTGTTTGAAACAAAACTAAAAACAAACGAATTTAAGATTTTCTGATTACAATATAAACAATATTTTTGTCATTCAATGAATGCATGCATCGTATAAACGAATATATGTCATTATGTTACTCTGTGGTCTAAAAAAAATGCTAGTTCAGTTTTCAACGTGACCCACTCTTAAAATGGAAAGAAAGTCATGTCAAACATTTAAAACAGTGTCTTATGTTATTTGTTTTTTAATAACTGGTCCTACTTTATTCAACATTTTGATGTGTATTATCCCTGATTTTTTATTGATTCATCTGTAATGTATGTAATTTTATGCGGTTACAGTTTAAATTAGTTGACATACATATACAATAAAATTTACAGCCTAAAAGACTATTTGTGCCCTTCTGATAACCACGAAATTTGCTCTGTGTATTTGAAAAACTGTTTCTGATTATTTGTGTCTAGCGTCATACCCAATTTGTTGAAACTGAGGACACCAGCCTAGTCAAATGTGTATTAAATTCGTGTGTATGAAAGTGTATGTTTAGTCCACGTTAGCTATAAATAACAAGTTTAGCACATGTTAATTGTTTCAGTGCAAGTTGCATCTTATCAGCTAATCCATTCACAACAAATGCATAAAAGCTAACAATCAGACAATAGAATATAAAATCATCACATACCAATTCAAAAAACGTTCTCTCTGGGCAAACAACCTTGATAGATAAATGTTGTCAACTTGTGATTTAGAACAGTATTATCACTACTTGGCAGCAAAGAAAGTTTTTATCGATTTCGATGTAAAATGATACTATTGAGGAACATGGTATGTTCTAAGGTCAGCATACAACGGGCAAATAAAAAACAAATGGTATTCAGTTTTAAGGAAGAGGTCGTTTACATGATATTACATATCTCGACAGAAGATACATTTCTTTTAAAACCTCAGCTTTGAACCGTCAATTTGAAAATGGATTTCTTTTAAAACCTAAGCTTTGAACCGTCAATTTGAAAATGGGTTTATCATATAACAATATGGTTTTATAAGTTACAAAAATGCAATAGATTTCTAAAAGCAATGAATCAATTCCATAAAACAATTAGTTATTAGATTTTATAATATATGAAATATAAAATGTCAAAATCATACCTGAAGGGTATATGATTAATTCTATCAAATGGAGATACAGTTTCATATTGGCAATTGCCTTCTAACTTTTATAATTGTTCCATTAATATCAAATAACGAGTGATCTTTTTTATATTATGGTGGCCTGGCCTGGCCTGGCCTGTTCAAATTATTACATTGTTAAAAACATCTACATTTTCTTGATAACAACATTTTGATTTTGAAAATCAAGACTTAACATAGTAAATACTAAGGCCATCAGGTAGAATGTTTCAGTGCAAGTCACATCTAATCATTAATCACAACAAATGCATAAGAGCTAACAATCAGACATTAGAATATAAGATCATCACATTCTAATTCATACAGTGTTCTTTCTGAGTAAACAACTTTGATAGATAAATGTTGTCAATTTGTGATTTAGAACAGTATTATCAGATTTGGCAGCAAAGAAACTTTTCATCGAGTTCGATCTAAAAAATAGTGTGGAGGAACATAGTTTATAATATACAGCATAGAACGGGCCTGTTATGGCAAGTGGTACTCAGAATAAATGAACAGGTCGTTAACATTATATTACATATCTCAAAAGAAGCTACATTTTTTTTAAAACTTCAACTTTAAGCCGTCAATTTGAAAATGGAATAGATTTCTAATAGCAATGAATTATTTCCATAAAAAAAAACAATTATAAAAAGGAAATATAAAATGTCGTATTTAATCATAACTGAAGGGTATATAATTAATTATATCAAACAGAGATACAATTTCATATTGGCAATTGCCTTCAAACTTTATTACTTTTCCATTAATATCAAATAGCGAGTATTCATTTATACATTATGCTGGCCTTGCCTGTTCATTCTATTTCATTGTTAAAAACATCTACATTTTCTTTATAACAACTTTTTATTTTGAAAATAAAGACTTTTCGTAGAAAATACTTAGGCCATCAGGTAAAATGATGAGGTAGTAAGAAGTAACCACAACGTTACGATTTTTAAAATCCACAGAGGTGCTGTGACGAGAGGAAGTCACGGAGAGGTGTCAATTGCAGTGAACAGCAGGCCATTATTTATATAGATTTATATGTAAATGCTTGGAAACAAAAAGTCTTCTATCACGTTAGAAAACGGAAAATAAGTAATCTATAAAGTGATATGTCTCTCCCTTAATCACATAGCCAGTATGTTGAGGTCACAGATAGGTGTTGAAGACATATGGGCATAACTACCATTAATGTATATATTGAAAGCTGTTATATGCTTTGTTCGCATGCACAACTTTCACACATGTGTGCAATATTACATATCTGTATATATGTAAACAGGGCTAACAGGAATATGTAGTCTCATTTGGTTTGAGAGCGTGTGGCGTGAACGATAGCTTGAACATGATTGTTAACTTTTTACTTTATTTTTATGCCCAGTCCATAAGTAAGATTTAACTGCATTAATGATTTGATTTGATTTTATCGTGGAGTTTGAAATTCAGAATTACATTTATTTCCTATCTTTCAAAAGAACTTGTCGGTTCAGTATCAAACTTATGCATTGACACTAAAAACTAACATATTCCATTAACTTTAATGTTTTGGTCGATAAAAAGAGGATAAATCTTTTAAAACATAAAGCACATGCAAACCAGGCTTTGTAAGCTGTAATTACAATGTCTCCGGTTCTCATTTTCTAGTTTGCTTCTCTTCTCAACCATTTTTCAAGCAAGTGCTCATGAATATGACTATAGGGGTTTGAAAGAAAATTGCATGTTTGGATCCATATTAAATTCAAGGCCACGGAAATGGCCAAAGAGGATGAACATTTTACTTTCAGTTAAATCTGACTTTTACAATTTTATGGAAAATAATGGACAACAGCTTTAAAAGCGATACAGTTTAACCGTACTGTCAAGAATTATTGAAATAACTATTTACAAATACAAACGTCCCGTTGCCATGTTGTAAGTCCAAAGTTATAATCTATAATCAAACCCTTTTATCACGTGACTATAATTGTAACACAGTGTAAATAGATTATAGAGATTAAGTGAACATCTAATGAGGATGAAAGTTGGTGTTATTCGTGAACATGTAAATATAAATGTAAATGGTTTTTAAGTTTGAAAAATGACACTCGCTAATCCTTTCAGAGCATTTGCATTAAGCCAAGACATCAGTATCACATTGCCCCAGAGTGAAAACAAGTGGTCAGTATAATGCGAATGTCATGCGAAAATAAGAGCTTCTAACACTGGACAATTGTGAATAGAATTTACATAAGCCTCTGGCTTAATTGCATTGCATTTATGAATAAAATATGTTTATATCAAATACAGCTGAATGGTTTTTACTTTCATGATCACTCAAAGCAATTTTTAAAAATGTTGCTTAGGAAGGTTTGATTCAAGTTCAACTACAAAGATTTTTTAAATTTCCCCATGACATTATGTTTTAAACTATTCACCCTGAATAAGAATGACTGACTGACAACCGTCCAGGCGATATACAACGAGCTTAAAGGCAAGTTCAACCTAAAGACTTACTTTGTAGTAATAAAATGAGAGAATAACTTATTATTCAGATTACGAGATACAAGGTGCAATTACCATGCAATCTAGATCGTTAGCAAACTGTTTGGAAACAACAATTTAAAATGAATATCATTTTAGCAGATCCTATTGTAATCCTATTTCAGATGAGTTAGAAGCTTAATTTGACCATGTATGGAACAAACTGACTAGGCGTACAAGCATCAATAAAATCAAATAAGATCAGATCAAGAAATCTGATAAGAACAAGAATACCCTTCGTAATTACATCATTTTCGACATTTTCTTGTAGAAATATCGATATGAAATAATTTGACAATGTCATAATTACATCGAAAGTTTGCAAACTTACAAATTTAATCATGTTTTACACTATAAATCTGTTTAAGTTTAGGAATATTCGATTCTATTTTTCTAAGGGATTTAGCAATTACCTTTCACATTAAGAGTTAAGATTTTGTACCAACTTCTACAACCATGTCTTGATACCATCAATACTATCGATAAGTGTTCCTTTAACTAAAACTAATATTAAGAATATATCTAGAAAATAAACCTCTTTGAGGTTCGATTATTCATGGTAATATTTTAGAATATCCATAAACCACTTAATGTATATCAATCATACTACAGGGTGTTTACACGTGTTTCTACTTTATGCTAAATAGTTCCATGTTTGTCTCGATAGTTAGCATCATCAAGCACATACAAGTTAATGGAAGAATCGTGTTGCTGCATGATTGAATATGAGTAAAATTTCAGCCTAATCTTTTTGCTTAACATGTCCAATAATTTGCCAGGAATGCCATGCTGATGTACATCATCCACAAAATGATATTTAACAATGTTCCTTTATCTTATACAAATGAAATGGGAATAAAAGAAAAAACGTGCCTGGTTGGTTATATGATATAATACATGTACACCAGTTATGAAACTGTCTGCTGGTTACACAATTATATTTAATTATCTTCAGAGATGAGACCATCTAAATCTATGGCTTCAGAAACGGCACCAGTAGGAAGGAGGGCTAAGATTGAAACCATTTCCTCAACTTCCGCTTATCCCTGCATGTGTTTAAACCAATACCCTCCATATATTTACTTAAGTATTAGTGTTCTTTAACCATATATTGGTGCAGGACTCTCTGTCTTTCAGCTTTTTGCCACAAATATATTTTTAACCATGTGACTAATACGCTTGTTTATTAAGCCATCTCCTTTACAAAAAATGTTGCAGTCTTAAGAATACGCTATATAAAGGAAGGGATGTAAATGAAGTCGATTGTCAAAATCTCTCACAGGAAGGGTCTGAAAACACTGATATGATAGGACCTTCTGCAGATACCATATCTGCTTACACGTTCATATAGGTAAATGCTGCTTAAGATGTTAACATTACGAATATTTTTCTAAGGTGCAACTTGCTCAGTTTATATATATGTTGGGATAGCGCAGTGTAAAGCGTGTTTGTCTCCAGATCAAGAGGTCCATGATTTGAATCCCTCTAGGGGCTCGGCAACTTTGTCTGAAGTAGAGAACTGTTCTACACGCAGTAAGGTTTGGGGGCAATTTCAGCACAGTACCCATGGTTCGTTTGTACAAGATGAAGCTCACAGGTTTCACTGCAATGCATATCCAAAATAGTAAGCCATTCTCCCTGCAATAATACTAACAGTCGAGTTATACATGAAATACTCTTGAAAGCAACATAAAACCTCACCTCACCTCACCTCACCTCACCTCACCTCACCTCACCTCACCTCACCTCACCTCACCTCACCTCACCTCACCTCACCTCACCTCACCTCACCTCACCTCACCTCACCTCACCTCACCTCACCTCACCTCACCTCACCTCACCTCACCTCACCTCACCTCACCTCACCTCACCTCACCTCACCCTCACCCTCACCCTCACCCTCACCCTCACCCTCACCCTCACCCTCACCCTCACCCTCACCCTCACCCTCACCCTCACCCTCACCCTCACCCTCACCCTCAACCTCAACCTCAACCTCAACCTCAACCTCAACCTCAACCTCAACCTCAACCTCAACCTCACCTCACCTCACCTCACCTCACCTCACCTCACCTCACCTCACCTCACCTCACCTCACCTCACCTCACCTCACCTCAGTTTATATAGAATGGTCATAAGATTATTGATAAGATAAGCTTACCAGATTGCTCAGATAAATTATTGGTTAATTTGGCATAACAGCAAACATTTAAATGATCAAATTTCAACAGAGGAACACAAAATCTCTTTCTTTTGTATTGGCGATTTGCTAATTCTTAAATTTATGTATCCCCTAATGGTCTTTGAGTGAAAAGATTGACAATCAACTCTTTTTTAAAAATATGTTTGTATTATCTTTTAACACAAAGAACATCATCATATTGTTTTTTTCATACCTCTCGTCTAAATACCAATTTATCCATTAGAATTATGAATCAAACATTTATTATGCGAGGGACTCACCCGGGAGCAACACAAGCGCTATCGCGCAGCCATTAGGAAAAGTGAGCTCCAACAGCGCACCAGGGGCAGGAAACCCAACCCAGGCTCGACCTCCACCGCATGCGCCGCTGGGGCGTCACCGGAGCGCACGGACCTTATCATTTCCGAGGACGCCGGGGAGTTCGACAAACCCTCCCCTCTGGCGTTGGACGTGGGGTCCTTGCGCTCGGACAGGTCCTTACGAGACCCTATGCCGATGGGGCGCTTGTCTGACCTCTCCCCACCGCGGGGTTCGTCCCCCGAGGGGCGCACACACTTGCCGGCCGACACCCCACGGCGCGGGGGTCGCCGCAAGAAGGCCAAAAAGCCCAAGAAGCGCTCAAGGACGCCCACCCCTCCGACATTCGATCAGCAGGCCTTCAAGGCCGACGTCCTCTCGTCCGTCAGGTCGATGCTGAAGGAGTTGCTCACTCCATCTCGGACGGCCACCTATCACACCTTGATAGGGAGGCCAGAAGCATCTTGGGCATGGCGAACTCCCTTGCCCACTCCTGCCAAGCCATGGCCACCTTCGCCAAGGAGGCGGGGATGGAGGAAGGTGCCAAGGCACTGTACCGCGGGTTTGGTTCCGCAGCAGGCAACATAGCACAGATCATGCTGAGTGCCTCTCGCATCTCGGCGGGAGTCACTAACCTGAGGCGGGACGGGTTCCTGGCAAGAACCAACCTCCCGGCGGAGATGCGTACCCGCCTCAGGAACGCCCCAGCAGCATCAGCGACGCTTTTCGACGGGCAAGTGGCGGAGGCGTTGCGACATCGGCAGGAGACCCAACAGCAAGAGCTGACCAACCGCCTGGCAGCAGGAGGAGGCAGGGTCTCCTCCGGGGTAACAACGCCGAAGAAGCGTAAGGGGAACCCACCCCAATCTCCTACAGGTTTCAGAACCGGCGGAGTTTCCTTTCGGGATGGGGGCCGGCCAGGCAAGAGTCGCTACGACTTCAACGCCGGGCCCCTCTCCCAAAAGGACCCCCAAGAAGCAGCGTGGCAAAGGTCGCGCGTTTGGTGACACTCCCAAGAAGCGATGACTTCTGGGAGTCTCCGCGCCTGCCGCCAGCAGTAGTGTCGGACAAGGATGGGCCAGTGGGAGGCCGTCTTTCCAGCTTCGTGGCCAACTGGAGACAGTTGGAACTAGACGAGTATGTCTGTCAGATCCTGGAGCGCGGGTTTCGTATACCCGTTCACACCCGCCCCCCGCTAACTTGTTCGCCAGCGGAGCGACTGCTAGAGCCGGAACGGCTGGCGCGTACGTTGGAACAAGTGGAGATCCTGATCTCCAAGGAGGTGGTGAGCGAGCTCCCGCTCGAGGATCTGACACCAGGCTTTTACTCTCCGGTATTCGTGAGACCGAAGAAGGACCCGAAAAAATGGCGGCTGATTCAGGACATGAAACAGTTCAACCGCTCCTACCTCGAGCGGCCGCCATATTTTCGGCTCTTGACCATGCGGTCTATCATGTGGTTGCTACAACCATACAACCACATGGTGTCGTTGGATCTTGCACATCCCAATCTGCCCCGCGGATCGCAAGTATCTCCGATTCGTCCTGGCAGGTCGCCACTTCCAGTGGAACGTGTTACCATTCGGAATCTCGACGGCACCATGGCTGTTCACCCGAGTGACCCAGCCCATCGTCCAGCTCTTACACAAGCACGACATTCAATTTGCGATGTATCTGGACGACGGGTTCGGGAGCCACTGCTCCCCGTCAGTTCTATCTAGGCAAAGAGACTTCGTAATTGCTCTGTTCAGACGCCTGGGTTGGCTAGTCAACCTGGACAAATCGGACCTAGTACCGACGACGTCACTCGTCTTCCTAGGCGTCTTGCTGGACAAAGCCTTTGTCACGGAAGAGCGGATGGGGCGCTACAAGGAACTCCTAGCGCAGGCGTGTCGCGAGCTTCTCACGCTCCGACAGTGGCAACATCTCCTAGGGTTCTTGACCTCAGCTCAAGACTATACGAAGAGGGGGAGACTCCATCTCAGACCTCTTCAGATCGTACTAAACAAGCATGTTCGAGAGGAGTCCTGCGGCCATCTCATCAGGATGCCACAGGACCTCACTCACCACCTCGAATGGTGGCAGGACGGAAACAATGTTCTGGCGGGGGTACCACTCCGGCAACCCCCCGCCAGGAGCCAACTGTACGTGGACGCCTCCACACAAGGTTGGGGCGCTCATCTGGGGACAGACCAAACGGCGGGCGTGTGCTCTCCGACACAGGGGAGACGGCTTGTCAACCTGTTGGAGTTAGACGCCATACGTCTGGCGATCAATCACTGGTCAAACCAGCTGAAGGATCATGTGCTGTGCGTGCACACGGACAGCTCCTCAGCGGCCTGGTCGATCAACAAGCAGGGATCGACCAAGGCGGGATCGCTGTTACAACTGGTGATAGAGCTATTTCGCCTGGTGGACAACCTCAATATCTCAATCAGAGCGGTGCACATCCCGGGAGCAAAGAACGTCCTAGCTCTCTCTCGCCCGGACAAACCTCCATCCAAGGTGTGGATGTTGCACCCTCGAGTGTTCGAGGCGATTTGTCTCCAGTTCGGGAGGCCGCATATCGACCTCTTTGCGACAAGGCTCAATCACCAGTTGCCGATATACGTGTCGCCGGTACCCGACCCCCTTGCATGGGGATTAGACGCTCTCTCGTTAGGGTGGGAGGGGATGGACGCTTACGCTTTCTCCCACCCCCCCCCCCCCCCCCCCCCCTGCCATCCTGACACAGGTAGTGGCCAAGGTCCGGGAGACCAAGGTCCTGAAACTCCTCCTGGTTGCGCCGAAGTGGCCAGCGAGACCATGGTATGTGCCCCTCAGAAGGATCTGCGCTCAGGAGCCGGTCCCCCTACCGCTCAGGTGGGACCTTCTCAGGAGCAACCCGAGCAAACGAGTGCACGAGAACCCCCGGGTCCTCCATCTGCATGTTTGGGTTGTCTCCAAGATGGGTTGAGGAGCGCGGGGTTTTCAGAGGAGGTAGCCAACACAGTGGCAACCTCACAGCGGTCATCCACGCGCAAGCTGTATGATTTCCAATGGCCTTCCTTTATGGCATTTTGCGAGGGGAAAGGATTTGATGTGCAGGCAGTGACGGTACCTCAGGTCGCTGAGTACCTGGTCCACCTGCGCACAGCGAGGGGGCTCATGGCCTCCTCCATCAACACGAACCTCGCAGCCATAATGTCCGTTCTTCGGAAGAAGGACCCCGGTCTGGACATTTCCATTCTAAAGGAACTCATTAGAACATACAGGAACGTGGATGGCCGCCACAAGGTAAGACCACCAGAGTGGGATCTGGCGATAGAGTTAAATCACCTCAAATCTGAGCACTATGAGCCGCTGACGGACACGACGCTGCTGCGTCTCACCATCAAGGATTGCTTTTTGGTTGCAATGGGGTCAGCGGCCAGGGTATCAGAACTGCACGCGTTGCAAGCTGATTTGCTCAGGTTTGAGGTGAGAGATGGAGGGTCAGCGACCTTGGGTCTGGCGCCAGACTTCCTGTGCAAGAATCAAGGCACTGACGAACGCGGGAGGACCTTCACACTGCCATCAATCTCCCCGTCCATTGGGCCGACGGACGAGCAGGAACGTCTCCTCTGTCCAGTGGGCGCTCTACGCATCTACGTGGAGAAGACGCGGACATTGAGGCAAGGGAGGCGCAGACTCTTTCTGCCCCATTCCCAAACGAGTTCGAAGGAGATTGACAAGAGGCAGTTGGGGGTCTACCTCAGGTCGGCGGTAATAGACGCCTACAAGGCGGCAGGATTACCGGCACCGGCGCGGACCAACCCGCATGAAATTCGGGCCATCTCGGCGACGATGGCCCTTCATAGCAATTTGTCAGTGGCGGACATCATGGCCGGCTGCTTCTGGAAGTCGGGCTTGGTGTTCGCCAACCACTACCTGCGTGATGTCTCCACGGAGGACCTGGAGGGCATAGCCCGTCTAGGGGCGCAGGTGTTTGCTCAGCAGCGGACCACGGGTGCTCCTCCTAGCAGGGGGCTCAACCCGCCACGTTGATGACGCCCCACTCGTGGAGGCGGACATCCCAACACATGTCAATAAAAGTTATCAATTAACGGTTTACAGTGTTTTGTGGTGTTTTAACTACGGGTCGTCAACCTTAAGAGGTCAGACACTACGCCGATTAGAACGCTCGCTCGCTAGGTCGCCGATCCTCAGATCAATCTTGGGAGTTATCGCTGAATGCGACGAATCCGGGCCACCACCTACAGTGGTATCAGGCTAAGGTCACTTGTCGGAGGTTAGTAACTAAATAATAGTACGTTTTTGATTAAACGTCATTATTTTTACTTACCGTAGACAAGTGACCGTCGTCACTCCCGCCCGCCTCCCCTCTTACGCATCCGTCGTTAATTTGGGACTCCTAGGTAATGTGAATGAATCTAATTGGATGACAGGTCACGCCACCTAGTGGACTAGTGACGGGCAGATAACTCCGATTGTTCTGGGCAATGATGTTTCATTACATCTGTGGGAATGAGTCGATTACATGTTATATAGCTAACAGGCTAAGGTCACTTGTCTACGGTAAGTAAAAATAATGACGTTTAATCAAAAACGTACTATTTTCTGATTTTATTTTATTTTTGATTTACTTTAGTTTAAATTGTAAATACATGTAGGGGGAACGCCTAAATATTTTGAGTATTGTTGTCTCTACTTATTAAATATAAATAGTTACATATTGAAATTTATAAAGAGTAAAATATAATATTTACACCATAAACATGTCGGGTTTGAATCTTTCAAATCAATATGGAAGATACTATTCTCATTGAATGGCAGATACTTAGGCAAAGCAAGAAAGGTATTATCATTATACAGACTCAAATAATGATTTTTGTCAAGAGACAGAATAAAAAACCAGTTAATATATTTTCATCTTTATGTAAACGTTATGTCACTTCTTACTTTGCACTTTTGTGAGACTGATTGACTTAGAAATAAATGTTACTCCATTTTCGTTCAGAGCGTTTTAGGCATTTTATTTCATATATCTTTGTTGTGAAAATCATTTTGACCAAAAAAGCATGTTCAAAGTGTTAAATTGTGCATGGATATGAACAAACATTTTTTATTTCTCATTCATGCATTCTACTTCTAATTCAAGCTTGAGGGCTGAAATGAACATCAAGATATTTTCCAACCTTCCAATCACATATTGCTTGAAATTATGCATTGGAAGTGTAGCTGAAAAATGGTATAAAACGATATTAAATTTGAAGTTTGTAATTGCATGTAAAGTACCGTTTTATAAACAATTAAATTCTAGAATCAGTCAACTTAATGTAGAAATGTTTGAGAATTTCTGTTTGAAACAAAACTAAAAACAAACGAATTTAAAATATCCTGATTACAATATAAACAATATTTTTAGTCATTCAACGAATGCATGCATCGTATAAAAGAATATATGTCATTAAATTACTTTGTGGTCTAAAATAAATGCTAGTTCAGTTTACAATGTGACACACTCTTAGAATGGAAAGAAAAGTCATGTCAAACATTTAAATCAGTGTCTTATGTTATTTGTTTTTTAATAACTGGTCCTACTTCATTCAACATTAAACATGTGATATTGCCATTTTAACCCTGATTTTTTATTGATTCATCTGTAATGTATGTTATGTATATGTTGAAGCGGTTACAGTTTAAATCAGTTCACATACATATACAATAAAATTTATGGCCATTCTGATTAACACGAAATTTGCTCTGTGTATTTGAAAAACTGTTTCTAATTATATGCGTCTAGCGTCATTCCAAATTTGTTGAAACTGAGGACACCAGCCTAGTCAAATGTGTATCAAATTCGTGAATATGTGTATGTGAGTGTATGTTTAGTCCACGTAAGCTATAAATAACAAGTATAGCACATGTTAATTGTTTCAACGCAAGTCACATCTAATCATTAATCACAACAAATGCATAAGAGCTAACAATAAGACAATAGAATATAAGATCATCACATACCAATTCATACAATGTTTTTTTCTGAGTAAACAACTTTGCTAGATGTCAGTTTGTGATTTAGAACAGTATTTTCATTACTTGGCAGAAAAGAAACTTTTTATCGATTTTGATGTAAAATGATACTATTGAGGAACATGGTTTGTTCTAAGGTCAGCATACAAAGGGGAAATAAAAAAACAAATGGTATTCAGTTTTAATGAAGAGGTCGTTAACATCATATTACATATACAATAGAAGCTACATTTCTTTTAAAACTTCAGCTTTGAGCCGTCAATTTAATCATGGAATAATTATATAAAAGTATGGTTTTATAAGTTACAAAAACGTTATTAGAAAATACAATAGATTTCTAATAGCAATGAATTATTTCCATTAAAAAAACAATTTTAAAAAGGAAATATAAAATGTCTTAATAACTAATAAATCGCAACTGAAGGGTATATAATTAATTATATCAAATAGAGATACAATTTCATATTGGCAATGGCCTTCAAACTTTATAACTTTTCCATTAATATCAAATAGCGAGTATTCATTTTTATATTATGCTGGTCTTGTCTGTTCATTCTATTTCATTGTTAAAAACATCAACATTTTCTTTATAACAACTTTTTGATTTTGAAAATCAAGACTTTTCGTAGAAAATACTTAGGCCATAAGGTAGAATGATAACATAGCAAGAAATGATCCGAAACGAAACTATTTTCGAAATCCAGAAGTTATTATCCAGAAAATATTACTGTTCTATGCATTTCACATATAAATGTCCTTCACATTATTAAAGGGTTGCTTAACAAAAGATCCATACTAAGATATCAACAGACTGGAGGTGCTGTGACGAGAGGAAGTCACGGAGAGGTGTCAATTGCAGTGAACAGTAGGCCATTATTTATCAATACTTAATGTAAATGCTTGGAACCAAGAGTCTTCTATCACGTTAGAAAACGGAAAATAAGTAATCTATAAAGTGATATTTGTCTGCCTTAATCACATAGCCAGTATGTTGAGGTCACAAAAAGGTGTTATAGACATATGGGCATTACTACCGTAAATGTATGAATTCAAAGGTGTGAAAGTGTTCCCGCCTCTAGAATTTCTTTAGAATTAGCATAAAATCTTATTTGGCTTTGATACATGCCAAAATACAAAATTAGATTTCTACATGATTGAAGTTAAAGTCATCTCAATTAACATATAACTGGAATCACTATGTCAAGCATATGACAATTAATGATTCCATGACAATACCAGCACAATGTATGTGGATATAAAACCCTCTCAAAATCTGAAGTCATATGGACATTGTTACTTGAATTGTCCATATAGCAAGTGCATAGCGCTTAAAGATTGATGCTGTCAAAATTGGAACAATTGAATATTATTGTCCTTTTTGTTATTCTCCTGTTCAGCAAGATCACAACTTCAGGGCTGATGATTTCTATAGTAACTTTTGTTATTCTCCTGTTCAGCAAGATCACGACTTCAGTGCTGAGGATTAGTGTGCTCTTTATAGGCATTAGGAGCAAAATTTCAATAATTCCATGCTCGCGCTTTCCAAAGTCAATCATCTTTATTTATCAATTCAGTAATTTGCAGTGTTGCTGATATAAGATATCAGTAGTATTACTGATATTTCATTATTTTCAGTTTTTCTACAATTTAACATATAAAATGCTATATATTGCTACCTTAAGCCAAAAGTCTAAAAGAACTAACTGTTAAAAAAGAGGGATCTGTAGCTCATCTGGCTACATTATATAATGTGAAACATACTTTAAAATTTAATATTCTATCAACCACTGAGTCATTTACACAAGATTTTTCCAAAGAGTTTGCATACTATCTCAAGTTTGCATACTATCCCCGTTCATAAGTAAGATTTAACTGCATTAAAGACATGATCTGATTTTATGGTTTAGTCATTTGATCTTTTCCGATCTTTTAAAAGAAGAAGATGTCGGTTCAGTATCAAATGTATGCATGGACACTAAAAACTAACATATTCCATTAACTTTAATGTTTTGGTCGATAAAAAGAGGATAAAACCTTTAAAACATAAAGCACATGCAAACCAAGCTTTGTAGCTGTAATTACAATGTCTCCGGTTCTCATTTTGTAGTTAACTTCTCTTCTCAACCATTTTTCAAGAAAGTGCTCATGAATATGACTATAGGGGTTTGAAAGAAAATCGCATGTTTAGATCCATATTATTAGGCCACAAAAATGGCCAAAATGGATGAATATATTCAGTTAAATCTGATTCAATTTTATGGAAAATAATGGAAAACAGCTTTGAAAGCGATACAGTTTAACTGTACAGTCAAGAACTATTGAAATAACTATTCACAAATACAAACGTCCCGTTACCATGTTGTTAGTCCAAGTTATATTTTATTGTAATGCAGCGTACATAAATTAAAGAGATTAAGCGAACAGTATAATGAGGATGAAAGTTTGTGTGATTCGTGAATATGTAAATATGCATATAAATGATTTTAGGCTTGAAAAATTATACTCGCTTATCCATCCAGAGCCTTTGCATTAAGCCCAGACACCAGTATCACTTTGCCCCAGAGTGAATACAAGTGGTCAGTATAATGCGAATGTCATGCCAACATAAGAGCTTTTGACACTGGACAATTATGAATAGTTTTGGCCATTTCCAAAATTCTACTATGCTTAAGTACCCATATATCTGTGTCCAGCTTGGATTGGTACTTTCTAGAAGAGACATTTAGATCACAAAAACTAGGGTTTAGCAAGTGTCGATAATGAAAATGTACACTTATCTCCTTTCCAACATCCTAGAAGATATAGAGACTATTTCATTGTTTTTGCCGAATATCATTTCTATCTCATCGAGTGGAGTGAGAAAGTGATATTTTCACGAGTGGCGCAACCACGAGTGAAAATGACACTTTCTCACTTCACGAGATAAGATAGAAATGATATCCGGCAAAAACAATGAATTAGTCTATTCATTATATAATTTTAAGATCATAAAACAGAGTTGTCAGACATCGGAAGGCAAAGTTTTGCTCTATGATGAATGAAAGTCTAGCAACTCCATTGATCCTTTCTCGGTAAAAAAAATTCAATAGAAATAACGCGATATTTAATCGGAAATAATTTTATGAAAAATATAATGAGTGAATGTAAAATGATATCAGATCCACAATATGCTCACTTCGTAAATTTATTTTGCAATAAAATGAACAATTATTAACTACAGCAACAAGATATGAACTTCGGGTGGCTTTTTGATATGAAGGATACATTGGCACTGCAAACTGAAAACACTAACATACCGAAAACATCCTAAAGAGTTGTTTTTCTTCTATCCTAACCAACACCGTGACGCGAGGCAAGCGTTCGATTTCCTCAAAGGGAGATAATCATGTTTCAAAGGGAGGTAATAGGTTAGGTCCTACTTTTCTCACCGCAGTGAAAATATGATTTTCTACTGCTTTTCTTAAAATATGGATTATATTTTCACTGTATAACCCTATATTTCATTACTAATTATATAATAAAAATGGTTCTGTGATTGAATTTGATATCCATGATTATAATGAACTTGAAAAAGGATTACTAACATACAGTTTAACGCCCTTTCACACTAGTACCACAAAGTCATATGAATAACAGAAGTTTGTAGAAACATGATTATTTGTGACTGTATAGAGTCCCTGTCATGTCCTGTAAGAGAATTAATTGTTTGAATAAAGGAGCTTGGATACAGTTTATTGACAATGGCTCGTCTATAACAAGCAATGATCACTAGGCTCAGATTTCATGAATATGGTTGTATAGATCTGACGTTTCGAGTTTTATATTTGTAAAGCTTGTGCACCTTTGTCCAATGAAATATGTCAAATGACACTTTTAAGTCAATGTCAAACCATTTATTTTAGTGTTTATTCATTGAAATTAAGTTTTATTACCTTTTTACATTCAATAAATGACACAATTATTGAGACATTAAAAAAGTCAAAATAGTAATTTAATCATTTACTTTACTTTATCCTTAAAATAATCGCCATTTGTTTTAATGCCACCAAATATTGATTCAGACTTTCTCCTTTTACAAAGCAAAGCTATTGCAGGACCAACTATGGGTTAAACGATAATTTCTGCATACATATCTATGATAATAACTATAAATGTTCTCTTCGCGTGTTGAAATGTTAAGAATTGTAGATTTGGTTTTACATGATATGTACGAGACGAATATTCAATAGAGTTAATAGATTAAAATAGAGATTGCTTGATGCCATAAAGGGACAAATATTACTAACAGAAATATGTTTTTCTATTCACTAGATTGCTTGTAGGGACAGAAAGAAATCTAATGAAATGTTGAGGGCCACCCACAGTCAAACATAGAACCAGGTCAGTAACTTTGTAAAACATTATTTCACCCTTTTGAAAGCAAGTTATACATAATCCAAAGACACACAATAATTTTCATTATCCTTAAAAATGTTTCGGAGAAAGTTGCCCCCTTTAACTCGGTCGGACTGATTGACGACTGGACGGACGGACCTATATCACCATTCTGCTTTGGTGTTGGGGCATAATAAGCAACGAAGTTATATCATAAGTTATATCATCGTCTTTCAAATTTAAGCAGACCTTTTAAGGTAAACACGGAAACTTGACCACTTTTCAAACCCTTGTTGACATTACATTTCTTGTACTATTACACCACATGATCTCCAGCAACTTTTGTACCGGACCACATAGGAGGCAATACAGACCCTAGCAGCAATTTAGAAAATTTTGTTGAAAATATTTTTATAATGAAAGTTTCTGCAAATTGTTGATGTCTAGCAATGAACAATCACTTATGAAGAAAAGCTTGTTCAGCCTGTCATATTATCAAATCACGTATACCGTAGATTGTGTATGTATAGCTGGAACTTGATTCGCTCATCTTTACGTTTATGTTCAATTTTTGTCTGTTTCTAAAAACAACTAGCCGGTGTATTTCACATTTAAATTATCTTTGTTAGCTTTGCAACCTACAATGTAAAATAAATTAAGTCATGCTGTTGACAATATTAACAAATAAATATGAATCTGTCGATCTTTGTTTTGTTTTTTTCACCAGGATAATTTTACATTTACATTTAACATCAATATGTGAGGATATGAGTTCAATTTGAACTGTCCACATGTAGTTCCAGATGGTCCTTAGGTAGATGTTAGAAATACTTTTTAAACTATTCGCCCTCAAAGGGAGGCAGGACGATAATATCTAGACGGGTAAGGTCAGGTTCTCACACAAACTCATGTGAAAATCTGTTACATCGGCGTATCTGTTTATTAGAACTTCCTGTCATATCCTGATATCGAACAAAGTTTAACTCTATTGTCTCCAATTGAAGCAAAAATTTGAATGCTGTAACATTCCCCCCAAAATACTCTAAGGTGTTGAAACCTATGATGCACGCAATGACGAGAGAAAATATAATGACCTAGAAACGTTTGTTGCTCTTTCAGTATGGGAAAATCTGTTGCTCATTTATGAAACCTTTAGATTTGTAGACGAATTAGTCTCTTACAAGTTACTTAATTAGTTAACCCAACAATAGTAAGTAAAGACATTTAAAGAATTAATGAGAAGAAGTCGAGTTCAGTCAGTTTTGACATGATAGATAAGACCAATCACACGGAATCTTGTATCAAATTAATATTTTTTTCTGAAGAAATATGCTCTATATCTATCCCCAGAACAATGAACTCCTTAGTTGTCTAATTAACCAAAGTAACATAAGACAGGATACAAGTTATACTGTAAAGAGATACATGGAATGCTAGGAAGCTAATTAACGAATTACATATACATTCGATGTGACTTTCTTTTGGCTAGTTATAAGTGTTTCCCCATCTGTGTAGTAAAAACAACCTGTTTTTGTGATAGTTCGTAAATGATAACACTACATATTCAAATTTGACAAAGAGTATTTATTTAATACATACATGTATCAAGGTTCCAAAGCCCTTTAATAAATACTTAAACCAACGTTCAGGATTTTGAAGCCGTTGAAAAAACACAAACTAGTTAAACAAACATATAATTGATTACAATGATTGGGATGGGATTTCTTTCTGTTGTTCTTAAAATTAGAACTCTCGCTCCTTTCATGGCTTAAATTTCTAATTCTCCACAATGTCGTCTGCTTACCTCGCTGTGCATTCTTTGTTATAGTCGAACTTATTGCATATGGGTGAAAATTCACATTAAGTTACTCTTTTTGCTAAAAACGCCAACGATACATTGATTTCACCTAAACAAATGATCAGTATAATCGGCAGACAACTACCATCAACTCAGCAGAATTAGAATAATATTCTAATAACTTTGATACCTACAGTTGTTTGATTGGTTTTGATATGTCATGTTTATAATTCGGTATTTAATGTTTATGATTATGTTTATGTTATTGAAAGTTTTTGAAGCTCACTCCCATATAGGACAACTGTTTTGGGAGTATTTGGTGCTGTTAGGACTGGAGGGTAATTTATAGGAGTGTAGCTAATGTTACTTATCTCTGTAACAACGATAATGAGTAATAAATCAAAACCAAGTGTGCTTTTGTTCTTATGAGAGAACATTTACAGCATTTCTTTTTGTGAATAGAAATTGAAAGCGTAACTTAACGAAAACGAAAACAATTGTAAGGAAACTATAAAAACCGAAATGAAAATAATATTGCTTAAGAAATAAGATACATTTATATGACTCTATGTTTTCACACTTTCCACTTAAGACATGATTGTGATAAAGCTTGTAATTGATTCATATATTGGGTCTATCAAGTAGACATATAGTTCGAAGCTACTTTTTGAAATTTTGGAATTAACAGTATTGCTCTCAATTCCCTGTTTCTTATCTCATTACCAATCTGTTTGGCAAGAATTATTATGTAAATTGTTTGCTATGATCTTTTCATCTACTGAAATGTCTCGAATGAACATATTTGAGCATTTAGATATCTGACAAGCTCTCCTGATCAAAAAGTTTATTTTAAGAAGATCATCAAAAGGTAAACGTTAATGTTAATGTTTTTCATCACCAAGTTCAATGACATCTATTCTTGATACCAATTATAACATATAAACTAATGAAATACAGCTAAACAGCCCACTGTTTCAGATTTAAATCACAAACTCCCACATTTGAAAACTAAAAGTAAATTAAATTTTGTTGAATTAACATACTTCTTTCATTAAATATAATAAATGCCACTGGTGCTGATGAAATTAGAAATACTCTTTTGAAACTATTTGCTCAGAAACTATCATTTTCTCTTTGAAAATTGTTTAATAAGTCACTTCAGGCAACTGTATTCCCTAATATGTGAAAATGCATCAATAATCCCCCTGCATAAGAAGGGTTTAGTCAATGAATTTGACAATTATCGGCCTGTTGGCCTTACAATTAGTAAAGTTTTCAAAAAATGTGTCCATAATTATCTATTGAATTATTCTAGAGATATAGGTAATGATAATATTATCACCAGGTGATTCAATCACAGTAACTAGATTTGTATAACTTTATCGCAAATGCTTTAGACAAAGGTAAAGAAGTCCAAGCAGTGTTTAGTGACATAAGAAAAGCATTTGATAATGTGTGGCCCAAAGACCTTACAATCATTTGGATAAGCTGGTAAATTAAAAGAGTGACTCGTTAGTTATATCACTGATAGGACATAAATGGTAAACGGATATAATTCTAGATTCAAACCTGTCATGTGAGGTGTCCCCTCGGGATCAATTTTAGAACCTTTGTTATTCATTAATGACTTTGGTGACGATATTAATTGCATCATACGCCTGTTTGCCGATGAAACGTCATTGTATGTAATAGATGTAGATTTGATGTGCACTGATTTGAGGCAGCCGATTTGTCAAATTATGCTTTGTAGGCTCCGTTTAGACTGTAGTGATTGATCAATTTTTTTCATAAATTTGAAAGACACATTTCAGATAATCTTACCTGTTCATTCGGCGCTAACCGAGATGACACATCTCATTATTTACCAGTTTGCTCAAACTATTCACACTTAAGCAGATTTTTTACATTTTTATACGGAAATTATGATATATCTGATCTTAACAAAATAGCTATTTTACAATCTGTTACCAATTCCTATTGATCCGAAAATAGAATTTAAAAATGGTAACTTCTAAACCATTGCAATGAAATTACTCTAAGCATTGTTGATTGTTTTCCTTGATTGTATTGTTGTCGCCTGAATGTCTCTTGGTTGTATCATCATATTTGAATCGGAACAGCATTTACAGAAGCCTCTGGCTTGTTTGCCTTTTAGTTTCATATTCATTACTAAAATATGTTTTGTCTCTTATGATCACCCCAAACAATAACATGCTTACGCTGGTTTGATTCAAGTACAAAGATTTTGAAAAAAACATCAAATCAAACAAATCAGATAAGAACAAGAATACCATTCGTCATTACATCAAATTATTTTCATGCACAAATATCCATTTGAAGTAATTTGACAATGTCATAATTGAATCATGATAGAATTGTTATCAAATTCGAAAGTTTGCAAACTTACAAATTAATCATGTTTATACTATAAATCTGTTTAAGCTTAGGAATAGTCGAATCTATTTTTCAAAGGGATTAAGCAATTACCTTTCACATTAAGAGTAAAGATGTTGTACTAACTTCTTCAAACACGTTTTGATCTCATCAATGCTATCGATAAGTGTTCCTTTAACTAAAACTAATATTAAGAATACCTCTAAAAATAAACCTTCTTGATGTTGGATGATTTATGGTCGCTTGTTGTGACGTCAGTTTTTTCAAACGTTTCCGGTTTCAAAACTCATGAAGAAAGAAATTTTAATATGCAAAATTGTAGAATACCCATAAACCACTTAATGTATATCAATCATACTACAGGGTGTTTACACATGTTTCTACTTTATGCTTAAACATTCCATGTTTGTCTCGAGAGTTAGTATCATCAATCACATGCAAGTTAATGGAAGAAACGTGTTGCTGCGTGTTTGAATATGAGTAAAAGTTACCAAATGTTGAAATTTCAGCCTCATCTTTTTGCTTAACATGTCCAATAATTTGCCAGTAATGTTATGCTGATGTACATCAACAAAATGATATTAAACAATGTTCCTTTATCTTCTAGATATGAAATGGGAATAAAAGAAAAAACGTGCCTGGTTGGTTATATGATATAATTCACCAGTTATGAAACTGTCTGCTGGTTACACAATTATATTTAATTATCTTCAGAGATGAGACCATCTAAATCTATGGCTTGAGAAACGGCACCAGTAGCAAGAAGGGCTAAGATTGAAACCATTTCCTCAATTTCCGCTTATCCCTGCATGTGTTTAAACCAATATATCAAAGCAAAAGAACTTTGTCTTGAAACCCCCATTTATTTACTTAAGTATTAGTATTCTTTCATCATATATTGGTAAAGTATTGGTCTTCAAACTTTTTGCCACAATTATATACTTAACCATGTGAATACGCTTGGTTTTTTGTGTGTTTTTTTAAGCTACCGCCTTTACAAAAAAAATTATTCTTAAGAATTCACTATATAAAGGAAGGGAAATATCGATAGTGCAGTTGTTTTTTTAATTTATGGAATGGTCTGTGAGTGAAAAGATTGACAATCCATTTTTTTCCATGAATCCATGTTACTATCTCTAAACACTATGAATATCATCATCTTTTGTTATATTTTGTCTCGTTTAAAAACAACTATCTCCATTAGAGATGTGAATGAAACATCTAATATGCATGCCAAAATGATTGAGATCCGCTATTCAAAAAGGTATTATTAACCCACATTCCCAACTGTTATGTCCCAAATCATTACCATCTTTATAGCATTCTGTTTTGACTCAGATCTGACAGTAGTTGGATCTTATGCATGTAACAGCCTACAATTTAATGGTCATTGTGCAAAAAATGATACCATCCACTGACACATAAATGATGTAATTCTAAAATAAACCGAAACCAAACAAAAACATGTATTGCTGCATTATTACAGAGTTCACGTTTATTAGAACTGCAAGAAAGGAATTTGCAAGTTCATGAGAATAAATGACATTGCTTTATCACAATTTGCATGTCGTAGAGGTGAGCAAATTCATCAAATTAACAATCATAGCCAATTGGTTTCATAGGCGATTGTTTGACATTTCGCACTGCAAATTGACAATTGAGTATTGTGTATGTAATTATATATGTTGTTAAATATATTGAGATTTTTAATATACATAAATTTAAACATACATTTGATATTAACATTTTCACATGTCCCTGTGACTGCATATTATGTATTTTGATATATCAATATTTGAGTCTGGGGTTAACTTTTGGGGTTATAGTTTCTTCTGAGCCAATAACCATCAAATCCTTATCCTTTGACAAAGGTCACTTAAATGTTGGTACATCAGCAATGGTTTTGACTTCCAAAGAGTCAAAAAAAACATGTATGATTACTCTATATTCAGAAGTGTTGACTTTTCTTATAACATCCCTTAGAAATCGATATATTAACATTTTGTTATCAAAACGTCAATGTACTTGTAATAAGTTACAATGTGTCAGTTATCATTAGGAATCGAATTCTTCATGAAAGAAATTCTATAACTTGTGTTCATCAATATATAGTAATGCGGGTAAGATTTATAAACACATGTATAAATTGCAAAGTTCCGAAGGTAAATCTCGTCAAATGGTAGTACTGGTCCTAAATCATAGTCCAGGCTAACATGTTATATGACAGACATACTATGCTGTATAAAAATTGTACCTTATGTTAAATGACAATAATGTGTGCCATATTTTGTATGTTCCGTTTTTGCTTTCTATTGGATTTACTTAAGTTTGGAATGTAAATAGGATAAACAGCTGAATATCATTGTTGTCTCTTCTTATTACATAATAATCAGTAAATTAAGGTAACTGATTTACAGTAAAATATAACCATTTACACCATAAACATGTCGGGTTTGAATCTTTTAGATCAATTTGGAAGATTCCATTCTTATCCTTTTACTAAAAAGCAGGTTAGGTATTTTCATTAAACAGACTCAAGTAATGATTTTTGTCAAGAGACGGAATCATGCAACAAATGTATATCTTATCTCATGTTTCCCATCTGTTTGTTTAACTTTATATCACTTCTTACTTCAAGAGTACTGCAAAAGTAGGAGACGGATTGACTTTTAATTCATCAAATGTGCATGAATATATAAGAAAAATTATTTATTTCTCATGCATTCATTCCACTTCTAATTAAACCTTTAGAGCTGAAAGGAACATCAACATACTTTCCAACCTTCAAATCTTGAAAATATACATTGAAAGTGTAGCTGACAAGTAGTATTATACAGTATTCAAATTAAAAATTTGAAATCGTATGTATATTACTGTTTTTAAATCTAAAATCATCAACTTAATGTAAAATGTTTAAGAATTTTTGATTGAAACAAACACTAAAATAAAACGAATTAAGATATCATGATTACAATTAAAAGGATAGATTTTGCTCATTCAATTCATGCATGGATCGCTTTAATGAATATGTGCCATTCCTTTTCTGTGTGGTCTACATGTATAAGAAAAAATAGTTCATTTTGAAAAAAGGATAAATCATTTAAATGGAAAGAACATGCAAGAAAAGTCATGTCAAACATTAAAACAATGTTCTATATTTCTTTTTTTAGAGCCGGTCCTACTTCATTTAACTGTTATGAACATGTTTTTCGTTTTAAAATCACATGTTTAGGATCCATTAGGCTGAACATGCTCATCTAAATGTCTAATTATTGTAAAATAATACCTTTTACATGTTGAAACTGATTCAACATTTTAATGTGATATTGTCATTTTAACCCTGAATTTCTTTTCATTGATTCATCCGTAATGTATATATTGAAGTAGTCACAGTTTAAATCAGTTTGCAAACATCAGTTCACATACATATACAATAAAATTTACGTCTTAAATGACTATTTATGTTCTTATGTTAACGACAAAATTAGTTTGTGTCTAGCGTCATTCCCATTTTGTTGGAACTGAGGACACCAGCCTAGTCAAATATGTATTAAATTCGTGAATATGTGTATGGAAGTGTATGTTTAGTCCACATTAGCTATAAATAACAAGTATAGCACATGTGAATTGTTTCAGTGCAAGTTGCATCTTATCAGCTAATCCATTCACAACAAATGCATATAAGCTAACAATAAGACAATACAATATAAGATCATCACATACCAATTCATACAACGTTTTTTTTTGAGTAAACAACTTTGATAGATGTCAATTTGTCATTTATAACAGTATTATCAGTACTTGGCAGCAAAGAAACTTTTTATCGATTTCGATGTAAATAGAAATAGTATTGAGGAACATAGTTTGTTCAGCATATAACGGGCCTGTTAATAGCAAATGGTATTCAGAACAAATGAACAGGTCACAACAAATGCATAAAATCTAACAATCAGACAATAGAATATAAAATCATCACATACCAATTCAAAAAACGTTCTTTCTGAGCAAACAACCTTGATAGATAAATGTTGTCAACTTGTTATTTAGAACAGTATTATCAGTAATTGACAGCAAATAAACTTTTTATCGATTTTCCTGTTAAATAATATTATTGAGGAACATAGTTTGTTCAGCATACATCGGGCCAATCAAAAGCAAATGGTATTCAGTTTTAAGGAAGAGGTCGTTAACATTATATTACATATCTGGACAGAAGGTACATTTCTTTTAAAACCTAAGCTTTGAACCGTCATTTGATAATGGGTTTATCATATAACAATATGTTTTTATAAGTTACAAACACGTATTTTAAAAATGCAATGGATTTCTAAAAGCAATAAATCATTTCCATAAAAAATTTAACTATTAGATCTTATATATACGAAATATAAAATGTTGTAATAAATCATAACTGAAGGGTATATAATTAATTATATCAAATGAAGATACAGTTTCATATTGGCAATTGCCTTCTAACTTTTATAATGTTCCATTAATATCAAATAGCGAGTGATCTTTTTTATATTATGGTGGCCTGGCCTGGCCTGTTCAAATTATTACATTGTTAAAACATCTACATTTTCTTGATAACAACATTTTGATTTTGAAAATCAAGACTTAACATAGTAAATACTTAGACCATAAGGGAGAATGATAACGTAGCAAGAAATAATCCGAATCGAATCGATTTTCGAAATCCAGAAGTTATTATCCAGAAAATATTGCTGTTCTATGTTTTCCAATTCTAAATGCCATTCAAATTATTAAAGGTTTGCTTAACAAAAGATCCATACTAAGAAATCAACAGACTGGAGGTGATGTGACGAGAGGAAGTCACAGAGAGTTGTCAATTGCAGTGAACAGCAGGCCATTATTTATCGAGATCTATATGTAAATGCTTGGAACCAAAAGTCTTCTATCACGTTAGAAAACGGAAAATAAGTAATCTATAAAGTGATATGTCTCTCCCTTAATCACATAGCCAGTATGTTGAGGTCACAGATAGGTGTTGTAGACATATGGGCATTACTACCGTTAATGTATGTATTGAAAGGTGTTAAAGTGTTCCCGCATCTAGAATCTTCTTTAGAATTTGCATAAAATCTTATTTGGCTTTGATACATGCCAAAATACAAAATTAGATTTCTACCTGATTGAAGTCATCTCAATTAAGATATACATTCAATCACTACATGCATGTCAAACATATGACAATTAACGATTCCATATGACAATATCAGCACAATGTATATGGATATGAAACCTTCTAAAAGTCTTAAGTCATCTGGACATTGTTACTTGAATTGTCCATATAGCAAGTGCATAGGGCTTAGGGATTGATGGTGTCAACATTTGAACATAGACTATTATTGTCCTTATTGATATATTCTCCTGTTCAGCAAGATCACGACTTCAGTGCTGATGATCACTATAGTAACTTTTGTTATTCTCCTGTTCAGCAAGATCATGACTTCAGTGCGAAGGATTAGTGTGCTCTTTATAGGCATCAACATTAAAATTCAAATAATTCCATGCTCGCATCTTTATTTATCAATTCAGTAATTTGCAGTGTTGCTGATATCAGATATCAGTACTATTACTGTTATTTCATTATTTTCATAGTTTTTCAACAATTAAACATATCAAAAGCTATATATTGCTACCTTACGCCAAAAGTCTAAAAGAACTTATTGTTAAAAAAAGGGATCGGTAGCTCATCCGAATATATTATATAATGTAAAACACACTTTTTTTTTAAATTGAATATTCTATCAACCATTGAGTCATTTACAAAAGAGTTTTCCAAAGAGTTTGCATACTATCTCAAAGTATTTCGAAATATTGAAACTTTCAAATCATGCTTTTAAACAAAACAAAATTTTAAACACTTATATAGGAATAAGATGTTTCAGTAGGTTTGAGAGCATGTGACGTGACGTGGACACTAAATTGAACATGATTGTTAACTTTTTATTATGTATATGTGTCCCGTCCATAAGTAAGATTTAACTGCTTTAATGATTTGATTTAATTCTCTCGTGGAGTCATTTGAAATTCAGAATTAACATTGATTTCCGATCTTTTAAAAGAAGAAGATGCTGGTTCAGTATCAAATTTATGCATTGACACTAAAAACTAACATATTCCATTAATGTTTTGGTCGATAAAAAGAGGATAAATCCTTTAAAACATAAAGCACATGCAAACCAGGCTTTGTAAGCTGTAATCACAATGTCTCCCGTTCTCATTTTCTAGTTTGCTTCTCTTCTCGTCCATTTTTCAAGAAAGTGCTCATGAATAGGACTATGGGGTTTGAAAGAAAATCGCATTTTTGGATCCATATTAAATTCAAGGCCACGAAAATGGCCCAAGGGGATGAACATTTTACTTTCAGTTAAATCTGACTTTTACAATTTTATGGAAAATAATGGAAAACAGCTTTAAAAGTGATACAGTTTAACCGTACTGTCAAGAATTATTGGAATAACTATTTACAAATACAAACGTCCCGTTGCCATGTTGTAAGTCCAAAGTTATAATCTATAATCAAATTCTTTTATCACGTGACTATAATTGTAACACAGTGTAAATAGATTAAAGAGATTAAGTGAACAGTATAATGAAGATGAAAGTAGGTGTGATTCGTGAATATGTAAATATGTGTAAAAATGAAAAATTACACTCGCTAATCCTTCGAGAGAATTTGCATGAAGCCCAGGCATCAGTATCACATTGCCCCAGAGTGAATAAAAGTGGTCAGTATAAATGCGAATGTCATGCCAACAAAAGAGCTTCTAACACTTGACAATTGTGAATAGAATTGGCTAGTTTCAAAATTCTACTATTCTTAAGTACCCATAAATATGTGTCCAGCTTGAATTGGTACTTTCTGGAGGAGACATTGAGATCACTAAAGAGGGACTAGGGTTTAGCAGGTATTCATAATGAAAATGTACACTTATCTCCTTTCCAACATCCCAGTGCATAAATGGTTCTGTGAATTTGATATCCACGATTATAATGAACTGGAAAAAGGATTAGTAAAATACAGTTTCTGCTACAAAATGCAAACTGCCAAATGATAACTATTTGCTGGATATCAATGACTTACCAAATACAAAAGCTGATTATGAATTCAAAAGTGTCATTTTTTCTATAGCGCCCTATCCCTGGGGAATAAGTAACACAAAGTCATATGAAAAACAGAAGTTTATAGAAACATGATCATTTGTGACTTATAGATTCTCTGTCATGTCCTGTAAGAGAATTAATTGTTTGAATAAAGGAGCTCGGATACAGTTTATTGACAATGGCTCGTTCATAATAAGCAATGTTCACTAGGCTCGGATTTCATGAATAAGGTTTTATAGATCTGACGTTTCGAGTTTTATATTTGTAAAGCTTGTGCAGCTTTGTCCAATGAAATATGTCAAATGACACTTTTAATTCAATGTCAATCCATATATTTTAGTGTTCATTCATTGAAATTAAGTTTTATTACCTTTTTGCATTTAATAAAGTAAAACAATTATTGACACTTTAAAAAAGTGTACATAGAGAGCAATATCAAATGAGGGATTAGACAGTTTGCTTAGTGACATTTTTTAATCATTTACTTTACTTTATCCTTGAAAAATAATCGCCATTGGTGTTATACCACCAACTATTGATTCAGACTTACTCATTTGACAAAGCAAAGCTTTTGTAGGACCAAAAACTGGGTTAAACGATGATTTCTTCATACATACCTATGATTATTACTGTAAATATTCTCTTCGCGTGTTGAAATGTCGTTTTACATGATATGTACGAGACGAATATTCAATTGAATTGATAGATTAAAATAGAGATTGCTTGATGCCATAAAGGAACAAATATTACGAACGGTAATTTATTTTTTTATTCATTAGAAAAAATCTAATGAAGGTTGAGGGACACCCACAGTCAAACATAGAACCAGGTCAGTAACTTTGTAAAACATTATTTCACCCCTTTGAAAGCAAGTCATTAATCATCTGAAGACACACAATAATTTCCATTATCCTAAAGATGTTTCAGAGAAAGTGGCCCCCTTTAACTCGGTCAGACGGATTGACGACTGGACGGACAGACCTTTTTCACCCTTCTGCTTCCATGTTGGGGCATAATAAGCAACAAAGTTATATCATCGTCTATAAAATTTAACAGACCTTTTAAGGTCAACACGGAAACTTGACCACTTTTCAAACCCTTGTTGACATTACTTTTCTTGGACTGTAGCACCACATGATCTCCGGCAACTTTTGTACCAGACCTTATAGCAGGCAATACAGACCCTACCAGCAATTTAGAAAGTGTTGAAAATATTATTTTAATGAAAGTTTCTGCAAACTGTTGATGTCTAGCAATGGGCAATCACTTATAAAGGAAAGCTTGGTCAGCCTGTCATATTATCAAAACACGTAGATTGTGTATGTATAGCTGGAACTTTATTAGCTCATCTTTATGTTTATGTTCAATTTTTGTCTGTTTCTAAAAACAACTAGCAGGTGTATTTCACTTTTAAATTATCATTATTAGCTTTGCAACCAACATTTTAACATAAATTAAGATCAATCGGTTTTTGAATTAAGTCATGCTGTTGACAATATTAACAAATATGAAACTGTCGATCTTTGTTTTGTTTTTTCACCAGGATAATTTTACATTTACATTTAACATCAATATGTGAGAATAGGAGAGTCCAATTTGAAATGTCTACATGTAGTTCTGAATGGTCGGTAGGTAGATGTTTCAAATACTTTTCAAACTATTCGCCCTCGAAGGGAGGCAAAACGGAACTATCTAGACGGGTAAGGTCAGGTTCTCACACAAACACATGTGAAAATCTGTTACATCAGCGTATCTGTTTATTAGAAATTCCTGTCATATCCTGATATCGGACAAACTCTATTGTTTCAAATTGAAGCAAAATTTAGAATGCTGTAACATTCCCCCCAAAATACTCTAAGGCGTTTGAAACCTATGATGCATAGGAATATATCCTTCAGTCACACAATGATGAGAGAAAATAATATAAACCTAGAAACGTTGGTTGCTCTTGCAGTATGGGAAAATCTGTTGCTGATTTATGAAACCGTTAGATTTGTAGACAAATTAGCCTCTTACAAGTTACTTAATTAGTTAACCCAACAATAGTAAGGAAAGACATTTAAAGAATTAATGAGAAGAAGTCGAGTTCAGTCAGTTTTGACATGATAGATAAGACCAATCACACTGAATCTTGTATCTATTAAATATCTTTTTCTGACGAAATATGGTTTATATCTATCCCCAGAACAACGGACTCCTTAGTTGTCTAATTAACCAAGGTAACATAAGACAGGATACAAGTTATACTGTAAAGAGATACATGAAGTGCTAGGAAGCATTAACAAATTACATATTCATTCGATGTGACTTTCTTTTGGCTAGTTATATGTGTTTTCACATCTGTGTAGTAAATTCAACCTGTTTTGTGATAGTTCGTAAATGATAACACTACATATTCAAATTTGATAAAGAGTATTTATTTAATACATATCAAAGTCCTAAAGCCATTTAACAAATACTTAAACCAGCGTTCGAGATTTTGAAGCCCTTAAAAACACAAACTAGTTTACTAAACATATAATTGACTACAATGATTGGGATGGGATTTCTTTCTGTTGTTCTCAAAATAAGAACTCTCGCTCCTTTCATGGCTTAAATTTCTAATTCTCCACAATGTCATCTGCTTACCTCGCTGTGCATTCTTTGTTACAGTCGGACTTATCGCATATGGATGAAAATTCACATTAATTTCTTCTATTTACTAAAAACGCCAATGAAATATTGATGTCACCTAAACATATGATCAGTATAATCGGCTGACAACTACCATCAACTCAGCAGAATTATAAATAATCATATTCTAATAACTTTTAATACCTACAGTTGTGTGATTGGTTTTGATATGTCATGTTTATAATTCGGCATTTAATGATTATGATTATGTTTATGTTATTGAAGTTTTTTAAGCTCACTCCCATATAGGACAAATGTTTTGCGAGTATTTGATGCTGTTAGTACTGGAGGGTAATTTATAGGGGTGTAGCTAATGTTACTGTAAAGAGATACATGAAGTGCAAGAAAGCTAATTAACGAATTATAGATACACTCGATGTGACTTTCTTTTGGCTAGTTAATAGTTTTCACATCGATATCTGTGAAGTAAAATCAACCTGTTGTGTGATAGTTCGTAAATAGTAACACTACATATTCACATTTGACAAAGAGTATTTATTTAATACATATCAAGGTTCTAAAACCCTTTAATAAATACTTAAATCAACGTTCGAGATTTTGAAGCCCTTGAAAAAGAACAAACTAGTTTAACAAACATATAATTCACTACAATGATTGGGATGGGATTTCTTTCTGTTCTTCTCAAAATTAGAACTCTCGTTCCTTTCATGGCTTAAGTTTCTAATTCCCCACAATGTCATCTGCTTACCTCGCTGTGCATTCTTTGTTATAGTCGAACTTATTGCATATGGGTGAAAATTCACATTAATTTACTCTATTTGCTAAAACGCCAACGATACATTGATTTCACCTAAACAAATGATCAGTATAATCGGCAGACAACTACCATCAACTCAGCAGAATTATCAATAATACTATTCTGATAACTTTTGATACCTACAGTTGTGTGATTGGTTTTGATATGTCATGTTTATAATTCGGCATTTAATGATTATGATTATGTTTATGTTATTGAAGTTTTTTAAGCTCACTCCCATATAGGACAAATGTTTTGCGAGTATTTGATGCTGTTAGTACTGGAGGGTAATTTATAGGGGTGTAGCTAATGTTACTTATCTCTTTAACAACAGTAATGCGGTAATGAGTAATAAATCAAAACCAAGCGTGCTTTTGTTCTTATGAGAGACAATTGAAAGCATTTCTTTTTGTGAATAGAAATTGAAAGCGTCACTTAACGATGACGAAAACAAATGTAAGGAAACTATAAAAACCGAAATGAAAATAATAGTGTTTAAGAAATAAGATTCATTTACATGATTCTATGTTTTACCACTTCGCATATGTGAATATCATATTTTTCATTGAGACGTAATCTTGGGTAATGATATGCCAAGTCAAGGTTATCCTAAAAATACAGTTCACAAAAATTGTAATGTGCGAATAGATTCGAAAATATAATTTTAAAATGTGAACTTCTTAACCATTGTAATGAAATTACTCTAAGCATTGTTGATTGTTTTCCTTGATTGCATATGTTTTAACTCATGTCATTTGAATGTCCTTAGGTTGAATCATCAAATTTGAATTGAAGCTGCATTTACATAAGCCTCTGGCTTCATTGCATTGCATTTATGAATAAAATATGTTTATATCAAATACAGCTGAATGGTTTTTACTTTCATGATCACTCAAAACAATAACAAAAAATGTTGCTTAGGAAGGTTTGATTCAAGTTCAACTACAACGATTTTTAAAATTTCCCCACGAAATTATGTTTTAAACTATTCACCCTGAATTAGAATGACTGATTGACAACTGTCCAGGTGATATACGAGCTCAAAGGCTAGTTCAACCTAAAGACTTATTTTGTTGTGACAGAGTTGCAGAGTAACTTCTTATTCAGTTTACAAGATACAAGGTGCAATTACCATGTCATCTTAATCATAAGCAAACGGTTTGGAAACCACAATCTAAAATGAATATCAATATTGCAGATACTATTGTAAGCCTTTTTCAGATGATTTTGAAGCTTAATTTGACCATGTATGGAATAAAGTGACTAGGCTAACAAGCATCAATAAAATGAAATAAGATCAGATCAAAGAAATCAGATAAGAACAAAAATACCCTTTGTCATTACATCATTTTCGACATTTCCTTGCAGAAATATCGATGTGAAGTAATCTGACAATGTCATAATTGAATCATGATAGAATTGTAATCAAATTCAAAAGTTTGCAAAATTTAATCATGTTTTACACCATAAATCTGTTTAATTTTATAAATATCCGAATCTATATTTCAAAGGGATTAAGCAAATAGCTTTCACATTAGAGTAAAGATTTTGTACCAACTTCTTCAAACATGGTTTTATCTTATCAATACCATTGATAAGTGTTCCTTTAACTAAAATTAAAATATAGAATACCTCTAAAAAAATAAACCTTTTTGAGGTTGGATGCTTTATGGACGCTTGTTGTGACATCAGTTTTTTTCAAACGTTGCAGGTTTCACCTCAACGCATAAAAATCATGAAGACAGGAATTTTAATATGCAATATTTCAGAATACCCATTAACCACTTCATGTAAATCAATCATACTACAGGGTTTTTACACATTTTTCCACTTTATGCTAAATAGTTCCATGATTGTCTCGAGAGTTAGTATCATCAAGCACATGAAAGTTAATGGAAGAAGCGTGTTGCTGCATGTTTGAATATGAGTAAAAGTTACCAAATGTTGAAATTTCAGCCTAATCTGTTTGCTTAACATGTCCAATAATTTGCCGGGAAATGTTATGCTGATGTACATCCACAAAATGATATTAAACAATGTTCCTGTATCTTCTACATACGAAATGGGAATAAAAGAAAAAAACGTGACTGGTTGGTAATATGATATAATACATGTATACCAGTTATGAAAGTGTCTGCAGGTTACACAATTATATTTTATTATCTTCAGAGATGAGACCATCTAAATCTATGGCTTCAGAAACGGCACCAGTAGCAAGAAGTGCTGAGATTGAAACCATTTCCTCAACTTCCGCTTATCACTGCATGTGTTTAAACGAATATATCAAAGCAAAAGAACTTTGTCTTGGAACCCCCATTTATTTACTTAAGGTATTAGTGTCCTTTGACAATATATTGGTGAAGTACTCTTTGTCTTCAAGCTTTTTACCACAAATATATTCTTAACCATGTGAATAATACGCTTGTTTTGTATGGTTTTTTTTAAACTACGTCCTTTACTTGTAATCTTAAGAATTCACTTTATGAAAGGCTACTGTAAATGATATGTCCTTTAAGTCGATTGTCAACATCTGTCACAATAAGGGTCTGAAAACACTGATACGATAGGACCTTCTGCAGATACCATATCTGCTTACACGTTCATATAGGTAAATGCCGCTAAAGATGTTAACATTACGAATATTTTTCTAAGGTGCAACTTACTCAGTTTACAAGTGTGTGCAGTGGTAAGTTTTCTTTCTCCAGATCAAGAGGTCCATGATTTGGATCTATCCAGGGCCTCGCCAACTTTGTCTGAAGTAGAGAAATGTTCTACACGCAGTAAGGTTTGGGTGCAATTTCAGCACATTACCACCCATAGTTCGCTTGTCCCAGGTGTTGTTTGCAAGTTACACCGCAATGCATAGTCAAATTAGAATTGAAGGCGTTCTCCCTGAAATAATACTAGCAGCCGTGATATGAGTAAAATACTCTTGAAAGTGACATTAAACCCCACATCGTCTCACCGCATCAAAACTCACTTGAAATAGAATGGTCGTAAGATTATTGCAAAGAATAAGCTAACCAGATTGTTAAGTTAATCTAACTTTTCCTTTTTGCTTTATTCGTTCGTTTTGATATTAGATCAATTTGTAACAACCAAAGGTGATTATGTGTTGGATAATCTTTTGCTTTTCAGCAAACATTGAAATTATGCAAAATCATTTGAGGCACACAATATCGATTATGCAGTTGTTTTTTTAATTTATGGAACCCCTGGAATGGTCTTTGAGTGAAAAGATTGACAATCCATTTTTTCCATGAACCATTTTACTATCTCTTAACACAATGAATATCATCATATTTTGTTATATTTTTTCTCATTTAAGAACAAATATCTCCATTAGAGATGTGAATGAAACATCTAATATGCATGCCAAAATGATTGAGATCCGCTATTCAAAACGGTATTATTAAGCCACATTCCCAACTGTTATGACCGAAATAATTACCATCTTTAGAGCATTCTGTTTTGACTCAGATCTGACAGTAGTTGGATCTTATGCATGTAACAGCCTACAATTTAATGGTCATTGTGCCAAAAATAATACCATCCACTGACACATAAATGATGTAATTCTAAAATTAACCGACACCAAAAAAACATGTATTGCTGAATTATTACAGAGTTCACGTTTATTAGAACTGCAAGAAAGGAAATTGCAAGGTTATGAGAATAAATGACATTGCTTTATCACAACTTGCATGTCGTAGAGGGCAAATTCATCAAATTAACAATCATAGCCAATTGGTTTCATAGGTAAATTCTTTGACATATCATACTGCAAATTGAAAATTGAGTATTGTGTATGTAACTATATATGTTGTTAATTATATTCAGATTTTGATATACATACATTTATACATACATTTAATATTAACATTTTCACATGTCCCTGTGACTGTATATTATGTATTTTGATATCAATATTTGAGTCTGGGGTTAACTTTTGGGGTTGTACTTTCTTCTGAGCCAATAACCAAAATCCTTATCCTTTGACAAAGGTCACTTAAATGTTGGTACATCAGCAATGTTTTGGACTTCCAAAGAGTGATAAAAAACCAATGTATGATTACTCTATATTCAGAAATGTTGATATTTCTTATACCATCCCTTAGAAATCGATATATTAACATTTTGTTATCAAAACGTCAATGTACTTATAATAAGTTACAATGTGAATAGGCGGTTCTGTCAGTTATCATTAGGAATCGAATTCTTCATGAAAGAAATTCTATAACTTTTGTTCATCAATATAGTAATGCGTGTAAGATTTATAAACACATGTATAAATTGCAAAGTTCTGAAGGTCAATCTCGTCAAATGGTAATGGTCAAATGGTAGTACTGGTCCTAAATCATAGTCCAGTCTAACATGTTATATGACAGACAGACTATGCTGTATAAAAATTATACCTTATGTTAAATGCCAATAATGTGTGCCATATTTTGTATGTTCCGTTTTTTCCTTTCTATTGGATTTACTTAAGTTTGGAATGTAAATAGGATGAACAGCTGAATATCATTGTTGTCTCTTCTTATTACATATTAATCAGTAAATTACGGTAACTGATTTACAGAAAAATATAACCATTTACACCATAAACATGTCGGGTTTGAATCTTTTAGATCAATTTGGAAGATTCCATTCTTATCCTTTTAGTACAAAGCAAGTTAGGTATTTTCATTAAACAGACTCAAGTAATGATTTTTGTCAAGAGACGGAATCATGCAACATATATATATCTTATCTCATGTTTCCCATCTGTTTGTTTACGTTATATCACTTCTTACTTCAAGAGTACTGCAAAAGTGTGAGACTGATTGACTTTTCATTCATCAAATGTGCATGAATATATAAGAATTTTTTTTTGTTCATGCATGCATTCCACTTCTAATTAAACATTTTGAACTGAAAGGAACATCAACATATTTTCTAACCTTCAAATCTTGAAAATATACATTGAAAGTGTAGCCGACAAGAGGTATTAAACAAAATTAAAAAATTGCAATCGTATTTATAATACTGTTTTAAAATTTATTTATTTTTAAATCTAAAATCATTCAACTTAATGTAAAATGTTTGAGAATTTCTGTTTGAAATAAACACTAAAATAAAACGAATTAAGATATCATGATTACAATTTAAACAATAGATTTTGCTCATTCAATTCATGCATGGATCGTTTTAATGAATATATGCCATTCCTTTTCTTTGTGGCCTACAAGAAAAAATAGTTCATTTACAAAAAGGATAAAGCCTTAGAATGGAAAGTACATGCAAGAAAAGCTGGTCCTACTTCATTTAAATGTCATGAATATGTTTTTGGTTTTAAAATCACATGTTTAGGACCCATTAAGCCAAACATGCTCATCTAAATGTCTAACTAAAATAAAATAATACCTTTTACGCGTTAAAACTGTTTAAACATTTTAACTCTGAATTTTTTTTATTGATTCATCTGTAATGTATGTATTGAAGTAGTCACAGTTTAAATCAGTTTGCAAACATCGATTCACATACATATACATGTACAATAAAATTTACGTCCTAAAGGACTATTTATGTCCTTATGATAACCACGAAATTTGCTCTGTGTGTGGGTTATTTGGGTCTAGCGTCATTCCCAGTTTGTTGAAAGTGAGGACACCAGGCTAGTCAAATGGGTATTAAATTCGTGAATATGTGTATTGAAGTGTATGTTAAGTCCACATTAGCTATAAATAACAAGTATAGCACATGTTAATTGTTTCAGTGCAAGTCACATCTAATCATTAATATCAACAATTGCATAAGAGCTAACAATCAGACAAAAGAATATATAATCACCACATACCAATTCATACAATGTTCTTTCTGAGTAAACAACTTTGAAAGATAAACGTTGTCAACTTATGATTTAGAACAGTATAATCAGTATTTGGCAGCAAAGAAACTTTTTATTGATTTCAATGTAAAACAATAGTATTAAGGAACATTGTTTGTTCAGCATATAACGGGCCTGTTATTAGCAAATGGTATCCAGAATAAATGAACAGGTCATTAACATTATCTTATCTCAATAGAAGCTACATTTCTTTTAAAACTTCAGCTTTGAGCCGTCAATTTAATCATGGAATACTAATATAAAAATATGGTTTTATAAGTTACAAAAACATTATTAAAAAATGCAATATATTTCTAATAGCAATTAATTATTTCCATATAAAAAAACAATTATACAAAAGAAATATAAAATGTCGTAATAAATCATAACTGAAGGGTATATAATTAATAATATCAAATAGAGATACAATTTCATATTGGCAATTGCCTTCAAACTTTTCCATTAATATCAAATAGCGAGTATTCATTTATATATTATGCTGGTCTTGTCTGTTCATTCTATTTCATTATTTAAAACATCTACATTTTCTTTATAAAAACTTTTTGATTTTTGTAAATCAAGACTTTTCGTAGAAAATAATTAGGCCATTTCGAAATTCAGAAGTAATTATCCAGAAAATATTGCTGTTCTATGCATTCCAATTCTAAATGCCATTCAAATATTTAAAGGTTTGCTTGATAAAAGATCCATACTAAAACATCAACAGACTGGAGGTGCTGTGAGGAGGGGAAGTCACGGAGAGGTGGCAATTGCAGTGAACAGCAGGCCATTATTCATCAATACTTAATGTAAATGCTTGGAACCAAAAAGTCTTATTTCACGTTAGAAACCGAAAAATAAGTAATCTATAAAGTGATATGCCTCTGCCTTAATCACATAGCCAGTATGTTGAGGTCACAGATAGGTGTTGTAGACATATGGCCATACCATATATCATTAATGTATATATTGAAAGCTGTTATGTGCTTTGTTTCATTTGGTTTGAGAGTGTGTGACGTGAACGATAGCTTGAACATGAGTGTTTACTTTTTACTTTATGTTTATGCCCAGTCCATAAGTAAGATTTAACTGTATTAATGATTTGATTTAATTCTATCGTTGAGTCATTTGAAATTCAGAATTAACATTGATTTCCCATCTTTTGAAAGAAGAAGATGCCGGTTCAGTATCAAATTTATGCATTGACACTAAAAACTAGCATATTCCATTAACTTTAATGTTTTGGTCGATAAAAAGAGGATAAAACCTTTAAAACATAAAGCACATGCAAACCAGGCTTTGTAAGCTGTAATTACAATGTCTCCGGTTCTCATTTTCTAGTTTGCTTCTCTTCTCAACCATTTTTCAAGCAAGTGCTCATGAATATGACTATAGGGGTTTGAAAGAAAATCGCATTTTTGGATCCATATTAAATTCAAGGCCACGAAAATGGCCAAAGAGGATGAACATTTTACTTTCAGTTAAATCTGACTTTTACAGTTTTATGGAAAATAATGGAAAACAGATTTGAAAGCGATGCAGTTTAACCGTACTGTCAAAAATTATTGAAATAACAATTCACAAATACATGCCATGTTGTAAGTCCAAAGTTATATTTTATTGTAACACAGTGTAAATGAATTAGAGAGATAAAGTGAACAGTATAATGAAGATGAAAGAAGGTGTGATTCGTGAATATGTAAATACAGTAGAACATGGATATAGCGAACACTCGAATATAGCGAACTAAATTCTTTGGTCCCTTTTAGTTCGTTATATCCGAGTTCTACTGTATGTGTAAAAATGTAAACTTACACTCGCTAATCCTTTCAGAGCATTTGCATAAAGCCCACACATTAATATCACGTTTCCCCAAAGTGAATACAAGTGGTTAGTATAATGCGAATGTCATGCGAAAATAAGAGCTCTGGACAATTGTGAATAGAATTTGCCAGTTTCAAAATTCTACTGCGCTTAAGTAACCATATATCTCTATCCAGCTTGAATTGGTAGTTTCTAGAGGAGATATTGAGATCACATAAGAGGGACTAGCAAGTGTCGCTAATGAAAATGTAAACTTATCTCCTTTCCAACATCCCAGAACATAAATGATTCTGTGATTGAATTTGATAGCCGCGAATTTGATGATCTGGAAAAAGGATTACTAAAATACAGTTTATGCTTCAACATGCGAACTGTCGAATGATAACTATTTGCTTTAAAAGACATGGATATCAATGACGTAGTAGTAGGTATTTTACCAAATACAAAAACTGATTACGAATTCAAAAGTGTCAATTTTTCTATAGCGCCCTATCCCTGGGGAATAAGTAACACAAAGTCATATGAATAACAGAAGTTTATAGAAACATGATTATTTGTGACTTATAGATTCTCTGTCATGTCCTATAAGAGAATTAATGGTCTAAATAAAGGAGCTTGAATACACTTTATTGACAATGGCTCTTCCCTTACAAGAGATGTTCACAGGTCTCAGATTTCATGAATAAGGTTGTATAGTTCTGACGTTTCGAATATTATATTTGTCAATCATGTAGGCTTTGTCCAATCAAGAATGTAAAATGAGACCTCAAAGCATATATTTTGGTGTTTATTCACGTGGTCCACAATTTTACTGCTCATCCTTTTTTACATTTAATATATAGCAAAAAAATTAAACTTAAAAAAAGACAACATAAAGAAAAGTATTAAAAGTGGGAATTTGCTTATTTGCATTTTCAATCATTCATTTTTTTGTCCCTATTCAAAAATACTGCTATAGGTTTTATGCAAGTTTTGTACCAGTCAGCTTGCCATATTATCAAATGACGTAGCTTGTGTAAATGTATTAGCTGGGACTTGATTCGCTCATTGTTACATTAATGTTTACTTTTGTTTTAAAAAACAACTAGCCGATGCATTTCGCTTACATTCATAAATCATCTTTGTTAGTTTTGCAACCTTAATGTTAAAATATATTGAGATCAACAGGTTTTTGAATAACGTTATACTGTTGACAATATTAACAAATATTGAACTGTCGATATCTTTGTTTTGTTTTCACAAAGAGTATTTTACATTTACATTTACTTTTAACATCCATAGTTGTTACTTGATCGTCGGGCACGATGATGTGAGAATCAGTCAGACTGATTTGAAATGCCTAGTTTCGGATGTTGGGTAGGCAGATGTTTCGATTGATTTAAAAAACTATTCACCCACGCGAAAAGGCAAGATGGAAATATCTAGAAGGGTAACGTCCAGTACTGTCACAAACTTATGTGAAAATATGTTACCTCAACGTACCTCTTTATTTTAAATTACAATGTTGATGTTTCCCATAAAAGCAAACTTTGGAATAATGTAACATAAAAGTAATATTAAGACGTTTGGAAACTTTAATGCATAGGTATGTACTCATGTTTTCATACAAACTGTATAGGAAAAATAGATAAAAATTGAATGTTCAATCACGTCTTCTGTCGACTTATGAAACCTTTATTTTCGTAGACGAATATGTCTCTAACAAGTTACTTAGTTAGTTAACCCATAAATAGTTACTGAAGACATTTAAAGAATTAATGAGAAGACGTCGAGTTCAGTCGGTTTGAACAAGATAGATAAGACCAATCACACAGAATCTGGTATCAAATTATTTTTTTTTTGGAAGAAATATGCTCTATATCTATCCCCCGAACAACGAACTCATTACTTGTCTAATTAACCAAGGTAACGTAAGATGTAACATGTTATAATGTAAAGAGATAATGCTAGGTCACTAACTAACGAATTACATATAACTTCTTTGAGAGGCATTTTAGAAGTTGGGATGACAATAATGCTAAGGAATATATGGATGACAACTTTTTTGTTCATTGTGGATGACAACTTCTTTGTTCATTGTATGCGTCGCATACAATGAACAAAGAAGTTGTCATCCATATATTCCTCAGCATTATTGAATTACATATACATTCAATGTGATTTTCTTTTGGTTATAAGTGTTTTTTGTGGAATTAAAACAACCTATTCAAATTTGACAAAGAGCATTTTTTTAATACGTATCAAGGTTCTAAAGCCCTTAAATACTTAAACCAACGTTCGGAATTTTGAAGCCCTGGAAAAACCAAAACTAGTTTACTAAACATATAATTGACTACAATGATTGGGATGGAACTTCTTTGTGAAACGTTGGTTGCTCTTGCAGTATGGGAAAATCTGTTGCTGATTTATGAAACCGTTAGATTTGTAGACAAATTAGCCTCTTACAAGTTACTTAATTAGTTAACCCAACAATAGTAAGGAAAGACATTTAAAGAATTAATGAGAAGAAGTCGAGTTCAGTCAGTTTTGACATGATAGATAAGACCAATCACACTGAATCTTGTATCTATTAAATATCTTTTTCTGACGAAATATGGTTTATATCTATCCCCAGAACAACGGACTCCTTAGTTGTCTAATTAACCAAGGTAACATAAGACAGGATACAAGTTATACTGTAAAGGGATACATGAAGTGCTAGGAAGCATTAACAAATTACATATACATTCGATGTGACTTTCTTTTAGCTAGTTATATGTGTTTTCACATCTGTGTAGTAAATTCAACCTGTTTTGTGATAGTTCGTAAATGATAACACTACATATTCAAATTTGATAAAGAGTATTTATTTAATACATATCAAAGTCCTAAAGCCCTTTAACAAATACTTAAACCAGCGTTCGAGATTTTGAAGCCCTGGAAAAACACAAACTAGTTTACTAAACATATAATTGACTACAATGATTGGGATGGGATTTCTTTCTGTTGTTCTCAAAATAAGAGTTCTCGCTCCTTTCATGGCTTAAATTTCTAATTCTCCACAATGTCATCTGCTTACCTCGCTGTGCATTCTTTGTTACAGTCGAACTTATCGCATATGGGTGAAAATTCACATTAATTTCCTCTATTTGCTAAAAACGCCAATGAAATATTGATGTCACCTAAACATATTATCAGTATAATTGGCTGACAACTACCATCAACTCAGCAGAATTAAAATAATATTCTAATAACTTTTGATACCTACAGTTGTGTGATCGGTTTTGATATGTCATATTTAATATTCGGCATGTAATGTTTATGAATTATGTTATTGACATTTTTCAAACTCACTCCCATATAGGACAACTGTTTTCCGAGAATTTGACACAGTGAAAGCTGTTAGTACTGGTGTAGCTAATGTTACTTATGTCTATAACAACGGTAATGTGGTGATGAGTAATAAATCAAAACCAAGCATGCTTTTGTTTTTATGAGAGAAAATTGAAAGCATTTCTTTTGTGAATGGAAATTGAAAGCATAACTTAACGATGACAATAACAAATGTAAGGAAACTATGAAAAACCGAAATGAAAATAGAATGGTTTAAGAAATAAGATTCATTTACATGATTCTAAGTTTTAGCACTTTCCATTTTATTAGGATGAAGCTTCGCATATGTGAATATCATATTTTTCATCGAGACGTAATCTTGGATAATGATATGCCAAGTCAAGGTTATCCTAAAAATACAGTTCACAAAAGTTGTAATGGTTGTAATTATGCGAATAGATTCGAAAATATAATTTTAAAATGTTAACTTCTAAACCATTGTAATGAAATTACTCTAAGCATTGTTGATTGTTTTCCTTGATTGCATATGTTTTAACTCATGTCATTTGAATGTCCTTAGGTTGAATCATCAAATTTGAATTGAAGCTGCATTTACATAAGCCTCTGGCTTAATTGCACTGCATTATGAATAAAATATGTTTATATCAAATACAGCTGAATGGTTTTTACTTTCATGATCACTCAAAACAATTTTTAAAAATGTTGCTTAGGAAGGTTTGATTCAAGTTCAACTACAAAGATTTTTTAAATTTCCCCATGAAATTATTTTTTAAACTATTCACCCTGAATAAGAATGACTGACTGACAACCGTCCAGGCGATATACAACGAGCTTAAAGGCAAGTTCAACCTAAAGACTTACTTTGTAGTAATAAAATGAGAGAATAACTTATTATTCAGATAACGAGATACAAGGTGCAATTACCATGCAATCTAGATCGTTAGCAAACTATTTGGAAACAACAATTTCAAATGAATATCATGTTTGCAGATCCTATTGTAATCCTATTTCAGATGAGTTAGAAGCTTAATTTGACCATGTATGGAACAAACTGACTAGGCTAACAAGCATCCATAAAATCAAATAAGATCAGATCAAAGAAATCTGATAAGAACAAGAATACCCTTCGTCATTACATCATTTTCGACATTTTCTTGCAGAAATATCGATATGAAGTAATTTGACAATGTCATAATTAAATCGAAAGTTTGCAAACTTACAAATTTAATCATGTTTTACACTATAAATCTGTTTAAGTTTAGAAATATTCGATTCTATTTTTCTAAGGGATTTAGCAATTACCTTTCACATTAAGAGTTAAGATTTTGTACCAACTTCTACAACCATGTCTTGATCTCATCAATACTATCGATAAGTGTTCCTTTAACTAAAACTAATATTAAGAATATATCTAGCAAATAAACCTCTTTGAGGTTCGATTATTTATGGTAATATTTTAGTATACCCATAAACCACTTAATGTATATCAATCATACTACAGGGTGTTTACACATGTTTCTACTTTATGCTAAATAGTGCCATGTTTGTCTCGATAGTTAGCATCATCAAGCACATGCAAGTTAATGGAAGAAACGTGTTGCTGCATGTTTGAATATGAGTAAAAGTTACCAAATGTTGTAATTTCAGCCTCATCTTTTTGCTTAACATGTCCAATAATTTGCCGGGAAATGTTATGCTGATGTACATCCACAAAATGATATTAAACAATGTTCCTTTATCTTCTAGATATGAAATGGGAATAAAAGAAAAAACGTGCCTGGTTGGTTATATGGTATAATTCACCAGTTATGAAACTGTCTGCTGGTTACACAATTATATTTAATTATCTTCAGAGATGAGACCATCTAAATCTATGGATTGAGAAACGGCACCAGTAGCAAGAAGTGCTGCGATTGAAACCATTTCCTTAACTTCCGGTTATCACTGCATGTGTTTAAAGGAATATATCAAAGCAAAAGAACTTTGTCTTGGAACCACCATTTATTTACTTAAGGTATTAGTGTCCTTTGACAATATATTGGTGAAGTCCTCTTTGTCTTCAAGCTTTTTACCACAAATATATATTCTTAACCATGTGAATAATACGCTTGTTTTTTATGGTTTTTTTTAAACTACGTCCTTTACTTGTAATCTTAAGAATTCACTTTATGAAAGGCTACTGTAAATGATATGTCCTTTTAGTCGATTGTCAAAATCTGTCACAGTAAGGGTCTGAAAACACTGATACGATAGGACCTTCTGCAGATACCATATCTGCTTACACGTTCATATAGGTAAATGCCGCTTACGGCATTACGAATATTTTTCTAAGGTGCAACTTACTCAGTTCACAATTGTGTGCAGTGGTAAGGTTTCTTTCTCCAGATCAAGAGGTCCATGATTTGAATCCCTCCAGGGGCTCGCCAACTTTGTCTGAAGTAGAGAACTGTTCTACACGCAGTAAGGTTTGGGTGCAATTTCAGCACATTACCACCCATAGTTCGCTTGTCCGAGGTGATGTTTGCAAGTTTCACCGCAATGCATAGCCAAATTAGTATTGCAGGCGTTCTCCCTGAAATAATACTAGCAGCCGTGTTATAAGTAAATACTCTTGAAAGTGGCATTAAACCCCACATCGTTTCATCTCATCAAAACTCAGTTGAAATAGAATGGTCATAAGATTATTGCAAAGAATAAGCTAACCAAATTGTTAAGTTAATCTAACTTTTCCTTTTTGCTTTATTCGTTCGTTTTGATATAAGATCAATTTGTAGCAATCAAAGGTGATAATGAGTTGGATAATCTTTTGCATTTCGGCAAGCATTGAGGTTATGCAAAATCATTTGAGGGACACAATATCGACTATGCAGTTGTTTTTTTAATTTATGGAACCCCTGGAATGGTCTTTGAGTGAAAAGATTGACAATCCATTTTTTTCATGAATCCATTTTACTATCTCTAAAGACAATGAATGTAATAATATTTTGTTATAATATGTCTCATTTAAAAACAAATATCTCCATTAGAGTTGTGAATGAAACATCTAATATGCATGCCAAAATAAATGAGATCCACTATTCAAAACGGTATTATTAAGCCACATTCCCAACTCTTATGTCCCAAATCATTGCCATCTTTAGAGCATTCTGTTTTGACTCAGATCTGACAGTAGTTGGATCTTATGCATGTAACAGTCTGCAATTTAATGGTCATTGTGCAAAAAATAATACCATCCACTGACACATAAATGATGTAATTCTAAAACGTCAAATGAACTTGTAATAAGTTACAATGTGAATAGAAGGTTCTGTCAGTTATCATTAGGAAATGAATTCTTCATGAAAGAACTTCTATAACTTTTGTTCATCAATACATAGTAATGCGTGTAAGATTTATAAACACATGTATAAATTTCAAAGTTCTGAAGGTCAATCTCGTCAAATGGTAATGGTCAAATGGTAGTACTCGTCTTAAATCATAGTCCAGTCTAACATGTTATATGACAGACACACTATGCTGTATAAAAATTATACCTTATGTTAAATGCCAATAATGTGTGCCATATTTTGTATGTTCCGTTTTTCCTTTCTATTGGATTTTTTTTTAAGCTGAATATCATTGTTGTCTCTTCTTATTACATAATAATCAGTAAATTAAGGTAACTTATTTACAGTAAAATATATAAAGTTACACCATAAACATGTCGGGTTTGAACCTTTTAGATGCCTTTTATGCCATTCCTTTTCTTTGTGGTCTACAAGAAAACATAGTTCATTTTTAAAAAAATAAACCTTTAAATTGGAAAGCACATGCAAAAAATGTCACGTCAAACAATATAACAATGTTTTAATCTTTTATATTTCTTTTTTTAAAGCTGGTTCTTAATGTCATGAACATGTTTTTGGTTTTTAATTCACATGTTTAAGACCCATTAGGCCGAACATGCTCATCTAAATGTCTAACTAAAGTAAAATAATACCTTTTACATCTTGAAACTGATTCAACATTTTAATGTGATATTGTCATTTTAACCCTGAATTTCTTTTTATTGATTCATCTGTAATGTATGTATTGAAGTAGTCACAGTTTAAATCAGTTTTCAATATTACATATATGTATATATGTAAACAGGGCTAATAGGAATATTTAGTTTTATTTGGTTTGAGAGTGTGTGACGTGAACGATAAATTGAACATGATTGTTAACTTTTTATTATGTATATGTGTCCCGTCCATAAGTAAGATTTTAACTGCTTTAATGATTTGATTTGATTTTATCGTGGAGTTTGAAATTCAGAATTAACATTTATTTCCTTTCTTTCAAAAGAAGTTGTCGGTTCAGTATCAAATTTATGCATTGACACCAAAAACTAACATATTCCATTAACTTTAATGTTTTGGTCGATAAAAAGAGGATAAATCCTTTAAAACATAAAGCACATGCAAACCAGGCTTTGTAAGCTGTAATTACAATGTCTCCCGTTCTCATTTTCTAGTTTGTTTCTCTTCTCGCCCATTTTTCAAGAAAGTGCCCATGAATATGACTATAGGGGTTTGAAAAAAAATTGCATGCTTGGATCCATAGTATAAGGCCACAGAAATGGCGAAAATAGATGAATATATTCAGTTAAATCTGACTTTTACAATTTTATGGAAAATAATGGAAAACAGCTTTGAAAGCGATACAGTTAAACTGTACTGTCAAGAATTATTGGAATAACTATTTACAAATATGAACGTTCCATTGCCATGTTTTAAGTCCAAAGTTATATTTTATTGTAACACAGTGTAAATGAATAACAGAGATTAAGTGAACAGTTTAATGAAGATGATAGTAGGTGTGCTTCGTGAATATGTAAATTTGTGTAAAAATGAAAAATTACACTCGCTAATCCTTCGAGAGAATTTTCATGAAGCCCAGGCATCAGTATCACATTGCCCCAGAGTGAATACAAGTGGTCAGTATAAATGCAAATGTCATGCCAACAAAAGAGCTTCTAACACTGGACAATTGTGAATAGAAATGGCCAGTTTCAAAATTCTACTATGCTTAAGAACCCTTATACTGTGTCAAGCTTGAATTGGTACTTTCTGGAAGAGACATGGAAGAGGGACTAGGGTTAAGCAAGTGTCGCTAATGAAAATGTACACTTATCTCCTTTCCAACATCCCAGAACATAAATGGTTCTGTGATTGAATTTGATATCCACAATTATAATGAACTTGAAAAAGGAAAATACAGTTTCTGCTACAACATGCAAACTGCCAAATGATAAATATTTGCTTAAAAGACGTAAATATTGTCAATGACATAGTAGTAGGGTTTTTTCAAACACTTATTCTTGATAAAACAATGTACTTTTCTGTAATGTCCTATCCCTGGGGAGATTCGTAGACAAATAAGTCTCTCACAAGTTACTTAATAAGTAAACCCAACAAGAGTTGATGAAGACATTTAAAGAATTAATGAGAAGAAGTCGAGTTGAGTCGTGTTGAACATGATGTATTAGACACGTCAGAAGACATCTTGTATCTCTAATTAAGATCTATTTTCTGACGAAATATGTTCTGTATGTATCCCAAGAACAACGTTCTAATTAGTGGTCTTATTAACCAAGGAGTGTAAGTTACAATGTAAAGAGATAATGCTGGGACGCTAATTAACGAATTACAGATACATTCTATGTGACTTTCTTGTAACTAGTTGGGATCCGGCAATGTTTCCACATTTGTGTAGTAAAAACAACCTGTTTTGTGATGTACATGAAAACACAACATATTCAAATTTTACAAAGAGTATTTATTGAATACATTTAGGTCCTAAAGCCCTTTAATAAATACTTGACAAAACACAAACTAGTTTAACAAACATATCATTGACTTCAATGATTGAGATTGAACTTCTTTCTGTTGCGCACTGTTCACACGGGATTCTTTCAAAGAATTTGATTTATTCATTATGCATGTGCTTCGAGATTCTTTAACCAAGGTGTTAAAAAGATCTCACTACTTAAGAGGCTGTCTCATTGCAGAGCATGAACCCTTCGTATATGAACCCGTTCGAACTCATTACTTACAAATAGATTTTTGTCAAAAACATGGTATAGTAAACCATCTGCTGTCAATGATTAAGCACAAATTATTTTTAAATGTATTATGATTTCTAAAATTACACAAATTACACAAATAATAAGATTACCCTTCCCAATACAGAACGGGCATACCTATCATCAACGTTTCTCAGAATCACAACTCTAGCCACTTTCATTGCTTAAATTTCAAATTCTCAGCAATGTCATCTGCATACCATGCTGTTGATTCTTTCTTATAGTTCGAACTTGTTGTATATCGGTGGAAATTCTCATTTATTTACTCAGTTGCTAAGAACGCAAACATATGATCAGTATAATGGCAACTCAGCAGAATTATAAAAAATAATATTTTAATAATTTTGATACCTACAGTCGTGTGATGAGTTTTGATATGTCATGTTTATAAAATCACTTACGTATATACTGTTTTGCGAGAATTTGACACAGTGGATGTTTTGGTACTGGAGTGTATTATATATAGAAGACGGGTAATGTTACTTATCCGTAAAACAACGCTAATGAGTAATAAATAATTGATAAATAGTAGTTAGGGATATTGCTGGTCGAAATGTGAATTTATTTTTGAGTAAAAAATACACATCCAAATCCAAAGCAAATTTTAGCAACAATGACAAATTTTAGGCGATAGCTAGATTAGTTGGTTTTTGTAGTTGGTAGTTAGTTGGAATGTTGTTTAATCCCAAACAAGGTTAATTATTGTTCGTTTGACAGGGAAGTGGGTGGCATTTCGTTAACGATGGCATTAATCAAAAATATTATTGCTAGCTGAGAATATGAACAAATTTTATATAAGCTATTATATTAGTAAAAGTTAGTACTAAACAAATTTTTAATTAGTAAAATGATGACCTTAACCATCCAATATTTGATATTTGAATGATCAAAAATAACTCACTCGGGATAATATGGTCATGTCAAAAGGAAATGAACTTAACTTTATATTAACGGTTACGTGCGCTGCTTATCCGGTCACTTCGACAGACGTGAGTACTGACAAATTCATTAATTTAAAGAAAATTTCATTTACTTTTGACATGATCCCAAACGAAGTTGTACGATTTAATCATAGAAACGTTATATATCAGAATAAGCATAAATCGATATCAATTTTAATGTAGTCGTTTAATGATATAGGTCCTGACTTGTCATAGACAAAGTGTCTTTCAATCATCAACTAACATCACAAAGTAATCATTGTAGTTATGATTTTATGTTAGTTTGTTTGAACAGTTGTGACTTTGTTACTGCAGAAATGTGTTCAAAGACAAGGGGGGCTATCAAAATTGTTTTAAACACATTACAAAATACGAAAGGATTGATACACTTTAGATACTTATATAAATTTACGGGCGAGACAGATTTGTCAGGGTCATGTCAACCTAAGGTTCAATTTTAAACTATTACCTATTGCTATTACTTATATTTCAACTATTACTATTACTAATAGGAATCAAAAGATGAAAAGACTGATCACATGTTAAAAGATTTAACAGATTTATTCGGGACAAGTTTCCCTTCCTCCAACCACAATCCACTCTATATTGCGCCACTGTGAATTTGAAAATGTGTAATCCTTTCAGCAAAATGTCAAAATGGACGTAAGATCAATTTCTATGAAGTAATTTGTTCGCCTGTAAGGCTTCTTGACATGAATGTTAAAAATTTAATGAAAGAATGGTCTACAAGAATGGTCCCGTGACCAAACAATCCAAATTTAGCAATGGCCGCATTGCTCGGTATTTTGATTTTTTTTTCGTTAATCCTAAATTTCCGTCTAGTACCGTGCGCTTCGCTCCGGTACTAGACCATACTTTTAGTCATTAACACGATGGTTTAAAATTTTATTTGTAAATACCTAAATAAAAGAGTAACACTGATCTGATCAGATGCCATTTTGACCAATCTCATCTTTCAAGCCAGATTTAAAGCATTTAGAAAAGGTGCTCGTCGAGATAAATTCGTTACCATGTGTCCGCAAGTTTGATATGGAGATTTATCATGTGTCCGAGTTAAATATCAAACTCGAACTTCGTTCTCGATTGATATTTAACTCGGACACATGATAAATGGTAACTTATAATGACTGCATAACAAATATCATATACATGCCTACAGAAACCTTAGATCTGATTCTACATCAATCACATATTTGAAAATTAACTAAAAGGAAGTAAAACAGCGAACATATAGACCAACAAGAATTTTAGAATTAGTTCATTCAACTTAACTTAAAAAATAAATGCCTCAAGGCAAAATACAATCGTGTCTGGAGAGAAGAGTAGACGTTATTAGAAAAGAAATAAATCTTCAAAGTTTTAATAAGGTAAGAGTATCAATGTCACTTTTGAAACTTGTAACACAGATTTTACTAAACAACAATGCAGTAATGTTAGATTATGGACTATACCAGACCAGACAAATGTTTGACAAAATATCAAATAATGGAAGAGAAAATTGTAATTGGTACAAAAACACTCAAAAATATAACAATGTTAGATCGTTACTTTATCACATATCATTTGAAATATTAAACATTGAAACCTTTTTATACAACTTTCACTGGCACTCCGGGAGAAATTTGAAATTAACAGCAAACTTAGCTTAAAGATAAATTGTCAATCGTGTTCCAATAGCATCCTTAAAGAATAAGATAAATTCCATCAAGTTGTTTTGATTAAAAATGTGCATATGTATTTAAATAAATTCGGATTTACTTACAAGAACATTTAACAAGGAACCAACAGAAGCTTCGGTGACTTAAGTGGTGGAAGCCATTTAGCCAAAATTAAACCCAAGAGAATTAGTATTTGTAAGTGCGTTAGCATCGTTTTTGTGTATTTCCTAGAAAAGCAACCTGTATAAAACTGCCACTTTGGTGTCTGAATGTATGCAAATGTATTACCTAATTACCCATTTATACGGCAAACATATGCTCATGTGCAAATTTGCTCATTTAAGTAAATCTACTCACGTGAACAAATACACATTTTCTTTGCGTTTATGGTTCGTTATAAGAACCCTAAATATATCCATAGCAAAGGCACATAATCTGCAGTTTCATCAATAGCCTTTGAGCAGATTCAGGATATACCCGTATTTCTTTGGTTTGTGTGTTTCATACTCACTGTGCGTTTATACGACAATATAAAAAATGCTTTTACTTACCGGTAGCAAATTAATTAGCATCTACCCTCTACTAGGCGCAGTTTGTTCCTGGTAGCTAAATTTGAACTTGATTAAATGTGTCTATACGTCCACAAATACACAAGTTATTAAAATTTGCGTATATGCTAAATACAAATGTAAGTCAATGTTGATGTATTAATCCATTTATACACATTTACTCACTTTAAATGTGATGCTGATTGTCAATATTCATATGGTTTCAGTAAATATGTTAATATTGCCGATAAATTTAGTAACATAAGCAATTAATTCGGACAATTTTAACTACTGACGGACTCACTATATTTTATGAAACATGAGACCAAAATATGTTTTCCTCAAATCACTTTAGTTCTGTTATGAATTAGCCAAGCTTTTCTCAAAAAGAATCAAGAAAGTGAAAAAGTGATCAGTATAAGTAAGAATGTTAACCTGACAGCCAAGTTCATGTGTGTCGGGAATTTGCTTATAAAAGTGTAAATGGTTTTAGTCTACGCCAGTGACAAATGACACTCCCTAAGAGCAAATCTTGTATGACAAACGCTTATCGTATTTTGAAATCGATGTTATAACATCGGGAACCACTAACTGTTACTGAAAATAACAAGTTAAAGGTCAATCCGTACATTTGAGCGAAAATACGGCGATTCAAAGTCGGGATTTTGATCGAAAACCGGACAATGTGGCTCGAGTGGCGCGCGCCAATTCGCCAAGCGTAATTTTGAAACCTTGTCATGAGCTGACAGGAAGATATATTCGATTCGATAGTGTTTATTAGCTATTGTAACTAATATGTAGATTAATTGGGTGCCTAATTTTGAATATTAAACGTATTTGAGATGTTTTCTTGAGTTTTCCATAAAATCAAGCATTTTAGAGATATTATGCATAAATGGATATTTGCATTTGCATATTGCCTATTATCAAGTACGTCCCATAGCGAGAAGTGGTCCGTATTAATGCAGATGTCTTTCGAGCCTCTTACTGTGATGGGACTGACAACTATAAACTAGTGACAGGTAAAGATATCTCTGTGTCATGCTTGAAAGAATAGTTGGTGGAAGAAAAATTGAGATCATAAACTGAAAACTGAAAATACGGGGTTCGGCAAGTCTGACTAAAGTCAATGTACATTTATATCATTACCCTCAACAAAACATAAATGTTGATACTGCAATATTCGTGATTATAATATGTTTGAGAAACTGTTACGAAAATACAGTTTCTGCTATAACCTTCGCACTGCCAAATAAAAACTATATTCTTAAAATGATTTTATGTTGTCATATTGTGAGAAGGCTAGTGATGTCAAAGACGTTGTTTGGGAACAATAAACATTATTTTTTCTTTGAAAAGTGTTGATATTTCTGTAATAAAATCATAAACTGATATGGACAAGATAATTTGCGACTGTATAGATATTTTCTGCCATTTTTTATCAATGAAACTGTATCAATGAGAAACTTTTAATACAGTTATTTGACTATGGCTCGTCAATATTTAGCAATGTTTGCTAGGTTCAGATTCATACATTTTCAAATAGATCTTATTAGAATGACGTCACGATGCGTGCCGTGTGCAACATCCGCCATCTTAGGGGTTACGGGCCGTGTTGCCGCCTTGTTGCTAGGTACGCGATCCGATGACACTTGGAAGTTTTTTCTGTCTATACCGCGATGTTTTGATCTTGTCAAGACGATGGTTCATTGCTGTGCAGTTTACGGCTGTACTAACATATCTAACAAGGATCAGAAGTCGTTTTATTGCATCCCAACTGTTATTTGGAACCAAGGAGATGCGACAAGGGACATTTCACAGAGACGACGAGATCGATGGCTGTCAAATTTACGGCGAGAGAATTTCAGTCCATCAAAACACTCGAGGATATGTTCTGATCACTTCATATCAGGTATGTAAACAATTTCTGTCATATTTTGATATATCGTCTTATGTATATTATTTTGAGAATGTTTTAGATACATGCATACACCTTCCGATACAGCATTATGTTATGTTCAATGTTGAATGAAAATATAACAAATTTTGTTAAAAGTAGTGACAATTTTGAAAATATCTTTTAATTGAAATATTATTTTAAGCTTTGTTTATTAATGTTTGCAATAACTGGAATGTTATGGAATTTTTATCTTGGCTATATGAAACCATAACTTGCAACCTTTTCACACATATCTCCTTGTAAGTATGAAACTATGTTCACAAACTAAAGTAAGAGCCAAACCAGCATTTATGGAAGGAAAATCAAGTTTAACCTGTTGAAGAAACTTCTGTAAAATTTCTATTGCCCTGACTTTTTCATTAATAATGTACATTAATTTATTTGGTAGCTTAGTTTTTGATTGGGAACTCTGATTTAACAGATTTCATAAATTATTGTGTTTTTGCTTATCAGTACTCTATGATAGCTTGTATTCATTCAATCTCATTGACATTTACCTGTAATGTATGATTTAAGTATCTATTAATCAATTACACAAACTTACTTTTTAATTGATGAATGAATACTAAATATTTTAGGGGTTTGTATTTAAGGAAATATTTACATATAATATGGCTGTTTAAGGCATGCTTATCACTGCATTTATGACATTAATAATAAAATGTTGTTTACTGTTATACCCTCCCTATGTCACAATGTGACTTAGTACCAACCTAGTATTTTTTTTAGATATATCTTTTTTAATGTGTTATATCTTATCCACAGGAAAACCTTCTGCATTGTACGACCAAACTAATCCAGACTGGGCTCCTACTCTACTGATGGGCTACCACATTAAGTCCTCTCCATCTCGCTATGCACGCAACAAGCAAAGGGGAGAGAAGAAGAAGCAGATATACACAGCGGAAATTCTCCTTGATCTTCGTTCCTTGTTTGAGGTTCCCACCTGCAGTGGAGACATCGAAGATGAGTATGTCAAGGAGTCGTCAGAGTGTCAGGCCGAACCTGAACAGCTGTTTCAACACAGAGTTACCAGAAGTGTAGGTACTCAAACTGATGTAGATCCGGTCAGAGAGGAATTACAAAGATTGATGTCAGAGAACTTTAAGTTAAGGGATGAATTGGAGAAAACAAAGACAACCCCTCAGGCATATGAAATCGATGATGACAAAGTTAGATTTCATTCAGGATTGCCTTCCTTTGTTACTCTTATGATGGTGTTTTCTCTTGTAGAGCCTTACATTTTAGAGAGTAAGAAAGTTTATCTTACTAAGTTTCAGAAATTTATGATTGTTATGATGAAACTGAGGATGAATATGCCTCTGCAAGATTTAGCCTACAGATTTATTTCTACAACTTTTAGAAAGGTGCTAGATGTCATGTACCGGCGGTTATCTGTTTTGATTAGATGGCCAGGCAGGGAAGAGCTACAGAAGACAATGCCTATGGATTTTCGAAGAAGCTTTGGTGTTAACGTAGCAGTGATTCTTGACTGTTTTGAGATTTTCATTGATCGCCCATCAAATCTGCTTGCTCGAGCACAAACCTGGTCTTCCTATAAACATAACAATACTGTAAAGTTCCTTATTGGTATTGCCCCACAGGGATGTATTACTTTCCTCTCCAAGGCATGGGGTGGACGTGCAAGTGATAAGTTTATTACAGAACATTGTGGCATTCTGGACAAGTTATTACCCAACGACATTGTACTTGCAGACAGGGGTTTTGACATTCAAGACAGTGTAGGATTGATGTGTGCTCAATTGAAGATTCCTGCATTTACTAAAGGAAAAAAACAGTTGTCCCCACTTGATGTTGAAGCAACCCGGAAAATAGCTAATGTCCGTATCCATGTTGAGAGAGTCATAGGCAATGTTAGAAATAAGTATAAGATTGTAAATGGTCCTTTACCTGTCAATTTCCTGCACTCAGAACCTAATGATTCCACAATGGTTGATAAAATTGTAACAGTTTGCTGTGCTCTCACAAATTTGTGTGATTCTGTTGTTCCCTTTAACTAAGAAAATGCAATGTTAAAGACATTCTTTGTTTTTTTAAGATTTACTCACAAGTAACGTGTCACTAAGTGTCACAGATGGAGAAAATATTGTAAATGTATGTGGCCTCAATTAGAATAAAATACCTCCAATCTTTCATTAAAGATAATATGATCTGGATAAAACTTGCATCTTTAGCATTAATAAACCAAAAGCTTTCATATACATTGTTCTTTTTTAAAGAGAAATTGGAGGGTCTCATGGAAATTACAAGGTCAACAACATTTTGATAACTATTTCTCCATTAACAGATAATCAGTTTTGGAATTTGACATATTTCACATCAACAAACCCAATGCCACTTAAAATGGATCCTATTGTTATTGTGTGTTGTTGCTTTCATGTGGTGTAATAGCATTCAATGTTGATATACATACATGTATTCTGAAAATTGCTGAGTTTATTTTTCAATCATCTGTCCATGTGACTATGTCACAATCAAAGGTGCTAAATGTAAATAGTACTGACTACTTGATTAAAATTGTTTTCTTTTGAAATGAGAACAAACATGTTTGTTTTCTCTGAAAATAAGTTCTTCAATTTCTTATTTATTTATACATGATACATATATGATATATTCTTTGAAAAATATTAAGCAACATGGATTTTTTCCTGAAAAATATGTTCACATTCTGGGTGTCCATAAATAAGGAAATAATATCAGATGCTTGAACACCAACCACTCAAATCAACATGCACTTGAGACAACACTACTGTAGAATGTACTCATTCAAAATTTACCACATTGCTAAATTGGTTTGTGTTAACAACCATGTTAGTACAAAGATGTAATGGCCAAAATACACCCTTTCATTATTTTCTATCTTTTTATGTTATTTATTTTTTAAAGAATCCTATTTCATTTTTTTTTCATTCCAAATCCCATTTCATTTCTTTTTTGGCTTGGTCCTTTAAGGTCTCTTCAAGGGAGATAACTCTATTATTCTTCCATCACAGAGCATGATTCTAGGCAGCATGACAGACAATTTGAAAAGGCCATGTGGCCAGATTTAAGGGTCTAAAATAATGGTGAGCAAAGTTATTTTATTGTTTCTAAAGTAATTTTATTTGTATTTCATATACTTTGAAGTAATATGTTTATATAGTAGGTCAAAATTAGTAGGTTAATGTCTAAAGTATTTTTTGACTTTCCAATGAACTAACATGTGCTTTTCATTTTGACTCGGGTTAACCCTTGCCCTGCCAGATTATTTTAATGCAAGTTTTCTAAATGTTTTATTTCATTGAGGTGTATTCATATTTTCACATTTATGTTTTGCTAGGAATTAAGTATCATTTTGGTTTGTTATGTTTTGTAACTTTGTTAGAACCTATGACTTACACAAGGTTTGTTAATGTTTCAGTCAATCTGTACTCCTAAGCAAGAAGATATAAGAACTGAAGAATAAGAACTAAGAAGTAAAGAAATAAGAACATTTATTGGAAGAACATTTAAAGCAAGTACAAAGTAAAGATAAGGAAGTTATAAAAGAAAAGGACAATATTTCAAAAATGTTCAGTATCTGCAATACTTTTCTAGCTTAATTTAACAACAGAGTAAAATATTTAAAAAGTTTATGTCTTCAAAGGGGCATTAGCACGTTTTAGGTGGAACATAACGTGATGTCAGGAAAATGAAAATAAATGGTTCCATTTGAAAGACACTATTTTCAAACTAAATGAAGCAGTAATATATATAAGTTTAGCCATATAATACCTTTTCCCTAAACAAAATGAATTAAAGGTGTTCACACAAAAATGGCCACCAATGAACCATATGTGAATATTTATAATTTGATCTCTGACAATGGATTATTGGTTTTTGTTTTGAGATTTTTACACTGTCATAATAATACATTTAGCATTACCATACAATTATGAGTGAAAATTTTGAAATATGAAATTAAAAAAAAAATGCTACTGCCCCTTTAAAGAAAGATCTTTATACATGGTACTATATAAACTATTATATAGAGGTCAATTGTGATCAAATATAATCAAAATTGAAACTTCTGTTTGCCTTCATCTATTGCGAATGTTTTCTACAGTATGGACAGATCCAACTCCCTGATGGTGCTCGCTTCATCTTAATACACCGAAAATGCAGCCATTTGTATGGACAGTTCTCATCGTCACAACCAATCACAGGTCCATCCTCTGGGTTGTAGGGGATCCTGCAAGTGCAAATGATCTCATCATCCACAGTCTCTTCATCTCCAGATAGTTGTGTTGCTGGTACAAGCTGCTTCATTGGTGTCCTGATGGGATTAGGATTTGGTTTTTCAGTAGAAGTTGACGGTCGCGTGTAGAATGCTCCCAGAAGTTCAGGTAGTAGTACGTTTTGGAAAAAGAGTTTGGCTTTTGGGACTTGCTCGTTCCAGAAGGAATGATCTGGCTGAATGCGAACAACTCTGCAATCTCTCTCAGTCCAAACAACAAAATCACTGTATTTTTTTTGGCAAACAAACAGTTGACACTGCACTTGATAATAATACTCGTGTGAACGGTCAAGTGTTATCTCTCCGTCGACTTCTTTGAGGAAGAACTTGGAATCACTTTCCATTGCTTCTGAAATTGTCATATTTCTTTTAGAATAGGGACATTTTATTTCCACACAGCCACTTCCGCAGCAGGTACAGGAAGAAATGCCATCTGGTGAAGCACCTAGGAAGGAATGACTCTCGCTCAGCCAGATACCACTCAATTGCCAGCTGAAGTCATTGTGGGCACCCATCATGAAATCCACATACTCATTACTTGCTGTGTCTTCATGCCTTTTTCCCCAAAGAATTGCTTCACTGTTGATTGCACGTTTTCGCGGGTAACAGATATCAGCTATCAAGGACATTGAGGGATTCTCCAATTTTGTGTGACATACTCGCTTCAAATTAGAAGATGTTATCCGTCCAGTTCTGATGAGGCTCCAAAACTTGTCATCCGCTTGAAGTCTTGTGTTTATCTCAACTGCAGCAACCTGTTCCTTGGAAATACTCATCGAAGCAAACACATTAGTACACAAAACATCAAGTTCTTGTTTAGAGATTTTAGAACAATTTTCATCATACAATGTTGTTAATGGTTGTGGTAGATCAGGATTCAATGATGATGGCACATAACTGTCCACATGGTCAGGGTGAAGGGATAAGTATGCAGGTTTGTGTCCAGCTTGTAGAAGTTTATCAAATCCAACAATCAGTTCTTCCTCTGACGGAGGTGGAGTGCTAAATGAAGATCCCTTGACAGGTGTGCGAGACAAGCACACTAACAAAATTCAACAAAATGGTGTTTAAAGTATTTCAATTTTATCACACAATATTTAAAGACAATAGACACCCAAGAGAAAAACCTTATGACATTGACTGCAGAAAGCGAGTGAAAATTAGGTGCTTACCTGTGAAACCTTTAAATTTGCTATTGAGTGAATCCTTAGATATATAGGTCTTCAATTAACTAACCCAAAATAGTTCTTAAGAACATTAAGAGCATTAGTATGACAAAACTTGCTGAGTCGAGTGTAAACCGACGCCAAACAGGGTCTGATTTCTAATTAATCTTTTTCTGACGACATATCATCGCTGAATTGATCAAGAAAGATCACAGTAAAGATCACAGTACTTACACTTTGACTCATGAATGCGATAATGTTACTAATTAAGGAATTAATTAATTTACCTTCGAATATATGTACTTTTGAACTGTAATGTTTTAAAATTCACATATTAGTATTTAAAATCGTGAAAGTGAGCACACTTGATGTCTGTTTTCTTTATTCAACATTTACCAATCATATTCAGTGAATACATAGTAAGGCACTTTGTTGAATACAATACAATACGTTATTGGTAACTCCCCGGTAATTTAAGTCGGGTAATGTCCTCGTCATTTTCCCTGTGTGCTTCGGCTTCATTATCCTTAAAGGGGCAGCAGCACATTTTTATAATTTTATATTTTAAAAATTGCACTTATAATTGTAAGTAAATGCCTTATGTATTATATTGACAGTGTCAACAATCATATTACACAAGCCAATTACACATAGTCAGAGGACAAAGTATGAGGATTTACATAAATTCCATTGGCGGCCATTTTTTTGTGAACACCTTTAATTCATTTTTGTAAGAAAAAGGAATCGTATGGCTGAACCTTACGTTATATATTTGAATTATTACTGCTCCATTTAGTTTAAATACATTGTTTTTCGTTTGGAACCATTTATTTTCATTTTCCTGACATCACCTTATATTCCCCCTAAAAACGTGCTACTGTCCCTTTAAGGAATGGGCATTACCCTATACACAAAGTGAAGGTCAATGAACTATATTCAATGTGAGTGTTCTTTATTTACGATCTCGTGTCACTCTGTGTTAAGTGTACTTATCAATTAATGGAAACTTAACATGTTTCACGTACAATGCTTCTGTCAATATATTTGACAGCATATATATCTCTGCAGAACAGTTAACATTTCTAACGTAACATAGAACAATGTAGATTGGAATTAGATGAAACAACTTGTTCAATAGGAAAGCATAACAACCCTCTAGACAGTGTTATAATTTCACAGATGAGACAGATTTGTTCCTAAATGTTTTTGTCAACTAATTGTTTGTCTCTAAATTTCTACCCCAAGGTCTTTAAGAATCAAAATTCGAAAAGACAGATTGCACGTTAAAGGCCGTAACAGGTTCATTTGGGACAAATTTCCCTTCTTCCAACACAATCAAATTATCTCTCTACTGCTTGTGAATTGGTAAGGAGAATTAAAAAATGTTAAATCCTTTTAGGCGAAATATCAGAACGGATGTCAAAGGAACTACCATGATGTATGTTCTTTTAAACAACTCAATTAACGTTTTGTCAAACTTTTGGGTTTTAACAATTCAAATGTTTAAAACTTAAAAAATAAATATATAATCTTCACTTACTGGTATATTTTATTTTGTCACAAGTCCATTCAACCTTAAGGATGCGGGCCTCTTTTTTAATAAATGTATGTAAGGCAGCATTCTCACACAGAGGCAGATCAAATCATGAAATGCTGATCGGGCCTTTGTTCTTATTCGCCGAGTTTATGGTGTTCAATTGGAAAGGCCTGATTGGAGGCAATAAAGTTTGTTGTTCAATCAGCGACGCCGTTCTGAAATCAGAATTTTCGCTACCGATTCATGGCAAAGGCATTTTGATATGAACCACCCTTTCCAAGCAAGAAGCATTGTCATTTGCTAAACAATATTCGAATAGAAATAGAGAATAGAGGCTCGATCAACATTTCAAAACTTGATCTGCTCTGTGTGGAGTGTATGCAAAGGCAGTAGACTTTCAATTATGCCTGGAAAGGAAAGGAAAGGAAAGGAAAGCTAATTAGAAAGGAAAAACTCAGTTCTTCATATTTCCATTTCGATTAGAGTGTCTAATTAACTTGATATTTGTAAAATTCATGATATAATTGTCATTTAAGTAATTATGTTATTTTAGGAAGGCTTAATTCATAGATTAGATACCAATTAAATTTACTTTACTTTACAGTCTGACAGACAGAGAGAATATTCTATTATTTTCTCACTTGTTTTAAAGGCCAATCATGGTAATCTTTTTGGAAACAAAAATGAAGAGTATTTCCATGTTTCTTTTTTTTTAAATTCATTATCAAATGATTATTTCACACTTATTTTCAAATATGTTAGTGAGGGTAACTTTGTATTTATTCTAGATTTAAGAATTGACAAGTTAATAGAATGAATAGATGCGTCCTCTTGAATTTCGTTTTCACATAAAAAATACCCCGATAGGACTGTCCCTTTAAGTCAATTAGTCAATGGTGGAATCATCAGGCCAGCCGTCATGAATAGCACATTAACTTGGTCACAGTAAACATGGTTAAAGACTGAGGCGCCAATTTCAAACAAAAATGCTCAAACGGAAATATCACTATGTTGACGCAATCTGTCGAATTCCATATTAACAAATATCAAACTCAAAGAAGCGAAACATTCTCTATATCATAAATCAGGTCTATTGTGTCAAAGTCAGGCAGATGAAATGACACATTTGCACTGAGTCACCCGCTCGCTATGTCAACCGGCACGTGCTGCATGCTTTTCGCGTGCTACCCGGAACCTTTCTGCCGTGAATAGCAAACGGTCCAGTAGCTCGTAAAGTAGTTCCACATTCCGATGTCACATGGCTTTCTTAACCAACCAATGAAAATTTCAGGCTGACTATACCATAATTCGTACCATTTGGTAAACACATAGAAGGACATTTTCTCCGACGGACCTGTATTTAGCGAAGCAGACAAAACTGCATACATTTCCATGAGTGAAGTTGAGGTTACTGGTAATGTTATTGTTAAATGACTTCTCTAAGACCTTGCATCTAAAAACTTGATTGGCACGAGATACGAACGGACTTCTTGTGAGTCCTCAGTGTTCACAGCCCGCCGCTTATGGCTGAAATATTGCCCAAGCGGGGTTAGGCATCAACTCACTCACTCAATCAGTGTTCAAAGACATCCTGTAATCCTGACACCAACCGCACATTACCAACGACATATAGCTCAGACCATCTGCACAGATTCTTCGAGGAAAATGAGGTCGTCCGCTTGACAAGGATCCTGATGACGTCACTACCAACATGTACTCCACCGCCGAGGGTTGGAGTTACTTTCAGTACAGTTCGTTGGTGTATCAATGAAACAGGTTAAACAACATATTATTTGAAACCTTAAGTTTTTAAAGCCTCTTTATATTACCTTTCAACAGCACTCAAAGGGAAGTATATGATTCAACCTTAAGTTCAATAATGATAATACAGTTTCATTTAGGAACCTATTTAGATGAAATGAAATACAATCAATTTATTATTTCTATTAGAAATGTAGCAATATGGCAATAAACAATTGTTCAGAACTGCATTAAGCATTAATTCTTGTTTTTGTTCTCATGCCATTTGCTCCGTAGAACCTTACGAGCATGGCCAACAAAGACAAAAATCTAAAGGTTCTTGACTGCTCTGTTCCTAATAATCACAATAGTCGTTTTTATGGAACTCAACAACACGCACAACTTTCATTATTTATGTTCACATATATTTGCTCTTGTATATAATTTCATTCTTTTCTTTAGTTTCACCGATACTGTTTAATAGGTCAGGTTGTAAGTGTTAGTTTTATGATTGTAAGCTGTGATATTCATAGTTAAGATTGTTCAGAATTTGATCTATAATTAGAGAATAAGATATTCTGTCAAAGATGTTATTGTTTTTCTTTATTTTCAAACCTTTGCTAACTTATACAAGTTGGAGTACAGAGCAAACGAACTGAAAAATTGTCTAGACAAAGTCCATTAGAAAATGTATTTACCGGAAAGCTGTTTTGTCTAAATAAATTCAAATACGTTTATATATTTATGCACCTTTAAATATGCAAAGTACACACAAACATCTAGCGAGGTCTGTATTACTTTTTTTATCATCAATGTTGTGTGTACAAATGTTGAAAATATACGTGTTCACAACATAACATTGTCTGAGCTACAGACAGGGCGACACTTACTTTATATTAATTGAGAATTATTTGTTATACCAGATTGATTGATGCTATATATATAATTCAATTTACGTCAAAAAAGTTTATATAAAAGGATTTAGGTTTTTCATTATTACCTTTATGTCAGTTTGATTAGATAGTAGTTGAAGAACCTCATATCGAAAGTGTCACTGACATTACTTGACTGACGTCTACGTCAATTCAGTGAAATTTACATTTACGTCAATACTCAGTTTCTTTACATCATTTCTTACCAGAGACAAACATCTATACTGATTTTAAGAAACAACTCTGGGAAACCTTAGTTACATTACATTTCAGTTACATGTAGAATTAAAGGGACAGTAACACGCTTTAAAGGGACAGTAGCACGTTTTAGGGGGAATAGAAGATGATGTCAAGAAAATCAAAATTAATGGTTCCATTTGAAATAAAATGTATTTAAACTAAATGAAACAATACTAATTCAAATATATAACGTAAAGTTTAGCCGTGCGATTCCTTTGTCTTACACGAAATGAATTAAAGGTGTTTTTAGGATTTTATGTGAATTTTCTTACTTATCCACTGTTTATGGATGATTGGCTTGTGTCATGATATTTCTGACACTGTCAAAATAATACATTTAGCATTTACTTACAGTTATCAGTGAAAAGTTGAAAATATAAAATTATGAAAAAACATGCTACTGCCCCTTTAAGATGGATGCCAGGAATATGAAAACAAACGGTTCCAATTGAAAGCCAATGTCGTTAAAGTAAATGAAGCAGCAATAAATCAAATTTAAAAAGTAAAGTTCAGTCATGCTTTTTCTCACACAAAATGAATTAAATGTGTTCACACAAAAATGGTCGCAATGTGAATCTTAATTATTTGACTATAGAAGATCGGTTTGTTAAGGAGGTTTTTGACGCTCTCAAAATAAGACATTTAACAATACCGTAAAGTTATCATTAAAATAATTCAAAATGTAAAAAAAACAGTCAAATTCTTGCTAGTTAAGAATACAAAAGGTTTTATAAAGTGTACGGTTAGAGTCAAATGTACCATAGCCTTTTAATTTTCCCGTTAATCGTTGAGGTATCAATAAAAATCTTAAGTCTTAAAATAATTCACTCTCTCAAAACTCGTGCATCATATAAGTAACTTCGGGATTAAATGTTATTAACGGTATTATGTATTACTTTAATAGCAACAGCCTTTCCCAGAAATTGGTACTAGCATATGGTACAATAATCGGGTTTTCTTATTATGTAAAATACATTGATCGTAAATATATCCTGACGTGTTCATAAGGATGCACATTTCCAAATGTATTTCCCTTCGATCCTCTAAATGATCTATATCATGTGTGTCATGTGAAAATATGTTTTTAACTGTTTTTAAGAACTGAATTTTATCAAATTATCAGTGAGCATGATCATGAAGCAATCAGTTTGATGCTATATTGTTAAATCGTGATCAATCAAACATCCAATGATAGTACATGAAAGTTATTATATTTTGCTGGAAACAGGATATGTTTAATTTTCCGGTCAATAAAAGTTTATTGTTATTATATGTAACATAACGTAACCTTCCAGATTGTGACAAATATTCAACTCTCTTAACGTGTATGAAAAATGTATCTCATGTTGAATGCTAAATACCCTTACACCATACCATTTGACAAGATTTAAGCCCAAACAGCGATAGAACATTGAAAGACACAACAATTCACCCCAGTCCAAATTCTACCTTATATCACAGGCGTTTCATAAGTTATATCCAACTATTTCTTGAATATACTTCACCATTTCACTCAGATGACCTCGATATTTTCACCAGATGATAACATGCCGGATTCATCAAAATCAATTAGACATATTACAAGAATATCTAAATCAAGGGAAAAAGGATCGCCAAATGAGTCAGAGGATGAAACACATGCACCCTTCTTACTGAATAAATTTTTCTTCTATATTGAGGTTTTAGAAGAAAAATAATGTCTTTGTAAGATTTCAACGTTCTTAAAATAAGATGATGTAGGAATTACACCAGACAGTGAGAACGCGAGGAAATGTAACGAGATTTCCGAATATTTATTCTACAGCTGCATACATGCTATAAAAGTGTTTAATTATTCTTTTATCTTACCTTTAACCCTGCTCTGTCATTCCATTAAATCTATTCGATAACACATTAGAACAGAAATCATTATAAAAGAAGAATTCTTGAATTACATCTCTCATCAAAATTATTAAAGCATGTGTTAATAAAACGTTTTGACTATTGAAAGTACGTATTTTGTTAGATGGCTATGTTTGCTTTGCATTTTGTTACAAAACAAATCAAAAACGACAAGAAGGTAAATATGTGTCAAAGAATGTTCCCAAATAAAAACCTTTTTTTCCCCATCTTTTTAAGATTGCATTATGCACTTTGTTAATTTGTTGTAATTCTAGTTCAATGTTATTTGTTATAGTAATGCTACGCGGTGATTCAGCTTTCCAAGATAATATCATGTTGTATATCGTGATGCGATATACTAAATATTCACCATATTAATGTAACATAAAACTAACACAGTATTAGCTCACACGGCAAGGACTACTTTGTATATCGAAAATAGAAATTGATATCAACTGTGTCGAAAGTAAGTTTTAGATGATATCGTATTTTACAAGATCAAGTTTCTTAAAGATGTTTTTTTCCTTCATGCTCATTTTTAATCGTGAAAACATAAAAACAGTCAAAATTTCGCCGTTATTCCTGAAATTGTGCCACCATTCATATGTGAAATTGATTTTCATACTTCTACCAACGTTCTAATGACTAAGCCTAGTGAACAGCGGCTGATGCATGTAGATTGATAACCAACTAAATTAGTCGATTACTGGCGCTAATACCAGGATAGTTTGGTGTATGTGAACAATTAGGTTATAGCTCATTAGCAATTCAGTGTAGGTTCTTATATATCTTGGGGAGATATCTTACTCGTTTGGACGTAGCGATGATGTAAGCTCATATGGGTTAGAAGGCGCGTCCTGGAGACCCTTTAACAACAGGAAACACTACTCACTATAACTATCTAGGGAAACAAGACCAAAGATGTTTAAAATAAATACTTTATTTCGCATTTTATGTTGAGCGCATTACAACATCATCGTATTCTATCACAAAACGATACATGGACATGTTTCGGCAATTAAAATCAATAGAAATATATAATGATAAATAGCATGAAGCAAATGTCTGTAAACATTGAAACATTGACATCTATATTCTATGACTGATTACATATCAAACGACACGAGAAGCATCAACCAAGAGATTAATTTACGCCTGTTTAGAGGAAAGTATGTAGCAATAACTTTACAAAATGTGAAATGTTCTATATTCTGACATTTGAATATTCCAGATAACAAGCACGTGTCGAAATGTGGATGAAATTACCACTTAATCATTTCGCAGATGAATTTAATTTTAAATCTCTTATTAAGCAATGAAAATTCACAGAGAGCTTCATATCTTTGATACATTTCTTAATATTTTACTTAATATGTTACAATGTTTTAAAACGTGTTACTGAATATAAAAAATCTGCAAAACAATCTGATTAATTGACCTTCTGAACAAGTATTTTACTTTATGAATTCTTTCAGAAGATGATTCGTTTACGTTTTACAAGAACTAAAAATCTTGTAATCGAGAAAAGAAATATCATAAATATTCTAACATGCATAATTACAATAAATGATTTAGTTTTCAACTTTCAGATTAACAATTTCATTTTTACAAACTTAAAATTTTTTTTTCGAAAAGTGTCTTGGTGAATTCTGATGATTTCTTATCTTATCTCATCTTCTTTTTAACTTCTTTGTTATAAGATTTCGCCTTGTTGTAGAACTTATCAAGCAAATTATTATCACTCTTGCAATGTTGAGGTTGGAAATAACTTCAAATTTAAAATCAGAATATCTCATAATTCAATAATTAATAACGAAATACAGATTCAAGGACTGATTATAGAGTATAGTTGAGTATAGTTGGCAAAACAACAAAGTGTTTTATTCAAATACTCATTTTTTCCAATTGCTTTGATTAACAGCGAACTCGAAGTGAAAAGACATCAACTTAAAATGATAAATAGTAAAGTGCATAAAAATTGAATATCGTAGAGCATCAAAACTATATACTTTCAGTGGAGAAATATTGAAAATAAACAAAAACAAAGATAATGAAAAGTTTGATAAATGAATAAATTTGAATTTACATGAATATTATGTTAGAAAGACCACCAGGTAACAAAATAAAATAAATATAGATCAATAGAGGTAGCATTGTTAAGGATGAAGATTAAGATTAAGAGCTAAGATAAATCTGAAGGTTTGGATTCTTTCTTAATACAATTTTGTATTTCATTTATAATTCGTCTGCCTTCAAAGCGTAGTGTAGCAAAACGATCATATTTTAATAAGATTGGTCTGCCTTTTTAATATTGCACTTTCTGTTAACTAAGAGGCATTCAAAGCTGAAAACATGAACATAGTCTAACCTCCTATAAAGTATATGACAACTGAGATTAGAAGTATCTGGTGTCAATGTCTCAATCACATGTTTTTATTAACAGTGCCTAATTTGGATTATTTCATTATGATGCCAAAAACCCTTTACCTTAAATGTTATATTCAAGGTTGTCCATTCATTTGCTTTGGAATCTTTTTTAAACAATAAATTAATTTTGGACATTGCAATATGTCATCAATTTGTTACCCCATAAATTTCCCCTCCCATAATATGAAAAAAATGCATACTTTCTACGACTTTCGAACAAATCTGGTTATACACTGATGTCACAGTGTATATTTGGACCCCGCAAATACCAGAAACGTTTAAGAGTCGTACATGTAACACAATGAGAATTTAAATAAGTTTGGCAAATATAAGAATTTACCCTAAAGTGTATGCAAATAGTTTGAAACCAAAGATATATTTTTGAAAGTTCTGACGATACTATTGAGATGATTAAAAATAAACATACATATCGTTTGACAAGAAAAAAAAATGAAATTGACATTAAAGAAAAATTCTTCAACATACATATCATTAAAAACAGATATAATGAAGAACAGGGCTCCATTAATAACATGGAAAGATTGAAAATGAATTCTAAAATGTAAATGGTTTGAAAGAAGTCCTAGATCTACAGCATGAAGATAAATATCGACGAGACACGTTTATGAACAACAATACATTTACAACAGGACATATGTACATTATCAACAGGAATCCCCCCGTTCAGACAAAACGAGGGTCAAGTTCACGTCAGATACTGATATAATGTTTCTTTTGGTAATGACAACACCTCAGTGGAGGCAACATTCAGAATGATTAAGACCAAGCTGCTCAAAGAAGGGCTGGTGAGGAATCACAACAGGGACTGAGTTAAATCTGACTCGGTCTGATCCTCATCACTCACATAATCCCCGTCATCCGCCGTACACGTCGTCTCTGGATTAGTCTGTCGGAGTGAGTTACTCGAGCGGCTTTGTCTCAAATATATCATATTGGAATCCGATTCAATACGAGGCCAAATAGTGTTCTTATCGTCCAAGGTACATGGCTTTTTATCGTTCTGGTAAAGTTTAAACAATTCTCCGTCGGAACTATCTTGTCTTGAGTAGGACGAATCACTTAGGAAAGATGTTTCTGTATTACTACTCAGGTTTGTATCCAAGCTGGATTGTTTGTCGTAGGACATCTTACTGCTGCGTCGTCTCGCGTCTTTCTGATTGGCCGGATAAAGAATCACATATTCACTGGCACTTCGAACGCGATTCTCTCCCTTTGTATTCTCGACTCCACCACTACAGATTTCAGAAACATCATTTTTGCATTCCTGAACCTCAAAATCTTCCACTATCAGAGTGGTTTCTGGGACAGTTGTGAGCTTTCTCTCTTTTCCCTTTTCACCAGGTGAGATGAGAACAGGTGAAGTGTAAGAGTTCGGACTGCTCCCGGGGGAGATCGGGGATATTTTGGGGGTGATTACCGGTGTTGTAATTGGTGTGCCATGGGGCGTTGCTTTAGGCGTGTTGCCATTCAAGCTCACCTTTGACCCCTTATTGCTCTGGGTCAGATGAGATAACATTGATATATCCGAAGGGTGGTTCACATTATGGAGAACTAGGCCATTGTTCTTTGACTGTGACATAGATCTTGTCATATATGTCCCCTTGTACTGATTGGCTCGTTCTGTGCAGAGTCCATATCGTCCTAGCAGTATAAACACATCCTTCCTGAACTGCTTTGTTAATATAACATAAAGGAACGGATTAGCACACGAGTTGAGTGGGTAGAAGAAAACAAGCAATATTTTAGAATTTGTGATGTCGATCAACGGCCATCCAGCACCGGCTGTTAACCCAAAAAATGCAATGGGGGCCCAACAAACAAAGTTGGTGAACACAAGAAGGGACATCCGTTTGGCAATAGTCGCATCGTTACTTCTTGCAGCCGAGTCACTTGCCTTAACTTTGAAGTACATGCTAACATAGCAGCCACAGATGACTATGAAGGCGGTTCCATTGAGCAAGAGAATTGAGAAGATATAGCCCTTGTCTAGGACCCCATGAACTTCCATGGGCAGACAGATACTGACTCTACCATAACTGCTGACCCCAATCAGAGGCATGGAGGCCATGACGAGAGCGTACATCCAGCCACATACCATCAGACATGAGGCCTGGCGGAGACGCAGTCTCTTGGTGAGGTGGATTGCGTAACTGATAGCGTACCACCTCTCCAGCGTGATGACCATCAACACAAACACTGAGAGTTCACTGGAGAACACGGTTAGGAAACCGGCCACCTGACATCCACCATCATTCTGCCAGGATACAGCATGGTTGAAGTACTCCCCTAGAGAATGAACATCTATAGATGCCAAGAGAAGGAGATACAGACCCATGATGAAGTCAGCAAAAGAAAGGTTACACATGAGGAACTTTGGCACTGTCATTTTACTTCTTCCGGTGATCAACACGATTATCACCACGATATTACCCAAAAGGGTCGCCAGTATGACAACCCAGACGAACACGCGCAGCCATTCATACCCCATGACATCCTCACATGGATTTAAAGCATTAGGTTGTGGCGTACAGTACACCTTTCCATAATTGATGGACACATTACCACACTGGACCTCCTTGATAGTGTCATTGTCAGGGAGAGTTATGTTCACTTGGAATATACCCTGTCTGTTATCTCTGTGAGGGCTCTTAGTTGACGCTGACACATCATCTCGGATTGCGCCAAAGGGATCTTTATCAAACCCAAAGGACCCAAACCCACCATCACCACTAGCGGGATTTTCATCACTAAAGCCGTCAATACCACCCCAGTACCCATCATTAGGTGCGTACCTCCTGACCCGCCCCGACTCGCCCTCATACAGCATGTTGGGAGTGAAGGAGAGGGTTGGAGAAGTCGAGGTGGTTGAAGGAACCATGGCACATTCTTTCTGGAGCTTCTCCTGGAACTCCTTGACACTCCTCCAGAGCTCTGGATTCTGCTTCTCCGGATGCTGGAAGGCGCAGCAGTGATGAGCATAGTAGAGCCGGGCAACCTTGATATTGTTAAAGGTCAACACCGACGGAAATTTCTTCAAGGTTGGAGTGTCTTCCACGTTGATCTCTTCCACATTCTTTAAGCCATCTGTTGGTAGTGACGTGATGCTGGTTTTGGAGAGATTTCTGAAAATAAATGTTGGCATTAGTCTTCCAATCGTACTAATTGATCTATGACAACTCCAGTGATAAACTGATATAAGGAAGTATTCTAATGAAACAAGTTAACAATATTAATATCTATATCGACTGCTTACTTCAAAACCGGTTTTGAATGATAAGTATATTTTCAAATTAAAAATTTTGAAATTTTAGAAAGATCTCACAAAAATTAATTTAGATGTAAATCTTGAGATATACAACTCAAAAGTGGTGAATGGTAACTGAAATATATTCGAGGTACAAGAAAAGAAAATACTACTTACAGCGAAATAAGATCTCTGATCCCAACAAATGCCTGAGGTCCTAAACTCGATAAGCTGGGGTTATTGGTGAAATCCCTGTAATCCATATATTAAATGAATAAACAATGAAATAAATCATACTTTATAAACCATTTGAACCTTAATTTTAAGATCAATGTTAGTCCTTTGACCTTGATTGAAAGAAATTATCATTAAAATTTATCAAAGCATTTCTGTTATTTAACATTACCTTTTCTAAAATAAAGTATTGTAAAGTTACATATGGATTGTTTTGTACATGAAACAACATACAGTTTTGCAATCACTGCTCCAGAAAAAGCATTGTTCTCCACCGACTCCAGTTCATTATTTTCAAGTCGACTGGAACATAGAAATCATATGTTTGTTAATTTTCAAATCATTTAAACTGAGTGTTTATTTGGTATTGCCATCTTGCTATACCGTATTAAATAACAAAATATAACATACATTTTCAAATGCATAATACCAATAACAAATATAACAATTTTGACTAAAGATGAAATGACACATACGTTACAAACGAGTGAACATCTGATACAGAAAGACACCATCAAATAGGTGCTAGATTTATTAAGTAATTAATGGGTTTATCCATTTCTTCTTTATATCTGAATATCATTATGCTTTCCTTCTTTCAGCATGTTCTTAAGTGATAGACTTTGTCTCATGAAATGTTAATGTGGCTAAAATAAGAGCCATAAAAAGGACTATTCATGGATGTCATAAGTTAACTTCAAATCGCCTCGCTTAACCTTCATGCATGTCATCCCCGAAAACGCTCAAATATCATAAAACAGTATTTCTACACGCAAGAACGAATGTTTTCATATATGACTCGAAAACATACTCTGCGTCAGTATTACTTTATAGTAATTTATGTTTTGTTTTATTTCTTTAGGCAAGATACAAGGACATGACTGTTTAAGAAATTAACAGAACACGATGAAATAATAAATGCTTACAGCACGTAGGACTTGACTCTTGAAAAGCTTCGAGAAGGAACAGTTTTTATCCTGTTTGTCGATAAATCTCTGAAAAAAACATGATGAGATGAATTATACCCTTCAAGTGATTAGCCGTAGACTTTTGACGAAGGCCAGGCGAGTGTCACAAGGCTTATATTGCCTGAATTAGAAGTTGCTTATCTGAATCTATAACCTTGAAGCGACTTATCCTAAAAGGATACCTTAAAAACGATAGGTTTCGGCCTTCAATAATTCTCTTGAAAAACAGTTTAAAAATACCTTGTTATTTTGAAGAACAATTGACTCTATTATTTTCAATGATTATCTTGTCACATAAAAAGTACTTTATAATGGCAGTTTTCACTTTGGTTACAAAAACTAAATGATGCTTTGCCAATTATTTCACTGAGAAGAGAATGGATAAGACCGTTGCAGTAATTATACCTTGACACAGCACTAAATACCATACTAGTTAGTAAACAGTAGAATAAAACAGAAAGCCCCATAGCATGAGAAAACAGGGGTTAAGTAGAACGTTCGCAAAATAATATCGAAAATCACAATCAGCTTGAACCATTATGGAGCAAGAAAGAATTAAGACATAATGTCAACCATATAACCCCATATCGTTTCTTACGTGCATAACAGCAACTTGATGAACACCTTATTTAACATATATGTATATATTATTGCGATTTGTCTTTCTGATGGAAAACAATAATCTGATAATGTTATGGAACTCTGACGTCTTCAGCATTTACCAAAAAAAATGAAAATAAACGCAAATTCCACAAAGGTCCCTAAATTAATTCATGTGCAATTTACCACTAATTTCGAACGCCGCTAATGGCTGAAATATTGCCCAAGCGGCGGAAAACAATACCTCACTCACTCACTAATTTCGATTAGTTGATAATTTCCCTAATCCATCGATGAGAACGAATATATCTGGTAACTTTTGATACCGTTCGGTATCTCCAAGTGATTTTAAAGATGAATGATTCGAAGTAATTACCAAATAACTAGGTCAAAATGTTTTTCTACTAAACTATACGAAAACTAATCAGCATATTACGTGCGGAGTCAAGTCAGCTGATAAAGGAGATGAGAAGAGCCAGACAAGACCTTATTCCTAATTTACAACTGTTCTCTGATGCAACATTATATCAGCCTTTGATGTTTCCTAATAGGACCACCGACTTATTAGCGAAGAAGACAACTAACCTTACTAGTTACATACACCAATTATCATGACTAGAATTACATGTAAAGACTTTAAATGAACGGTTATACCTTGTTATAACTTTTGTTTAGGTGAATAGTTAAACTATATGTTTTCGTTGATAATTCTTCATATTCTGATATTTTTATATTTAGAATGATGATGGTTTACGACCAATCATGCCCCTGTTTCAGGATAAGAGAGAACCTCATCAATCATTACTTAGCGAAGTTGGGCCTCATCATGTTCTGTTTATCAAAGTGTTATACATGAAGTTAAAGATTTGCGTTCTCTTGTAACGAATAGCTTGTAAATGGATTTCATTGACTCACATTTCATACATGGTGCCATTAGAGTCTTTAGAACTGGTGTTGAATTGTGAAAAATCAGGAACCTCTTCCAGTCCACTTTTAACTATTTTTCTGAAAGCAAATCATTCTTATAAAACCAGGTTATTGACAATAAGAACATGAAACAAGAAATTTTAAATCCCAGAAGTAATCTTGAAATTCATTTAAACCCAGTCTCAAAATTGAGTTTCTTAATTATGAATACAGACATTGTCATGTTCACATTCTCTCCACCAAAGGTATCTAACCTCTGTTAATCGACCAGATCTCGACCCGGCTAGAAAAGAAACATTTTTTAATATAACTAAGTTTGTAATCAGCGACGATGTTTCAAAAGAAGCATTTTGAAAGCCTCCGTCATTTAGAACTTCACATTTCCCTTTGAGTTTTCTTGGCAGAACACAGTGACGTTATTTTAGCCACTGAATTTCATGTATAGTATAGGCGTCGTTGACATCAAACAAACTTTCTATGCAAGATTTTCTTTCCTTGGCTGATTTTTTTCAAATAGTTTCAGGTTCATGTTTTATGCCGCCATGTTAATCTCCCAGAAACCGGGGAACTGCCCGAATTACAACAGAGATGCGATCAGAATGTTATGATTTGAGCTACCTCTGTTTTGAGAGAATGACAAGTTAAAGGTCGAACTCTTCACTCATCTTCGGCTACTAGCAATAATCAAGGTACTTACAAAGTGTTTAATTCCTTGAAGCCGCCGAGAACACCTTTTTGAATCTTATACAGCTTCCCGCAGTCGATAATCCACCTTAAGAATAAGACGGTTATCCATAAAAATGCAGTCAGACGCAGAGAAAGAAGATTTAGAGTACAATTTATGTATCATGTATCATGTAATGGGGTTGTTTTGAAATTATGAGTGATAGCTTATATTTCATAAACCAGTTGCCATTGACAAAAGTGCTTTTGATTTTAAGTAAACATCAACAATTCAATAGGTTTAAATTGCTCAGTGTTAACTAAATAAACTGTAGACTCCTACTACCGATCACAAATGTTCATTTGCACGGTGTGAGGAATGTCCTTGCAAAACATTGTAACATCATTCAGGGAAATTCAGGCTGTTTTAGAAGTAAAATGTAGCTTCCCAAAAAAATCAAATTAAGAAGAAATTATGAGTTTTGTGAGCTAAAACCTTCAATCTTCACAAAAGATGTATCCTTGAATTTTGATCAACACCTACACACAGAATCACATCTTAAGTAACAGGTTTGGACGGCAAAGAGCTCCATTTGATACTCACAGAATCCTTAGTTCTGGCATCCCATTAAACGCTCCTGGGGTAATTGTCTCCAAGGAAGTGAAATTGCGAATATGTCTGGAAAGGAGAGAAGAGGTAATTAGAAAACGAAATATTTAGTTTCCCACTTATACAGGAACGAAATGGGTAAGAATGACTTCATTTCACCTAAAATACCTATGTCGTTCCAGAAAATAAATGTGATTGGAATATTGATAGAAAATACGAATCCCACGGAGAATTATTTAAGAGAATGATATTCGATGTTTTGCCAAATGTGTGATTTAATAAACATTATCAATGAAGAAGTATACTTGGTTTCGTAGATAAATGATAATGATGTGCCGTGAGATAAACGTTTACGTTCAGATTGAAGGTTAAAGATTAAATGCCTTGAGCTAATTATCAAATCACTGGAAAAGCCGTTTATAGAAGGGAAATTACAAAAAGAAATACAATATACACCTACATGTACAAGCATCACAATTATGAACGATTTTAAGTTACTCATTCAGCCATTAAGCAATATGCCGTCTTATTTATTTGTCAATGGCTATAGAGATGGTTTAATTTTCTTTTGCCGTTAATCAAACAATAAAAAACTCTTTTTCCTTTATTAAACGAAAATTTAAAGAATTTATATCTTGAAGCTTAGTTTACATAAGGAGCCTATGAGTGCTCACAGTTTCACATTTAAAAAGTATTTCAATTTGGAACATATAAGCACGAAAATGATGAAGCGTGTCATCATTTCAGTTACATTTGGTTGTAATGTCCATGTTATGTCATGTAAAGTTTAAATCCAATTTACTGAAGACACACGGTGACTGTCCTGACCAATGTTAAAATATATCGCCTATTGTTTCCGAAATGACAACATTACATTAAATAGATTAATGTACGATCATCCAGAACATGAACAGAAGTCTCAAACACAGCATTTGACTCAATTGTCGAATGATTTTGTTTTCTGAAATTGGTCGGCCAAAGTCTTCTCTCATAATATGGCTGTACATAGATTAACCAAATTCGTGAAATTTCATAAGGCTAAAGAAAAGAAAAGAAAAGAATGAGATGAACAGTTTTCTGCAACTTGTCGGGACAAATTCTTATAAAGGAAAGTCACATAACATAGAAATTCGTAAAATACCAAAATATAAACGAAATTAATTATGTAAGTTCAAAGCAGCTCATATATTCATCCCCAAAAAGCAATAATTGATAAATTCTTGTTTTCAATAAAACAATCTTATAAAAGTCATATTAACTGAAAGGCAAAAGAAAGTACACATTTCAGTTGAATTTATCATATGTAAGGAAAATAACAAATATTTCGAGTTTTCGATTTCGTATTCTCGGAAAGAAAAGAATACGAGTTTAATCATCGTTCAAAGAATTCTTTTAAGTATTTCAAAAAATTTTAAATAATATTTTGTAAATAAATTGTTTGAAAATTAATTTTGATATAACATAAACGTTCATCAACAAGGAAGCCATCTTCAATTGCAATTGCATGTTTAATAGGTTTGCAAGTAGAGTTTTTTTAACTCAATTATCTGATTTGATAGTTGACCTTTCACTACAGCCTCGAGAAGCATATGCACATGGCACGCTGAGTAGGGTAGGATTCAAATACGTGTATGAACAAATGCCAAACTTTTCGAGTAGTGTTTCTTGTTGAGAAGTTTTAACTGTTGCTGAAGCAGTATAGAGACAAAATAAATGTATTAAGATTATAGATAAAATGAGATAAAATTACGGAACCGGGAACATAAAAACATTCATATTAGCTAACTAGCGCTTTCAGCCATGTTGGCTTCTTCAGGTTAGTTTTGAATGTCAGTCTTCACCACTGCCTTGAGAAGCATATGCACATGGCACGCTGAGAAGGGTAGGATTCAAATACGTGTATGAACAAATGCCACACAGTCAGACTGTACTATACTACTTTTTCCTTAACATAGCCCCTCGAAAACAGGTTTCATGCTGAAAGCGGTAGTCAGCTAATTTATATAAACGATATGAAACATATTTGAAATCTATGTAAGCAAACATTCTCTTTGTAAATGTCAACACAATCACAAACTGTCCCTTTAACATATGTAACCTTTAAAAATATTGAGTTCGTTTTTCTCAATGAAATTTATGATAAATAGCATATACTGTATCATCATTGAGTAGAAGGCCATTTAACATTAAGTATTCAAACTAAAAGTTTTCTCATTTATCAAAAATGTTTGATTGATGGATCACGTATCGACTTTAGATTGAATACTTCTTACTTATTTTGGTATTTTTGGTAATTCCGGATATATAGTTCAAATGAAATGACACTTCAAAGACGTCAATGACCTACGTACTTACGTCAGTGAACAGCTTAAAACGATCATATATAAATCACCTTGAGGTTAAATTCCTTATACTCGATTAAGATGATTAAACGTACTAGATATTTTCAGTCAGACAGTCAGACTGGCTGTCTGTACCTAATGTCTTTCTTGGCAAGGTAATCAACATTTCAATGTAAAAACACTCAAATTTAAGAGATCTTCAAATTAACTGTGAACGAAGATTAAATGTAAATGCAGCAATGAAGCATGATGAAGAGACAATGTATTATTATATTTTTTCCTTAACATAGCCCCTCGTAAACAGGCATCATTTTCCACAAGAGGAAATATAAAGTTTACTTCTTTCAAATATTGTAAAACAATTTAACGATTTAAGGCAAAACTAGGCTGATGGCGGATTTCACAGAGTGAGGACGTGTTTTGCTGAGCTCCGCTGTGATCACAAATGCTGATATCTACGAATTCAGGTGATTTGTTCCATTAAGGACTTCAAACTGATGCATAGGAGAGAATGTATTTATGAACTTTAATCACCGATAAAAAACAAAATATTTATTTTTGTTGATATTTTCATACTCAAAATCTAAACAAAACAACATGATGTTGTAAACACCCAAGCTACCTATTAGGCTGGACAATGGCTGACGCTCAGGAGAGTGAGGACAATGAAAGCGCAACAATGGGTGATCATGTAACACCTAGAGTGGACGATATAGACAATGAGGAGGTGTATAATACACAGCCATGTGATGACATAGACGAGTCAATATATCTAGAAATCAAAAGAAAAATTGGATCAAAAGACAAAGTCGGGTTCATTGACAGTGTTCAAGATATATACAATTACAACATAAAAGAGATTAACGACGTAAGAGAAAGTCTTTATGATTACGGCAAGCACTCATGCGCCAACTTCCCTAAAGGTTTACTTGTCAGGCGTAAGAATACACAAGCAGCAACACCATCAGTGGTTTACAAATACGCTCAGGATGTATATTATCTTTTCCACTTTATTGAAGGGTCTATCTCTGACTTTGTCCTCCAGAATAAAGTTCTCAGCAGAGCTAGTGTGCGACATTTGTCCATCTCAACAGGACTTCTACCGACTTCACCATTTGCAACTGTTGAGACAAACCAGAATGGAACTACGCCAGGAACCCCCGGTAACATGCCACCACCTACCACGACACCATCAAGCCTACCAAAACCCACTACGACTACGAAACAAGGTGAGCAAAATGACACTCTATCATTAGTGCTCAGCCATATTGTTCAACTAAAGCAAGTTATGAATGAAGGATATGAAGTGATAGAGAAGAAATTTGAGAGACTTGAAAAGAAACTAAGAGAAGAAATCAGATGTTTTCAAGAGACTATCGAGGAAAAAGATAAGAAACTAAATCAATCGGAAGAAAGACGCTCAGAGTTGAGAGCAGAGTTAAAATTAGCTAATCAAGAGAATAAATCCTATAGGGATCAAATCTTACACTTGGAAAATGAACTTCTCAATGCGAACTATTCTGTAGATACTAAGCTGAAGACAATCGAATCAAAACTGACAATACTTTCCAAGCATATAAATGAAAATAATGACATCCCGAAAGCCCATTTACAGCAACGAAAAGTCACGCATGACGCCTCCACGTCAACGTCACCTACAGAAGAAGCTTCAACGACAGAGACTGAGACATTAACAACCAAGTCAACGGGGGACAACAACGAGCCGCGTCATATCCCAGTACTGACGGGACGTCATCATGAAGACCCTAACACACCAACCAGCAGGACCGACAACTACATCAACCTCGACCTCAACTACAACAACTACGATGTCGACTTCCCATCCCTAAGACCTCAACAAGCGGACCTCAACTCGGCGAGGAAATCAGCACATCCCCAAACTGATAACAACGCAGAGAAGGTAAAGAAAGATGCTTCACATCCTATAAGATCCATATCTAAGCACTATCACGCACTACAAGGCGTACCTAAAGTGAAAACTAAACGCCTTGTTTTGTACAACGTCAGCGCAGAAGATTCATTTGACTCTGTTAAAGAATTGATCTATGCTTATGCTCATGACCAGAGTGTTAGAGTAACGTTTGTGAGATTGATGAAGAGAAACATTCGTAATAACTATCCTGATACATATACAGTGCAAGTCAACCTTGACTTCGATGACTATGAAGATTATGTTTCCGGTGTCAGAGATTTCTGGCCCCCTGGGATACGTGTCAGAGACTATATACCGAGGAGTAAGACATACAGTGACAATACTGACAACCACAACAATTATTAACTCTCATATGTTTTCACATATCAGAAATGGATTATTCATGTATGTTATAATTCCTTTCATCATGACTCTCTCGTTGTTGACATGGAATGTGCGCGGTGTTATACATGGTGCTGACTACATCAATCACACTATATCTCATAACATAGATCTTGTAGCTTTACAGGAACACTGGCTCTCGCCAGATAAGTTATATCATTTTGACTCTTTACGTCATCTCAATCTAATTACTTATAACTGTATGAAGGCTAATTCCACGTCTTCTCGTGGCTCACATGGACTAGCTATATTAGTGAATACCCTCTCTCCATGGCGGGCAGAGTCTCTTAAAATTAACTCTGATTATGCAATAGCAGTTAAACTTATTAGACACGGATATAGTGATGTTTATGTAATTGATTGTCGATTACCTTCTACGAATGTATTGCATGCAACTTACTGCAATGCTCTCACTGAACTACTTGACCTCTATGATTACTTATCTGAAATAAGTACAACAATCATCCTAGGTGATCTGAACTCTGATATTTGTAAATCACTTTTATCACAAAGAGATAAAATTCTAAAGAGAGCATTATCAGAAAGAAATCTCATAAATGCTCTAAACACCTCATGTTTTAACCTACCAACTTATACATACAGATCCAAGGACAACTGTTTTCAAAGCATGATTGATTATATCCTAATTTCCTCATGCATGAGTTATCATATTAGTGGTGTACAGATAACTGATACTTGTCCTTATAATGTCTCAGACCACTTCCCATGTTTCATTTCCTTAGACTTGCCCATTGTAAAACAGTATAGTAGCGGTGACTATTATGGTGTACCTAAATGGGATAAGGTTAATGAAACTAATATTGGTTGTTATCAACACTCAATTACACAATACCTACAATATCATTATCCTCCCCATGCCAACGACCATCAGGAAAACACTGTTGATACCTATAATAATATCATTACCACTGCCTTACTACACTCAGGTAGCAACTCTATACCTCATAGTAATTATAAGCCTTACCTAAAGCCATTCTGGAAATCGGACGGGTTAAATGATGCACACTTCCGCATGCGCGTGGCGCGACGTGAATGGGTAGGCAATGATAAACCTCGTGACAAAACATCTATTTCGCGTGAAGTTTATAAAACTGAAAAACGCAACTTTCGGCGCCTTTTACGAAAGTCAAAACGGCAGTCTAGAAAAGAAATGCTTAAGCAAATTGAACTCTCGGCTGAAATGGATGTTAATACATTCTACAAAAATGTCCGTAAACAACGAGCAAATGTAACCAGGGTCAATGTAATTAGCTTTGACGGTGAAACTGTAACAACCCTTCCAGAAATTTGCAGAATTTGGGGTAAATACTACTCAAACCTAGCCCAACCACATGACTCAGATAACTTTGACTCTGATTTTAAGGATAACATATCTAACAAAGTAAATGACATCATCAATTCAAATGAAATATACGATGATGAGCTTGAAAAAGAATTTTCACATAGTGAAATTAAAGATGCTATTAAAGTTCTTAGTAGAAAAAAATCTCCTGGACCTGACAAAATAACCAATGAACACATTATTTTTGCAGGCAACTCTATCATAGTATATTTATGCAGATTATTCAATCTTATCATCACCTCAAAATATGTCCCCAAAGAATATAGACTAGGTATGGTTATTCCCATATATAAAGGTAAAAAAGATAAAACTGACCCAAGAAACTACCGAGGTATCACCTTAACATCATGTCTTGGTAAACTCTTCGAAAAGCTTTTACTTAAAAGAATTGAAAACAAACTATTCAAAACAAGACCAGATTTTCCAGATATGTTACAATTCGGATTTCGCCGTGAACATGGAGCAATAATGTCTGTCTTCACATTAATGGAAAGTATTCAATATTACATGCATAGAGATTCACCTGTTTTTGCCTCTTTCCTTGACAATGAAAAAGCTTTTGACAGAATTTGGCATGATGGACTATTTTATAAATTACATGAAATTGGTATAAGAGGGAAAACTTGGAACCTCTTACATCATTGCTATACTAATAGCGAATGTTTTGTTCTGTATCAGGGTGAAAGATCAGACTTATATCATGTAATGCAAGGTGTGGGTCAAGGAAGAGTTATCTCATCCTGGTTCTTTCTACTTTTTATCAATGACCTCATAACCTCTCTTAGAGAAGCCAGTTGTGGCATTTGTGTATATGGCATGCGCGTTCCTGCAGTCTTGCTTGCTGACGATACCACGCTTGTTAGCGCATCACCAAAAGGCTTACAACTATCATTAGACATAGTCTCAGCATATGCCTGTAAATGGCGCTTGACCTATAACCCTACTAAAAGTGCAATAGTTATTTTTGGTAAAAGAAAATCCACTCATTGCAAATTTCAATATCTCCTTGGTGATATTCCAATCCCCCAATCTGAATCAACTACATATGGAGGGGTCCTTCTAACTGAAAATTTATCAACAAAAGCGCGAATCGACAGGTACTGTCAGAAAGCAAGACAAAATGTAAACTCACTCAGATCTGTTGGATTAAATGCCTCACAACTTCATCCATTTACATGTGTCAAGATCTGGTTGAGAATGATTCTTACAACAAGTCTTTATGGTTGTGAAATCTTACCAAATGTAAGAGGTCAGCAAATCGATGCACTTGAACTTACTCAAAGATATTTTGCTCGTATTGTACAGGGATTAGATAACAGATCATCAACAGACTCTACTATTGCAAATTTAGGTCTATGGACGCTTGGTGGATACATTGATAAATGTAAACTCATATTTTGTGGACGTCTATGCAAACTCTCTTGTCATAACTTTGCAAAAAACATATTTTGTTCTTCAATAACAACATATTCAAACTCGTCCTCAATCTGCAATGATCTGTTATCAACTCTCTCTAAATATAATCTAAATGTACACATCGAAAAGTATATATCTGAAGGCGTATTTCCTTCAAAGCTTGAATGGCGAAAAATTGTAAATACAACTGTACATCATTATGAAGAACACCTATGGAAAATGAAAACTTCCTTTAACGCAAACATGAGTCTTTATGGACGCATCCACACCAAACTTAATTCCCATATTCTTTGGCATCTAGCTTATTTACATCCAAACTATAAATCTGCTATACAATTATGCATTAAAGTCTCATCACGAGGAAAAATATCTAAGGAATGTAATTTATGCAAATACCATACTAACGATTATGACTTTCATATACTCTTACATTGTGAACACCTAAATCCTAAACGAAATGCATTTTTTGTCTTTATGATAGATCTTCTTGAGGTTGATGTTTATGTTGCTTTTGAACTACAAGATGAAATTGATATGCTTGCCTTTTTGTTTGGTGGTGAAACTGAGTTTAACAAATATATTGACCAAAGTACCTGGGAAATTATCATTCTACAATTTTCATTATATGTACATGACCTGAAACATCATTTCCTACAATGATACTTTCAAAAACTAAATTCTCTGCATTGAAACTGTTTTTATATTCTTATATAACTTCCTAATTGGTGTATTTGTATATATCATTGTATCATTGTAAACATTGTCTCATTGTTTTTGTTTTTGTATAAATAATTGTATTGTATAAATGTTATGATCTTCGGTTGAAACTGGAGGAAATAAAGAATCTCTCTCTCTCTCTCTCTCTCTCTCTCTCTCTATGTAAGCAAACATTCTCTTTGTAAATGTCAACACAATCACAAACTGTCCCTTTAACATATGTAACCTTTAAAAATATTGAGTTCGTTTTTCTCAATGAAATTTATGATAAATAGCATATACTGTATCATCATTGAGTAGAAGGCCATTTAACATTAAGTATTCAAACTAAAAGTTTTCTCATTTATCAAAAATGTTTGATTGATGGATCACGTATCGACTTTAGATTGAATACTTCTTACTTATTTTGGTATTTTTGGTAATTCCGGATATATAGTTCAAATGAAATGACACTTCAAAGACGTCAATGACCTACGTACTTACGTCAGTGAACAGCTTAAAACGATCATATATAAATCACCTTGAGGTTAAATTCCTTATACTCGATTAAGATGATTAAACGTACTAGATATTTTCAGTCAGACAGTCAGACTGGCTGTCTGTACCTAATGTCTTTCTTGGCAAGGTAATCAACATTTCAATGTAAAAACACTCAAATTTAAGAGATCTTCAAATTAACTGTGAACGAAGATTAAATGTAAATGCAGCAATGAAGCATGATGAAGAGACAATGTATTATTATATTTTTTCCTTAACATAGCCCCTCGTAAACAGGCATCATTTTCCACAAGAGGAAATATAAAGTTTACTTCTTTCAAATATTGTAAAACAATTTAACGATTTAAGGCAAAACTAGGCCTAACAAACGTACTGAATGCGTGAGTCTTTACTTAAAAATATTTCTTTTCGGGTCTATAGAGAAGAGTATGATAATCAGATGAACTTCCAATTAACTCATTATCACCATAAGCATGCTATGAAGTACTATCGCGTAAGAAAAATGATTAATCTAAATCTATAAAGTTAAGATAACGAAACTTGTGATCTTTCGAGACATGTACGGGCATAATGTACAAGGTCATTAACATACTGCTGACGAAGAAAATCAGACAACTACGTACATTACAAGTAGATTAAGCTGTAACATGATACGTCTATTCGATTAAACGGTCAAACAATGTTCATATAAATGTTGTTTTTATAATTCCAAATTAAATTATATAAGTCATCCAATTTAGTCTACAATATCTTATTTCCATATAATCAACCTATTACTTCGAGATAATTGACAGTCTTACAACTCATACATTTATATCTTTTAAAGAGGCACTTGTAGGTTAAAATATATATTGTTAAGATAACTCGTCGTAAATTACTTATACTATTCAAATTACTAATTAATAAATTATTTATAACTGTTATAAAATGTGTTATAAACTGCTATAAAATATTATAACAGATAAACTCTTTGCTACATTATATTTCTTAGTTTATCAGAAATGAACCCTTATGACATTCGTAAATTAAATAAAGATAAACTTGATAACATGTATGTACATGGAGAGACGTAAACTATTTTTATTACATTTGATCAGAAGTTTTATCAAGGCTTAAAGGGGCAGTAGTACGTTTTTTTTGATAATTTTATATTTTAAAATTGTCACTGATAATTGTAGTTAAAGGGGCAGTAGCACGTTTTTTGATAATTTTATATTTTAAAATTTACAGTGATAATTGTAAGTTAATGTTAAATGTATTATTGTGACAGTGTCAAAAATGTCATTACACAAGTCAATCATCCATAGTTGGAGGACAAACTATGAAGATTCACATAAAATACATAGGCCGCCATTTTTGTGTGAACACCTTTAATTCATTTTCTGTAAGAAAAAGGAATCGCATGGCTAAACTTTACGTTAAATATTTGAATTATTACTGCTCCATTTAGTTTAAATACATTGTCTTTCAATTGGAACCATTAATTTTCATTTTCCTGTCATCACCTTATATTCCCCCTAAAAACGTGCTACTGCCCCTTTAATGTTAAATGTATTATTATGACAGTGTCAAAAATTTCATTACACAAGCCAATCATCCATAGTCAGAGGACAAAGTATGAAGATTCACATAAAATCCATTGGCGGCCATTTTGTGTGTACACCTTTAATTCATTTTGTGTCAGAAAAAGGAATTGCATGGCTAAACTTTAAGTTATATATTTGAATTTTTACTGCTTCATTTAGTTTAAATACATTGTCTTTCAATTGGAACCATTAATTATCATTTTCCTGACATAACCTTATATTCACCATAAAAACGTGCTACTGCCCCTTTAACATTGAACATACTAGATCATGAGAGCCATCTTGTTTGTCAAATTGATGGCTTATGGTAAAATTGATTAAGTAATTACAATTGTAAAAACATACTTACAGTTCTCTTATTTTCTTGTACTTTTCGAAAGCCTTGGCTGGTATTGATGAAATCCTCGTGTTACTCAAATGACTGAAATGTAAAAAGTATATTTGACAACACGAAATGGCACTTAAAACATTCATACGTGATATTGGTTTTCCCTTCTTGAGAAATTGTTTCAGACATCATACTCTGCCAAGATGAGTTTCGCCAACTTCTTTTATGCTAGTACAAACTATTAAAAAAATAGATCCATGGCCTTTGTAGCTCATCGGACTTTTGATTGAAATAGGTTGTGACCCCATTTTGGATCATGGGGTCATCTACAATTTAGAATCTTCATTGGCCAAGGAGTCTACACACAACTTTTCAGCTCTCTAAGCCTTTTGGAACTGAAGAAAAAGATGAAATAGGTTATTAAGGTTTTAATTTCTGTGACCCCATTTGAGTTCAAGGGGACACCAAACCTAAAATTTAGAATCCTCATTGCCCAAGGAGTCAACACACAACATTTCCACTCTCTATACCTTTTTGAACTGGAGGAGAAGATGAAAATAGTTTTTAACGTTTTGACGCCAGTGACCACATTTGGGGTCATAGGGTCCCAAAATCTACAGCTTAGAATACCCATTTGCCAAGGAGTCTACACACAACTTTTCAGCTCTCTAGATCTTTTGGAACTGGAGAAGAAGATGAAAATAGTTTTAAAAGTTTTGACCTCTGTGACCCCATTTGGGGTCAAGGGGTCACGAAATCTACTATTAGAATCCCCATTTGCCAAGGAGTCTGCACATAAAATTTCAGCTCTCTCGAGTCATTGGTTCTGAAGAAGAAATTGAAAATGTGAAAAGTTTACGGATGGACGGATGAACGGACGCCGGACGCCATACCATGTCATAAGCCAATCGGGTCTTTCAGACCTGATGAGCTAAATAGTCAAAATCAAACATATTCCCTTTGGAGCAAAACAGCGAAACATCAAAATGATTTCGATTCACAGTTATCAACCTAGATGTCTAAAGTTCAAAACGTTCACATCTCTTTTACAGTTTACTCTAAATGATTCTTCATTAATTACCATTAAAACATTTAAGAGACACGTGATGAATAAAGTTATGGAACGTTTACAATAGCACATTTGTCAGTTGTTTGAACAAAAGAATTAGGGTCTGGTTACTGTTTTGTTAAGATATCTGTGTTAAATGTAGGCAGGGGTAAGAAATAGAATTTACACGATTATGACCTCTACCATGTTTGATATGTTGTTAATATGTTAAAAAATTATTGATTAATTTTCACATATAATTTGTCTTCTTTGGTGAAGAATATATGGGTTATATCAAAACTATTTCTTTTAAAAATAAACTTCCTTTTTTGTACAAAACTAAGCACTTAAAAGTATTCTTTGAACGATTATGCAACATTTTAGTTTGACGACATGAAACTGTCAGTTTTGCATTTCTATTATAGTTCTATTCTTTAAGAGTAAGTTAGAACGCATTTATAAGGAATCTGTTCTGCTAAACGTTTCTGTTAAAGGTAGGAAAAGGGAAATAAGCTAATCATATTGTACTCATAGTACTCAAAATATCAAAATATACAACTCTAGAGCAAGAAAGAATATGCCACTGAGCTTCATTCCCAATACGATTCGATAAAATTTATTAATAATAATATTTATGAAAATATTCAATTACATGATTTAATAATAATAAAAATACAATTGTTTAGCCTTATATTCAGCGCAAACAGTGCTCATTGGCTGTACTTCATCAGGGCCCCCTTTCACAAAGCACTAAGGTGATCGTAAGTTCTTAAGGTAGCATATGTGCAATGTTAAAGTATGGGAGTTAAGGTCAACCTTAGTAAAGGTTGTTTTGTGAAATGAGGCTATTATACAGCTGGGTGTACTGAATGCAATGTGAAACAGTGTACAGCCCAGGTCAAACATTTTGAATTTCCACCTGGATTCGAACCCGGGTCTTTGGCGTGACAGGCTAGCATGGTAACCACTACTCTTCAGTGTTCCACAGTAGCCTCTACCCAAAGCAACCGCAACACATCAATTTAAAGATGTGTTCAACTGTGTAGATGGTTCAAATCCACACGAGTGATAAATGAAAAGGTATAGCACTCGCTGATTGTTTCAATGGATTTGCATGAAAGCCAGACCTATTATCAAGTACGTTCCGGGGAGAGAAGAAGTGGTCAGTATAAATGAGGACATCAGGCTGACACAAAGGTCTGTGGGAGTGGACAGTGATGGATAGCACTGACCAGTTTGCCTATCGTTACTGACAGATAGAGATATCCCTTTGTTCAACTTGATTGAGAAGTTGATTGATAAAAACGAAATGTGTCCAAGAAGATGAAGTTCAGAGAAAACCAATAATGTTAATGTCAAATAATCATATTTCAACTTCATCTTCATTTCTATCAAAATCATTTAATAGAATGTTGTACGATGAAAACATAATCATTTAAGTGAATGTGAGTGTGACTAAATCGGATGTGTTCATGTTTATTTAGACAAATCTTATGCATAATAATATTATCATGTACATTTAGTTTGCTTTGTTTGTAACTGGAGAACTGTATATATGATGTAAAACAAATTTCCCTTGGGACAATAAAGACATTATCTTATCTTATCTTAAATATCTAGGAAAATGTCGAAACAAAATTTTAATGTTCAAAAAAGATTATGGAGCTCACTGTTATGGATTACCAACATAGATATGCACTTTTAAAAAAAATTCCGATTCCTTTTTCTATCCTTATTCATTCTCAGCACATCAAAGATCAGGAATCCAATCGTTCTTGCTCAATTCGAGAATCACATTTCTGCTTTATTGTTCGTACCTCGTGAGCATGAGGGAATAAATAAAGAATTCTTCTGATTGGAGGACGTGTCACAGCTCCAGTTCGAGGCAATGCGTTCTCCACAATCACCGCATCGTGAAATTGGATCACGCTCTATGAAAATAGAAAACCTTACAACGGCTTGCTGACACGTCTGGTAGACAAGTTCTTGGAAGAAAACAGAGTAAAGTGTTAATGTCTAAATTATAAAGAGGCTTTATTATTCGTTAGAGAAGCCAGAATATGGTCCTGGACTAATCAAGGGCAAGAGCCAGTTGTTGTGTCTGCAGAGGATCCTGTCTTTCGAGATATATTTCATTTCGAGCTGATCTCATTACTACCTAATCTAATGTTAAAATCACAACTACACAGAACTGTAGAACTGATTTGGTTTTGAATGAATATGAAACTATTTTTATGAACTGACCTTAAAAGTCACAGTTTAATTTATTTTCGTAGAGGCCCACGTGGTGATCTAACACAAATGATTGGGAAGTACGTTACGTTCTCTATCGTTTAAGTACATGTCTCAGTATAGAGTATAGATATATGGCTATGACCCCTCTGTACATGTGTTGTTGTAAAATTGATTACTAAACCGAATCAAGCCGGCTTTCAGATCCTTATATACTTAATGGTGAAGTTTAGAAAATTTAGTATTGAAAAGATAATTAAGAAAAAAAAAATCTATCTAAAACGGTTTTGATTTGTTTTTGGTTCTAATGCATGCATGTATCAAAGACTACCGTAAAATCCTGAGAAGGGGTCGTATTGATCGTTACATTTTTCCATATCAACATAATTATGGTTATTCTGACCTCATCTATCAACACCATCAGAGAAAATATGAACAAAATATCTAATAGAACATCTTTTTTTTGCATTTCTCATTACAGGTATGGCATATTATGGCTTTTCTCCATAAATTCATCCACCGCGTTGGTGGATAATTACAGCAACTTCGATTTATCTTCGTTAGTAAAATGTCTTCATCTAATGCACATTCAACACATTTTTCTTTTCACTGCAATATTTTCAAAATATTCTTTTTAATTCTTATCTAATTAATCTTAACCAATGACATTCGTCATGTTTTAATATTTAATTTAAGCTTTTTTATAAGATACTGTATTCAGGAAATGCGTTTTAGAAGAACATTAAAAAAACATTCGTTGTGGAGCTATCTCAGATAATATCTTAATGCCTTAATTTCCACGTACAAGAAAAGACGAAAGAGGGGTGTTGTAGTGAAATTTCTCAATACAAGGTTTGGATTAATTCAACGCAAGAAACGAGATTTCGTTTCCGAAGGGATTTGGTTTTAAAATTACATTTTCTGTTCAATGTTTTTATTTTAAGAAATCAAAGCACTTCGGCTTTTTGCGATTACATTTTAACGCTCAACTATTGAGGTTATATCTTTATTATAAGTTAACAATGTTTCAACAAATTTATATCTTATATAGTGTGTCTATTGGCGTGGCTTCAAAGTAAGCAAGAAATTATGTAGCATTTTTCTGATAACCAGTAACAATTCTTAATCATGAGCTGTGCGTCATCAGGTTTTATTGAATTTTTTAAATTGTGTCTTATTTGATTTCGTTAAGCAGACGATTTACTCGTTTCAAATTGTAACGTCATATAGTATGTAGTCTGTGTTTCATATAAGATATAGATATGTTGTAGGAAAGGAGACACATTATATGAATAAAGACACCAAAAGGTATCATCGAAGTTGTAAGATTTCTTCAAGATTAAAAGGTAGTGTACTCAGTTACATATGTGCAGTTGAATTATTGCTGCATGTACGAATAGTCGATAAGCCAAAAATTTCAAATTACATATCCCAGGGGCCCTATTTTCACCATTCCTTGACCAACAAATGTTATGTTAGCTACAAATTACAAAAGGTCTCGTTTTACAGGAACATATATCAAGAACGTTTACAAGCGGAGTGACTGTTCAAAGTTGATCTTTTTATACCCCATATTCATATGGCGACATAAACAGCACAAGCACTGTAGCTCTATAGACGAACGTATATCTACCAGTCTTTGGAGTGATATAGTGGAGGAAGAAAATACCATTTGATTTGGGATTTCTATATTTTATTCGGGGAGATAAGAATTTTGTGTGTGACATTGAAGTGAAAATAGCCCAAATGAAATCATTTTCACTTGATGAAAGTTCTTTTAACGATATACAATTATAATCACTTATTGCAATTTCTTTTCTGTAATACCATTATATTTACCAATCATGGTGCCCGAAGAAACATACATAATCTATATGGTCACAATACCAGTACGTACAATGCATGTTTGGAATGTTCAGAGAAAAACTGTCTGTAATTTACGTTTATCTTTTGTAGTAGTTAATTTCAATACGCCATCTATCCTCAGGTTTCATGGCCTTTTCAAAATGAAACAATAAATATCTAAAAATATATAACCATTCAGTTCATATTTATCTGAAGTTAATAGCTGAACAATATCCCAATTTATGACAATATAAAGAAATGAGTGATTTAGGAATTCATAACCAAACGGTTGAAACATTGATACGTTCTATGTTACAGAAAGTGTTCAAGGCAAAAGAAATGTAAATATCATGTGTGACTCCGCTTCTAAATATAATTTTCATTCTGTTAATTTGAGAATGTTTCCCTTTAAGCTATCGGAAACAATTGAACATCAGGTGGTAACTTCTTTTAAATATTAATTGGTTCTATTTTGAATTGAAACCATTGCTCTGTTCAGTGAAGTGCTTTCGGCCAAACGATCAAGTGCATTTTAATCATATAATAACTCAACTTATATCTTAAATTCATTATCAAAAGATCCAACATTTTTAAAACGAAGCCAAGTTTAAAAGGTCAAAGTAAATAAATATTTTGTATTAACGCCGCATTGTAAACGAGAGACAAAACTTCAAGTTGTATATTGCAAAACCATGCGTTATATTATAAACTCGAACAAATTTCTAGTTCGCTGAGTGTCGGGAAAAAATCATATTAAACATGTACCTCACCAATATTAGGTTTCTAAGAACAGTTTTTACTGTTCTTATGATTCATTTTTTTCAAATTCACAATTTTGATGACCCGTCCGTTCCCGTCACACTGTAACTACTGTTGAGTTGCATCTATGCTGCGTCTGAGAAGCGTAAGAGATTTCACTTCACCTTTCATATAAATATATGTTGTGAAAATACTTGAAATTACTTGTGAAAACCAAACACCAAACTAGCCTTTCATCTATTGTATCGGTTCGAAATGACACCTAGAAAGAGCTGTATTGTCTACTTGATAATGACCTGTTTGTTAAGTTAACCTTAGTCAGTTGATGTATCGTTTCCAATAACAAACCAACTTTATATAGATAATTGTATGCCACCTTTATCCCTGGATTTATCACATTTGTCATGAAATAAGGCTCCCAAACTAGACTTCAATTATTAACTTAAAGCAAAATGATTTTTAAAAAAAACATTATTCACAAACTCATTATAAGTTATAATCAATTATATAATCAAATCATAGAATGCTATAGTCTACAGAATTTACCAAAATTACGAATTTACGTACCACAGAATCATTTCTCATCCTACTTGAAATAAAATGTCAAAAATGTGTAGATTCATTGAAATTTGAACTGATCTCAAAACTCTTCAAAAACAGACCTTTTTACATGAACAAGACCGAGCTATAAACCACAAGTACAACTATTACAACCCAAAGAGTGGTTAAAATAAAATTTAAGGTTTTAACAAAACTATAGGTTTGTCGAGAAGGCTCAAAACCCTATCCACACGACCGAAAACAAACTAAACATTTTTATCATCAAAAAAATCTAAGCCAACAACACAACGAGTAATAATTTGATTTCATAAAGCGTCACTCAGCTTGCATGCATCGTCAACAACAACGGTCGTGCCTTAAGACGTGTCCAACGTCGCTAATTACACACGACAAGTAGCAGTTCCTTGCTGTATCCCCTTTCTCTGCCCCTAAGCCTTCCATCTTCTAGCACTGCGCTGTCGCATCACGCACTAATCTAATCAAAGACGGGATCACGAGTGTGCTGCTTGCTTGTGGGCAATGCCAAAAGCGGTAAGGGTATCGCAAGTATTACGATGTAATACTAATTTATTATGAATGTTTTTTTATACTTTCAACATGTGTAAAATCAATATTTCCTCTACGACTGATGGAAGATTAAAATTGTTTACATATCTATATCAAAACACATTCAACACAGCGAGGTTTATAACTACAAACCTGTCATAGAATTCTATGTTTTTCACGAAAAGAACCTTCTTACCACCGCATACGAGGTATTTATAATTGACAGCTGACCATTCTGTTACATTGGTGAAAAAACAATAAATTGTAGTAAGATTTATACTTACGCTTTATACAAGAAATGAATGTACATAATTTATGGTATGAAGGTAATGCTTACTCTAATATGCATGCTTATTTCATTAATTACACTTGTAGAAGATAGCAGAGTTCACTGATCCCGCCTTGTTAACACAGGACAGAGCAATGGAAATGATTGGTTGGCGAAACTGTATGACAATCGTGCATACATTTTACGAGGTGCTTTCACTGCTTTTTACCAAAACATAGGTGAAAGAAAATGAGCCAATGAAGGAGATATTTTTATTCTATTTTATTTTTTAAATATATTTTTAAGATATTTTTAGGTTCTCTCGTATATATATGTATGAGAAACCGCCAAAATTAAGATTTTGGCCTCAAACTCTAACGGCACATCTGGGGAACATGTTTGATAAAGCTATCATGTATAGAATATGACATTTTCTTGAAGAAATGACTTCCAAAAGAGCTCGTTTATGTACTTTAAAAAGGCCAAACAACGCCATTTATCAAAATGGTCTGATTTATTTACAACCTTTTCCCCAAAAACATTATATCAAACTCTAATGTAGATAACTCATGAAATTTCGGCTATCATTCCTTTAAATTTCAGGAAAATTGTTTATTTAAGAATCTGGTCACACGCTAGAGTCTGAAATTGGCAAAATAAATGGCAATAGGGCTCTAAGACCCCCATTGTTCAAATTGCAACTTTGCATCCTTTCTATATTTTTTTTAGAAATTCATAAAAAGGCTAAAAAAGGACATAGCTGTTCTAGACTTCCGTTTTGAAGACTAAATGATAGCCTTCGAAGACATGGAATGACAAACATGTTTGTAGGCGTGCCGAAGGAAATCGGGATATCTCAAGTCTTCCCTGGATCAAGATCGTATTTATACCATCAATGACAAAATCAGAGCTTTGAACTCTGCTACTTATCAATTAGTAAACATCGGGAAAGCTTGTAAATTCTAAGCAGATTTATTTGGAAAAAATCATATTATTGAAAAGGCAAGGGACCTGTTAACCCGTCAGTAAAAGTTTTCGTTTTCTATGATGAATCAATCCAAGTGGATATTCGTTTAGGCATATTTTTTTTATTCTTTTTTTTAGGAGTCCATAAATAAACCATAATGAATACATATTAGATAAAACAGCTTACACCTTTTGCTTTTCATAGACATATTCCAGTTCTGTGCACTTCAACAACTTCCTTTAACATAGACCTAACACGTGTTTCTGATTACCATTTTCGATCATATAGTCAATATTTTTATGCTTTGGGATTTTACTTAGAACTAAATAAAAGAACCATTTCTTAATAAAATGTTTTGGATCTTGGGTTATTTATATTTAGAGTAATATAATTTAAAAGGTAGGAAAGAAACAAACGGCTCTTACGTACATGTAGTACACATTCAGAAATATAGTTTCGAATGACAAAGAAACCGCAAGAAGATCATCAGTCGTTTGTCAGCCGTGAGATGGGGTTATCGATTTTAGTCGGAAACTTTCCAGAATCATAAGATGATGGTTGGTGTTTAATTTTCCTCGGAAATACTTGTATCTTAGGGTTTCATATTTCAAATAAATAGTAATATTAATGTGAGTTTTGGGCCTACAATTTGCAACATGAGAACAACATCTTTTATTTTATGCTTGAGAGACAGAATTTTCTCAGTTCTAGAAAAGTTTTCTCGACTTTTGGGTTTAATATCACCTTTTCAAGAGTTTTTCAAATATCACAGAGGGAATGATGTGATCAATAGTTTTCAACCTCCGAGACATATGATAAACAAAATATATTTTGTTTTTGATGTGATATCAGTTATTTCTCATCTCGTGACTGGATAACGCTTACGTATAAAAGGATAAACTCTTTAACTTTTGTTAAAGGTTCATTACTATATGTGACTTCAGTTTTTGGTAGCAGTATCAAAAACATTGCAGCAAAGGTTTTCTATATGTTTATACCTGTAAGTAGACCAACATTCTTGTTGTATATAATGGTTAATCATTGAGGTATAGTAACCCTAACTTTTTAGGGGAGAATTCAATGTCGTTTAAGAAACTGAATACCTCAAGTATTAGACGCTTAAGACTGGGCATCCTGTTAAAGTGCTGAGAAAGAAAAACAAATTATCCTAATGTTGATGGTTAAAAACCATTATTTCTTCAGTTATGAAAAAAAACATAATTACATAATAAGTACGACCTTATGAATTCGATTTTGAAGTTAACATTTATGTCAGTTTTACGCTTACAAGAATGTTCCGTTATTTGATATCCTTTAATCAGAAAGACTTCTAATAAATCCGGAGAGCTTTTCTTGTCTTTATGAATGCACGTCAACAAAATCCACAAAAGAAATTCATACAAACAAACAACGAAGTTACGCTGAAATCAAAGGGTTTTTGGTTCAATAGAGTTTGACAGCTTGTTGAAAAAAAGGAATAAGTGAAAGACAGCATATGAATTCAATAACATATCGTAAAAAAACTGACAAAAGCAAATGTGTTCAGGTATGTGATAACATTGACAAGCCTATAATTGAATATCTGAGACCCTTCTCCAAACTTCCCCAAATGCAACTTACAATTTTGATTACATCCTTAAAGGGTTATATTCAGATTTGCATTCCTAAAATCGCATTTTATTATTTATTAATCATGTTTTAATTAGTTTGGATGGAAGCAAATGTCTATTAGATAAACAAAGAATGCGTTAAAAATACGTCCACTCGTTTTAAACTCTAATTATGCATCTTAAATAACATGTATGTTTGGATGGAAGCGGATAGACATGCAATAGATGCCAGGAAAAAACAATCAGCAGTAACATAATAAACGTATAATGAACCATGGAAGTTCAAGCCGCAGAAATGTGTTTAAGAAAAAGTGACATTTAACCTTTCATCCCCAATCGTTGTATGGGGCCTTAATGACTGATCTACGAGTGGAATACATTTGACATTATGTGTCGTGACATTAGTGTTTTAGCAAATAGCATATCCCGGATATCAAACTTCCGACCGGCGTCGAGTTGAACAAACCGTTTATACTCTAACATGACCAAATGCGACGAGTTGACTACGGGCCATTCAGAAAGGCTACTTCCGGTGGTTTTCAATCCGGGCTCCTCAAAGACAGCACTCTCATTACTTTACTCTCCTTTCCCTTCTGTTTAATAGATCCCGCCTCGGAGTACTTAATGCTAATCCTATATATCAGACTACACCGGGTCAGATATCCATCAGAGTCTTGTCAACGGTCTGAAAAGCCACCATTTCGTAGTTGATCCTGTTGAAGGACTTTCCTTCCTGCCATATATATCTGATGGTTCGGCAGCTAAAAGCTTGAATGTCATTGATGGACCCCTTGATATGATGTGAAAGAATTTATTAAATGGGCGTCGTAAGATAACCATCACTTCATCAAAGCAGACCGTTGGTCTTGTTAATACGGTAGTTCATTTGTACCCGTGTCCAAACTTCACCAAAGGTCATAAATGTTAATTTGGAATCGTGTTTTCGAAACTTTATTCAATATTTTCCCCGTTCTATTTAAACAAGTAATGAATTGGACATAGAACTTACAAAAACATTAACTTCACCTTCAATAGCAATCAATACTCTTGAGATTTTGTTTCTCAAAATGATGAATAAAATGTGTGAATTTCCTTTTTTTGTTCAATATCTCCCTGCATCTTTGAGAAATCTCCGGTTCCCCTATCCAATTGTCTGCTAGCACGTCTGCGATGCGCCTCGACACGTCTATATGTATAGACTGTGCCAATTTTGCGCGGAATTCTTTCGCAAACCTGGCTCCGTCTGTACACACCTACGTGAATTGTCCACAAATCCTCTTCGTCCTTGTCAACTCTCGATCTTTTCTTCAACTACTTGTGCTTTATCTGTGGCATGTGTTTAATCTCCCGTTAGCAAAGTCCATTAGAAGAACATACAACTGGTCAAAAGAAAAATGATTGAGTATAACATATGTTTGTCAAACTTTGAAGTTTCCCTTCATAATATATAGGAAAGATAGTGTATTAAGTGTAAATACCTTTTTCGGGTACTTTACTGAGGGTTATACTTCTAAAATACTATGGTCATGAGTCTTGATGGAAGCCTAGCTCTGACACGGGTTGAAGTAAACTTTACAAAGCGATTATTTCCCGAACGATATGGAGTGAATATGATAACCATGTGAGTAGCACCTGTTGTATATTAAACGTTCACCAAATATAATAATCATCATCCTCTTCAACAATGAAATAAAAAATGTCGTGATGAAGCGTCAAATGAAGTTAATGAGACTGCTCTCTAGATATTGGCTATGCTTCCCTGATTCCTCCGATTCTTATATATTCAGTTCTGACATGCCTAATTATATTGATGTAATTTATTCAATTTATGACAATTGTGTCATTATAACATATTTAACATGTTTTAATGTAAAACAAAGTACACGCTATATAAGCTCAAAGATGCTTTGAAAAATACTGTTTAATTGTTGTTTTAATTTTTAATTAATGTTGTTGGAAATAAGGAAAATATTGGAGATACATATACATCTATCCAAATGACTATCGAACATCCGTTTGTAATATATTGTTACAATGTAGCTTGTGGGAATGAATATCTGAATGATATACGTTTACTGAATGACTTTATCACTTGGAAGTAATTGTTATGCCCCATAACATGTAAAATATTTGAGAGACATAACACAACACTAAATTAAACCAGACGTCGCCTACGCTGAAGGAAAGTGAAATGTAACCGGGAATCGTTAAAGAACGTCTTAAATTACAATCCGGTTTTCCTTACAAATTTGGTCATCTAATGAATCGAGGGCAGTAGAAACCCATTGGACATGGCTGCCAAGACAGGAACAAGTGTTTCAATAATTACAGGCGTTCTTTTACAAGTAACAGCTGTTACTCTGTCCATTTTTCATGAAAAATGAGCAACAAAACGGAAATAATGAATACGCCAAATGTTTGAAAGAAAGCTAGATTTTACCAAACCCTTGAGGGCTTTCTGAAAGAACGTCATGAGCCACTGGAAGGTGGTATTTATGTTTGATAAATTGCCAGTTTGATTGTAGCAGCGGACCGACTGGTGGTGTTGACACGGTGCTTTGTCCATGCAGCTGGCTGTTTCATCATTTCGGCACTAATATCGATGTGTACCATTAGCTTGATATTGTATTACAATCAACATTACCTAACTTGCTTAAAAGATTTATTGTATCGGTTTATGATCGAAAACAAATAATCCAAATGTGATTATCATTTGTCTTTTCTGTTACATATGTTCATGTTCGCGATAGTTTAAGCTTGAATTGGCTAAATTTTACTGATTGCCCGTCACTAAAAAAATCATAGTATTGCCCACGACAAAAGACACCGCAAATTCTTTACACTTTGATACTTGACATATCGAAGCAGGAAAGTGGTCAGACATTGCTATAGCTATCGACTGAAGACGCGATGAGCTGTATGGCTATTTGGAGGTGACGAAACTCAGTTGCTGCACACCTTGTTCAGCAAGAAAGTTCCAGTAATGTTGCATGTTTGTTTATTACGACTTCGGTATGAGGTATTTCATCATCTGATATGCAAGTTACTTAAAAGCTGGTTGATAGTTATGCACCTTAAATTTGTACATAGGTTCACAGTTCTTTAGGGTCGACATGAAATGAACGGACATTTCGGGTAGAACGCATGGCAGATTGAAAATAATTACGACCTCCGCCATAAAACCATTCAAGCCAATTAGTTTATGAATGAAGCCTGAAGCACTTCTCGGAATATCTGATAAAAATAACGCAAATGCTTGTCAGATTCTGTCGTGATGACATTAGGATTACTAACGCGGACGATAAACTAATTAACTGCGAGTCCTGTGTCTTAAATATATTAATTAAACTTTATCCTGATTCATCACGTTTCGGTGTTTAAGCAAGGGACTTTACTTTGATGAATTGTATTAGAACTTACAAAGCTATGAACAAGGAAGAGTAATTGCACCTCTTGATAACAGCTGTATACATCAATGTACAATGAAAGTAAACAAAATCTAGGGAAAAGTACATATTAAATGAAATGGCCAAACGGTTTCGCAAAAAATTAATATAACGTAATAACTAATAGGCATGTTCTGTTGAATCGCAGTCCTTGTAAAACAATGGTCCATGTTCCGACATAGACGATGCGCACTCAGTAAATCACAGCCATAGTTTCAAACAGCAAAGTTCTCTTAGAGGAGGTGATAGTCGACACTAACTGAGTTGATGAAGACGAAAATAGACAGAAACATTCGTGAACGTAGACTCAGTAGACTGAACAGGACTGGAAGCTGTTTATAAGGCCGACAACTTCATTTTATTCATAATTCTGGTTACGCATTAGACAAAGGTTATCTCATCGTATATTGGAAACACTTACCGTAGCAGAACAAATGGTATACTGTGTACATTACGAGTACCAAATCAATGATTGTTTAAACTGATTTAACAGTATGTTTCACAAGTGTCCATATTACAAGTATTATAAATAATTCAGAGACTCATGATAACTTCCTAAGATATGATTCTATTGTAAGGTCTATAGTAAAAGGATAGGAATTCACGAGCATACAGAAACAAAAAATGTCTGTCTGTCTGTCCTTTTGGATTTCATGCAGAAGAGATACGGGTACTGATGTTTGTGAGATGCCTATTACCAATCAATGACACAATTTAAGGTTTTAATAGCACTTATCAGTACCACGATCCCCTTGTTATCAGTGCATGGCTACCATACTGACACTGTACGAGTGAGACCTCATCGATTTCATATCTGTAAGCTTTGCATTAAGAACTTGAATTAATCTTCATCAATATTTGCAATGCTCTACACACGTCAAAGTTCCCTTAAAACCCTTCACTTCAAATGGAAAGTTATTGACTGCACGTTTTCACCATTTTGCTTTTGGTCCATTCAAAGCACGGAATGGTTTATTTATCGCAAAAACATCGGCGAAATTACCCATAATTTTATTTTATCATTATGCTACGTGATAATTTAGCGTCCAAACAGTCACCATCACAAGTTTTACATTCAAAGCGTTTATGTTCTTGTCTTTTCGGTTAGTGTTAAATGCCTCTGAAATCCTACATTTTATGTCGTCAATCAAATGTTTTTAAATATTTTTTTTGAAAATGATTTATGAGTCATCAAAATGCTTAAAAATAACTTTCACCCCGTTTAGACATGATGCACACGTCAATGTTATATAACATTTACAACTTGCTATGATTTTGTGCTTTTCTTCGAAATTCTAAAAATCAATAATGTTGTCGTATTGCAGTCAGTCATATTACGTTCTGATGAATTCATTATTTCTTCATCATTTGAACATTAAATAACGATCGTTGACAAATAAATCTCAACTAGCATATTTGGCATCAAAAGTGTTAATCAAGAGAATTTTAGTATAACTGACAGTTTCTACACGTACCAACATAGATACAACAAATTAACCATATAAATCTGTTGATGAATAAAGTACATAACCTAAGTCACTTTTCATTTATAATTTTCTGACGATTGGTTTCATTTCAGTTATCATTTAGAGAGTAGCTGTTATCCTGGTAAAGTTACACGAGTGAATGTTATCAATTATCGAGTGTCTGTGATGAATAATGCTTTCAATCCTAGTAGAGGAGTTTAACAATTGGCGTCTTGTCATCAACTTCCGGACCACTTCCGGTCACTTCCGCCAACACCAAGAATCTCCTCTTCGAAGCACGAGCAGCCCGTGCAGAGAGTTCCGCTCCACAAGGGCGTACCAGGGCTTGGACAGAGGCCTCAATCACATCGATACTCTGGGCTCATTATGGACGGAAATTCTTTAAATTCCTTGACGTCCGGATGAGAGTAGAGACAAACCCGGGAGATAAATTCGCTCATGTATGCATTCATTCATCTGGCATTTTGTTTACTGTTGTACAACTGCGTTAAGATACTACTATGAGTCTACAACTCGATGTGGGATAAAGTGTGGTATGAATCAATTTATTTTGTTACCACTGCCAGAAGTTTTAAATTGTAGATTTCGTTGAACGTAGGAATAAAATATTTTAAGTAATTAGATCCAAACGGAATTGACTCCATTATTATATTTCAAACATAATATAAATATGAAAAATTCGCAGTAGTACTACTGATCTTGATGACTAAGTAGACAATTAGATAAATGGAATGAAAACCAAATATATATAACGGTCGTTAAAATTGTTTTTGTATTGATTTATCAATCATTACGGAAACCGATGATTTGAAAATTACTATTTTTTTTAATGTGATAACTGTGATGATTCACAAATTTTGCCCTCGGTTCAATATTTCATCATTTTTGCATAAATTATCAACTTGATTGAAGGCATCCCTTTCTAAAAAGCATTATTCCATCAAGATCTAATTTCATTCATAATATTTGTGTAGTTCTACATACCATATGGTGACTGGCTAACAAAATAAGCTTCTTTAGAATAAGATAAAGAAATAACATCTCTCAACATATTTTGGGGGGGGGGGGGGGGGGGGGGGGGGGGGGCAAATAGTAGATTATTTTGTTTTCGCAAAATAAAACTTTTAAAAAGATATATTTGAACTTATGGAATTAGTATGAGATAATTATCCTGTAACAATCCATTAGATAAATTTAATGTAGAAAGCGATACACATAATGTATCACAAGTATCATATTTTCCTGAAATATATTTGAAACCAACAATAAAATGTTATCGATCCAGTTGCTTAAATAGATCGTAAAGATTTATGAAAAATATTAAACCATTACACATGTAGTATTTATTCTTCAGCTTGAGTTACAGAAGTTCAGATACTGTTCGTAATAAGCTCCAAATCATTTATACATTCTGTTGAGTTTGAAACGTGTTACAATCAAAATTTTCTCACTTCTTATCACTCTCATATTCTCAAAAGCTGTTCTGTATTGATAAAAAGTCAACTCCATTTAATATGCCTCATAGACTAACTCGTAGACATACATGTAGTCTCAGAAGTATTTTATTTTCAATATTGACAATATTTTAAAGAATTCATGGTTTGTAACAAAGGGGAGCCCAGAAGATGCTTTACCTTCTGTGGTTGAGTGATCTAGATTTGCTATACTTTTCTAGACTTGGCTGGTCGTCAATTGATTATTTTTTCTCAAAGGTCTGGATGACAGACTAGTTGATATGACGAGATAGATAAGATCTGACCAATGAATATTTGTTTTGAATGGTTAATTTCAAGACATTATAATGTGTTAAAATTGTCACTTGGACATATCATCATAGATTAAAAGTACACCAAGACAACCGTTTAGTACAAACACACCTTTTTGGTAATATCATTTACACTACATTCTTCATGGAAATACCTCCTTCAATATTTATTTCCGTGTCTCACGTTTTCCATATTTCAAAAATACATATAAAATCATTTCTATTTTCAAACACTACGACTCAAAGTATGTTTAGATTACTTCAAAATCATATGTTGTAAAACACTCACAAACCCAGATTGTAAAGACTTTGTGTTCTACTTTCTATAAAATATTTGGAACAGATTTATCAAGAGCAAACTCCATCAAGCCCTATTTCCCTCGCTCTTTTGCCTCGTACATGTACAACCCTTGAGCACAGGGAGATGTGAATTGCAATACCTCTCCCAATGACACTCTTCAACCCCAAGTGACAGATTACTCCTTCTCGCCCTCGTCGCTCCAATCTGAGGACATCTCGTTCTAATGGGTTCCAAGCACAATTACACTGTCACAAACTATGTTGCACGAGAGTCTTTTATACGACGGGTGTCTCTACAGCTAAATGAATCTGTATCCACGGTTTTCGTAGATCCATTGCTGTGTTGGGGGATAGCACTGAAACTTTATAAAGCTTGATATAGACGTATATTGATTTTATTTCATTTTTGATTTTACTGTTCATAAAGGATCAAGTTCTGTGTTATCCAAACGTTGTGCTAAAAAGAAAAGTTACTTTTTGCCCCTTCTGAGGAAATATCGCGTGCTACCTGGCAAGTATTTATAATATCTACAGGGATGTCTCGTTTAAGTGGTTTGCTAATAAAGTATGAAAATAAAATTGTTAATTCGGTGTTAGGTAAAGTAATCGATGCTGTTTTACAATAGATTAACCAAAATGGTACATCGTTAAACATGGTAAAATTGTAAATAAATTCCGGTACGTGAGACTTTGATCATGACAATCCTTGTCACGACAGAGACGGACACTATTCCACATAATTGAGCCTTCCACTGACCACTTCACGACATTTCCCGATAAAACACGTGATCAAAGAGTTGTAATTACATACTGACATTGGGAGTGATTACAAATACTTCTAATAGTGTTATTGATTTGACGTCACTCGAGTAGTGATAGAGTTTAATAATCGTCTTTAAATTTTACCGATAAAACCGAATATCTTAATTGCGAAGACTTATTAAAATAAGCAAAAGTTAAGGTAAAGCGCCACCTGATAAAAACGTGTTTAATGCTTTCGTTCTGATATGATTTGAAGATATTTTTAAAAAATGAGATTGCCAAAATCGATCAATATCCTAGTCAATAAAAAAATTGACGATATTAATCACTTATCATTTTTAATCACAATGTTAATAACTGACATTATATGTTGCCTATTATTTTTCTAACGCTGCTAATGGCTGAATTATTGCCCAATGCAAGCTGCCTTAAGTTCATTCACTCACTCTTTCTTTATTTTTTAGTCGATCAGATGCTTATTGGAGTGCCTTAATGGTGTTTGGACATTTGAGAGGTCCCTAGATATGATGCCTTAGGTAAGTAATGGTCAATTAATTATGAAGAACCCAACTGTCTGTGAGTTCAGGTGCCCTTGCTAAGAGGAAGTGTCTATCCCAAATGGCTGCATCCTCGATAACCCAGCGCTTTCGTTCCGATAAATCTAGATGGCTGTGGCTCAAGGTCGTTCTGATCTTACTCGATCTTTGATCGAACTTTGTCATACACAGTACTTTTTAATTTGTTGTCTTTCTATAGTTTAAGAGTGCAAACCAGCATCTTGAAATCCAATTATCCTCGAACACTGAGATATATTTAATCAACGACTGGCCTGGTCGAAAATAGCCACCAATATAAATCATTTTTAAAAATTCAATTACAAGACGTTCTTCCTCTTTACTTTACAAGGAATCAAGAACATCGTCGTGCGTCAGGTGTTGCAAATCAAGGTACGGATAACGGCATAAACCATTACTTATGATGTTCTCAATTTACATTCTTTACAAAAAAATAAATAAATAATATGAAAGTGAATGCGGCTATTAGCCAACTTGCGATATATTTGAAACATGGCATCTTGAAACCCGCTCTCTTCAGGGTTATTTTCTATTATTTCATCTATTCTATTTTATCAATCAGCATGAGTCATAATACCACATGGAATGCTTAGTTCTTTCTTTTTGGATTTTCCCTCGACATTCTAACAGCACCAAGAACTGAGGAAAGTGACTAACGCCATCAAGCGAGGTAAGCAGCGTCATGTTGACGCGACACATTTGCAGATGCGACTATCATGGTGTCCTCGTCTGCTGATACTCTATTAGCCTTCTTATCGAGGAAATGTGAAAATAGATAACAGCCATTAGCCGGGCACCGAAGCAGAAAATACTACAATAAACTAATAAAGTAGATAATTCGGAACTGGAGCCTGATTAAGGCAACCTTTGCCTTCCATAGTGAATGTGATTGGGGGCAGAGATAACAGATATAAAGTAATGCTACTCTTATAATATGACATTGACATAACGCTGACAACATTTTCTGTTTTGTTTGATATTCAATGTGTGAGAACATCAATGTATGACTTATTATTTATGTAAGCCAAGGAATTGTGTTTCATTAAATTCTTAATCTAATGGTGACACAAGTCTTCGCGCGACACCTCGACACAAAAGGGTAGAATATTGATTGGTAGAAATCAATTTATGTCGGGCACGTCGTATAGAACTGAGCATTGGGGTGTTTCCGATACTGCTGAGAAGTTCTTCATCTGTCCGGCACGCACATATGCCTTACAAGACAAAGTCGTAGAAGATGGTTCAATAGAAATAGAAATAATTCAGTGTACCCTAGATATTGTAGCCCGCGTTCAATAGAGGTGAACATGGGTCATCTGATAAGTTTAGGTTTATATTGACTACATTAAAACATTATCTGTCTTAAAGATTTCGTTGCGACTATATATACATTCGAAGTAATGGAGTTCAAATGGTATCCCAGTCCCCATCATCAATTGAAATACGAACTTGAAACTTCAAGATGTGTTTAAACGTAATATAGATATTGATAATCTGTCATCATATGGGTACTATTTCATGTAAGAATATATTTTTTTACCTTCAACTTCAACTTAACTCTTAATAGCATTCAGACCACATTTTAGAACATGTACGATCACTGTTCGTGAAAGGAGATATATCGGTTTGGATATCAGAAGTAAATCAGAGATGTTGTCAAGGGAAAGATTTATCATTCAAAACTGTGTTCCACTCGAGATATTGATTTTGGAGTCTTGTTTCTCTTAGCGATACTTTCAAGGATTATACTTATAACTAGCTCTAATGTATTCGTCCCTTAGGTCCTACGTTTCATATACCAGCTAGTTTTAAGTAGATTGCATATCACATGAACGTGAGTCGAAGCAGTTCGTTATAGATTAACATTCACGTTGACCGGAATTTGAAGATTCGATACTTACTAAGCCGCAAGGTAGACTCAATAACCTTGTTGGAACTTGGGAAACCTTTAAAACTGAATGAGAATGAATATATCACCTTCTTTGCTAGAAAAACTGTAGAAATCTACGAGCTTCACATCCGCTCACGATTATTCTGGTTGTTTCGCTGAAGGCGCCGGCTAATTAATTTAGAATTGTACATAACATGAATGATATTTGGTCATGATAGATACAGTTCTCCAGGATAACAATGGTTTCACTATGAGCCTCTGCAAACAATCTTCATCTCCCACCTTGTAGTTTTTACCTGCGCCATGTTCTTTCCAATGTGTGGGGCACGTCTGTTTTACAATGATCTTTTTGTACATCTATTATATAAGAAAGATCGCATAACTTTAACTATACAACGCTCCCTTCGCTAGATATGCAAAATAACTTAATATATACACTTGAGATTTAAGTAGTCATTGCATCAAACTGGAGGGGATTCAACGTTCAAAGCTACCTTTTAAATTTTTCATGTGTATATTTATTATTTTCCAGTCGACATGATAACGAAGCTTTTTTTCGATACATTTAACAATAATTCGACGATTGGTTATACCTCTATTATCGTACTCTGCGAATTATCATACTCTGCATCCAATCATTGGTGTTCACTATGATATTAAATGGCTTCCGTCACTCTCTGAAATGTGTCCCCTAATCCTTGATATCCCTTTGGAGAACACTATTTCATGATTTAAATGTATCTGCTTTAATGAATAATTATGTCCTTTGTTTGACTTAAAGCTGTTGAAGACGTTGTCTTTCGATGATAGCCATTACTACCAAATTAAGACCCAAATGAGTACAAACTATCAAAACGTTATTTTCCCTTTTCTCATGATACGATGGATTTACAAGATGATCTAAAGGAAATAAAAGAGATAGTTCATTATAAAAGTCATCTTGTTGTGGAAAAGTTTATTTCGAACACAACTAATTTTCAAACAAAAGGTATTCGTTAAACGATGTGTTTTGATAAAAACATTGGATAATGAGTAGGCCTAATGATGTCAATTGTGTTGCTTTTACCATTTACAACAACCAATAGAAACTATGCTACAGTAATATTTGCCAGGAAGAACTAATTCGCCACCTCAATGAATTTTGTCAACCTAAAAATTTACAAAAATATCAATGATTCTGTGCACCAATCCGTAAAAACTGATTTTGTACAGGAAGCAATTGATAGTATGAACAGCTGAGTACACCCAATCAGTTGTGTTCATTGTGGTATTATAGTGCTTCCATCATTCTCTGGAATGTGTTCCCTTATCCCTGATGTTGTTATTGTTTCATTACCAAGCGGAGATCATTTGTTGAGTTTAGGATTAAAACTCTACTGCACCCATGTGAAACGGGCCATGCATGTTCTAAGGCACTACCTTATAAAATTACCTATCTAATAAGACTGCTATAAATAGCCTTCTAACTATTACAGATAATACTACGAGAGGGAGTTCATTAATTTTTGCCACTACAATATAAAACAAACTCGCATCATTTTTTTGAAAACATAATAACCCTTATCTTAATATCAAGTATGCCACTTTTGTGGAAGTATTCAGGTTCTTTGATGGTTTCTGGGTATCTATTTTGCAGATACCTTAGTCATTCCAAAATGACCATGAAAGATTTTTTTAAACACTTCCAACTAATATATAGAATTCCAAAGACAGTTCAGACGTTTTCACACGACGGTCAGCTAACATTCTTCTTTTGATAGCGTCCATGGCTTTTGAGGTCCAGTTTGACCCTGGGTCATTGTCTCAGGACTCTGTACCCTTTAAACTGAAGGGACCAGCGATAAACTGTTGACGTTAGCCATCACATTGCACATTCGATACTGTATTTCTGTAGTTGTGAACCCACCTTGGTAAGGTACATTTGAGTGAATCCATGATTAAGAAAACCACAACGTCAGAGCAGTTATTATTTCTAAATAACCGTTTTGTTCAGAAATTGTCTTGTTATGTGTTAATATCCTATTTTGACTAAAGTAACTTCTGCTTTAAGCTGACGATACGTTTATTATGCACTATATTTACCTTAAACCTGAAGCTTTGGATTGCAAGGGAAAGTTAGAAAATTACTGGCTCTTTCTGTCCATTACATACACAAATTAAACTACTCACTTCTTGTTAGGCTCTGCATTCATCAACACTTAAACGCCTGACACATGTCCTTGTGGGAGAAGCATTTGGCAGAAGATTTAGCTGATTACACAGTAGAGGGACATACAAAAAATTAAGAAATAAATTTAATGTGATTGTCCACACTTGTAAGTTAAACCTGTATAACTTGCGAAGCTTTTAAACAGGTTATAACTGTTTTGACAAACACATTGATGTGAAAATAATTTCTTATAAATTCTGACTCTGAAATCTAAGGGGAAATTTCAATTTCAAAACAAAACTGAAATAATTAATGGAAATTGAAATGATTATAGCTCATAGATACGACCTTGTTAGATCCAACCAAAAGGGAGCATATGGCTTGTATTTCATAGTCTGAATATATTTCCAGAATACCACTTATGGAAATGTACGTGTAATGTCAAACTGCATATTTAATAACAGTTAACTTGATATCTTGATAATTGATAACTGACCTAACTACCTCATGGCCATATAGTTTTTCAAAAATATTTTACGAATCAGAATGAATAACAAAGACACGTAGAAAACAACAACCGTTGTAAACATCCTCCTGTTTAGTATGAAACTGATTACACTTTACAAAAGCACTGGCAGTGCTATCAGTGATCCTAATATCAATATGTCCTCATGGGTAATCTAAAGTCATGGACGTGCAAAGTAATTCCGTAGAGTGGTTAAAGGTTTCACAGTTGGACAATCGCAGATCCAACAACAACTTAGACTACTGTCCATCTAAATACTCCCAGAGGACCTTCAGATCAAAAGATTGAACTGTCCTCCTCGTCCGCAATTATAATCATTGCATTTGTTGTTCAGTGGTTCACACGGCTTATGTAAAGTATTGATAATTCCATCAAGAGAACTCGTCTGGAAAAAATAATTGATGTTGCATAATATTCAAATGGTCAGATCTTTGATATGTCATTTGTGAAAGCAGAATCATTCAGGACTTTTATGGAAGAAGTGAATTGGCTCTGCTCTTCTGGAGAGTGAATGGCAGATTGATAGATTGTTCTTTTGTTTTTGATGTTGTTCAACTGTCAAATTGTACAAGTACAAGAACGTTGTAAAGCAGGAGAAATTCGAAGCTTTGAAATTCATATGTATGTCTCCATTTCACTCAACCAATATACACTGTACTTTATATTACAAATGATCTGCAAAACGGTCGTCATTAGATAAGGAACTATTCTTAGTAAAAGTAACAACATAATAACAGTACGCAAACGATGAACGGCAGGGTATATTTCAGATCTGGAGGTGATGATTCTTTGATCAGACTGACAAGACATGTCGGAGCAGACCCGAAATCATGACGATGTAGACCTAGTTGTTCAGTATTCTGTCTCAGACAGAACCACCCTCGGTGAGCAAACGTTCAGATATCCTACACTCATGATTCTCTCTCTCCCGTTTTCATTTTCAAAAAATTCCTGAAATTCCCCTTTAAGAACTAGTATCTAATCTCTATATCTAAATCTTATACAGTTTGTGTGCAAAACATTCAGTCGACCAGTTTGTCATGTCTACATGAATAATTTTATAGATTCATAAGAATGTTATGAGTTTCAATATATGACTCAGCTGCACGAAATTCAATTTCTTTATTTGTCACAACTCAAATGAGTTTATTTTTTCTAAGGACTTTTCTTAGATTTCAAGGTGCCATTTTATAGTGTTTCGCCCCTAAAACGTTAGATGGTGTGTATAGTTTGTAGATGAAGTTGTAACGCCATTCTCAATGAAATCGTGCAAGAAACAGATATTGTAGTGAGGCCAACTACAAGCTCTGAACATTGAGAAAAATTGAAATTTATCTTTTAACTTTAAATTTTGTTTGTTCTATCCAGCCATACATGTAGCTCGTTACAAATTTTTTAAAAAGATATTCTTGCAAACTCGAATCATTCATCATTTGTATGATTGCCGGTGCATCATTGATTTTCAATTTAAAAGGGGAAAATCGTTCATTTAAGACATTTAAACACACATGTGTTTGTGTAATTAAGGATAATTGGACGTTCGTTGTTTCAGGTAAAAGCAATGGACTTTTCCATAGAATAAATATTAATAATTGAAAGTTTCCAAGATGAGATTTCCCCATATAAATTAGAAAAATAATCATAAGCATGTTTAATGTAATTCAGTTTTCATATTTTTTGTATACTTTAAAGGGGCAGTAGCACGTTTTTTGATAATTTACAATTTTAAAATGTTCATTGATAATTGTAAGTTAAGGCTAAATGTATTATTTTGACAGTGTCAGAATCTCCTTACACAAACCAATCATCCATAGTCAGAGGACAAAATATAAAGATACACATCAAATCCATTGGCGGCCATTTTGTGTGAACACCTTTAATTCATTTTGTGTAAGAAAAATGAATCGCATGGCTGAACATAACGTTCAATATTTGAATTATTACTGCTCCATTTAGTTTATATACATTGTCTTTCAATTGGAATCATTAATTTTCATTTTCCTGACATCACTTTATATTCCCCCTAAAACGTGCTACTGCCCTTTTAAGACGCTCAAACATAAACAATATTTGATTTGCTAATTATCTTACTTTGATCTAATGGGGTCGTAGCCAGATCAAGAATCCATTGAGGGACGAGTGGTTATTCTACGTATGATTCCAGTGGTACTGCAGGAGTCTATTCGTGAAAAAAGAACCAACTTGCCCCAAACTTCATGAGCCCAAAATAAATTTATCCAGCATCAAGATGTCATTTCCTTTTTTGATAGAGATGGCATTTCTCCATTTCTAATGACTTTATAAAATTGTAAACTAGTTCATATTTAAAGAAGTTATTCATCCATAGAATTACTCTTGTCTTACTTAAAACAACAACACTCAAACAGCTCAGACATATGTTGTTCCTTAGTGATACAAACCTCGTTCTAAGTATAGGTACTTCAAGAAGTGAAAAAAGCGAATGCTGCACATAGTTGACAAGCAAATAATTAAGATTCCTCGATTAATTAGGAGCAGTCGTTTTATCAGGACATCGTATTAAAGTGTCCAATTTTCAGTTGTCTAATTATTAAGCGTGTATCATGTATCATCTGAATAATATGTGCTCTCAAAAATTTCTTTCTCGGGCATTGGAAATTTCGTCTCCTATAAGCTTAAAACAGAATATGAGATATAATTTGTATGAATATTCGAATAATGATTAAGTTTGAAGTATCTAAAGGCTTGCCTGAACTGTATGATCTGATTAAATTGTTGTTGTTTCTTTATATGCGGGCACCATCACATGACCAATAATAATAAGATTTCATTTTAACTATTTACCTGGATTTTATTTGATTAAAGATGACAAACATGATTACGGTGGCATTTGATAATATGCTCAAATAATACGATTCATTACATTCTAATTAAGATTAATTATCGTATAGGGAAAAACAAACCTAACGATTTTCATTTGGATTATATCATATCGCCAAGAGAAAATGTCATTATGAAACAAAGAATAAAAATTGTTAAAAACAACCTTTCAAACGTTATAGCGAAATAACATTATTTCGATCTGATATACATTCATACACTGTTTAAAGTTGCAGTTGATTGGTTCTCGTTCATGTGTTGATTAAATTCATTAATAAAGGTATATTTACATGCCAACGGCTTTACCGATCAATCGAGTGTCCGCATTAACCTTTCTAGGGATGTCGTTTCATCAAAGTCATCTACACAACAATGCTTTGACAATAAAAGTAATCATAAATGAATCTGCACACGCCGGTGTTGGCAAAAATGCGGACAAATCGTAGTCAATCCTTACTAAATGATGATATATGTTCATATTGTCCGAGAAAAATCATATTGAAAACGTAGTCAATTAATAAAAATAGCTTTCAGGAACCTTAACATAAATAATTATGCGCTATATAAATGGACAATTATTATTTATTATTATTAAATGTAAAGTAATTAACCGACATAACAACTGTTTACCGTAATGCAATGAAAACCAACGATTATATGGTACAGGTATGATGATCAGCGTGTTTTTCTTATATTTTGATGTGTTGACGGATAGGTGTTTTCTCAAAATAAGTATTCGAAAATAGCCAAACTATCCTTTATAAAATTCTAACTTCAAACAGATATTTAGTTTTCGATTCTCAAAATAAAAGGGGTACATTTTTCTCGACTTTCACTAAGACGGGATGTCTCCCTGCCTCTAGTTCTTATTTTTATAACTTGTCAATTCTCAACATGCGAACATAATCTGTGCATCCTTTCACCAAAATGTTTTAAAATCCCATTATAAATGCATTTCACATATAAAATGAATGGGAACTAGCACATCAAACAAAGAGTAACATTGCTTAATATGTGTAAACCTAGATCGATCAAAATTCTTATCACATAATTTCCTGATATGAATTTTGTTTATCAGTTAGAATTCTGATTATTGCTTAAACACTCCATTTAATCGACGAGTTTCAACACAAAGGCTAATTATCCAGTATCATTATCTCACATGAGGTATCTCCAGAAAAACGCTGAGTTAATGACATCTGCCTAGACAAACTGCAAAGAAGTGAGGGTTCAGATATGAACAAAGTTAGCGTTAAACTCCTGCAAAATAGCTTGAAGGCAAAATGCTAGACTAAATTACTGAAATCTAAATCTCTGAAATGAAAATGCACATTAAATGCAGCTTTCTACTATTAAAATTTGAAAGGAGTCCACTGAAGCTGTTCATTTTCAGAAACTGCAGAGAGCTAGACTTGCTACAATAATATAGACTTGTGAGGGTCTTTAATGATATTTTGTTTCAGGGGCTGTTAGACAGAATAGCAAAATGCAATATGACTAACATTTCATTCGAATACACGACCAAAATATATCTCACAATTTTAATCTGAGAGAGACATATTTTTTAGCATGATAAGATATCATAAGCTATTTATGTTTCATAGTGCTTCATAATTGTAGAGGTTCAATTGTAGATATAAGGTTTAGTCTCTTGAAGTCAAAGATCTGTGTACCATATACCCAGTCAGGACTCAAACAGTGTCAGCAAAACAAATCATGTCATTTCTCTCAGTTTCACTTCTAATACTTGATGTCTTGTTGTGTTTTACCTGCATAATTTCTACAAAAGTGATAATTTCAATAACGATGATTTAAATAAGATTTTAATTATTTAAACAACAAATTATTCTTGCAATAAAAATAACTGGAAAATAAACAAATGTTGTAACCAATATAATATTAATATTAAATACAATCTAAAAATTCATAATACTAATCAACCATAAAACAAGCATTTTGTTTCATCTCAACCTTTATCAAATTCAATAAGAGAGGTTTGATAATTCAACGTTCATTTAGATTCAATTAAGTGTAAGTCACTATTTTCCTTCTTAAAACGTTCTAGTGCGATGCACCTGTAAAGAAAAAAGAACAAGACACAGAAAACAAATATCATAGAGGGAGAGGTTACTTAGTATAATACAAGATGGATTCAGAGTTTTTTGTCATGTCACTTCGATAACATCTGTTTAGTTGTTCTTGTATGCCATCAAACAAGAAGATAATCACCAGGTTACGACAGTGAAGACATTCTAAAATACGACCAGTTCAGTGCGCGGAAATATCACATCACTGACTGAACATTATAACGTACAAAGAAATAGCTTTGATAAGATTACCGTGATATGTTAATTAAAACAAAAAGAAAAACCTGAATTAAAAGCCAAGGATGCATCGAATGTCCAAATGAACTTTGTATCAAAACCAATTAAGTCAATCTAAAAGTACAAGGACCTCACTGAAAAACAAGAGTTCACACGGTGTCATAAGTACAAGTGCAATGTTGTGCAGTTTTGGTGTTCCACGGACGTAAACAATATAAATATCAGAGATTTGAAAGAACATTTATTAACTTAATTCAATACAAGAGAACTCCATCACCCTTTGAAGTCAAGGCAATAAACCCTTGGATTAATACCAGCCTGCTGGACACAGGGGGGAGTTTAATTAAGTACCAGCGCGGACGTAGAAGAAGCCACCGTTATGCTTGCTTTTGTTATTTATCAAATAAGTAAAAAGAGACGAGATGTGTTAATTTCTTTAGGGAAAATGCTTTCGCAAACTTTTACATTACAAAACAATTATATTACATTTCTGCAGATAAACGATTTGTGCTAGTTTCAGGCTAATCTTTGTGTGAACATGATTGAAAGAGAAGACAAAATGAGGTAAAAGTAATACATTTAATCCTGATCCAATTTCGTTTTTCAGTTAGACTTCAGTTGGTATATATTTCAGTGCCAGTTTAAACTATTCAATAAGACACCTAAAAGGATTCGTGATGAACGATATGAAAACTACTTTTAATCTTCGAAGCATTTCCAACGGATACGATACCCTGACAGACAGGAAAATGACATGAATTGAAATAGTTTTCGAAAGTTTTCAACTTAAAACCCCATTGTCATACTTGCATTGATAGGTGATGACATTTAGCCATTGGGTAAAGAAAACGATCACTCGGTAGAAAATTCTTTCGTTAAAATTTTGATATCATATTTACATGTTTAATCAACAATAAAATACTTTATTCGACGCCCAAATTATAGTTCCGTCTGCAAAAGTGTCATAGCTTTCCGCTTTTGGTGACGTCATCATTATGTGTGTAGGATTAACACCGCGTCTCAGTTACCGCAATTGCGTCCGATGGGTATCGACTTGTGCGGCAACGAGTACCTGATTCGGAGAAACAGAAAATAAATCTAGTAATTCGCGACAAAGACGGCTTTTGTTTAGGAAATGCAAATTGTTAGATGGCCACACTTAATTCGCTTTCATGTCGGCTGCTGTTTCGGTCATGTTGGTGAATTGTTTCCTATTCTAATGATTTTGTGTCCGATTTTCGCTAAGTTGGTAGCAAAATTTTGCAAATTGTGCAATGAATACAGTAAAACAAAATTAAATATTGAATTTCACTACACTTTGAATATGGGTCTTTAAATCAATATGGATTGAGCATTCGCCTTCTTATATCTTGTTTTACAGATTTCTTTCTTGCACATTAAACTTTATTCAACTAAAACTTCACCATTTATTTCATTTGCCACGACAACAGGACATTGATTTAGGAAAAGACAAGTTTCTTTAATAAACAAATGGACAAAAAAGGCCGGTTTTACAAACGAGTTAATTCCCTGCAGCTGATCACGTCAATGATATCAACAATATACTATGAATTGGGACGTGTCGAGAATCTACTATTTGAAACAATGTCGTTAAAGCTATTGTCTAGATTCAGTTACGATTTATATAAGTTATTAGACAAGTGAATATTCTGTTTACAATAGCTTTGATGACCTACCGAACGCTTCAAAGATTCACCTGGCCTTTGTATGGCCTTGACCCTGATGTCTTCTATGTGACAGCTGGCACACTTATTCATCTTTCGATTATTTTGATTGGGTTCTGAGGATAGAGCACCAATGCCTCAGTTAAGGCTTTTAGTTTTGTATATAGTGTTTTCTTTTATTCATTGGGTACTCGCCCAAACAGGTAGACCTCCTGTTTATTTTTCACCTTTTCTCTTTCTACACATCCTTTCTTTATCACTCAATAGTGATATTAAAGAAAAACTTGGTTCCCATTGTTTGATATTTGAAGTACAAGCCTATTCACAATCTGCATTTATCAATATATCTAAGATGACTTTATTATTACTAATCATTGTTTTTTATTATTATTTTTATTTTGTTTCATATAAAGTAGAGTATTTTTCATCTGACTATGGCTAAGATTAAGAAAATAAGAATGATTTCAGCTAACTGTAGAGGCTTAGCAGATCCAAATAAAAGAAAAGAAGTGATGAATCTATATAGGAAAAAATATTCAATAATCTGTTTACAAGACATCCATATATCTAAGGAAAATATGAATAGAATGAAAAATGAATGGGGTTTGCAAAGTATAATTGCACCCTTCAAATCTAACTCTAGAGGAGTGGCTATCCTTTTTAATAATGACATTGATTTTACAATACACAGAACAATAGATGATGAAAATGGTAATTTCATAATTGCAGATTTAACAGTAGAAGGTAAAAGGTTTACCCTTGCAAATCTCTATGGACCAAATAATGATGATCCAAAATTCTATGTGGAACTCTTTGAAAATATTTGCAAATTGGATAATGAATCTCTTGCAATTGTGGGCGATTGGAATTTGGTCATTGACCACTCAATGGATTTGGAAAATTACAAAAACATAAATAATCCTCAGGCCAGAAATATTGTATTAGATAAACTTGAATCTATGGATCTTATTAATATATGGAGGGAATTAAATCCTGACTTAAGAAAATATACATGGTGGAGGAGAAAACCAAGACAACAAGCTAGACTAGACTTTTTTCTTATTTCACAAGATTTAGTCAATATTTCACTTGAGGCTGATATCATACCTGGCTATAAAACAGACCATTCAGCTATTAGCTTTACTTTCTCTAACACAATTAACCAAGAAAGAGGTAAGGGTTATTGGAAATTTAATACTTCATTATTATTACATCCAGAATATCCAGATATGGTTAGATCAATTTTGAAAGAAACAGTTGAAGAATACTTAGATACTGAAAATAATGATGAATATGGAGAATTTGCTGATGTTAAATTGAAAGTTGATGATAGCTTATTCCTAGAAACATTTCTAATGAAAGTTAGAGGTAAATCAATTTCTTTTTCATCATTTCTTAAAAAGAAAAGAAAAGATAAGACAGATGAATTAGAAATTAAGATCAAAGACTGTGAAGACAATATAAGAAGAGATTTTCAAAGTATTGATGAAGCTCTGCTGTCTGATCTTTCTAAATTAAAAATGGAACATCAACAAATTAAAGAAGAACACATGAGAGGAATTAGTCTGACGAACAAAATTCTTGGTATGAAGAGGGAGAAAGGGCTACAAAATATTTTTGCAATTTAGAAAACAGGAATTATGTCAGCAAATCTATAAATAGAATTATTTCTGACAAAAATGATGTGATAACTGATGGAAAATCAATTTTAAATGAACTGAAAGAATTTTATAAAAGACTATATTCTTCAAAAAAGGATTCTGATATTGATAAAGATGAACATTTAAACAATGTTGTTACTCCAACCTTGAGTGACCACTTGAGAGAAACATTGGAGAAAGAAATAGACATATTTGAAGTTTCACATGCAGTTAAAAACATGAAGAATAATAAAAGCCCTGGAATAGATGGATTTCCTATAGACTTTTTTAAGTTCTTCTGGAAAGAACTCAAAATTTGGATTTTTAGATTTATCAATGATGTCTCTAGAAGAAATAAGATGACTCTTACTATGAAGAGAGGTGTTATAACTTGTATTCCTAAAGCTAATAAAGATAGGACTTTATTAAAGAACTGGAGACCAATTACCTTATTAAATTCTTTGTATAAAATAATAAGTGCATGTATCTCAAACCGGTTAAAAACAACCTTAGATTACCTAATTCATAATAACCAGACTGGATTTATTCCAGGAAGGACACTAAGCGAAAATACAAGATTACTATATGATCTTATGTTCGAAACTAAGAAAAGAGAGATTCCTGGTTTGTTGATTTTAATCGACTTTGAAAAAGCGTTTGACACTGTTTCAAAGGATTTCATAAATTCGGTCTTATTAAAATTTGGTTTTGGTCCGGAGATTATACGCTGGATTAATCTTCTTACTTATGAAACGTCTTCATGTGTTATACAGAATCTGAATTCTTTCCTAATGAAAGGGGCTGCAGGCAAGGTGACCCAATATCACCATACCTCTTTCTCTTTGTTGGAGAGTTTATATCTCATTGTTAATGAAGCGATTTCGCAAAATATTCAACATTCATCACAATTAGATGATGTTTGTCAACCAGTTTAGTGCAAAATCACATACGAACTATATCCATATGGCCTCGAGGGTAATAAACAAAGCTTAAGTTAGAGTCGAAGCAGCGAAACCAATAATATCCATCAATAGCCTATTTAAGTTCGTGCTCTATGAATCATCAGCCCGTGTTATGCAGGTACCCTGTGTAATTAATTCCGATGCTTTTAGTACTTCTATAATATCCACATGGCTCCGTGTGGTTCATTAATCGTCAATTCATTATTTATGGAACGATGAATGCCCCAAACTTATCAGATCAATGCGATCATGGGTTGGAGAAACAAAGTCCGCTGAGTGTTCTGGTGATTGGAAATACTTCGTTTGTGTCGTTTCAGCATACCATATACCATATCATATCAAACTTTAAGGCAAGGGTTCAACTAGTACGACCTTTTATAGGTCTTTTGTTGTTTAAGATTCGACTTTTGTCTTTAAAATAGAGCGATTTGCTTTCTAGATCATCTTGCTTCATACATATTTGCTATAGGGTGTAAAGCTATAAATTATAATTCTTACTATAGTCAAGGTGTCTGTACACAAGATTTCATCTTTCGAGGTCCTAAGCTTCTGGAGAAGAAGATGCAAATGGGTTCTTAGGATGTGGCCCCTGGGGCCACAGGGTCACCAAAGCCTTAATTGATAATCCTCGCTAGTCAAGGATTTTGTATAAAAAGTTTCAACTTCCTAGGCCTTATGCTTCTTGGGCAGATGTCGAAATGGATAATTTTTACAGACGGACGGACGGGTGGACGGAGGGACGCTGGGCAACAAACTTAACAGGCCTGATGAAAACTACGTGTCCGCCTTGTCATAAATAAATGAAGTTATCGGCAGTCTCCTGTAGATTTCACACTATAAATCGACACATTTGTATTTGAGCATTGTCCATCCCTTATAAAACTATCTGCAGCTAATTTGGGTGTTCACTTTTTACACAATGATAGTAAGTTAAACTGGTTATGTTATGTAATAGCGTTTGTGCAAGTTGTTTAATCTGTAAAATATAATCGTACGTGTAAATAGGATATTTAATCCACAGCACACTTATGAATATTAAAAAATTCTGATTAAATTCGTTTAACTTCCTTTAGTTTATTTGGAAAAAGTAAAACGATCATCTTCTTAAAATAATATTTATGTTTGTTGAATTCAATTACGGACCAAGGCATCTCTGTAACAAAACAAAAATTTCAAATATCGCATAATTAAAAATATTATTAGCTTCTATTGGGGAGGAAAATAGGATTTGACGGCTTAAACTTGTCAGTTTAACATGTAAACAACTAGGAAAGTACAAAAAACAGTTTGTTTAAATTTACATAATATCCAAGAGACATGTGATGCATGAGTTATGACGTTAACATTAGCATATATTTACAGTGGTTCTTTTGTCATTTAACATTTCAATAACATCAAAATTAATTTTGGAACAATTTTCAAAAATAAAATCTTTTTTCTTTTTTTTAACTAAAACACATTAAAGTTGTCTTTGAACGATGATTTAATACTTTTTTATCAGTTTGAGACATCAAAAACTAGAAATATTTGTTTTTGGAAATCTTACATATGATAAGTTCGACTAAAGTGTGTACTTTCTTTTGACTGTCAGTTTAGGTTAAGCATTTCAAACCGTAAACCTTTAAACTTGAAGTAGTAAGGAGTTTCTTCCTAGGTTTTCCTTAAGCTTCCGGTTGTTTGGAGTGGGGTTCAGTGAAAGTTTGATAGTCAGCTGATTTTGTCTATATTGTTTTGATCATCACTAGAAAGACCCGAGTGTACGTTATTAGACATATGTATGAAGTTAATTGTCATTTAATAGTAATTTCTTTAATAATCAAAGCCAAATTGTTTCCGTTTTTAACTTTTAATGTCTAATATGTAATTCATCTTAACATCTTTTCAACCAGAAGATCGTCGCAGGTTCCAAAGCCCTGTCTGTATTACTTACATAAACTAGGTAAACTGTTAGCAGTAACAGTGAGTGGATGGACGGCTGCTGTGTATCAAATGTGAATAAAAAGTTATTGAAGAGAACTCTTCATGTAAAAGTCGTGCGATACACAACATCTTCGACAGTGACAAAACATCTCACACTCTGGTATAATTCATCAAAGAGATATTGAAGAGGACCACTCTCGTAAGAGACATGTAATACACAATACATGTTACGATGATAAAATATATTTCACTTTTGCTCAACGCCACTTTATCAAACAGTTATTGATGAGGGCACGGCATGCAGTAGACTCTTTCACAGACATTAAACATGTGCTTTGTTAAACAGGTTTTCGTAAGTATAGTTATAAATATATATATATATATATGAATTAACAATGTTTTAAAAAAAGATCTTTGATGAAAAGAAAGGCTTATCCATATTTATTCAAATCTAAGTTATTTTAAACGTGCATTAAGTTTAAAGGAATATTCCAATGAAAAATGAAAAAGAGCCTTTTAAAACAATGTTTATGGATAAATCCTTCAACTTTGGCTAATAATTTTTAGCTAAATCACCAAATCTGCAATAAAAATTCAAAGTTGGGAAAAATCAAGTTTACCGGCATTGATGGGGGACGCCATATTGCTATCTCGAACGGTAAACGAGAGCGAGAAACAACGGGAAAATGACGTCAAGACACACCACGAAATTAGGAGACGCCGTTAGATTCAATGGTGGGCGGTGACGGCCCGTCAAATATGAGACTGTAACAACCGTCACGACTTCAGTAAAGACATGCCGGGTCCAGAATATTCTACTTCTATGATGCCCAAAGCAATAAATAAATATTTCTGACCAGCAGACTGCTGCAAAACTTCAGTACAGTTTGGAAAAGATTTCCCATGTGCGGACGTCACAAGGTTTGAACACTGACCACTGTCATTTTTTCAGAATTTTTATAAGCTATAGACACCATACATAAGTTTGAAATAAAGTGTTAAATGACTTTGCTTAAATAAGTGCATTTAAAAAAAAAACTAAACGTAACATAGAATAATTATTTATTGATTATATCACTCGAAAAAAGACCTATTGACATCATCTTGTCGAAGCGAATCCTAAAAAGCGAATCCGCGATGATGGTGGTATGGTTCGTAATCAAAATGAAATTGTTTATATCAATCAAAACACGTTTGATAAATTTGAAAGATGGCATTTTCTATGTTGGCATTGACTTCTAATTTTTAATACAAAAATCTTGGCTTTTGTTTGTGGATGAAAATATTTTTCTATTTATTTAGTTGTCGCCGATACGAAACCAATTTTGATTACGAATCACTGAGGCGCACATGCTGTATGAAATATTATCGGAATGATTGTTAATGATTCCTTATTATGTTCACATGTCATACCATGTTGATTATTTTCCAAAGGTATTTCTGCTAAACAATACGTAACGAAATTAAAATGGAATTATAAGATATCATTAGTATACTAAAACAATCAGGAAGGAATGGTGTTTTGAATAATATTAAAGATCTATCAACTCATCAGCAAGTAATACAAAATATTATACTCACAAAGTTTCTTTATATCATCGAGTGTTTTTTTTATCTAAGTTGCTATGATGTAGCTGAATAATCCATATTTGTTTTCTCATTATTATATCTTTTAGTAAATAAAATTATTTAACTTACAACTATGATTTTTTATATTTACAGAAGAATATGATTTTAATGATTACACTGCACAAATTATCACAACGTATGTCTCTTAATTAAACCTTCAAATTATTTTACAAAATACTAGATTTACGTTATTTATGCATGTTTTACATTGAATATTCCCTTTTATATTTATTTTTAAATAATACAATGATTCTACCACGTTCATAACAAAAAATTTTTTCCCCTTTTCAAACTGACTAGAGGGTTTTTGAAAATCCACAGATTGAATGTGAAAGAGTGCCAAATTTTTAAAGAAAACCTTTCGTAGTAACTCTGTGAAAATAAAATATTAAAAAATATAATTTCTTATTTTTGGAAAGATATAAAAAAAAAAGATATGCAAAGGTCTTAGTGATTGATAAAAGGCCTATGTATATAACAGATAAATCATTGATATGCACGTTTGATGTATCAAAATTCAAGGAAACGTTTTCTACTTTGAAAGTGTAAATTTTATATAAAAGGAGTAGTTATAGAGTACGTCAACATCTTTCAGGTAAACATACCATGTTTTAATCGGAAACAAATACAAAGAACACGACAAGATATAATTCTCTTGATCGTTTTTAAAAACATTTATTTATTTATTTATTTTCTGTGTTTTTTTTTTATATAATTCATATCGTTAATAATACTAGACAAAACCGCATATTAGTCGTAGTTGCTTGTTGAATGATCTACCCGACGACTGGGTCGTTCTGTAGGCACAACGATGTTTTACGTTAACAAAGTGCGCAGCGCACACATTCAGCAGTTCTAGTCAAATCATGGAAACTCCACTGCACAAAGATGTACGGAGTTTATAATGTAAGCTCCTTGCATCGATTTCTTGTGGTGTGTCGATGACGTCACATTTTTAAATAAAATGGCGACCTCCGTCATCGCTCAAAGACGAAGGTTTAAAATTCTGTAAATACTTATCTCGTTGACAGAAAAATTTAATAATTTGTGAGAATGTCTTTTATAACTCAAACTTTTGCTAGAATTAAGTTGAAATCGTACTGGAATATTCCTTTAAGGACATATATAGTAGCAACCTATAGCCAGAAACCACCGTTGAGTTGTGTTAAATATGCTGCGATATGTCACGAAAACCTTGCATAAGATCTTACATACAGTACAAACAAAATGTTTTATTTAAGGACTGCAAGAAAAAACTAGATTACCGTTTGCGGAATATCGCAAAAGCAGAGCAGGCCTTAAATAGGGTTTCGCCTTCCCCTATCCCGTCTTTTCCATAGCAAATCGGCGTTTTAAGAAAGCTAACAAAACGGAGTATTTCGTGACCATGAACTTTGACCTTTAATGTCAAGATGTCCAAGGCATTCGGGATTTGATTAAAAGATTATTCATATGAGATCTCCAAAACCTATTATTATTATTTTCAAATTTGGTGAACATAACTCAAATCTTGTGACTCAAGGTCAAACACTGAATGGTCCATTTTCTTTGAAAAACTTCCAATGACCATTATCTTATGAATTATGAATTATGGATTGCTATCTTATATCTGATGATAAAACCAATAAGCATTTTTCATTACAATCAAAAAATGTTAACGTAAGCGTGTTGACAAGGATTTTATTTGTAACTTTGTAACTCATGACATTGAATGTGAACATAACAATAGATCCCCAGATGTATTCGGTATGAGTTATATGTATGTATTTAAGAGTTCTGAAAAGTTCAGGGGCGGTATAAGCTATAGTATACGTGCACAGCCGAGAGCTGCAAAATATTGCTTAATACTGTTTACCTACTAGTTAAAGTCCGAAAAGAACCAGCACCAATCACCATTAGGCACTTTATCCCCTTAAATGCCTAGAAACGATCATGACACTAAATCAAAAGATTCATGGACATTTCGAAATTCTTTAAGATAGGTATGTGCTTATGAAATTTTTAATAACTATAGAGTTCTTTTTCGGGCTATTCTTTCCGTCATAAAGCAATATAAAAATACATAACACTTATCTCCTTTAGTGACAAAATAAGAATTCGGAGAAATTTGGGCTCGGAGTTAGGAGGAACAAATGAACTTCGTCGTATGTTTTTCTTATGTCAATAAAGTCAATAATATAAATTATATTTCTTATTGTGACCTCCGTTGAAATTGAAGCCGTTCCTGCATGAATTATTAATGCGAACTATGCTGAGATGTGCTGAATATGAAAAATACACGGGATCTTGTTTTAAAAGCTTAAATACTGGTGAGAAGCAAAATGGGCTCTCATTCTCAACCTTATTCGATAACACTTGCATTTTCAAAGAATATGTTTTTCATTTGTTCAATAAAAATATATTTTATCACATCAGATATGAAAATGAATAGTAACATGTAATATCTCACAATCAACGGTTTACTTCAAAGAACCTTTGAACACGTATCTTAAACAGACATGCTTTCGAACAATGTTTTTGTTGTCATTATTGTTAAAACGTTGCACAGTATGTTGGCAATTTGTATCTAACAATACGTACATGTAACCTGTTAACCTGTAAACGTCTCTTATACTTCTATAAAGAATGAAACGATTGTGTTTATACATTTGATATTGTTTAAAACTAGTAATCCAGAACCAAATATGGAAAGGAATAACCAAGGACGACCTTGTGTTAGACAAGTAACTCTACAATATCGAACAGAAAACACACATATCCGAACAAACAATTAGCAACTTTTGTACAGATAAAGAAGTGAACAAGAATTTACACAAACAGATAAGAAATGCTAGTTTGGTGTTTGAAATCGGACATGACGTTTATGCAGAATGAAATGAAATAAAGTTCCTGACAAAACAAGCAACCTTTGTAAACAGTTAGAATGATTGGATTAGAGATTCAAAAGAAAGTGCTAAAATATAAAATCATGCTCACATCAAGAAAACACCAAGGGACGTTGAAGGTTTTGGATATGTAAACTTATTCAACCCAACTCCTCCAGAAGATGTTCTGTATAATTATTCAACGCAGTATCCTCTGTGGGACCATGGTATGCACGACTGACTATACGTCTAGTCACTAAACTAGGCATAATGGATGATATGCACATATTTGTTGAATACAATTCTAAATACATTGTCATATTTGCGGATAAATGAAAATGATATTTGTTTAAGGAACTACAACTTTATATCACAAATATGGAGAATCAACTACAACTACAGTCACATTGTAAGTTACGTAGACAACATTATCATCTTAAAATATATACATAGCCATAACAGCCTTTTTTAGCATTAAAGCTGCTGAACTAAAATTCGTTAAACTACATATTGTGTATATAGAAAACATTATAGTCGTTCGTTGTATCAATTTGTAAATGGATTATATTGACGTAACATATATGAGGGATTGTTGAATGTAGGAATCAGTTCTGGTATCCCTAAAGGAGGGATGTTGGCAAAATTAGAAAATTCAGATTTTATTCTTTCTGTAAAACGCAATTTATCGACACCTTTTCGACCAAAAGCCCATATTCGTTAATATTTTGATTTTCCTTATTTTTGCAATGACAATTTCATTAGATACTTAAGCAATTGGAGTTTGTGCTCTTTGATCCCAGTGAAAATTGACCACTATTGATAAAATTCAATTGTAGTACTATAGAGAACCATCTTTACATATGACATCGTGACAACCTTCTTAAACGATCGCTAATTCTTGTTGATGGTTTATCGAGCCATAACGTCATATTGTATGATATTTGCACTTTTTTTTAAAAAGTAATGAATCATTTTACTATTAAGCAGCTGTTATCTCCGTTTGGTGTAAAAATCAAAATTTTAAACTTATATTAAATGTTAGTCATTTCCCGCATGAATATTTTTTTAAGAGGATATTACTTATCGTTTATCTGGGTAAAAAAAAAGTTCACAAAACTCACATTTTATAAATTTCTTCTGCGAAACAATTTTGTATACTATTATTTACACCATAGTTTCATACTCCTATCTTTTGGGACAAACAGAACTGAAATATCATAATAAGCATGTCAAACTTTCTACTGTTTGTCCTAATATGTCAATATTTCAACAAAGTATAGCCTTTTTCTCATGTGAGTATACCTATCAAGAAATATGCTTGTCTGATGTACGCGGCAGTATAAAAATGAGTTCTACGTCCTCTGCAAATGGGTCAATCAGGAAACAAGGAAAAGTTCAGTATGAGCATAGCCTTTTGAGTCTTTCAAAATAATTTTCCACCAGTAAATATTGGGCTCCTGGAAATGTGTTGAAAAGGGAACCGTACTGGAATTCAATGTACCTACTCATTGTCATGCAAATGCACTGTAACAATTCAACATACAGAATTTGTAAAATTCATTGTAAAAACCATTAATCACTCCTTAAGGATCATATATTGTGAATTTCTTATTCATAAATGGCCATGGTATTCAGAACAACCAGCTACTCGCCTTCTATGTGTCTCGCTCGAAAGTGTATGTGGTTATATCATTCAACGACTTGCTTTAAAAAACCGTATTTCAATACAGAATGTACCAAAAGTATGACGTGACACGAACGAAAATATATCTGAAAAATCAAATTAAACTTTCAAACAGGTATTGAACCGATATGAACATGCAGAAATAAAGTTTTTTAGTTATATTCAAATGTTAAATACTAATTTGATACTAATTCGTTTCTTTAGGTATCTCCCAACAAATTAATATCACGGGAACGAACTTAATTTGAAGTCAAATAACTTCTATATTACTATTGCTAAGTCTAATAAGTTGTAAATGTCAAAGAAAATCGAGATTTACACGAAATATGTTTGGCATCAACATATCATTTTGTTTTTACAAAGCGTAGTGATTAAAAAATTCTGAAGTAATTTACTTGAATCTTCATTATTTCAATGACGCGATTACAATTAGACCATAATTTGAAGAAAAAAAAACTGTTGTGAGTTGACACTAAGCTACATCTAATAAATATAACTTTCACCAGACAGAATAAACATATTATTTTTCATTGGGACTTGTTATTTAAAAGTCACTTTTGTATGTAAACTATGCATGTTAAGGACCGTTCTGTATATTATTTTTGCGGCGTTGGGAAACATTACTATTGACCAATGTACATGAAAATTTATCATCTCTGGTCTATAATTCGAACCAACACAACATCAAAACTTAATTAACTCTGAACAGGAACAAACTCAACAATTACTCTCTAACACGATGTTGTAACTCTTGAGTAAAAACAGGTCCTGTATAGGTTATATCAGCATCTCAACTGATCACAAAAATTAAGGATGCTCTCTAACTATTTACATATATAAATATTTTCCATCGAGAATCATTTTTAACATAAAACGAGAATTTGAATATACATGTAGTGTAAAGAAATATATTTTCCTAAAGATATCATTTACATGTTTAGAGCCACAAGATTAGACCTTCCTATAAATCAAAATTCGTAACTTTATCTAAAAAACTTCAGAATATTTAAACTAACCATGCTTCAACAAGTGGGAAAACAGTAGACATAATTTCTCCAAGCATGATGGCGGTACACGTTTGTTAGTCTTCACTTGCCCTCATGGTGAAGGCCACCTTTACATTCAACGAGGGTTACTGGTATAAACTATAGAAATGATACCGAATCGAATTTTTAACCAGAAAATAGAACAATATGAAAAAAATTAACCAGGATTTGTTCACCACAAATCCTGGTTTCCCAATTTGTTATTCCACCATGTGATGAGCTCTTTATTGAGGTGAAAATAAATTGATCAGGATGAGACTCTGTACCGAGGAGGTTTTGTCTCAACATGTCTCTCTCACATGTTCAAGTCTTCCATTTCATTAGGCCATGGAGCTGTGAGCTCGTTATACAACTAGCTCCAACAAAGATCCGAAATATCACGTTCCTTGGTGCTCTGTGATCATTGTGCTACTAAATTCTGCACTAAGTGTGCTAGAGATGTGACCGGGGGAATTATGTGTATCAGTGTTAAGCCCGTTGAACACGTTCATCAGAAAACAGCACTAATACACGATTAGCTTGTGGAACGTCACACAGTGTACTTTCACATATTTGACAGGGAAATCTTGATTTCGGTAATGTTATATTCAATATTGTCCTAAGACTTGATTGACTTTTAAACATAGAAGATTATTTATTTTGTCCAACGTTTCTCTGGACAGTAAAACTTTATAGGTGAGTGCTGTAAATTTATCATAAATCGACCACTAATTAAACACCGTAAACATCTCAAAGCATTCAGGAGAAGGACACATCATAATCCATGTAATCAGAGAATGGTTGATGTACATAAACCACGTCAACTGTAGGCTCACACTTATCCAATTTTAGATAATGGCAATTCGAAACTTCTGTCAATGTTATGAATTCATTTAAAATTCAAAGATACACTTCTTATCTTGTAATAATTGTTTATGAAAAGATGGTTCAGACGTTATTTAGTGACATTAGTCAATACTGTAATGCATATCAATCACATTTCATTCATCACTTTATGTTTCATGCATTTTAACGTAACAACAGCACCCTCAACCGATTTCAATTGCAGCATCTCCAAGTTTTACAATGTACCTTGTATTTTTGCACTCTGAGAAAGTCAGTAAAGACAACGTTAGCCGAGGAGAATGTGAATACAACGTTTGCCGAGGAGAATGTGAATACAACGTTAGCCGAAGAGTATGTGAATACAACGTTAGCCGAAGAGTATGTGAAGACAACGTTTGCCGAGGAGAATGTGAAGACAACGTTAGCCGAAGAGTATGTGAAGACAACGTTAGCCGAAGAGTATGTGAAGACAACGTTAGCCGAAGAGTATGTGAAGACAACGTTAGCCGAAGAGTATGTGAAGACAACGTTTGCCGAGGAGAATGTGAATACAACGTTTGCCGAGGAGAATGTGAATACAACGTTAGCCGAGGAGTATGTGAAGACAACGTTAGCCGAAGAGTATGTGAAGACAACGTTTGCCGAGGAGTATGTGAAGACAACGTTAGCCGAGGAGTATGTGAAGACAACGTTTGCCGAGGAGAATGTGAATACAACGTTTGCCGAGGAGAATGTGAAGACAACGTTTGCCGAGGAGAATGTGAAGACAACGTTTGCCGAGGAGAATGTGAAGACAACGTTTGCCGAGGAGAATGTGAAGACAACGTTTGCCGAGGAGTATGTGAAAAAGATGTGTGCCGTATGTGAACGTGGTGTATACAAAGTGTGGTGTGATTGTGAAGAAAATGTGTGATGAGGAGTATGTGAAGCCAATGATGAAGTTGCCGTGTGATGTGAAGCAGGTGAAGACAACATGTCATTCTAGATCAGAGCAGTTCAAAGGCTTAGTAACGCTATGCAGTGTATTTTAGATTATCAGAGAAAATTAACTGTGAAGGTAAAGATTAAACAAAAAAGCTCGAAACATTTAACAAGATATTACTCAAAAAAACATTTACATAGAGTCAATAATTTGGTTTCTAGACAAACCTTGTGCGATTATAGATAACAAGAAAATGATTACATTGCTAGACAAGAAAATACACTGTTTAAAATACAATCATTGAATCGGACATAAATATGTACCCTTGGGTAATAAAAAGTCATTGACGTGAAAACTAATACTGCAGGGTCGTTAAAAGCATGATAGATAGTCGAAAGCATGCTAAGAGTTCAACAACTTGGCCTCCATGGGACCAGTGTATTACAGGTTGAGTAGTCGTACTTATAAAGTCACTGAAGTAACTATGAAATGTTATATGTGGCATCAATCATGGTCACAGATGAATCGGAGTATAGTCGGACATCTCCAGGTCATACTTTATACAACAACCATCAGAGAACATATATTTGTAGTTCAAATTATATGTCCCAACTTGGTCAGATATATTTCACTTAAAGACTGCAAGACAAGTATAGATTGCAATAAAGAAACTGTCCTGTTTTAAAGATATTTAATTGAATGCTTGTCATTTCTATTCAACAAAGGATTTCAGTTTTTGACTCAACATCAAACAGTTCGAAAAACAAAATATTTCAACTAGACTATACTGTTCGTCTTTAGACGGGATACAAATTGATTACTCAAGATTCAAACAGAGTAAGACATTGTTGTTACAGTATGCCAAAACAACTTAAACCAATATCTGTTATAAATACGATTTTTTGTATTGCACGAACATATGCCAAACTCAAAAGTCGTCCTTATATAAAAGGATAAATATGATTGGAAAAATGCCTATTTTGATGAAATCATTCTAACATTTTACATGCACAGGTATTCCAACTCAAACAAAACTTGTGATCTATTTGTAATATCCACACCATGCAAATGACGTGTAAGGTTGTCCAATATTGTAATTTCATCAAAGTACATGTATCAGGTTTCATATCGGAAAGATACTGGAATGGTCCAAAATGTCAAAAGAAGAAGCCAAAATTCAACTTTTTCAATGCTTAATCCCTTTCAGGGTATTTTGCAGAGACCAGCATGTTGAAACATAAGCTTAAATTCTATACTATCATTAAAAATAAGCCTTGACATTATTACTAAATATTTTAGGTGCTTAAATACATTATTGTAAACCATTACGCCTCTTTATAAGAGATAAGAAATGTCATTGTGTCATGGCCAATTAAGAAACCTGTTTGAGACATTTATAAAAACACAAATAAAGAGATGAAAATACATTTTCTTTATCTAAATATGAAAATGTTCATACTACACATTGACCGGAATTGAAAAACACTGTAACTTTATTAAACATTAATAATTCAATTTCAATAAAATCATTAATCTTCAGATAGATTGCTTATTTTAAGTCACGATGTCAATTCTTTATTCGGTATACTTTTTGGCATGATTCCTGTTTGTTAATGACACCTCGCTCAGTAATATGTATATACATCAATTAACGCATAGTAAATATAACATAGCCGGACTAATAAGATATTTGTATCCATTATTTGAAGTGCTAAAGATTATTAAATTTGATGACCTATTCCTAAGTAAATTCTTCAAATGTAAAGCGAACTACAAATTGGACGGCCAATTAGGCACAGTTCTCCCCATTGGAGTCGAGCACGTCTATCAATAGACTTGAAGGTTTCAAGTGTTATCCACTTGATTAGTCGACCCTTCAAGGATGTAGATGACCGACGAGACTCGATGTGAAGAAGAATCGACGTTCGGTTAAAAAAAATGTCGTCGTGTCTGGTAATGCCTCTTGCATTTGAGACTTGGACCTTACACTCGTGATTCCCTATGGTCCTTGCCAACGAGCAATATGCATGTCTTCTTGGTAGTTGTGTCGTGAAACATCACGCCATTGTCCTGTAATTTTATCACACCTCGCTAACACTTTTTTCTTTGAAACTTTTATAACATATGATGATATGAACTCATGAACTTTCTTAAGAAAGTTAATTCTTCATATATAGGGATTTGTTCTCCGAATTAGAGCACAATACATATGAAGACTTGTCATTTAGAATTGCATGATTTTCTGGATAGGAACATTTCCATGAAAACATAGTTTCAGAATATGAAGTTATTCCTTCACGAGGCGAATTATCCTCATTCAAAGAATCTACCTGTTGAACGAGTAAGCTTTAGCCATGTTATCATATAGCGTGCGCTTCATTGGTGCTTTATCAGAGAATAATGTTTTAGTGAAGTTGTTATTTGTCCAAAGATCTGTTCGATCCCCGTTCCTTTTTCTTAAAAGTAATTGAAGAGAAAAAAATCACATCACTTCAATTTGTTAACGTGCACAAGTTTTTAATCAATTTATTAAAAATTGTTTTATAATACACTTGCAAAAATAAAGAAACATGTCCACCAAACAACGCTATACGTTTATGAACACCTGCTTGTGGCCATTTTGACTTTCACAGTTTCGTGGAAAATAGAATAGAAACATTTGACTTACAAAATATGGTTGAATTGTATTCACGTTGAGTGACAGGCGATATTCTGTTTTGAATGTTACATGAGACGAAATTTACTCCGGCTGTCTGAGAAACAAAGAGTCATTTAAGAGAGACAAACGGCTGCTTCTCATGGGAAGGTACCGGCGGGAGTTGATAATATGAGAGGAATATGCATTCAAGCACGACAAAACTGAGTAACTGAATCTTCTTAACATTTCTAATGAAATCATTCTGTAATGAAGACTAGGGTCCATCAATGAGCCAACAGAGCTAATGGACTCTTTATTTTACTCAGTTCAGAAAAATGCAAGTAAGTACGACGGTATTATTTTCATCAAAAGAAGATGAACTGAACCTTCTAGTCTTATATTTAATGATATGATCGGACACGTTACTTTAGAAGTTTACGTGTTCCTTAACCGTAGACATTATATGATAAGAACGAAACGAACTCTGCCATGTTCTCGGAGAGCCAATGTCTAAACACTCTGCATCCTATATTGAGCGATGTCGAGACAGTGAAGTGGAAGACACGCCTCTATACGGTCAGTACGATATCGGTGTGGTGTATTGGTAAAGCAGACATGTTTTTATTAGATGTACGGAAACCATACTCCTTTGTCACGAAAACTGATTTCCTTGGAAACACAGATATAGGATGGGCGCTACTGTAATATCTGAGTGCTTGCACTTTCAGTTAGCACAGTAGGAGTTATATAGCTTGAGATACGACACACCGATAATCGTAATAACCATGCACATCTATTGTGGAATGAAAGTTTGATTGAAAAGACTATGCTATGCCCATACTAATTTTGATACGGATTAGTATTCTGAATGATAAATATAAAGGTCATTCAAGATCGAGCAAATTAAGTCTTCGATTAAGAGAGAGAGAAACTGTAGTTTTTTCGATAAATTTAGCTTGTTCGTTGTAATTACATGGATAATCTATGTAAAACTCATCTGATGTTTTCCAAATGAACATTTAATTTATAAATTTAACAGGTTTTCATATTCAAAAGGTCTAACATCAACATCATCATGCACAAATTCTTCAATAAAGAAAGGAACCGATGCAGAATTTCACAGTTATCTAGTGGTCATTCACTTTCATGTATAAACATCAAGGTTTTATCCTTTTACGAAATCTTTTGCGGATATTTACCAGCAAATACAAAAAGTTTTCATTTCATTTTAAAGACACTTGTTAACTTTTCTCATTTCGTTTCATAAAAGTTTGTAATCACTGTTAGAGCGAAAGAAAAGTGGCTTTCACGCCCACGTAAAATGCATTCGCAGAGCAAAGCTATTCATATCTTGTGAAATTCGAAAGATAAGGGCATCATGTTTTGATTATGATTCCAAAAGGAATCATTAAAAGCACCAGGAAGACCTTTCTGTGTACAATGCTATAAATCTGTATATCACATCTCTGAGTAAAATGAGATACGCCATAATTATTACTGTCCGTAAGTTTAAGTTCCATCTCATGCAGGGTGCTAACGAAGTATCCTCTATAGCGTGTGTGTACAATCTTCCTCCCAATGACTGCAGACGGCCTTGCGTCTCAGAGGTGTTCCTTCTTGATATCAGTAAGCGGAAGATTGCCTGATCGCGTGCTTTTACAACGTCTCTGTCGATCCGCAGGTGCCCGTTGAGACAAGCAGTCAACTCTAGACTCATGTCTGATTTTGGCACCTTCACACAATTATGATGCTCTGTAGTTTAGCCAGCCACTTGAAAACAATCCCAGGACGGTAAGTCTCAATTCGGCTCACTTTGTCAGTAGTCTTAATACACCCCTCCATGACCTTAAGTCACTACCTATTCTGCTCGACATCTGTATTCGCCATAACAAGTTCAACACATGAGCACGAGAGAGTAAAAGGGCAGATAGTAAAGCTCTTGTAAAGCAAAACTCTAGGATTAGTAAAGCAAAAAGACGAGCATCGTAAACTTCTTGAAAAAGACGAATGATCTTATTTTTGTAAAAAGGGAAAAGAAACCAAATCACTAAGAGTTCTTTTGTTCAAATCATTTTCTTACTTTAAATTTAAGGAAAGTAAACTTTATAAAAGTGATAAGATATCAATCAATATAAAACCTGTTGATCTAAATTTATTTAGATTGGATATCAATGGGAATGTACTTGAATGAAATTTGAAATATTGTTTTAAGATAGCCCAAGGGCAACATCAAAAACCTATTTTTGTAAAGACGATGAATGTTGGAGTAGTTGAGCACCGTGTATCATCGTACACAGGAAGTAGAGGGATGTACATCGCTGATAGGGGCAACATGTTGGCGGTTTGATCTTTATTGCGAAATACGTAGATATCGATGAATTATCATAAGTACGCTTTTATCTTGAACTTATCATTTGTTCTTCTAAATGCAGATCGAAATCTAGATTGGGTGATTTGGGTGTTAACATTTATTGTAATCATTTATTTCAAACATACCTTATATGTTGAATCCCTAAAACGATTAGTATCGCTACTGAGCACCATGTTTACCGAATCATAAATGATGATTTAATGAAAATTCGTTTGATTAAATCGATGATAATTTTTGTGTGTGTACATTTTGTAGATATTTTGTTACAGATTGTAGAATGTCATGCAAAATTTACTTTACTGTTTGTATATAATGATAAACACAAATCATCGGTTATATCGTTACAAAGTCTACGATGGGTAATGGGTTCTTATACTACTTAGAAGAAGGATAATACCTTCTACGATATTATAAACCATGTTACTTGTCGTGGTGCATGCGAGGTCTCGATATTTTCCACTTAATGGAAAACTTACTTACATCCAACCACAGACTCAATTTCCTTAACCTTATCATTCAAATAGCGATTACCGACAATGTTCTTCCATTGCGCTATGTTCCTCATATTCATATAAACCTTTTTTCTTTATTCATGCGTTGAGAATACATTGAAAGGATACAAAAGAGAAAATTATACAATGATTATCACATTTGGTGATATTAGTTGAATATATTTACATATACAGTGTCACAAAATAAAAACTGTGAGTCTTTAGTCTTGTTAAAAAGCTACATGAAATCAGCCCTGTATGCCAGTGAATTTGTAAGTATATACAGTCGACTACCTCCAGACAATCACCATTCGAACCTAACAGTCCATACAACCCAGCATTATATTCGGGCCCGACTATGTTTTTGTCATATGTAAAACTCTGTTGTGTTGACAATCTCTCAAAGGAGATATTTGCTTACCATGAGATGTGTTCGGTTGAAATTAAACAGCTACAGATTCATAGACTTATATATATCAGTAATGGACTGGTCTCCGATCCAAGGGGTGTGCACGCTTGTACCTGATACCCCGGAACCTCCCTTCAGTTGTTTACTAAATAGACTACTGTCACTGTTTATCTGAAGATTAGATTAGACGAAGTCTCATTCTCTCATTACGACCGCGACTACTATTGAGTATTTTTAGATGGTCAATGTCACAAGAAACAAGGGCTTTCCCTCCATGTTGGCTGTCAACAAATTGAGTGCAACGTGTAATGACATTCTCCCTTAAAAAAAGAGTAAAAATTTCATCAAATCACCTTGAAAATAGCCAAGGTTATTTAGAAGAAAAGGTGTCAACCTGATTTGCAAACTTAAGCTGTGAACAAATTAGAGAACCCTTGCTGTAACAGTCAATAAGATCCAATATCAACAAGAGTGTAAAACCGCTTAATTTAAGGTCACTAAAATGACCGGAGTCTGCATAATCCCCCAATGCAGGCTGAACAGTTCATTCATCTGAATAATTTGATTACAAGGATTCATGACATATCAAAAGTGGCCAAAGTGCGTGGTGACCTTGAGAATGAGATCAAGATGTCCAAGGTGACTGATGTCTGCGTTATCCTTCAGTGTAGGCTGTGACCAAATCTAAGGACTATAAGTGCAGCGGTTCGTGGCATGAACAAGAATCCGGACGTAACGACGGACGCCGCTGAAAACAAGGTCTCCAGTAACGCCTTGCGTTTTATACATTGTAAAACCAATTCACCTTTAAGAGATCATCAATTGACAGATAACATGTAAAATAAGGTTTCCGTAAGAAAGGTTATATCATAGTTCATGCAATCAAGTCGAACATAAAGTTTAAATTGTTCGAAGAAAATCAGATTTTCAATCATGAGTGTGTTCAGGTTGTTTGGTTACAACATTTCATAAATGATGATCCAAATTGAGTCAGGTGTAATTTTTATGATTAATTGCCGTCAAGGAAGACGAAGTTCGACAAATGGTCCACGAGAAATAAATCTATTGTACAAGAATCGTACTGTCGACCTGATAAATAGAGGCTTACAACATAATTCCAGTTAAAGGTGGGTGTCTAATCGATCACAACATTTCCCAAATACTAACCCATAAAAATCATATTCAATATATGAAAGTTACAAACACAAAGGCTATGAAATATCCTATAGATTGACGCATAAGCACCAGAATAGATGGTATCGGTTAAAAATATCCCATTGATCCCTTTAATGGCGAGTGAGCTACAAACCCTGATCCCATATTCTCCCTTCCAAGAGGAATGAATTTATCATTTGAGGAAGGGGGATTCAAGCGTGTTATGTCATCAGACAACGTGGTACAGCAAATACTCCGGGCATTTAGACAGATAATTGAAGATGGTCGCGGCACCTAACACGCCGGCTTTGTACGGTATCGCTGATTGACAATCGACATAGCGCCAACCGACGCTTTCAGTGGTTACGCTGATTTACGATAAAAAGGAAAGGTTTTATTTCAGTTACAAGGGCTTGTTCCCTATCCCAAGAGTTTAAGGATATATTGCAACGAGTAATTGTGGAATGGTAAAATGAAAACATCAAAAAGAGTCATGTGTAAGGTTTCCTCAAAATGGAAAATTCAGTGTGTCGAATCGACGATGTTTTTCAGAAAGTATTGTCGAGCGAAAGATTATCATACTACACACATTTATTTTATACATAGGAGGGGTTCGTGGTCTAAGCATCGTTTGTAATACACATATATGCACATTCCTGTATTTTAAGTTTGATGCACTGCAGTTAGATATAACCCTACATCGCTCGACATGTGTGTCACGTATTCCATGGGATTTATTAATATCATGGTCATAGCCAAATAGTCCTTTATCTTCGTTTTTTTCTTTTTATAAAATGATACTTTTTAATATTCATAAAGGGTTAATAGAATCGTACACACTAAACAAATGAACAAATGATTTGTCTATACCTGTCAAAATGTTTTATACGTGTTTTCGTTACCGCAATCAGAGAATCAGTTTAGTGCAGCAATATCGAGATCGTGAGGGTTCGAACTTCTAAGAGATGTTTTCTCTCCCACAAGGCTAATGGACAACTTTCTGAGGTTGTTTCCATGACCGCGAAATCTTGCATATCGACCTAAATTGTCATTGTGCATAAGGTTAGCGAGGTTATTCTTTGGATTTCAAAACCTGAGGAAAGAAAGCTGAGCGTAATCGAGGTCCAAAAAATATAATTTGACCTCCCCATGTAAAACCTCCTTGGGGTAATAACGAGAAAACAAGAGACCTCCAAAACAATAAACATAATCCCCGATAGGTGTTTAAGTACAAAACAACTGAGTTTTAAACGTTTAATGTAAACACATAATTGCCAAGAGAAAAGTCATGAAATTGTAAATTAAAGCTTACGTTGACTTTCAAGGACTAAAGTCAATGACGTTTAAACCGAACGACCTTTATCAATTAGGTTTATACAGTTCTCATTAACGCGTATTCTAAACACTTGTGTAAATTTGCATGTTCATGTCGTAATGTGTTACACAATTTCCCAGTTATCTCATATCACGATGGATCGCCCATGCAGTTTTCTAGTATACATTTTGATTATCGTCGACAACTGCTTAAAGAAACCATCAGAATAAAGAAGAACCTAAGCCATATTACAAAGCTTATAGTTTATCCCGACTCCAGCTAAGAGTGCATGCTCAGCCTGTTGTTCTTTCACTACCGAACTCATGGTCAGTGTGGTTGCTTTGTATACAAACCATCAGATACAGGGGCATGATATCCGGGTTGTTTTCAAGATAACATGGATGTTTTTCATGTAAATAAAACGGATCGTGTACGTCACAAACTAACACACAAAACCAAAGCTGCAAGTGTGGAGAGTCGCCGCTAATTACATTATCGGCACGAAAATAACATGTAATGCTGCAAAGAGCAAGTTAATCGAAGTGGACTGAATAGAGATTAGATTAGGTCTCTCTGTTACAGGTTGAAGTTTTGTATGACAGTTTTTCTCTTGTGATACAGCTTGTGTATATGATATTGACAAATATCACACTCAAGACGGAGCACCTGTCAGCTTTGTTGCGAAAGTGAGAGATGTGGCGTTGCCCTGTGAGTTGTAAAAAAAATGAGGAATGTGACATTTTTAATTTGGAAATGTCATTTGCTCTTCGAATTGCATTTGAAACCTGCGCATCTACATTGAATTCTTCGCAAGTTTTTTAAAGCAAGGTTACATGCATACAGCGTTCCGATATAATATAATGGATTTGATTTACTGTTTTTACACATTTCAATTTAGGTTTCATATATAATAACAGAAAAACATATTCTGAAAAATATTCCCGTGATGTTATGGTGTGAAGAATAGTGGTTAGGCCTATCCTGTTTCAGGGTAGGAACGTTACGCTAACTCCACTAATCTGTACCCTGGGATGTTTAACATGATCCTTGGCACATCATTTGACAGCAAACATCCATTGCTGAGAAATTGCACAGATTAAACTTATCACGCTGTAGAGGAACACATTAGGCATTTCCTTATGCGGAATCGAAACATGGTAGTAAGAATGCAATGTTTCAATGTGATTGCGTGTTGAAAATCATTAGCATACATGTAGTTACAGATATATAACAGAATATTCTCAACTCATTTCAAACGATATGTTTTCAAAACAATTGCTTTTAATAACGTTAATATCCTCTCTCTAAGTAACATCAAATAATAAGAATATTCAATATTTATCTGTTAATATTTTTGTAGAATCATACACTAACGTTTTATTGCATAAAATATGCACCATATTTCAATAAGGTTTGATTGATTGACGTTCTGCTCATGTGTAATAAGTTTTCGTTAATTACATATGGAGGGTGAAATGTTTGTCCAGTGTGTTCACAATCAGAATAGAACACACTAATTGCATTATCGATCTCAAGGACATTTACAAGCACTCGCTTATCAAAACGCTTTTCTGCTCATACCTATATGCCATATGAAATATTAACAAGTCGAGAGTGGCAGGAATAATTTGTTCAGGGATAATGTGTTTACATCTATGAGATCACTACTTGAAAAATATTGTGTTTAGCAAATTTCAATTGGCAATGAAACGGAGACGAACGCACTGGACATATTGAAGTTCTTTTCGCAAGTTAAAATAACAACTTGCTTAACATTATTAATTTACATTTCATTAAAGATGATCTACTTAGTTCTGCATATCCATGAATGATAAGAAACATGTTGGGAATAAAGCAAACAAGTTTTTAAAGAAATATTTTAAATCACAAGTTTCCTTTTTTAATTAAATAATTTATATCTAAACCTTAATTTTACACATAAAAGGGGCAGTAGCAGGTTTTTTGAAAATTTTATATTCATATAGAGCTTAGTTTTGCCTCTGCCTAATCATAGAAGTTTTTGTCGTTTCGTTGTCTATAACAAACATTTTTTTTAAGGATAAACTTCAGCATATTTCAAATAAAAGAGCGTAGTTTGCCTGTCTTATCATAGATTTTTTTGACGTTTCGGAATGTTTAAAAACAATATCAGATTCGGTTGAATTTCAAAATCCAATTTGCGGTTCCATTCAACAAACCTGTTAATGACGTTAAAGAACGTTTACTTCGAGCAACCCCTGTTGTGATGACAATGAATTTTCCACGAACACCCGTTGCATTTCCAATTCCATCAGAATGCCAGTCTAGTTGCATAACGAAACCTTATGATATAAATCGGTCTCCTTTCACAAAGCAATCTTTATTTAGGTTGACCTCCCACTCTTTAAAATTGCACTAAGGTTACCTTAAGGACTTGCGATCATCTTTGGGCTTTGTAAAATGAAACCAAGAATCTAGATTTCCGAAGCTCTCTAGTTGCTAAGATAAGCTTTAGCCAATGTTAACGCATGGTACTTACGACTTTCTTAGCACCAAGCACGACGTTTCAGAAATGCCTTGACGTAATTGCCATTTTGTCTCTACTGAAACAATCAGTAGATATGGCGTTGCGCTCAAAAGGCGGCGATGGTGGATAGTCAAACTAAACTTGTATGTTTGAGAGTAGACATTCGCTTGGTAAAAAAAAACTTATATTAAGGCACTCATGTCGTATAATAAGATAGACAGACAGTAGAGTCATAACAAACAAAACACAAAATGATGATCCCAGATAAAATGTTTTCCCAGTTCCATGGTTTCAAAAGAGTTGCACCTACTCCATATTGTGAACTATCTCAGACTTAATTCAAAACTTCTTGAGTTAAAGGAACGTCTTTGTAATTTCATCAAATGAAACGGTTTAACTCCACACAAGTTCAATCCAAAAAGAACTTTGCGTGTTTTCTAACGTTTCTCCCAAGATGCATCGCCCACCAGTTGGTTAGCGCCCTCTCTCTCAGTACTAGGTGCATGTGAGGGAGTGGAGGAGTAATTTCCACAGTCTGACAGTCTATCACTGCCGCTGTGCTTCCACCATCTAGTTTCTTTAGATCTAGAACATATTTACATCACAAATAGCGAAAGACCACTCTCGGAGTGTTGTCATGCATTCAAAGAGCAACATACAATCTTATAGACAAATATGGTGTTTCATTTCAAAGAATTGTTACCTAATTCAACCCTGTCCTAATTATGGATATTTGCTTAAAGCATGTTTTTGATTTCCAAGGTCTAGGGTTCTTTTTTCCCGTAACTTTACATTTCATATATATAAAAGATAATATACTTAGTTCTGCATATCCATGCATAATGAACCTGCTTGCAAGAAAGCAAAAAACAATTTAAAGAAGTATTTTGATTTATTATTTTAAATGAAGTTATGTACATCTGAACATTATCATTAAGATCATTTTTAAACTAATCACGTTAATTTAATTACGTAAGTAGCACGACTTAGGGAAAATGTTAGGTGATGTCAGAAAATGAAAATAAATGGATCTTATTGAAAGACAATGTATTTAAACTGAATGAAGCAGTCATAAAGCAAATATACAACGTATTGTTCAGCCATGCGATTGCTTTTTCTTACACAAAATGAATTGAAGGTGTTCATACAAAAATGGCCGCCAATAGACTTTATGTCAATTATTATCATTTGATCTCTGACTATTATGATTGGTTTGTGTAATGAGATTTTTGACACTATCAAAATGACGTACATTAACGTACGTAATTAACGTACAATTATCAGTGAAAAATTTAAAATACTTTTTTTTCTTCAAAAAACGTGCTTCTGCGCCTTTATACTTACATAAAACCATGCTTGTTACATTTTATCAAACGATGGATATATCATTTACTGCCAGTTAACCATATTCGTTATTGACACCTTGTTCTAAAGAAAATATGTTTTTTAAAGACATGAATCAACAGACGATAACAATTGTCCAGCAATGTTTTAAACATCTATATCTTAGATTCCTTTGTGGAATCAAATTAAAACTTAAGCATAATTCGAGTAAAAGAGCGTAGCCTCTATATAATGATAGAGGTTGTTGTCTTTTCGGAATGATTAAAGACAATATGAGATTCGGTTTAAGTTCCAAATCCAATTTTCGGTTTCATTCCACAAACCGGTTAAAAACGTTAAAGAACGTTTACTGAGAGCAACCCCTGTTGTGATAACAATGATTTTTCCACAAACACCTGTTGCATTTCCAGTTCCTGGATCAGAACGCCAGTCTAGCCGTGAAATGACACAAAGAAGTCTTCCTACACAGCTGACTTTCGTGACTGTGCTAACACAATCACAAATTCTAAGACTTTTTACTGAAACAGAACCCAATGCAACTCACACGTATTTCAACATCGTCTGAAAGTCCTTTATCAACACCAACATGTGAAATAACATAGAATCCTTTTTCAAGTATAGACTCACATCTAACAGGTCCTGCATTTCAAACGTCTTCGAAATAATCAGGTCATTCTATCAAGATTAGGACAAGAGTTTCTAACAAAGTTTTAAAACTTTATTTCAGCAAAATCTGAACGGTTTGCATTTCAAACTCAACTGCCCGTCATGAAGAACATCAGTCTTTTAATGAAAGAAGATGTATTTCTTGCAAACTCTGAGACACATATTCATTTCCATCACGCAATATCTCACGTCGTCTGTGAAAAACGAGCCTCGTGCTTACATTCTGTGCACGGAATAGACGTTATCTCATGTCTGTGATGTAACTAACGTTTTGCGTTACCCTACCCCCTGTTTATTGGTTGATCGATCATGTTGCAACCAACCTTCACGATAAATCTTTTATCTCATAACGGTCATCTGGCAAAAAGACGCGTCACTTAAAAGAGTATGAAAGAAAAGTCAATTGCCATGTTTATTTTGGATACAACTGAAGACAAGAGAGAGACTAATGATTATCGATCAACCTTTTACAATACTAAATTACTTTCTTGTACGTCAACTCCTCAATATTGACATTAACTTTGCGCGCACCTGTTTCGTCTCGTGAACGGCTCTGACATTCACTTCACATGATATCATACGATAAGAGTATTCGCACTGTAAGGCAATCTAACACTGTAAGGGACACACAGAGAAGTATCTACAGCATGCAAAGATTATCCAATGGCACCCTTCCGTTGTGCTTTTATCCTGACACAAATTAATCAACCATATGTTATGGTCATGTACTAAGAAGAAACAATCCATTATTCTTATAACAAACACTTTCTTTCTCGAAAACCCAGTGTACCACTGAACTAGTCCAAGATCAAATAAGCAACTCTTATACATTAAACATATTTGTAATATAAAAATGCAGGTTCGCATCAGTGGAAGCGATCGATTAAGAAACTTTACGAATTTTCGGCCAACAGTTATTATAAAGGTATAAGTTGTTCTGTTATAAGTTGCTTAGATCAGACTCAGTTTTACTCTGTATAACGAGGTTGGCATCAAAGACAACATGAACCAGACAGCGGCCACATGTAGTCGATCATGCAAAGGAGCGATCTGACACTTTGCTACTCCATGACATGGAGATAGTTTATCTTCTTTGAATGTGGAGAATAGTAGAAGATGACAAATCAAGTTAAGTATCGAACCCCGAGTCAACATTTAAGGTCAGAATATGACTGTTGAAATTTTGAATCACTCTTATCATATCTTTTCCAGTTTCCATATATCACAAATTCACAGGTTGTTCCAATCATAGCGATTGTTGAGATTATCACATTTGTTGTTTTTTTTCTGAATTCTATATTCCATCAAAGATAGTCACTATATAAATAGAGTATGTAATTATATAAAGCATATCCTAATGTCTATACGTGTGGATTATTACATTAACAGAATATAATTTCAAAATATATCGTACATGCAACCACTTAAGATGTAAATCTCAGCGTAGAATACCAGCTTCCAAAGCAACAGTACTATATTCAAAGCCCATAGCAAACAAAGTTTTAGTAAGTTTCTTCATCCAAGTATACAGTTTCACCACACCTAACGCCAATCCTTCTCCTAAAAGCTTCATACGATAAAGCGATGAACAATTATTGACAACGGCCTGATCATATATCTCGATGAATTATAGCAATAACTTGAATGTCATAGCGAACATAGGCTCGCGTTCATGGGTTGCAGTCATAGTAAATATCTAAATATATACTATCATAGGATGCGAAATAATAATTTCTAAACCATTTTAATGGCACTATTACCTCAAGGCTATGGTGACTAATATTTCGAATTTGGATAGATCAGTGAAGTGTCTCGGATCTGTTAGGGCTGTAATCTTTCATGATATCAAAACTGCAATCAATATCTTGTATTAACTATCGATATAACAAAAATTATGTACGATTATTATTTTCGATGTGTAAATTATATTATGTCATGAATACACGTAAGTAAGTTTTTTTGGCATATTTTATGTTTCTTCTGTTTTAAGCGACAGTTATTATGCATTATTTCACCAATCCCCTTACTCCACATGCGGCCAGATATTTGAAGCTCTTCTAACACTTAACTATTCGTATTCCTCGTCATTGAAGTATTTCCGCATTCACAGCGAACAGGTCATTATCTGTTACACTTCGAATTCTGTTCAAGTAATAAGATTCATTTCTCCAATTACAAATGCATTTCTATTTATTTAATGGGAAAATATAATCAAGTAAGTGATGCGTGTTGATACCAGGTTCAACTATTCAAATACTAGAACTAGGAAAGGGGTCAATCAAAACACCAGAAAGCAAGAACAAAGCAAGTTCTAGCAATGCTCTGACACTAACTTTTATCGGAGCTCTGGGAAATGGTGTTTTTGACAGATGCTTCATAGGAAATACATGTTGTCTGTGCCACTCCGCATTCCTTGACTTGAAATTGTAAAATATTGTATTATCCTCGTAGGCCTCCCAAAGAAAAATTCAACCTGCAGTTTCCAACCGCCTCAAGTAACGAGCAAAACATACCCAGAACTATAAACCTAATGGAACAGACTCAACTGTGTACACTGCAAGATGTGTCCAGGTAATGCATTTGACTTGCGTGTGTGTTGCTACAGCCCTGCACTGTAAATGCAAACAGCCTGCCCTTCACGGGTTATGGTCACGCGTCCTCCTCTAAATGCTTGAAAATTCTATAAAAGCCATTGAACGTTAGGAATATTTTTGGTACGGTGAGCTTGTTAAATGTTAAGAAACTTAAAGTATTGTTACATAATTCAAACGTCAACGTATGTCATTCTTAACGTCAAATTGAACTTCAGTAAGGTCAGAAAGTACAAGCAAGATATGATTTGTATTAATTGTATTTCTGCATCAGAATCAAGAGGCAATGAGTAATTCTGAAAGCGGCAAATACTAGTCATAACTAGCTTCTTGTTGAAACATTGCTTGATAATTTAAGCATTCTAAAATTCTGCCCAGTTTCCATAATTACTGATTCTATAACATGAAAATGGCAAAAGTCGGATAACAAGTAAAATGATGGTTTCCGGAAAAAGGATATCTTATATGGTAGGTCTTTCGAATTCCAACGTATCTCCATTGTGGAAATGAAAAGATCGCAAAATGTTGGCAAGACACTGTATGTCTCTGGCCATTACCGCAGATAGAAAATCGAGAGTATGGAAGAAGAAATCAAGTGAGGGTTAAAGTACCCACCAGTGGTCAAACTGACAATAGGTATATCGTCTATTGGCTTTGTTTGTGCTTCTCTTGTAAGTAGATGTTGAAATATTCTGTTGCCACAACATTAAAGTTAATGTAAAAGAAAACATTTCTTTTGTGGTAAACTAGGTTAAGTATGACGTCCCTTTTTTATGTCGTGTTCACAATGAACACTGTTTTGAATCTGATAGGTAAATGTCATTTAAAATCAATGTGGGCAGAAAACGACCTGATATAAAAACTTCAAATAATATTCTTTAGAAGATAGGGAAGTCAAGCAGAGAATTAACATAAGATTGTTATTTTCATATGCATGGCGAGTGACCGAAAATCTGAGCAACAATGAATAGTGCCATGTCAAGCGCAGCATTAACTATACCCGATTTTATTCCAAACCCTTTTATAGCTTTATTGATGTTGATGTCTCCAAGCCACAAACACATTATCTCTCGTATGAAGCATTTTCCTGGGGTTTAGCATTTAACTAAACGTGATTTATCAATGATAGGCTGTCAAAAAACCGCAGGATTATTGAAGTATCAATAATTACCATGGGTATGGTCAGATACAGACAGTTCGTTAAAGTATTCATTTAACGATAAATATATGTGGGAAAAAAACGTTCCTTGAATTCATGTAAAAGAAAAGAAATGATAAGGTATTATAATGCATTTGATTAAGATATCATAGTTTACTCGGTTTGTAGTAATTGAATATTTTCTCAAATTCTGGTGCATATGCATATACATACAGCCAGATACGATCTAACTAACCTCTATCTATCTTGATAGAGAGTATCTAACATGTATCTATCTTGTTAGAAAGTTCCTGACACAACTTACTTAGTACGTGACGTGAAGGATGTGTTAGTGATATTCACTCAATGGTATAATGACATTCAATCAAACAAGTTCAACATCATTTTTCAAGCGATTTAATGGCAAAGAATCAATTATATGTAATGCATGATATCCAACTTATCCGACAATATTGCCTCTTGGTGTAGTCGTGCATAGTGACATGGTGATATGTTGCGGGTAACCAGGGTTTCTTTTTGACTAACTACGTAATAGAAGCAAACTTATCAACGCTAGATTAAGAAGGGTAAGAGTTAAGCGCTATCGCTGGAACGTCATGATTTTTTAGATGGCCACGAACTGTACATGACAAAATTACATCTTCGTGTGGGTAACATAAAGCATATCATTGATTTATTATATTCTGTGTTGCATATCCCATACTACGTGACAAATATATGAACGATAAAAGTACATCAGTTTTATGAAATGGAGGGGAATGCAAATATACTCTAGGGAAACATGTGATTCTTGATTTCTTCCCAAGTGTCCAATTAAACATGCCGAGACGAAGATAACATTGCCTTTTATTACCCCAGAGTTGTACTTATCTACGCATTGGCTTGCTTTAGAGTCACAACTTGGGTGTTTAACAGTCGCCTTCAGCTGACCGATTGAAACGTATAAATGTTCTGTTAATTACCTATTTACGCTGTTAATACTGATAGGGGTAAAACGATAAAGGGTACAACATATCGACCACTGCATCGGATAAAGCGGTAACGAACGTCATGAGCATATTGTATCAACATTTAGGTGACTGAGAATGACGTAACGTTGTTACCATATGGGAAAGTACAGATATTTAGCATTGGTGTCAAATGTGACCAAAAGAGTGTCTATTGCCTTTGCCGGTGTATTCGTTGGTGAAACGATATATCAAACCAATTATAAAGGAACCCCTTAAATAGGACCAAACACTTCTGAAGTAAATACATATTTGATTGAATGGATTTATTTTAGCAAGCGCTTTTTCTACTTTAAACATACATCTGTGACCGTTGTCATGCTTGTCTGGAAAAGGCCAAATCAGGGTGAGATCAGTCAAGAAGGAGAAATTACAGAACAATGTACCTGTATAGGCAAACGTCTGCAGAGATTCAATTTGTTAAGAGTTGAGAGATATCTGTCCATTGGGCAACTGCTCTATAGTATCTAGGAGTAAGACTTTGAACACTGAATATGTTCACTTTTTAAGTTCGTAAAATCAAATAGTGATGTTAAGTGTAGACACTGAAGAACAATTTGATAATCAAATAAGCATTGGAAAACTGAAGTGTGCTCAGGTAGAATGACCTACACAGTGATGCGAATAACTTAATAGCTTGTCATATTCGAGACATTTTGAAATTGTGCGTGGTATTTACCAAATTGGCAACGTTGATACTTCAACCAACTGGATAGCTTGGAGGCCTATATGGTTGTCAACTTACGTTAACGTCTTAAGCAATAGCCATGTTATGGCTCTGATGGTGTGAAAATGTAGTAAGAATTTTATCAGAACGCTTCTTAATATAGTCAATTAAAATCAACACTTTCATGACACATATCACTCTTCATTGAATTGTTGATACAAGTGAACAAATGAGCAGTAGGACCACGACTTAAGAAAATGAAGTAAGTACAAGTTCAGTTAATCGTTAATCATGCCAACATACCACGCTTCAACAAAAACACTTATTTAGAGATTTAGTTGTCTTTTCTTGATAAACGGGATGATGAGCCCTTAATTTTCTGAATTCAAGTAGGATATTTCTGATCTTCAATATATTACAAACTAAAGAACAAAAGATATAAGAGATAAAATATATATCGGTTTATGAATATACTTACAGTTTCGTCATGTTGCTCGGCAAGTTTTCCGGAATTTCCGTAATATTTTCTCCTTTACATGTCACACTTTCCACATTGTCCGCCACCGGCCAGCAAAGGTTGTCATCAGCGATTATTAGTCCGAATAATTGGATTATCAGTGCTAGCCACTGCATTCTGGAGATATTCTTGATGTATCTATTAGTTATTGAATCGTGATCTTCACTTTCATCAGCAGTCACAAACGATGTCACTGTAATCCTGAGTTATTGATGCTAAGAACGCATTCAAGAATTATTCCATTACTGTAAATCGGATAGTAGCTAAAAATAATAATGTGAAGAAAACGAGTAAAGAAAGATTTCAAGGCGTTCAACCGGCGAAAAAATGAATGTTCGACGAACTTATTCAAATAGAATTTCTGTCTACAATAAATCTTTTAAAGAAATAGTTTTCACCTTTGTAACAAACACAAATGTTACAAGTCAGTAAACTTCTTCAACAAGTTAAAACTTTGTTGCACAATATTTCAATGTTTCTTGGAAGCTGCTAGGGAAATAAAAACTATATCGCTATACCTTCTTCTATATCAATTACACATCCATGGTGGAATGACAAATTCCGACGTTATTCCCTATCCGTTCAGCACACAGATGCAATTTGACTGGCAGTCACAGCCATACCGAATGAGTGTCGTCTGCTTCTGAATGCCTGACGTGTCACGTGATCTATACCGATTCTACGCATGCGTACGTATAGAAATTGTAAACTTCCGGATACTGAGACGGCGTTAATGGAACTTGATGATTTGATTTTTGTCTGCATATTTTGCTCGACCGCGTAATTTCAAGATGAATTATTTAATGTCACGCATTTTATTTGTCTGCTGTATTTATTCATATATTCAGTCGACGCATGGACACGTGCGATTTGTGTGCCCAAGGCCTCAAACTTCGGCTTCTGACATTTCTGAGAAGGTATTTTTGTGTCTTATTTGTTCATATATTAATTAAATTTAGAAACAATTGTTTATTCTTGAATGACTTTAGAAACCGTGTTTATCAAGGAAATCGATCACTCGAAAGAATAAAGTGTTTGACATTTTGTCTTATTATAGATAATATCAGATTATTATCAGAATATTAAAAGGTACTTTTACCTGATGGCATATTTGCATCTTATTTTAAAAGGAAATTTCATTTCTGATTTCTGCAAGATTATCAGTGAAATATTTTAAAAGTGAATCTCTTTTTGAAATGATTATGCATAGAAAACATAGATAAGACATTGGTAGATATATAAACACACGAATGTATGTATATTTTATTGTATAATCTTTATACAATGCTCTCTTTCTTTTAAAAATAATATTTGATTATCTCAATTTTCTTTATTATATTATAAGTCACAAACAATTAAGTATTTTGTATATTATCATTTACCAAAAAATACATTACACACGACATTTTGGTTACACTTGGAAATCGTCAGTATAGCAAATCATCGAGTATTCTCCATAAAAATAAGTATTTTTAGTATGTACTAAGTGAAACTTTATGCAAGCACTAATTAAAAGTCTCATATACCATAATGTGAAAATAAATAGATATATAGGATAGGAAATAAATTGCAAGTGATAAAAGAAGATGATGTCATGATGTTATGAATGAACACGTGTTCATACTTACATTTATCTTCCGAACGCATCGGGCGAGATATGCATTTACGAGAAATTCATATTCACCCTTGCGACAACTCGAGGGCAAAGTTGTGACAGGAAGTAGCCTGATTATTGAGCTATGGTGTAGGCCAATCAAAAGCGAGGATATGTTTCAATTGAACACACTAAACTGTAATACAACGATGCGATTTCTAAATAGAAACTGAGAGATACAGCCTTATTCTATGCAGTATTTTGGTGACCTATAGATATTCACGTATCATTTTTATGACTGTTATCACAACGTAACTTAGGGATTAATTAGAAATTAAATTTAGCTTCGAGTTCGAGATGGACTGACGCAAGGGACGTTACTCTGTTTGTCCTACAGGGGGCGCTGATAGAGTCACAACTTTGCCGTTGAGTTGTCACAAGGGTGAATATGAATTTCTTGTAAATGCATATCTCGCCCGATGCGTGCGGAAGATGACTTACATTCAGTCTCACGTCTGTGATCACAGTTTGCTTCTGTTTGAAATCTGCAAGCTTCTGCAACAAATATCAATGAATGGTAATCACCCTATAATATAGGTAGTTTCACATTAGTTTCTATTTTTTCATTAAGTATCAGTCTCTTATATAAAAGTCTCAAATGAAGTGACACAATTGGACTATGCTTTATTGATCAATAAATCTTCAAACAAGTGCCAAGCGAGTTATTTTCTGCTAAAAAATGTGTAATTATGTTTTGAATGCCTGTATCAGTTATCAAGACAACCTAAACACAGTTCCACTTCAGTAGTCTTTATTTTTCGATCTTCATTCACACCACTTTGATAAGTGCTCACCAACATCAATATTTCAAGCGCCCTTGGCGCTTATTAGGTCGAATACGGTTTACAAGCATTGTCCAAATGAATGTAAGTCATCAGTGAATACTGTGAAATGTAGAACAGCCACATATGCCAGATCATTGTTACCTGATACAATAAAACTATGGAAATCTTAAACTCCTGATAAAAAAAAAAGAGAAACAGGATTGGCAAACAAGCAAATAATGCTTATATTAATGCCACTCCCTTCAAACAGTATCCTGCTACATCAGCGTATATGTCTCCCTATCCCATGATATCCTTCTATCATATTCAGCCGTATCGCTTTATACAGCAAGCCCATCAAATGATGCCCTTTCAGCGATAGCAGCAAACTGGTTTTTGGGCTTCCTTCTGCGTGCTCACCGCGTTATTCAGATTAACCCATGGATTTTGAAAATATACAACATAGCAATTAAAGGCTCAGACTCATATTTTAATAAGATGATATAAACGTAAGGAGAGTCCGTCAAGGCAAAATCTCAAATTAAATATTAAATAGTTTTAAGTGAAATCTTAAAATCTCTTAGATGTTACTATATAATGATGTACTGACTTCAGCAGTTTTACGTTAACATGTTTTGATGGGCCTTGGTGGTCATATAGAATTGAAGACAATTCAAGCCCTTCTTTGAAGAAAAATACAATCAAGACAGTGCTACAGGGATGTGCATGGCTCACATTTAAAGACCAAACTAAATAATTGCAATCTATTCAATTATATCATTAAATTGATTTGAAAATCTCTTAAGCACATTTTACAGTTAGGATTTAATAAAACATAAACATTATGAAGACATAGATAATTTGACATGCTACAGTTGCAACATGTATAGTAAGCACATTTTAAGCTCATCTTGACCAGTGAGGATTAGAAATTGTAGATGTTGTGGCCTGTGGCCCCTACTAAGGGGGAAACCACATTAGACACACCCTAAAAAGCAAAATCAAATGTAAAGCCTGATGAGCTACAGAGCAAATGGCTCTATTTTTGCATAATTACTGCCAAACAGATAAAATGGTATAATGCATTATTTAAGAAATCAATTTCCACAACTTTTAAAACCTGTTTGAAGCTTTGTATGTTTAACTTGTACAACTTTCAAAGCTTGCCTTTTCACACTTCTTTTCAAAGTTAAATTATCCCCAAACCACTTTCTGAAAATTATGTTAAAATATTGATTGAAAACTGGACAAGTTCCTAAAAAAAAATTCAAGAACTAATTTAGTTTTAAAAATCTGCGATGATAATGTCAGTTTTAAAGACAACTTCTTTGAGAGGCTTTTAGACTATCCATAATAACTTGTTCTTCTTAGTTTTAATGATGTTGTATTACCGCAGGACTTGTGTTTATAAAGCCATAATTTTAGCTTCTTTGGTTCATATTTATTAAATTTGTTCAAATATTAAGTTAAGATTTTTATAAAACGTTGGGTTATGAAGACATAGATAATCTGACATACCTCGGTTGCAAAACGTATAGAAAACGGTTGCTGTTGGCACATGGACATCATGAGAAAATTTAAAAAATGTCAAAATGTTTGCATCTTTTTAGTTAAACATGCTTGAAATAATCATACGGAGCTAGTATATTAACGTATTGTGTCTAATAAACACCGGGTCTCCAATAAGCGCCAGGCCTCTAATAAGTGCCAGGGGTCATTGGTAGTTGAGAAAATAAGCGCCAGCCCTCATATAAGCGCCTGGTCTCTTAAAACCTAACCATTAGATAAATACTCCCTCAGTAAACATTTTACAGGAATTCCTTGTAAAAGACGGCTTTAAACTAACTTCAATTTTCTAAGAAAAGAAATAAGTGCCGGGTCTCTAATAAGTACCGGGGGTGAAGGGGTGCTGAAAAAATAAGCGCCCGGGTCCTTATTAGAGGAAATACGGTACGCCCTGTTTGTAATCAATGAACTAACTTGTATTAATGCATATGTTAACGATATCTTGGATCACATTTATGTTCATAAGAACTTTATCTAGACACTGGCCGTCTTTGATTGACATAAATTGGCAGTATAACAAATAAATGTGACATTATTTACCGGTCTTGTAAAGTAGAAGATGTATACCGTAATAGCGCCCTGTTGCTGTGAACATAGCAAACCGTAACTGCCACTAGCACACATCCTCAAGCAGTAGCATATTACAGGGTGTGATACATATAAATAATGTATTGGCAATTTAAAAAACACTTTGAGGTGCTTCATAGATAAACTTACAAAAAGGTTTAAGTGAGAAACTCAGCAAATGTGGATAATTGTTATATGGCATTAAAGGGACAGTAGCACTTTTTTTGAAAATTTATGTTTTAAAATTTAAACTGATAATTGTACGTTAATGCTAAACGAATTATTTTGATAGTGTCAAAATGTTCATTACACAAACGAATCAACCACAGTCAGGGGACAAACCATAAAGATCACATAAAGTCCATTGGGGGCCATTTTTGTATGAACACCTTTGATAAATTTTTTGTAAGAAAAAGGAATCACATGGCTGAACTTTACATTATATGTTTTATTCATTACTACTTCATTTAGATTGTGTACAATGTCTTTCAATTGGAACCATCAATTTTCATTTTACTGACATCAACTAATATTCCCCCTAAACATGCTACTGCCCCTTTAAGGTTTGTAATAAAGCCAAATAGCAGAAGCAAAAAGTGGCTTCTTCCTATAAATTTGACTCTTCAAATTGATTTGACACAACTCAATTTTTACAGCTTAAGTGTGGAAGAATGTCTATGACTTTCATCCTAAGAAATGTTTTCCAGTCAAAGTGTCTCTTTAAATTGTTACCTGCAAATAATTTTTATATCATTTAACAATTATATCATTAAACACTTAAAAATACTTGTCAATTCGTAAGAAATAGTGATTGACTGTGTGTCAAAACAAATATCGCATTTCAAACTCATTAGTGATTAATAGTAATTGTGAAGGTAAAGTTCATGTTTGTTCATCATGTCAAATTTAAGACGGTTAAAACTTTATGTCCAACAGTTATCTAAGGCTAAAAGATAATTTGCAAATTGTTCTCTGGTGAATTGAAGGTTGTTATTTGTTGATCACAAATTTTACATTAAAACTAAGACATCACACATCACACATCATACTTTCATTAAAAAAAAATTTCTTTTAAAGTTGAAAATTGCCTTTTCTTAATCTATTGTCTAATTATATACGGATACAAAATTCAGTTGTTTGGATTGAATAGGCATTTTTATGTTTCTAATTTTTGATTTTATTTCTTTGATGAGAAATACTTTCTTGTGGGATTGTCAATTCTTTGAAAATTGAAGACTTAATATGAGCCACATATTGGACTAGAGAATTCAAAAGCTAAATTAAAATCAGTTTTGAGATTGTACATTGCAAATAACAAAAATATTTAGTTCAGATTTGGATTATTAAGATTGAAAGTTAATGCGCTATGTATTGTGCAAACTTGACAGAAACTTAAGAACCAGTCCTAATTGTTGTGTAGGTGTAGACAAATGTCATTATAGTGTTGTCTTAAAAAAAAACTTGGGTTCAATCGGTCTGTGCTAAAGGGGACAGCTTTAAAGCTATTATAAAACTAATTTGGCAGGGAATGTTAACGACTCTGTCTTTGGTTTGAGGATTTATATGACGTTATTCAGTCTCTTTATCATGCATTTGTTCAAGATAAGAGGAAATCAAGCTTGTATGATATACTGCACAAAAGAAGTTAAGAAACATTCACAAAGTATTTATCATTTGTACCAGCTTTAAATGTTTATAGCTTGTAAGACAATTATTTGTTCATACCCATTGCATTCCTCGAATGGAACTACAGATTTTTAAAATTCAAAGATTTGTTTGAAAACTTGATTAATTTTGGAATTGTTTATCACCTTTTTCTTGAGGAAATGACTTTATCAATCTATTCATCATTAAAAAAAAAGCAATAAAGTCACCTTAGACAAAATGGCATCGTTTTGAACCTGAACTATCTAACATCCTGTGACTTTAATATCTGACCCCTGCTTTGTTTATTAACTGACAACAAAGCTTCGTACAGAAACTGCATCACGCTCAGTACTTAATTAAAATATGTTGGTGACTGTGAGGTGTAGTGTTTATTTATTGATAAACTTAACTTTGACTATGAGCTAAATCTGATCAAGAAAGACATTTTCAGTTTCAAATTGTTTTTTGACTACACACTGCCACGTATCAACAGTTTCATTTTAGGTAATTCTTGTATAACACTGTTGTGGTAAGAACATCAAACCTATGTACAGGTTCATTCTTGTAAAATCTCTTCTATCTGATTGTCACTTTCTATTTGCCTGAAAAAGTTATTGTAGGGAATCCATCGTCCATTTGATTATTGGACGAAAGTACCCCATACATGTCCAACCGTACTGTATTTGACCTAATAAGACTAATGAGCGCCCACCAAAGGGTTTTGTAGTTTACTTTTAGGTCTTATAACCGCTGATGTACCAATGGTACTATAATAATAAATTCACTTTGTGTCATGAGGAATTAAAGGATAAATTAGCGCCAATAAGTGTTAATCTCGACTCAATAATGTATAGGTTTGTTTTGAATGACAACCTAAACACAGTTCCATTTCAGTAGTCTTAATTTTTTTATCCTCATTCACACCACCTTAACAAGCTCACCCAAGGCATTGTTTTATTAGGTCAAATACGGTATTTAAATTTCCTGATGAGTGTAACATCTTACTCTTGAAAATGTTTATTGATGAAAATATCTCTTGCAGTTGCCAGACAAGCCTCTGAACGGTCCATGTGGTCAGGGAGAGGATATGAACTTTGATCATGAATACATTGAACTGTCACCTGGCATCTTCACAGTGGTGTTTGAAGAAACCGTGTATCATAAAGGTGAGTTTTAACCTTTAACATGCAGCCCAAGAATGTCAGTCAAAACACATGAGGATGACTTGGGTGTGGTAGAGATAAAGGGATAGGATGGGTGGTTTGGGGATGGGGTTAAAGTACAACTGAGCATCCAAACCACGCTCTTCTACCATGTAAAGACATACACTTAAATCTTTCATGTCTTTCTCCCTGCCACTTAAGTAATACAGTTGACGAAAGTTGTATATTCAAGTTATTTTCCTGGCTTAAATTTTGTGCATAGTATGCAATATGATATCAACTGTCATGTTTATTGAGGTCTTGAGTTTGGGTGTTGGGTGACATGATCAGGGAGAAACATAAGAGTTGGGTTTTTTAAATGTCTACCAATATCTTACTTTTGGGTTTTCTGTGGCTTGTCACTTCATCATGCATTTTACAAATTACCGGTAATATGAATTCCAATGTGTTATAAAAAAATCCCATTTCAGAAAAAAAATTAGACTTGAAAACAAGTCAAATTTATCATGAAGGGGATACCTCTGTGGTCTAATGGTACAGTCTTTGACATTGGTTTGCCTTTGCTTTATACTTTTGCTTCTATTAACTATCAACAATTTTGGAGATGTAGCACCATGATATGTGCCAATAGAAACAGAAAATAATTTTGTATGAGTTTGTATGTAGGTTTTACTATCAGTTGAAATCTGACATGGAATTATTTTTAGTTTCATACTATGGTAGAACATAAGGATGGGTCTCCTTCCTCATTTCTGTATTGCAATACAGGAAAACTATACAGGAAAGTGTATTGCAATATATTGGTACTTCTTTAAATCAAGAATGTGCATGCTATCTTGTCTAAATATGAGCGTTATGAACGATCGTCATCACTTCTCAGCTATCAGCTCTGAGCTGTTTTGGAAAGGTATATTTTTCCAATCACTGTCTATGATATGTTTACATATTTGAGCAATTTCATAACACAATTCACACTTTGTAAAGAACTTTGTGTCAATCATGTTTTTTCCAGGGTTTCTTTTGTGCAATTTTTGATGGAAATAGCACGTTTTAAAACATTCAATATATTGGATATTTTCAGAAGAGTGTATTGATTTGTATCACATTGTTCCTGTATTGCAATATACCGATATATCGATAATACTGCGCATCCTTAGTAGAACATCTCTATTGTTAAACCTCCTGAGAGGCTGTAACTAGAAATGAAGTACCGTATTTCCTCTAATACAACCCGGGCCTCGAATATAACCCGGGGGGTAAGGGGGTGCTGACATTAATACAACCCGGGTCTCGAATAGAACCCGGGGTCTCGAATAGAACCCGGGTCTAACATAAATACTGGTATAATATGTCGATAGTATGTACTTCACGGAAACCGTATATTGCAGGGATTAATACGGATTTTGATAAAAGAATGAATATCAACAGAAATGCCACGAGATATGTAGAACTAGATCAATAATTTTCCATGAAAACGCCATTCCTAGAAGATTTTGAAACGTCAATTCAGACCTGAAGAAATACAACCCGGCCTCCATTATAACCCGGGCCTCGAATAGAACCCGGGGGGTAAGGGGGTACTGAACGAAATAGAACCCCGGGGTTGTATTCGAGGAAATACGGTAACCTCGTAATGATTAGAGATATCCTGAGAAAGGTTTATGATAAAAAAAAAAAAACTTATGTTAGCAGTAAAATTAAAATGATGATATTTATTGGCATTTTATGGAAGTTTTCAAACCTTTTTGCATTGAGAATTTTTAGAAATGGTTGAGATTTAAGAGCAGATTTATGAAAGCTTGCATCATTTCTTTATCATGTTCATGTCATTAAAACTACTAGAAAGATGTTTTTAATACCATAATTTTTCCATAAATTCAAGATTTTCAAAAAATGTCTGTGGTTGAACTTTTTTTCACTTTCATCATTCATCTGGCACTAGGCAGTATGGTTGAAATGTTAGATATCAAGAACAAATCATACAAGCTATGAAGATTATACTTTTTTCTGCATACAAACTTATGAAAGAAAATTAATATTAATTCAATGAAATATTCTACTCCAGTGTCAATACCGAAGAAATTCAAATATTAAAATTTGTTTTTCTTCAATTTTTATTTTGGTCAATTTCTAATATAATTTTAGCAATAAAAGCAGAATTCAAGAAGTTGAATTGCACAAAAGTAAAAAAATTGGTTTTTCAAGATGTTTCATTAAGTTACAATCAATTTAGGTTTACTGTTAAGATAATGCATGAGTGTGTTGTTTCTCCTACTTCTGTTTCAATAAAGTCATGGAAAAATCCAGCTTAGCTGAGCTAACTCATATCTAACCATCTATCATGTCAGATCGATTTTACCAGGTCAAAATATATTTTCCATATTTTCTTGAAATTTTGAACTCAACACTTGAAAAAAGAAATTTGCAATCAATTTCTTTTTTTCATAAGCGTTTAACTTTTCATTTCTCTTTCATTCAGTAGAAATGAAGAAGAGAAGAAAGATGTAATAGCCTATTTCCTCTGTATAAAGGCCTTTAATGAATTTTTTCACATCCACAAAATGAAGCTAAGACATCATTTATGGATGTTCATTTTCAGTGCAAAAAAGTATATATTTACAAAGAATTTATTTTTTTTAATTTGAAAAAAAAACCAAATGAGAAACAAGAAATGTTCCAGAGGCCGTAATGAAAGAGTTAACCAATATGTTAGTGAATGGAGTCCATGATTAAATTACATGCCATTCATTGTCTTTTCTTAGCAAATTAGTTGTAATTTGATTTTTGTTTCATCAATGAGAGATAGATTAGTCTAGATATAGATATGTTAGGTATTAACAAGTACAGACTTCTGATGCAGGAAGGAATTGGTAAATGTCACAAATGAAATTATGCCACAAAGTTTGAATGAATCAAGTAATTGATATAGTAGTGTAGTAATTTCACAAAGATCTCATTTTGATGCTTTTAATATGTCTTATGATTGAGCTCATCACGCTCAAATTTGTCCAGCTCCATAACTTTGTCTGGAGTCCTTGATAGCACTGAATCCAGACTTGCTGAATGAGACCAGTAATATCAGGACCCAGATTTCAATATTAAGAAAAGGGTTTTCACAATTGTAAAAGAATAAACATTGATAACTATGACTTGATCATCACAAGGGCAGATACAGGATTTTGGTTTGGGATGGATGCGCCCTATTGGTCACAAGTACACCTATATATATGAAAAAACCTTGTAACTTTTGTCATGTTTGACAAAAACAACTCTCAATGTTTACTATGTTTGAACTCTATTGCATCCCATCTTCCTAACAAAGCCCTCTACAAAACTACATTGGACTAAAAAAAAGATGGCGGGCTTTCTGTCAAAGTCCGTCAACTGAAATATTTGTAAAGAGAGAGTAGCGCCTGTAAAGTGCTGATCGATATATTTTACCTTACTTTATGTTAAATCAATCAGTGCAATTATTGTAACACCATAAACAATCGAGGAAATAATTGGTTGAAAAGATTTGACGAACTTGATCTAGGTCAACTTACACTGGCAGAAAAAAGGGTCCTTATATGGCTTTAGCAAGGGAGATAACTATAGGTAACGAATTATCGTCTGTGAGGATGCAGTTTGCAAACCGGAAAAGTCAAGGTTTGAAAGCAAGGTTTTGATGAGTCAGCTCCGCCACTGGCGTTGTAATCGTAGGAAGATGTTCGCACCCCTGCTCCCAACCACCCAAAATTTCCAGAAACCTGATATCTTTTTACTCTTCACTCACAGTGACTGACACTACATGTGACATTACCAACATTTTGAGTGTTTAAAGTTTAAAGTTTATTTAGGCAATGACAATGATCCCCAGATGACAATTGTCAACCGTCATATTTATTACATAAACTGGTTGTCCATGTCATGAACTTTGCTGAGATCAAAGTGCCCTGCTTTAGCTACTTATATTATCCATGAAAGCTGTCAAGATAAATAACAGCATTATTTGGAGAGCAATAATGTCATTTCTTTGGCAGACCATCTAGAGACAATTGCTTTTCATTTGTATCTTCTCTGATTGAAGATAGCTGTCACATTAGTGTTAACCTTTAGGTTATTTTTGCAGTTGATTTGAAGTTGACAGAATAGAAAAGCATCAAGGAGTATTAGTATGTAAGGTGCACATTGATTGTTTCATGTACATTTAATCAATATATACCGGTAGTTGATATCTGCCTTTTTGACAAATTCCATGTTTATCTCATATCATTTGTTAGAAAGTTTATATTTTCACAAGTTTTGCAGGAATATTTATATGAAAATCTATATAACTTATAACTTATGGTATATTTATTTGTAAAAAATTGACAGACATTTTAATTGTTATATACAGTAGAACTCGGATATAACGAACTCCAAGGGACCACAGAATTTAGTTCGCTATATCCGGTGTTCGCTATACGCATATAATTTTAATGATATTATATAGGAACGGGACTTGAAAATTTGTTCGCTATATCCGTGTTCGCTATATCCGTGTTCTATTGTAATTAAAGCCTTGTATTTTTGCCAGAAATGGCAATTTTCAAGTTTTAATAGTGGTTTTTGGATGAGCCAATTGACTCAGTAACAGTGAGACATCTTTAGAGAATTAGTGAAGCTAGGTCATTGTCTCATTACATCATAGTAGTCATAATATGTTGTTTTAACTGTACTCAATGAAATAACAAGATATCCCTACTGAAGACTGATGGCAGGTCTATTCCACTGATAGAATATACTATTTCACTACCAATCATATGATAAAAGATCAAAATGCATAACAATGTAACAAAAGGTGTCAAACAATTTGTACATTGTCAATAACTAAGGTGCATAATAGCTGCTCAATTGTCCAATGGGATTAACGTTGTTAATGGTAGTCATGAGTTAAAGTGACGATGTGTCATTCAGGGAATCGTTGCCCGAAATATTCATGTCCTTGGCTTGAAAATGTTTTGTTTCCTAAGTCCCACAGTGGGAGATATGGAATGACTAGGAATCTAGAAGTGTAGAAGTAATCTGGTGTAAATGTACTCTCGGGACGTTTGTTAGTGTACACATTGTAATGTATTGAATACCACCAAGTATCATGCCTGTGATAGATGTACTTTAAGTCATTCAATGCTATTTAGTTTCTTTGTTCTTATTTATCAACTAGATTATTGAATTTGTGTAATTGTTTACACACTTTTGTATTATTTTGAATCATGGAGGTGTAGCAGTACAACTGGTATAAACAATATATTTTTCTCAATAGAAAGGGATTGAAAAACAGGCAAGCAGCCTATCTGAATACCTCTCAAGAAGAAAAACTGATATCTACCAAATATGGACAATATCTATGAATGACAACTTCTTTATTCATGAGTGCCACGTATCAAAATGACGCACTCTATGATTAAAGAAGTTTGTCATCAATAAATATTGTCCTTATTTGACTTTCAACTTCTAAAAATGCCACTTTAAGAAGCAGTTTATAAAATAGATTGTTAACCTAGCCTGTCCTGAAAATTTATTGCCAATTCTTTAGGGAAAATAAACAAAAAATTGAAATTGAATTTGAAAGTAAGCAATCTTGACCAAAAATTAACCATTCAGACCTGACAAAAAAAGTCAGTCAAGGACTTGCTACTTGGACTATATTTTAAACACTGAAAGAAGTGATATCTACTATATAAAGACACTTTCATGAGCTTGCAAAATGCCATTTTTTCCTTGGATCTAAATATCTATTTACAAAAATGGTGAATAAATGTTTTGTTTGTTCTGAGTGAAGTGATGAGGTGTGGGAATGGGAATGATAAGGACTAACCAAGTGTAGAGATAATCAGGTGTAATTGCTCTCGGAGGATCCTTGGTATTGTTCTCCGGTGGACTCGGTGGAAGGGGCTTTGCATCAGTTAGCATAGTGTGGTTAACGGTCAGATTTATCATTCTTTAGTAAGCAAACTTGGATAGGGAGAAACTTTGAATTTTGGTTCCGGAGAAGGACTTTGCTTTGCATCAATTAGCATAATGTGAATGGTAGTTCAACAGCTGTATAAGTAGATTTGTTATCCTTTTAGCCAGCACACTTGAATAGATAGGAATTAAAATACTGTAAGACCTTGCTCAAATTTTGTATGAATGTCCATCAGGATTGTCTAGATTTTCCTCTTGGGTTTTTAGCTCACCTTTACAAAGTAAATGTGAGCTTATGTCATGGCGCTTCGTCCGTCGTCCGTCTGTCCGTCCGTCCGTCCGTCTGTCCGTCCGTCCGTAAACTTTCACGAAAAAGACTACTCCTCCTAAACGAATTCAGATATCATTCTGAAATTGTATTATGTTATACCCATGGTGATTCCCCACAGAAAGGTAGACGTTTCAGTTTTGAGAATCCAAGATGGCCGCCATGACAGCCATATTGAATTTTCAATTAGATTTCATGAAAAAGACTACTCCTTCTAAACGAATACAGATATCATTCTGAAATTGTAGTATGTTATACCCATGGTGATTCCTCACAGAAAGGTAGACGTTTCAGTTTTGAGAATCCAAGATGGCCGCCATGACAGCCATATTGAATTTTCAATTAGATTTAATGAAAAAGACTACTCCTTCTAAACGAATACAGATATCATTCTGAAATTGTAGTATGTTATACCCATGGTGATCCTCACAGAAAGGTAGACGTTTCAGTTTTGAGAATCCAATATGGCCGCCATGGCAGCCATATTGAATTTTCAATTAGATTTCATGACAAAGACTATTTCTCCTAAACCAATCTAGATATCATTTTTATATTGTAGTATGTTATACCTATAGTGATTCAGCACAGAAAGGTAGATGTTTCAGTTTTGAGAATCCAAGATGGCCGCAATAGCAGCCATATTGACTTTTCAGCTGCAGATGACACATCATTATTATTAAATTTTAAGCTTTCATCAAGTGATCACTGGCACCATATAAATTCTCTAATTTGAACTTACTAATCATAATATTATCTTAAATATGGAATATTTAAGATTGTCGTGCAAGTTGTTCTATATTTTTAAGTGTTTCTAAACAGCATTAAGATGAAAGACAAACATAATTGATTAATTTGTTTAAAATCTTTATGGTAACTAGCTGCAAAAACCAAATCACATTAAACATGTTAAATTTTAAACAATGGTATCTCCCTTTTACCTTTAAATACCACACATAAGGGGTCAACCAGAGTTCAGATATTCCACTATGCTGTCTAATACACATCCCAAGGCAGGCTGCTAGCATCACAGTGTCAGCTGCTAGTCTGTTGCATAATCAACCTGACCCAATTGATATGGTAGAGCATTATGCTATATGGCCACAGCCCATGTGTATACAATAAAAGTTGTGGACTTGTATTCTCATGACAGTGATATGTTCTTTCTAAGAATAACAACTTACACAAAACTTGTCTACAATAAGCTTTGTGTTTAGCAATCTACATGATAAGTTGATGTGGAATAAATATGCAGATGAAAATCGAAAAGTGTTTAGTAAGAAAAGTAAGGAAATTTGATTTGTCATATATCTCTGTTTATTTGACAATGCAAAAATGTTTACCATTATAGTACTGTATGAGTGTTAAATAAATTGATACTTTAATGAAAGACATCTCATGGTCACTTGACATGTAAATATTATGTGAACAAAATAAACGTGTCTTATGCATTGCTGTGTTTATGACTTTCCTCTCAATCAGTCATTCATTTTTCTTGAAAAATCTGTACTTTTGGGATTCTCAATATCCCATGCAGCGTAACCATCAGTGAAATAATCTTGAAATCATATTAATGATTCACTACGAAACAAATGTAAGTGCCCACCATCCTGTAAGTAATGAATGACATTTAAATGGATACACCTAAACCAATCAAGATATCATAATGAAATTAATACGGATGCCCACATACAAGTAGCATTTTGAAGATTAAAGAGTACAAGATGGTCACCAATTCAGCCATAGATAGCTTTTGTCCATCCGTCTGTGCATCCAAAATTTATTTGATTCAGAAACTTCAAATTTGGAAGAGGGTACATGTTAGGAGGCAGTTGATGGATTAAAGAGTAAATTTGTAGTGTGGAATGAAACAAAGAGTTTAAACAGGAAATTGACGTCTCAAGTAAGATCTAACTATTATCAGGACATCTCTTTCATCAATTTGTCTTAATAGCCTTTATGAAAAATAATACCATGTCTTTGGAAGAAAAGTTTGTAAATTGTGAAATCTCATATTAGTATTAGTCATTATTCATTCACATGTATCATTCATTATACCATTGTCTATTATTGTCTGGGGTATATATAAGGCTTACTTGAAAACCTTTTGACCTAAACACTTTACATTTGGTAAGGATGTTACCAATGTGGTGGTGCTATGTCTTTAAGGATACAATTCCAAGGTACCAAACATTTTGAAATTTTCGCCCTGGTGCTTACTATAATCATTTAAACTGTTGACCGCTGGATCGCAAACTAATCCTTGGTAGCTTCAGTGCCATAACCCTTCAGAGCATGGTTTTGAGTCACCATTTTTAGCTCATCTGGCCTGTAAGGCCCGATGGGCTTATGGCATGGCATGTTGTCCGGCGTCCGTCCGTCCATCCGTCCGTCCGTCCGCAAACTTTGTGGAATTTCGACTTCTTCTCCAAAACCATAAGGCCTAGAAAGCTGAAACTTTGTGTACAGACTTCTTGACTAGTGGGGATAATAAATTGTAGCTTTGGTGGCCCTGTGACCCCTAATAAGGGCCACAGGGGCCACGCCCTAAAAACCTATTTTCATCTTCTTCTCCAGAAGCACAAAGCCTAGAAAGCTGAAACTCTGTGTACAGACTCCTTGAGTAGTGAGGATTATAAATTGTAGCTTTGGTGACCCTGTGACCCCTAATAGGGGCCACAGGGACCACACCCTAAAAACCTATTTTCATCTTGTTCTCCAGAAGCACAAGGCCTAGAAAGCTGACACTTTGTGTAGAGACTCCTTGACTAGTAAGGATAATAAATTGTAGCTTTTGTGGCCCTGTAACCCCTAATAAGGGCCACAGGGCCCATGCCCTAAAAACCTATTTTCATCTTTTTCTCCAGAAGCATAAGGCCTAGAAAGCTGGAACTTTGTGGACAGATTCCTTGACAAGTGGGGATTTAAATTTAGCTTTGGTGACCCTGTGACCCCTAAAAAGGGCCACAGGGGCCACGCCCTTAAAACCTATTTTCATCTTCTCCAGAAGCATAAGGCCCAGATGGCTGAAACTTTGTGTACCGACTCCTTGAGTAGTGAGGATTATAAATTGTAGCTTTGGTGACCCTGTGAACCCCAATAAGGGCCACAGGGACCACACCCTAAAAACCTATTTTCATCTTCTTCAGAAGTCAAAGGCCCAGAAGGCTGAAACTTTGTGTACCGACTTCTTGACTAGTGAGGATTCCAAATTGTACTTTTGGTGACCCTGTGGTCCCAAGTAAGGGGGAACAGCATTTGCCACTCTAAAGCTAAATTTATATGAAGCCTGATGAGCTATAGAGCCACTGGCTCTATTTTTTATTCACATAACTATTTATTTAACAGTTAAGCAGCTGAAGTATAATTGTTGTGAATATAACAAATAGTTTTCTGTGAAGTTGTCATCTCAAGTCCAAAGTAACCAGGTACAGGGCTGGCAGACGGGCCTTATATCCTACACTGCTGAAAACATTTGTAGTCATTTATGGTATGTCATAATTGCATATTTGAAAAAGATTTTGCGATCTGGTTTAACAAGCTCAGTATATCAGTATCAATGTCTTCAGTAAATGTACGTTGTGTCATATATCTTATTTGCCACATGTGAAAGACTGAATGGTTATGGCTGTAACTTAGTTACTAAGATGAATGGTGCATTTACCTTCATGATTTGATGATCCAGATTCTCCGTTCTGGATCAGCCTGCACGAGTTTGGCAGGAAGGAGAACGGAAGCATAGTGGATGATCAGCCATCTTGTGTTCTTCTTGACCAGATACCCCACAACAATGGTGCCATTGTCACCAGTCACTGCAAGGTAGGTTCATGATAATAGTAATATGATTGTAATATTTCTTTATTGTCCTCATTTCATAGTAATCTGGAAATTCTTTAAGTGCTCATGGTGCCCTGCAGCCACTATGCAGAACGAGTACAAGTGATGTTCTATCCTTTAATGCTGAGCGCCAGGCAAGGAAGCAACGTCTCCCACCTTTTAACGTCATTTGGCCGGGAATCGAACCCCCGCCTCCCGCTTTAAGAGCAGAGGCTCCACCAACTGAGCTACTTCTCTGTTCAAGATCAGCCTGCAAGAGTAACACTTCATTTCACTTCAAGCATGCATGTGATACTATCTGCTGAATAAGAGAAGTTATATGCTGGTTTTTTTTCAATTTTCTCTCCAACTATTTAACTGGCTTTAAGTGACCTTATACCAGTGTCATTCAAAATAAAATGTTATTTTTGGCATACATTCCAACATCTTAGTTTGCTCTTATCTATTAGCTATAAGAAAATTGCATTGATACCGGAAACCAAAAAGGGAAACCAAATTGAAGTCAAGATACTGCAATTTGTAGGAAATGTTTCTTCCAGAAAATAACCAATTCCTAAGGCACTGAAAATAGAATTAACCAAAGAAAATTTATTTCACACTTATCAAAATTTGGGAGTTTAGAGATCAACAACAGATGATTTTAGATAAATCAAATCAGTTATATCACAGTGTTTGAAATAAGCCTCCAAAAATTGCCTGTCAATAAAGACTCACACATAAGAAAAAATGTGGACCCAATTCTGAAACTGTAGGCATTGCCTAATTAGTACCGATTATTCTTGATGGTTATGAACATTTGGCTAGAAAATATGCAATTTACTTGAGAATAAGAGAAAGTGAGGAACAGTATCATATTAAAAAAAACTGCGACGCTAAGGACCTGAAGATATTCAAAAGTATGGGTTCTTGTGAAGAACTGTTTGTGTTAGCCTATGGGCCATTGCTTATTTCAAACACTTGGTATATGTAACCTCTTTTTTACAAATGCTTTGTCAAATTCATGTTGCAAATACATGTCAGCTCATATCTTGGCACAAATCATTGAATTCATGTGATGGTAGACTTGAATAAGTTCTCATGATGTACACAAATCCTTGATTCTTAAAGTTTTAGCTGTTTTCTCTTCATTTCATGCTGCTTAGAAATTTTTCCAAACATCACACTGTGTTATTCAAAAGTTATGATTTCAATCTATTTTCAATGATGATGTCATTTATTCAAAAATTCAATTGCATACCGTACTTGAAATTGAAAGTTAAAGTTTATCGTATGAAGTAGAAAACCTCTTCCTACAATCATTATCATGTTTCAGTTTATGATGCCATAAATTCGTAAAGGTCAATAGAACCAGCTTTATGTGAAATTTGACGCTTGAATCTCACGTAATTAGTGCTCTAACAAATAACCGTTACTTTTCATATGTTCAGTAGTGATGAAACTTGATATTCTAAAAAATGAATTGCTTTTCAAATTGTTTGTCTGTTATGTCATGAGATAACCTAGCTTATTATAAGGATCCATCTCTCCAGGGCTTCAGTCAAGTCATTTCATGTTGTCACTTTTTCCAGAAGTAACCTTTATGTCAGAATGGCTGACGGCAATGATTTCCCATTCCAGACCTAGTGGAATTTTTATATGAAAAGTTTGACAAAGTTTGACTGATTCTAATTGTAGGATTGCAAACACTTGAGTAGGAAGTGTTTTTAGTACACGTCTCGAATATAAGATTTTAAAGGGGCAGCAGCACGTTTTATATTTTGTACTTTAATGCAATATGTATTATTTTGATAGTGTCAAAAATCTCATTACACAAACCAAACATCCATTGTAAGAGAACAAATTATAAAGATTCACATAAAAAAACAGTGGCGGCCATTTTTATGTGAACACCTTAATTGAATTTTTGTCAGAAAAAGGAATCACGGCTCAACTTTACATTATATATTTAATTTATTACTGCTTCATTTAGTTTAAATACATTGTCTTTCAATTAAAACCTTTTATTTTGATTTCCTGACATCACCTTATGTTCCCCCTAAAAACATACTACTGACCCTTAATATTAAGTTATTATTGAACCTGAATACCATAAGAATATGACATGTTAAACCTTACAAGAAGGGGAAACCCCTATGGAAGACCCCCAGTTAAAAAGACTTATCCGTAAATGAGTTCCTGACACTGTACTTCAGGAATCGGAACTTGTTAAGGAGACTCAGAAGGATTTAGCTAGAGACTGAACAGTCAAGTGTATTGAGTTCTGCCAGTCAATAGTATCCACTGTAAGTACCGGTAGCCTTTTTAGTGATTTTTTCATTTTGGACACTATAACAGTACATTTAATGAGTTGGTGTTTAGCCCAGCTTTGAATATATAAAGCCATTAGCAGCATTTGAAAGTTGGTATCACCCAGGGATGCAGAAATCGGTCTATTTGCCGGACATGTCCGATTGGGAATTCAGTTTGACCGATTGAAAAAGTGACCTGTCGGACATTCAAGGAGTCATTTGACCGATTGAAGATAATCAAAGAATTACTAAACAAACAGATAAACAAGCCTGAGTTGACTAACAAGCAATCAATAAAGGCCGATGAAATGCCCCGCTTGTGGCGGTCATAATTGTAATGAAAACAGGAACCGGTCATCAATGAAACAACTAATCCATTCAAACGACATAATTACCTTGTTATCTTTAATTATTGGATCATCTCAGTGTCATGCATTGAGTAAAACAAGTCACTAAGGCCAAACTTTTTTTAAAAAGACATCAAACAACTTCACATCGTTATTTTACATGCTGTTACTTTTTCCTCCCTCCACTAACTTCACAATTTAAGCTCCATGCATTGACTTTGCAAGCAACACTTCATTAACACAGTGTTGGGAGCTTTCATTACTGCAGGGAGGAGAAAGGAACAGCCGGATTACTGCAGTGATAGGGAAACGAAAACAGGCTGATCTGTTGGCAAGTTTGACAGGTTAAAAAACTTATGCAGTGTGTGTCAAGTAGTTGATATGCATCATAACTTAATAGAATTATATTTAAAACAGCCAAAGTAATTTTATTTTACTCAATGTAATGTATTTTCAGTGTTTTATTTTTGCATTGCATTGCATGCGTTGCTATAAATAGATCTGTACATCGTCTGTTTTCCAGTTAACTTAATATTAGATTCTAAGCACCTGGCATTTGTTTACTGAATAACTGACACTATTGAAACTTGATTATTTAAATTATGAACATATTCATATACCTAGGCCTAAACATCATAGACTTAAATTTAGTCTGTGAAATATTTCCACATGTTCAATCGTGTATTTACTTGAGATAAAGCACCAAAATTTATTACAAAATATCATTATTCGTCGACTTATATGTGGAATGTCCGATTGGCAAAAATTTGAATCTGCATCCCTGGTATCACCCTACCTGTTTCATTTAAAGTTAGTCAATTGGCAATGTCCTGATAAGGCTATTATCAGAAACAGACGAATAGACACACAAGAGAATTATCTGCTCCGGTTAAGCTGTCTGAGACCCGGCCAGTCTGCATCAGATGACCGTCTGCTTCTCCAAGACCGCTGGTCAGAATTAGCAGTACTTTGTTCTGGACAGGACAAATCCTCCTGGCTCTATCCCCTGTCAGAACGGGTTCAGTCGCGAGAATTCAGTTTAGTTTTCTGATTAAGATGGTGTCTGGCTTCATGTTCATAAATCAGTTGAGTCCAAATAGATTTATGTCATCGTCTTGTTTCTTGTTCTTGTTTAGTCTAGTGATTATATATGCTTTATTGCTGTGTTGCCTTGGTCATTTAGCAGCTGACGAATCCAAGACCCTCTTTGGCGTATCCTCAGTGGGAAGGGGTTTTGCAATAATTGATGAAGCAGATTAAGGATTGATATTTATTTAGCGTTCGTCAAGTTCATGATCAAGTTCATGATCAAGTTTTTCAGGAATTCAGTGCAAGAAAACACAGGTCAGTCTGGATTCCTACTAGTTCAATTGTTTTGAGATACTTAGCCTATGTGAATTATGATTGTCAAATTTTTGACACTCTTCTCCTCCAGAGCCAAATATCCCGAAAGCTAAAACCTTGTATACAGGCCCTTTCTGAAATGGGGATTATAGATTTAAAAGTTTGACGAATTTTCTTCCTGGTCATGTTATCAGACATCGTTTCTCAAATAATTCGAATTTATAGATGCTTTTAAGATGCACAATGAGAAAATAGACAACCTTTTGATTGATGAAAAAAGAAGTTAAATTCAGGCAAAGAGGATTTCTCAAAAAAAGATTCTATTTATCATCCAAATCACCCTTTATTAGTTTTTAATGAAAAATTTACAATCTCTGAAAACAAAACTACGCGATTTTATACAATTTGTTGCTGTTATACATTGATAGAGGCACAAAACATCCTTAAATCTCCTAGGAGATATCACTTGATCTCATACAAGCAATATCTCCTGTGGTACCCAGTTTCGATGATAAACTATCCTCTAAGTATGTATGTGTAATAACAACCTTTATAAGCCTTAATAATCACCTGCTCTAAACGGAAGAACTGAAAGACCTTCTTGATCGTATGCTCCACAAAATGGACAAGACTGGCAAATGTCTAATTTCTTGCGTATCTCAAGGGGTTTGAAAGTCACTGGAATCAAATTCATTGGATTGAAACGTCTTTAGTGCTTGCTGATAATGTGTATTGATCTGGTGTTATATGTCTGATGGTGTTATAATAGCGTAGTGATTCAAAGGTTAAAGAGACACAGAGTATGTTGATAGGATCACATAAGTCAAATTTTGAAATCTATGTTATTACATCGGGAACCACTAACTGCTACTGAAAATAACAAGTTAAAGGTCAATCAGTACATTAGAGCGAAAATACGGCCATTCAAAGTCGAGATTTTGATCGAAAACCGGACAATGTGGTGTGCGCAATATTCGCCAAAAGTAATTTTGAAACCATGTCATAAGCTGCAGGAAGATATATTCGATTCGATAGTGTTTATTAAGTTTGTAACTAATAGGTAGATTAATTGGATGCATAATTTCGAATATTAAACGTATTTGAGATGTTTTCTTGATTTTTCCATAAAATCACGCATGTTAGAGATATTATGCATAAATGGATATATTTACAAGTCCAGTGATGAAATATAAACTTCAATCAGCATATTAGATATTTTGTAGCTTATGCTCTGTGTCACTTTAAAGGGTGTGAATTGTCATGCTTTTCATTTCAGTGATTGTGATTGTTCCAGCCAAAGCTTGAAAGTTTCCCTGCAAATCATTTTTGGATTCTTTTAAGCCATGTTAAGGCACCCAAGGTTTTAGTCAAGACACCTATTGAGTCTTTTAGTTTCACCAATTGCAACAATCACAATTAGAAAATCTTCTGTCTAATAATATTGATACTATTCGCTCTAAGTTTGAAAATCCTGTAATGTTCATTGAACTACAGAGTTCATGAGAAATGACTATTTGATACTATAACTAATTTCTAAATCTAAGCAGTTCTTTTGTTGAATCTCAGATTGTTACAGAGATATCTAGAATAATATTTGTAATTTTTAGCTCATCTGGCCTGTAAGGCCCGATGGGCTTATGGCATGGCATGGTGTCCGGCGTCCGTCCGTCCATCCGTCCGTAAACTTTGTGAAATTTGGACTTCTTCTCCAGAAACATGAGGCCTGGAAAGCTAAAAGTTTGTGTACAGACTCCTTGGCTAGTGAGGATTATAAATTGTAGCTTTGCTTGCCCTGTGACCCCTAATAAGGGCCATAGATGCCATGCCCTAAAAACCTATTTTCAGCTTCTTCTCCAGAACCATGAGGCCTAGAAAGCTGAAACTTTGTTTGCAGACTCCTTGACTGGTGAAAATTATAAATTGTAGCTTTGGTGGCCCTGTGACCCCTAATAAGGGCCACAGGGGCCAAGTCCTAAAAACCTATTTTCATTGTCTTTTCCAGAAGCATAAGGCCTAGAAAGCTGTGTACAGATTCCTTGACTAGTGAGAATTATGAATTGTAGCTTTGGTGACCCTGTTGCCCCTAATAAAGGCAACAGGAACGTCCTTCAAATCTATTTTCATCTTCTTCTCCTGAAGTATAAGGCCTAGAAAACGGAAGCTTGTCGCCTATATACTTAATTTTATGATTGGTGCCCCTGTGGCCTCTACAAAGGGGAAATCACATTGGCCACACTCTACAGCATAATTGATGAAGCCTGATGAGCTACAGAGCCAATGGCTCTATTTTTTTTATTTTGTTGTGTCTAAATGACAAGGCAAAGGAGTATTCTGTGATAACATGTAATTGTTGGCAAAAGACTATTCTTTAAAATGTGAAATGTCTTGGCTATTATGGCAGTTCCATTATTTTTTTGAAAATGAATCATAACACCTGAATCTTTACAATACAGTTTCAAGTGTAATTTATATTCTATTGGATTTGAAATACGACAAATGGAACAATTTTTCTGTCATAAATTTGAAATTATTATTCTGTTATGGCTTTCATGTAAGCTTATTTAATTCTAAAACATGATATCATGTTATTTCTAACTTGTTCATATATGACATATTTGCATGATTTATATTGATGTTGCAAGTATTTAGTGTAATAAAACTTACATAAACGATTATTTCTATCATGAATTAAAATTTTCAAACATAAACATATATAAACTGACTTTCATAACTCATTAACAATGTATGTTTCTTTAGTAGGTTGATAGGACATTGAGGAAATATGATCATATGAAATGTTGTGCTCAAAGTTTATTGTAAGTTAATACTTTGACTCTCACAAACCTTTTGAAAAAGTTACTTTAAAGGCACAGTCAACCATAATGGGTGTTAACCCTCAATCAAAGGGTGTCTTCTGAAATGAAGCAGGATTGGCAAACAAACAATTAAGGCTTATGCAAATGCCAATCGTTAACAATAATACAGTTAATATAAGAGGTACGTACACATGAACAGATTACAGAACACATAATATACAGATACAATATTGAAATCATGGTGTTTTAAACTTTACAATGTAACAATTAAGGCTCAATATAATATTTTTATGAGATGATATAACCGTAGGTATATTTCAGCAAGGCAAAAGCACAGGATAGCTCAGTCAGCAAGAGCGCCTGTCTCACATTGCTGAGGTCCCGGTTTCAAATCCCATCCAGGCCAAGGTGTAAAAACCTAGAGTTCACCTCTTTTAGAACTCTATAAGTGTCACCCTGGAGCCCTAGTGTGTGGTGCAACAAAAACTGTGCACTTAAAAGATCCCATGAATATATGTCTGTGGCTGAATGGTGGATATATTAACACGTGCATACGCCAAGCTGTCTGTTATCAGCGTTCAGCAGTGTTGGACAAACTGCTGTGACTATGTGAAAGAATGCCATTGACCAGGGGAAACAACAAGCGCCTTGAGCAACCACGAGTGGATGGATATGCGCGCTATATAAATATTCATATAATAATAATAGCAACTAGGACTGCCGCGGCAGTACTTAGGTCTTCAAGACTTCCTGTTTGACATTCACACACTGTTTGACCTTCACATGACTTTTTGTCTAAGAGGTTAAGAGTAACTAATACATTATCAAAATGACCAAATTCTACTTGATATTCAGTGTTTAAGACTTTTTAGAAAAATTCATCATGGTGGCCAATGTCAGCTATGACATCATTCTTCAGAGAATTTTATTCCTAGAAGCAGAAAAATAGTTGGTTGAAGTATCTGTCACCGTTTTCGAGATACATGTGATTCAATGCTGTAATGTAAAGTTGACTGTTTCAGACCCCTGTATAATGCAATGAAACCTAACACTTGAACTATTGGTATTTTACTGATAAGGTATATCAGTAACAATGTTGGTCTTGTATATACACACACAAACATGTATGTTTTGTTTTGATAGCTTAAGTAGTAATGGAGTAATGAATTTTGAAACTTTATTGAAAACACTGAAATTTGAAGATTTTTAGACCCCTACTCCATGTTGGTCCTTCTAGCTCCTTAACTATCAACATTTTTATGATAAAGTACAACACAGTAAAAGTTGTGCTTGGTATAGCGCATGTGAAAATATAATCAATTTAAAGATATCTTTTTTAATAAAGAAACTGTGGAACTTTGAAATGTGCTAAAAATGAGGATTTTCCAAAAATCGTGATTTTCAAGGACTGATCGTGGACAGAAAACAATTTATCATGACTTGTTGATATTGTTTGCTGTCTACCCATAACATCTGCTTCACAAAACATCAACGATTAAATTTCTATCTGTAACAGTTTTGAAACTAAAATTCTCAAAGTAAAATAACCCTCGAAAATGTAAAAAACGCCAGAAAATGTAAAAAATTTCTTTATGTCCACATATTTCCTTTAATATCAACTTTTATATAATAATGACCTGTACTGAACTTGTTAAACTATCATTGTCGAACAGAATGCATCAAACAGATTTCATTTTTGACATTTCCTTACAGAGTGGTGCCCCTTTGAACGTGACGCAGAAATAAAATTTTTTTTCGAAAGATCGGTTTTGAAAGTGCTGTAGCTCAAAAACCGCTAAAAATAGATGCCTTAAAGGGGAGCATCGATTAAACAGTATTCATTCAGCTTTCCAATGAGCTATAGCATGCGTCTGTATGTATTGCCGTTAGTGAGGAGAAGATTTTCAAAGACGCGTACCGTCAGAACCGCAAAATTTCGCCAAAATTTCAGTTTTTCGAAAATAGAAAAAAATCTATTTATACGGCCGAAAACCGCTATGGGCTTAATCGATGGGGAATGTTGTTGCCCACATTTTGGTGAAAGTTTTATGAAATTATCTCCCTTAGTTACCGAGAAATTGAGGTTTGAAGTTTTTCCTTTAAAGGGAGGTAACTCAAAACCAAAATCGAAATTCAAAAATCTGGCTCGAAGATAATCTAAGTTGGAATACAGGCTACAATCCCTGAAAATTTCAAGAAATTCGGTTGAGTCGTTTGGGCTGTGGAGCGTTCACAAAATCGGTACAAATAATAAAAAATAATAATAATAATCCGGATAATAACAATAGGTCTTCTAGACTTTCGTCTTGAAGACCTAATTAATTTGATAAGGTTAAGTAAAATCTGAAGGTCTCTTAGATATATACAGTAGAACTCGGATATAACAAACTCCAAGGGACCAAAAAATTTAGTTCGCTATATCGGGTGTTCGCTATACGCATATAATTTTAATGATATCATATAGGGACGGGACTTGAAAATTTGTTCGCTATATCCGAATGTTCGCTATATCAGTGTTCTACTGTAATATAATTATGTAGTTACTTTAATGGTTCTACATTTACATGTTGTGATGAGCCAGTGTGGCCATATAAGATTGAAAACATGTTAAACCCTTTTTGAAGACATAAACACTTGTCATATGTCAATAAAATTCGGACAGATGAGGAAGAAATGAAGTGTGTCTTCAGTGTAATATCCACAGCTCTTTGCTGGGGTATAAGAAAGTAAATCTATCTCCGTTGAGATTGCCACAAAGATGAAGACAAGAGTAGATAATTTTACAAATTTCCATAGTGATACTTCTAAATAATATCCTTGCTTAACAGACAGAAACTATTTCCAAGCAAAAGGATCCCAAAAAAACAGAAGAGTGATGTCATGTTTTCAAGATCTCATTGGATGAACACAAATAAGATAGTGAGTTAATGTTAAGTGCTACTTGGACATTGTACAGTGAAGAGTCTGAATAGTTCATACATTCCCAGGGCATGTTGGAAGTGAATTCAAGGTGAATTAATTTTGATTCCCTTGTTCCTTGATTCATCTAAATTGCATATTCATCACTCTCCCATTACGACATCTCGTTGCCTGGGTTGTTTCCTTGCAGAGCAAGTCATTGCATAGTCACTTGCTTCAATCGCTAACAATTGTCAAAGAGTGTTAATTAGTGTCCAGAACAAACTGAGTTCAGCAATCCATGGAGACATAGTGATATCATTATCCATTGGAACTTTCAAATTATGCTTACAGTGCTTTTAGTAGGAATGTTTTACCTGTTAATGTTGCACTGTAAGGCCACCTATTGTTAAAAGCAATCACAAAATTCTTAAAAATTGTGCTGAATGGTTTTTAAATCATTTTAATGATTTTGAGATTATTCAGCAAAATTTCTTTTAAGTTTAAAGTCTTTAAATGTGCAACCCTTTGTTAAGTCAAAAAGAAGTCTTTAAATGACATACATCTTTCAAGAATTTACTGTCACGTTGCAGAACAAGATGAACTGTTACTGTGCACTTCAAACACTTACTAGCTGGGTCAAAAGAAAGATAAATCTCTCATAAATTGCTTTCAGCATTAGGTTTCAATGCTCTAGAGAAAACTGTTAATATGGCATTGTCTTGTTTGGTATTAGTGGCCGTGCCAGTCATAGTCAAATCTCTGTATCATTGTCCTGCAATCCAAACAATCTCGTCCCAAGGGAAGTGTTCAGCCAAGTTGGAGACGGTCTAGGCTTCATGTCTAGAGTACTGTTACGTAGTTGGCAAATAGATACCTGACACTTTATTCTTGTACTGACTTCTATGCTGGTGAGGCTTTCTGAAACCATTCAGTGTTAATTCTTTCTCACACACAGAAAGGTGTTCACACAAAAATGACTGCCAACAGTTTTTGCTTAATAATTTCTTCTTTGACTGAGGATAATCAGCTTGTGTAAGCAGATGATTGGCCATCCAAAGATGATACATCTGGGATAAATTAATATTTTAGTGGAGTTTTTGTATAAATAAAGGAGAAGATCTAGAGAGCTGAAGCATTGTTTACAGACGCCTTAGCAAATTTATGGATTTGTTGACCCTCACCTGTGACTCTTTAATAAGCACTTTAAAGTCCTAAAAACTTATTTTCATCTTCTTCAAAAGCAAGGTTTTAGAAAACTGGAACCTTGTGTACAGAGTCCTTAGCTGATGAGGATTATAATTTATAAACTTTGTAACCATGTGATTCCTCTTCCTCTGGTATATCTCTTAACCATTGTATAATCAGGGAGATAGCATGATGAGCTACAGAGCCAATGGCTCTATTTTTGTACAATTACAAAAAAAAAATTATTATCTTAATTTTATCTCTCAATTATGAACAAAGTTCTTCTTTCTATAATGAGATAACTCTCTTTCTAAGAGTGATTATGTGCCATGTTGCAAATACAATTTCAACTCTATTAACAAAAAGATATTTTAAAGTTGACACATTAGCATCACTTAACTCTTTTTTTCACATCCCAGTTTTATTCATACCAAATGATATCTTTATGAAAACACTTTTAATCATTAAGGTTAATGAAATTTGCGATTATATCTCATCAAAAGGAACGATACATATTAGTTTTTAAAAGTCCTTTTAACATTCAAACCAAATAGGAAGTTTGCACAAAAACATTCTCCTTTATCATAACCTTATTTCATAAATAAACCCCTTGACATGGATACGTTTACCTAGTTGAGATCGACCTTTCGAAACCAGCCTTGAGATATATCTAAAGCACAAATCCTCTTATGTATGCTGAAATACGTACCTGAAGAAAAATAACATACACTTAACAGAATTCTTTTCCTAATGAATGGAGTTTTATATGCCATGTTAGATCAAGGTTGGAATTTATATATCTGCAAGTTTGAAAATTGCAAGACCAAAGCCCTAAGCTGGTACATGCTTCATGCTAAGTATAGATGCTTTGAGTCAGATGTATTACCAGAGAGATGTAGTTTTGACTTGAAGGGATCAAACCTACCCACAGCAACACACTCTGTTTGGATATAAGAAACAAAAATATTTTTTGAAGATAACAACTTCCTTATTGAACTTCCGTTCATCTTTATTGTACCTTTGCTGTAATTTCACTGAGTTTATTTTGAGTGACGTCAAAACAACATGGAAATGGGTTCTAGGATCAGAATGTGGTTATGAAATATAACTCAATGCGTCTTTCTGCTTGTTCGTTTATACTTTTGTTATGAAATAAAACACTCCTTCTGAAACATTCTCTATTTTGATTTTCCTTACAAAGTTTTTCAAATTGCTCTGTTAATGATCTGGTTATGAGAAATAAACAGCAATTCAGTTTGTCAAGGATCCACATTCGGGGATAATATTTTGCTTGTTATAATGATATATAGATGATATCAGTCCCTGGAGAAGTACCAAATAGAAAAAAAATGCATTGTATTCGAATAACAATCATGTATAGTTTGAAATGTAAACCTATGATTGTGTAATCATGTGATGAACTAGCTATTATGATTGTTATTTTCCTCTTCAGCAAAATGGCTATCCTATAGGACACTGTGACGGCAGCAAGTATTCCCTGAATGTGAAGATCCCGGACATAAAGTGTGACCGGTGCTACCTCAAACTGGCCTTCATCATCACAGATGGGAAAGGTAGGGCTCATTTAAAGCAGTTTTGACATTGCATCCATACCTTTTTGGAAGACAGGGATATTGGATGGATGATCAAATTATTTTTTTTCACAATAGTATGAAGCATTTTCTAAACAAGTCTGAAAGGTATCTAGATCGAAAGTATTTACTTTGGAACAATATATTAGTAAATTTCTTTAAAATGTCATATTTATCAGCCTGGAACAAAAGTAACCAGGTACTGGGCTGGCCGTCAGAACCTTATATGATAAACTTGCTTGAAGAATTGAGTTTCCAGTTTTGTTCTCATAAAGATCAAAGGTGCCGTCCACCCTTTATTGCACAAAAAAATAATTTTTGTGTGACGTCGCTATACATTGGCCCATGACGTCAATAACAATCAGCTATGACATCACTAGTCATGGCCCTGATCTAGGATTTTCAATTTGCGTCCAAATGTGATTTACAAAAATGCTTCTTATGTTAGAGTAGTAATAACTTTAACAAGTTAAAATGGACATACAAGAGGGCAATAGAGTAGCCCTATAACCATCACACGTTTTGCAATAAAGTATAGTTTTGCACTGAACTATTATAATGTCAAACCACTGGGCCTTCAGCCTCATACATTTACTGTAATAGTTGAGGGCAAAACTTCTTCTATTTCTTACTTAGAAGCTTTATCGAAAGGTAGTTATTGTGAAAAATAAAGATGTTCAGTCTTGTATCACTGGTATTTCCAACTTCTAGGATATCACTCAAACATTTCCTACCTTCCAGACTGAAGTTCTGCATTTGAATAGAGAAAGGCAAATACTTGTTTTTGTATAGCTAACATGCAATATTACAATGAAATGTAGTTTAGAAAGATCTGCGTTTAAAGAAATAGCAAATGTTCTTCTGGCAGCAAGATCTAAATTTAGTGTGAAAGCACCCAAAGATTGCTTGATGCATGTATCCATGCTTGCTAGTTTCACATAAATACAACTCATATTGATTTTATTGGCTTTCTCTGACCATCCCCTTGTAATGGGTTATCTTTTGTTATGGTGGAATCAGTTAACAAAATGGGAAATTTGATGAAATAGGGAAAATTAAGCCTTTTGTAATCATGTACAAATTTAAGATTAAGGTTCATTTTGAAACAAACATTGGAATTATCAAGAACAGAAATAAACGCAAACCAACCTATCTTCCATATTTTTAGCTGATATTGATGTCCTTTCCTTGGTTAAAGTACTTGAAGGAAAATAAGCTATTCCTTTTTATATTCGTCATAACCTCATCTTTACACATTGACTAACATCTTTCTAAGTTTAGTTAATGGAACAGCATCAGAATCTTATTTATATTTAATACTTAAAATGTGAAAATGAAATCCTTATTTGAATCTCCGCAAAAAGTTCTGTCATAAGAAAGCCCATTAGTGTGATATTGGTCTTTCCATAAGGCAAGCCTGTTTAATTTCATAATGTAGTTCTTGAAATCAATATTTGAATTAATGTTCAACATCATCTTTAGTAATCTGTGATAAATCTGTTGATCTTAAGGAAAGCTGTGACCCAGGTATGTTGTCACCATCTTGTGATGTTTAATTCTTCATCAACAATCTTGTCACCATGTTTGTCATTCATGAGTTTGTTCTGTTCTATCTCAAACAGTATGTTCATGTGACAGGAAAAAAGAGTATCATTGCTAATGGCTGCATTACCATAAATAATTACTTCATTATCCTTGAAAGCATAGACACAGGGTCTCTTATGTCATATGCAGGAATAAAGCCAAGGTACCATATGTATCCAGTTCATATTATGACAATGATAGTCTTATGTACAACATTTTAAGGACAGGCACCCTTTTTGAAAAGGTTATAAGGATGATACTTGAATTGTATAAAACCAAAACTTCATGTATTGAAACTCAAATTCTATTTCAGTACCCAAGTCAAGACTGTCTATGATGCAGATTATTTGAAAAATACAACCCAGATCATGGCAGATGTGTGTTATTTGTAAGCAAAACAACACAAAGTTGTTTGCTGTCTGCCATCTTGTTTTTTTGGCCATGAAGTGGGAAAAAAAACAGTTGTATGTTTTCAAACTTGTAAAGATAAAACATGAACAGATTATGAAATAACTGATTATTCAGCAAAACCATTTCTTTCAATAGAAATACTTTTAACTCTAATCAATAATTCATTTCCAGAGGTTATCTTTTGGAGTGTAGTTCTTCTGTTTGTCTTATTCTAAAATCAAAAGTTATGAACCCACTAATGTGTTGAAATGTATGGCAATATCATGGATGATGACGTGTATAAACAGGACTGTCCCCTAGAATTTTGTTCCATAAAAACATTGTTGATTGGAATTGCTCTAAAACTACCGTTGTGCCTAGTTAAAGATATGTGAAAGATATGTGTAAAAGGTATCTTTAATTACAGGATGTTCTCCAGTTCTTTGATATTTTAACCCCTTCATTCTTGAAATTTTAAATCTAAATCAGAGGTTTTGAGAGACAATGAACCATCTTTAGGATTTTCTTTAAGTTTTCTAATGTATGTACATCCAATGTTCAAAATGCTCATGGTTCCTGCCTTTTCCAATTCAAGCTATATGCATTTTTAGCTCATCTGGCCAGAAAGGCCTAATGGGCTTATGGCATGGCATGGTGTCCCACGTCTGTCCATCCGTCTGCCGTCCAACCATAAACTTTCTGCATTTTCGATTTCTTCTCCAGAAGCATAAGGCCTAGAAAGTTGAAACTTTTGTGTACAGACTCCTTGGATAGTGAGGCCAGGGTTATAATTTAAGTTATATCTTTGGTGACCCTTTGGTCCCAAGTGAGGGGGGAACCACATTTGCCACACTCTAAAGCAACATTAATGTGAAGTCTGATGAGCTACAGAGCCACTGGCTCTATTTGTTTATTACGAAGCTTTCAGACGTCAAACAATGAGAACTCTTTTGAACCTACGTCAATGGAAAGGTCTATATGTAAATTTAATGCTTTAAATGACCCGACAGTGACATCCTAGGTTGGCCAGTGCCCCATCAGATCAAATTAACTCCCCTGTCGGATTAATTTCATGAAGAGTGGCTATTTGCTCTAGTTCTATCTGACATCAGCAATTGTCTTTGCCTGCTTTAGTGGGATCACTGTCTTTATGTCCGAGTCATTTGCATTCTCATAGATTCATTTCCTTTCGCAAAGTGATCTTGCTAATGGACATTTTTCGCCTCTTATTTGTCTTCTATAAATGGAATTTTCAGATTTGATATTGACCTTTTCATACCACTTTTCCCCCTTTTGAAGTTGAAATGACAGGTTTAAATAGTTCCATCACTACTCTAATCTAAATATCTGAAATAGAACTTTAAATAATCAGGTATCATGAACGCTTAAAATATATAATTATAGAAAACAAAGACTCTAGTTGTAAGTTTAGATTGATTTGTGGAAAGAAATCTTGATCTTTTCATTATAATTTGTGATACCTCCCTATGCTCCGAGCTGTAACTAAAAACTATTACCGTATATGACCGGGTATAAGCCGAGAATTTGACACCAGAAATTAGGGGGTCAGAGAGGGGGGTCGGTCTATACCTGAGTTATATGATGCAGATGAAAAAAATCAAGAGACCAAGCACGAGTATCGTCAGCCCAGCAAGTTAGCGAGTCGATGTTTACACAGGAAGCAACATGCACAATCATCGAGGTCATTTCTATATTGAACTTGTAAAATAAAAATACTTTTGTTGTGTTGTTGTTTTTAATGAAAATATACAAAGACAAGTTGAAAATTATATAAAGATATATTAATATGAAATATTCAAGCAACCTTCACGTACTGTTAGATTTCGGCAGATCGATGTGGCTTCACTCGCATCCACGATCGGCAAACCAATTTTTAGCTCATCAGGACTGAAAGTCCAGATGGGCTTATGGCATGGCCCGTCGTCCGGCGTCCGTCCGTCCGTCCGTAAACTTTTGACACTTTCGACTTCTCCTCATGAACCATACACATTAGAGGGCTGAAATTTTGTGTACAAGTACTTTAGCATATGGAGATTCTAATTTGTAACTTTGGTGACCCTGTGACCCCAAATAGGGTCACAGGGGTCACAACTTTAAAAACCTATTTTCATCTTCTTCTCCAGTTCCAAAAGGAGTAGAGAGTTAAAAATGATATGTGCAGACTCCTTTGCCAATGGGGATTCCAATTTGTAACTTTGGTGACCCTGTGATCCCAAATAGGGTCACAGGGGTCACAACCTTAAATACCTATGTTCATCTTCTTCTCCAGTTCCAAAAGGAGTAGAGAGTTAAAAATTATATGTGCAGACTCCTTGGACAATGGAGATTCTAATTTGTAACTTTGGTGACCCTGTGACCCAAAATAGGGTCACAGGGGTCACAACCTTAAAAACCTATTTTCATCTTCTTCTCCAGTTCTAAAAGGACTAGAGAGTTAAAAACAATATGTGCAGACTCCTTTGACAATGGGGATTCTAAATTGTAGATTTTGTGACCCCATGACCCCAAATAGGGTCACAGGGGTCACAACCTTAAAAACCTATTTTCATCTTCTTCTCCAGTTCTAAAAGGACTAGAGAGTTGAAAGTGATATGTGCAGACTCCTTGGACAATGGGGATTCTAATTTGTAACTTTTGTGAACCTGTGACCCCAAATAGGGTCACAGGGGTCACAACCTTAAAAACCTATTTTCATCTTCTTCTCCAGTTCTAAAAGGACTAGAGAGTTAAAAACAATATGTGCAGACTCCTTGGACAATGGGGATTATAAATTGTAGATTTTGTGACCCCATGACCCCAAATAGGGTCACAGGGGTCACAACCTTAAAAACCTATTTTCATCTTCTTCTCAAGTTCCAAAAGGAGTAGAGTGTTAAAAATGATATGTGCAGACTCCTTTGCCAATGGGGATTCCAATTTGTAACTTTGGTGACCCTGTGATCCCAAATAGGGTCACAGGGGTCACAACCTTAAATACCTATTTTCATCTTCTTCTCCAGTTCCAAAAGGAGTAGAGAGTTAAAAATTATATGTGCAGACTCCTTGGACAATGGAGATTCTAATTTGTAACTTTGGTGACCCTGTGACCCCAAATAGGGTCACAGGGGTCACAACCTTAAAAACCTATTTTCATCTTCTTCTCCAGTTCTAAAAGGACTAGAGAGTTAAAAACAATATGTGCAGACTCCTTGGACAATGGGGATTCTAAATTGTAGATTTTGTGACCCCATGACCCCAAATAGGGTCACAGGGGTCACAACTTTAAAAACCTATTTTCATCTTCTTCTCCAGTTCTAAAAGGACTATAGAGTTGAAAGTGATATGTGCAGACTCCTTGGACAATGGGGATTCTAATTTATAACTTTTGTGAACCTGTGACCCCAAATAGGGTCACAGGGGTCACAACCTTAAAAACCTATTTTCATCTTCTTCTCCAGTACTAAAAGGACTAGAGAGTTGAAAGTGATATGTGCAGACTCCTTGGACAATGGGGATTCTAATTTGTAACTTTGGTGAACATGTGACCCCAAATAGGGTCACAGGGGTCACAACCTTAAAAACCTATTTTCATCTTCTTCTCCAGTACTAAAAGGACTATAGAGTTAAAAATAATATGTGCAGACTCCTTGGCCAATCAGGATTCTTAATTGTAGATTTCGTGACCCCATGACCCCAAATAGGGTCACAGGGGTCACAACCTTAAAAAACAATTCTCATCTTCTTCTCCAGTTCCAAAAGTTCTAGAGAGTTAATATTGATATGTGCAGACTCCTTGGACAATGGGGATTCTAATTTGTAACTTTGTTGACCCTGTGACCCCAAATAGGGTCACAGGGGTCACAACCTTAAAAAACTATTTTCATCTTCTTCTCAAGTTCCAAAAGGTCTAGAGTGCTGAAATTATATGTGCAGACTCCTTGGCCAATGGGGATTCTAAATTGTAGATTGCGTGACCCCATGACCCCAAATAGGGTCACAGGGGTCACAACCTTAAAAACTTATTTTCATCATCATCTTTAGCTCCTAAAGGTCTATTGAGCTGAAAGACTGCATGTAGACTCCTTGGCCAATTGGGATTCTAAACTGTAGGTTTTGTGACCCCATGACCCCAAATAGGGTCACAGGGGTCACAATCTTAAAAACCTATTTTCATCTCCTTCTCAAGTTCCATAAGGTTAAGAGAGTTGAAATTTAATGTGCAGACTCTTTGGCCAATGAAGATTTTAAATTGTAGATTACTTGACCCAATGACCCCACATTAGATGACAGTCTATGGCAAATTTATTTCTCCTTGGATATTTTAGTGTGGACTTCTTTCACTGTCTGATATTGGCGATCTAGAAAGTGTTGAATAATAATACATTTGTTTTGTAATTTTTTATAGGTTTTCTTGCAATAGGTAACATCAGTTTCATTTTTAGCTCATCTTGCCTGTATAAAGCAAACTTGATATGATGTCTGATGAGCTACAGAGCCAATGGCTCTATTTTTTCAAATATTATCAAGAGTTATTACTTCAAAAAGGCTTGTTGTCCATTTTAAAGTATTATTAAGACATATTTCCAAACTTATCAATCATATCTGATCGAAATTCAATCAAATCTTTGTCAAAGATACACTCGTGAAAGCACGATGTTTTATACTTTGAATTACAATTGTAATTTCGTGACGACGAATAACATTCCTTTTATAATTTTTTGCTCATGGTTATATTTCTGATCGTTATTCCTCGACTTTTATACACACAAATATTTCAATTAACTACATGTTAATTTTGAAAAAATAAAATATAGAAAACGTGTAAGAAAATCTGATATATTTACACATTTAATATTGTATCGACAAAATGTTGTCATGAAATTACGACCACGTTTTATGTTTCGTAGATCTTTTTTAAACCGACTTGCTGATTGGTTGACCTACATAGTTTAGCCAATGAAAAGGTAAGGTGAAAATGTAACAAATATCTCATTTCCAGCAAACCCTTCATGCACCAAAGGTTGTTGACTGTCGTTCGTTAACAATTTGTCGAGAATAATATGTTATATGATTAAAACAAACAACAAACACCGTAAGTGAACACTTATAATTTCTTTTATAGTTTTTTAAAATAATATACGTCTTAAAATTAACGTGTCATTTGATGATTTATGAGCTTTTAGTTTCAATGCAACGGGCATAATCGACTTACTGTCAGCAAAATAGAGCTGCGAAGAGGGGGGTCGGTCTATATACATGAGATACTAGGTTTTGACTGGAATTTGGGGGGGTTGAGAAAGGGGGTCAGTTTATATGCGGGGTCGGCTTATACCCGGTCATATACGGTAATTGATAAAAAATTTGCTAAATTCAAGAATTTCTTTTGCTTTACTGTCTGTGTCCATGTTTCTTTAAATGAAATATGATATAAACAATTGTAAGTATATGTATTTTCAAGTGACTATGCTATTTCAATGAAATCCACTACAGAAGTTCATACAGCCTTAGAATACTGAATAAATCTTATGTCTGTAAGTACTGGAAAGCTTGCTAATCAGAGAAGAAATTTATTTTTGTTTCTGTACAAATACAGCATTTGAAATTATTTGTTTGAAACAATAGGTTCATGATCTATTTACTAGATCAGTCTGAAATTGTAACCTATTTGTTCCCAGACAATTTTTGCTTGAGATTAATGTCAAGGATATAAAAATTCAACGTGGAAGAAATCATATTTAAAAACAGATGGTGCTACTCAAACAAAATAATTAGGACGCATTAATGAGAAGACCCACAGAAAGTCGTCAAGAAGTAGTATCTAGTAGAAGAGAAAAAATATCTTATTCTCTTGCCATTGGTTGGCTTCAAATCCATTTTGTCAGCCATTTTTGTTGTCAACAAAGTATCACTAGTACGTTAAGGACATTGTTCATTATTTGTTCAGTTTTCAGGCGAAATGTTTGATGCAACAATTTTGAGAGCCATCAATTCAGATACTGATTTTGTTTGCAATTTAAGATAAAATGCAAAGTAAATGATTCCGTTGCTGATGTGTTGATAAAGGATGTAGTTATACCTTTCAGTATTTGAAACTAATGATAAAATAATCTGATTTTTGGGGGGAAAATTACATGGAAAAGCAGGCAATAGCTGTTTTTGATTGATAAACATATTCCAAGATGCTATTTTAGCTTCCACTCTTTTATGGAGTTTTTTTTTTACTAAAGCTTTATACTGAAGTGTTTAAAGGGACAATTCTATCGGGTTATTTTTTATGGAACAGAAATTCATTGGGACACTCCAGTTTATACATACAGGAGTATAACACAACAAAGTTGAAGTAAAGAAAGTAAATTAAGATTAAAAATTTGTAAACAGACAGCCAAACTCTGTCAAGGAAAACAACAACGAGAAGTGATGCCATATATTGGCACAACAAATATGAAAAGCCCTGTTACGACATTACAGGGTAATAGAGAAGCATTTGGACAGAAGCTAAGGTCATTTTATACCGCTTCAACAAACGGTGATGTCAGCTTATTGATATATTTATGGTACCAAGTGCCAAAAGTTTCCTGCTTTTCCCAACACAAGTTGAAACTATTTTAGAAAAAAATATGGTTTAGAAACTTTCTGACAGTTACTTAATTTAACTGTCATAAAGATGAACAAATATGGCAGCTGCACTATCATATTGTCATATCTCTGTCAAATATTGCTGTAATTATTTTTATAGGCAAACAACATGTGTGCTTGGGATGTATTAGTTTCACTAAGTAAACAGACTTATCGACATGGGAAACTATTGAATATTGATTTTTTGAATTTTTTTCAAATTTTGAGAAATGGATGATATTCAGAAGTTTTAAAGACATGCTTGCTCACCTTTTGGTTCAGCTTTGCATAAGTATTATCAAGGTAGAATTATGAGATTAAAATACTGTTTTCTGTGTAGAGGGGATAACTTTTATTGGAGTTCTTTTATATTTGTCAATTATGTCCACATCACAATTCATCTTGTCATTTATTATCCTTAAAAAGAACATTTAATCATCAAATGTTTTTCTCAAAATGAATTTTATTTTATTTTATTTTTTATCAAAATCAATTTAGAAATTAAAGTTCATGAAATTCTAATTTTGCTTTTTTTAAACTTTATCATGCCAAGACTAATTGCATCTCAGGAAGGCAAGGCCCGACTCTCTTTCATGATTATTTTAACTCTTTTAATATGTAATAGATATTATCAACAATTATGAGATGAGGAACTCTTTATCGTCCTAATTACAAAGTAATTAAGGAAATTCATCATGTGCCATTTACACCTACCAGCCATTGTAAAGTCAGTTCAAGCAATGTCCTATCCTTTTAATGCTTAAGGTCAAGCAAGGAAGGGTCATCTCTAAACCTCTTTTGGTATGACGCAACTGGGATTCAAACCTGGCCCTTGATTGTTGAGCAGACACTCTACCACATTAGCCATATCCCTGTCATAAACAAATAAAGGAAAAACTTTTATGCTGACTTTTGAATTATTATCTTTGATATGTTGTGCAATATGTTTCGTAAAAGAATGAAATGTGTTGTGCAAATGAAAGTGATATGAGGATAAAAGATTATTTTCTACATCAGTGTCAAAGTAAGCATTGTTTCTGTCTTATTCAATATTTGTTTTATATCAGAATATTTTATTAATGACAGATTGACATTTGCATCTCTGAATTTATGTCAAATCAAGTTCTATAGATTAAAAAATATGATTATGTAAGTCTTATCTAAGTTTACAAAAATGATTTGTTATTTAGATTTTGTTGTCAAAATTCTTTCTTTGAAGACTTTTTAAAGCCATAAATTGATTCTTTTCTCCCTTCAACTTAGTTTGTATTCAAGAGTAATTTTTAAGAAAGAAATACAATAATTTTTGACTTCTTTCAACCTTTAGCAGGAGAATTCTGCACCGCAAATGGCTCAAATATATTGCCAAAAAAGCACTTTAAACATTAACTCAGTCACTCAGATGTGTTTGAAGAAAAAATGTTATTAGGGAGATACAATGAATTGATGACAATATTCATATTATAGTTTATATTATAATTTTACAGGACCTCTATCTCAAGTACTTCTTTTGTATACAACAATAGACCAGTTTGAATAGTTTATATTACGGTACTGAAATCAGCAACAAAATGAAAGTAAGCAATCAGTTTCTTCAATTTGCAGCAGTTTCAAAGTTACCTGGTTGTAATCAAAACCGTAATAATTCTCTATTAAAGTTCACATAACCACAAACATATTTCACTATTTTCTTTGGAATATAGAAAGTCTGATTACAATATTGTCTTGTGCGTCAAAGGTGGCTACTCAAATATGTTTAGTTTGGTAATGAAAGCCGTTTTTTAAAGCCACTTTTGATAGTCCGCTTAGACCTTTCTGACAACAAACAAGTGAATGCAGGACTGGTCACGCCCCCATTTTGTGACGTCATAACCAGAATCCGCCTAGTTATCTATACATCTATAGTTACAATACCACAGGAAAAAAATCCAATAATTAACGATTTTCAGAAAATGTTTTCCTCTCAGTTAGATAAATTATTTGACGATGTAACACTACTAAGCATTTGGTGTAAAAAAGATATCCACATCAATGGTAATTAAACAATTATTTAGGCAGTATTTCAGTTGAAATAATGATGCGTTACTCTGTATAGTCTGTTTATTACATCACACTCTCGCGCGAGTTTTATGGCCCCTAACCCAGGTGGGTTTTTCACAGCCGATAATTACGCTGTCTAAATGAAAGGCTAATTAAAGGTGTTTATTGGACAAATTAACAAAAATTTAGTCCAGCTTTTTAGCTCATCAGGACTGAAAGTCCAGATGGGCTTATGGCATGGCCCGTCGTCCGGCGTCCGTCCGTCCGTCGTCCGTCGTCCGTCCGTAAACTTTTGACACTTTGACTTCTCCTCATGAACCATACACATTAGAGAGCTGAAATTTTGTGTACAAGTACCTTAGCATATGGAGATTCTAGTTTGTAACTTTGGTGACCCTGTGACCCCAAATAGGGTCACAGGGGTCACAACTTTAAAAACCTATTTTCATCTTCTTCTCCAGTTCCAGAAGGACTAGAGAGTTAAAAATGATATGTGCAGACTCCTTGACCAATGGGGATTCTAATTTGTAACTTTGGTGACCCTGTGACCCCAAATAGGGTCACAGGGGCCACAACCTTAAAAACCTATTTTCATCTTCTTCTCCAGTTCCAAAAGGAGTAGAGAGTTAAAAATTATATGTACAGACTCCTTGGACAATGGAGATGCTAATTTGTAACTTGGGTGACCCTGTGACCCCAAATAGGATCACAGGGGTCACAACCTTAAAAACCTATTTTCATCTTCTTCTCCAGTTCTAAAAGGACTAGAGAGTTGAAAGTGATATGTGCAGACTCCTTGGACAATGGGGATTCTAGTTTGTAACTTTGGTGAACCTGTGACCCCAAATAGGGTCACAGGGGTCACAACCTTAAAAATCTATTTTCATCTTCTTCTCCAGTTCTAAAAGGACTAGAAAGTTGAAAGTGATATGTGCAGACTCCTTGGACAATGGGGATTCTAATTTGTAACTTTGGTGACCCTGTGACCCCAAATAGGGTCACAGGGGTCACAACCTTAAATACCTATTTTCATCTTCTTCTCTAGTACTAAAAGGACTATAGAGTTGAAAATGATATGTGCAGACTCCTTGGCCAATCGGGATTCTTAATTGTAGATTTCGTGACCCCATGACCCCAAATAGGGTCACAGGGGTCACAACCTTAAAAACCAATTCTCATCTTCTTCTCCAGTTCCAAAAGGTCTAGAGAGTTAATATTGATATGTGCAGACTCCTTGGACAATGTGGATTCTAATTTGTAACTTTGGTGACCCTGTGACCCCAAATAGGGTCACAGGGGTCACAACCTTAAAAATCTATTTTCATCTTCTTCTCAAGTTCCAAAAGGTCTAGAGAGCTGAAATTATATGTGCAGACTCCTTGGCAAATGGGGATTCTAATTTGTAGATTTCGTGACCCCATGACCATAAATAGGGTCACAGGGGTCACAACCTTAAAAACTTATTTTTATCATCATCTTTAGCTCCTTAAGGTCTATTGAGCTGAAAGACTGCATGTAGACTCCTTGGCCAATTGGGATTCTAAACTGTAGGTTTTGTGACCCCATGACCCCAAATAGGGTCACAGGGGTCACAACCTTAAAAACCTATTTTTCTCCATTAGATGACAGTCTAGGGCAAATTTATTTCTCCTTGGATATTTTAGTGCGGACTTCTTTCACTGTCTGATATTGGCGATCTAGAAAGTGTTGAATAATAATACATTTGTTTTGTAAATTTTTTAAAGGTTTTCTTGCAATAGGTAACATCAGTTTCATTTTTAGCACATCTTGCCTGTATAAAGCAAACTTGATATGATGCCTGATGAGCTACAGAGCCAATGGCTCTATTTTTTATGTTTTTGAAAAATCTTTGAACGAAAATCGAGAAGTGGTAAGGTCGAGGTTAGTTTTTGTTTAATTCAACCTTCAAATTTTCAAAACATTTTCAGAAATACAGTACAACTCGGATATAACGAACTCCAAGGGACCAAAGAATTTAGTTTGCTATATCCGGTGTTCGCTATACGCATATAATTTTAATGATATTATATAGGGAGTGTTCGCTATATCCGTGTTCTACTGTATCTATTGTTGAACTATTTTTCACTTCTGATCACTCTTTCGGCTCTATGGTTGAAATGATAGATAACTATCAAAAGATCATAGTGCTTAGTTTTTATAATTTCATGACCGCATGATACAGAAAATGTCCTCATTATGAGATACCTTGATTACTATGGAGATTATTATTCTTTTATATTTTTTTATGGATATCATAGAATCATCAACTTTACTTGGTACATGGTTGAAATTTTAAAAGTGATTTGAATTAGTGACTTCAGTCAAATATAATGTAGTCAAATTATTAGAGATGTTGAATTAATGGAGAAATTACGGTAACATGTCTTACCGATTACTATCAAGCTTGTTAATGATGGCGACAATGGACATGAGGTAAATTTAGACTTATCTACACATATGATAAGCCTCCTTGATTGATCATTATAATGTTTTGGAGGGATGAATAAAGATTCTTTGGTTTAGATGTTCACATTTAAAAATCTAACTGAAGATTGATTATATTTATGTGTGCATTGAGAGATAAGGATAATGTGAATTAATTCTTTGAATGTGCAAGATAAAAGTAACAGAAGACGTAATGTATTTCAACAGAGATGAAATTAAAAGGAGTTGTTCTATTCGGTGAAATTATATTTATGAAATTTTTTTTAAATACACATTATATGAATATTTATATACACATAGAATGTATATCACAATAGCTTTTACTGTACCTTATTTTAGGTGCTTGCTTCTCTTTCCTCATTAACATGTCAATAACAATTAACCCTTGATCATGACAAATGTGTGACAAAGTAACAAACACAGACCTTTTTGAATTCCAAATTAATACATTAATTGAATGATATAGATATTGGGGATTTGATAATTTCATAAGGATAGATAAAAGACACCACATAGGAAGCCGTGCCAAAAAATTTATTTTGTCAATTAAATTGGTGAATAAGCAAAATCTCAGACAGTAACAAGAACTGACCAAAAATTATGAGTTAAAAGGCTTTGAAACCTTGGAATAATAATTCATTATCCTTAACTAAGATTTCTTTCTTTAACAGAACTAACATTATTTGAAAAACAAATTGTCTCAACATAATCTAAACCTTTGTAATGGCTGACCAAAATAGAGATGTTTACATCTGTTTAATTAAGTTAGTAAAGAACACCTAAAAGACGAGAGATATATAAACAGGTAAGGCCATGTGCAGGTATCTACATGATTGGAAGTGTCTGCCTGTCCACACCTTGCCATTCTAGACAAAACGCACAGGCTGACGTCAGTGATAAATGTGAGTGAGAGAATGTCAGCTAGTGTTGAAAACTAAAATTGGACAAATCTATGGCATTTAGACTTATTCATCTTGATTGATTACAAAACCACTATCACAAACCAATGATTAATTTCAGAAAGAAAATTCTTTCATAGTTCCTGAAATGAAAATCCGACAGTTGTCATATTGTGAACCTCATCCTGAAACTCCTCTTTTATGAAGTCATACATGTTAGATATTTTAATTAGTGCCTCTGAAAGTGTTTAGCTTCTATGAATGGATGTATCTTTTCACACATTTCTTATACGTACCATAAGCTCACATGAATGAGCATGCCAAGAAAGTTTCGTTTGGGAAAATCAACACATTCTTACATTTGGTTTGTTGGAAGCATGGCCATGTGCAGTTCATTCCATGGTATATGTCTACCTGGTTATTGCTTGTAAAACCGTGACCCTACACCAACAAGTTCGACATGAAAGCGTAGGCTTAATATTTCAATTGCATTTTTGGAAATGTACGAATATGAGCCTGTGGTTTTCATTCGATTTATTTCTGTTATTCATTATTCAACGCCAAAGAAACAGTTCATAGTGATTTGTGCATAAATCATACTGGTCATGATCTGTGAAGCATCATTAGCCCTAAGGACGGGGCTGCTATCAATTTTTGTGAAGTTTCAAAGGTCAAGGACACGAGAAAATTCCCAATTTGGTGAGGCCTGTAAAAGGCGGAGCAGGGTAAGGCGAAACCCCAAGTTCCGGGGCTGCTCTGCTTTTGCGGTATCCCGCAAACTCTTATCTAGTTGCTTAAACAGTTACATGATTACTTGTACAAAGGGAAAATTCTGAAGGCCTCAACCTTCATGTATGATAAACTTAAAACAAGAGGATGGTTAGATAAGGAAGAGTATATAAAAGTATCATTTGTTTGATAACCGTGTTAGTATCTATATAACAAAATCACTCTCCTGCATTTAAAAAGTTGAAAAAGCCATCAAACTCTTCCTTAATCATCTAACAACTTCTAAATGCATCTCAAAGAAGTTAATAGAATGGTTATTACTAATATTAGAAAAATACTTCAAAACATCTGTCAAACTATCGTGTTAGTCAGTGGTGTTGTTAAATCAATAGGCATTTGTTTCAGAATTGGAAATGTCAGTCTATAATAGTTTTCCAAACATCTGACTGCTGTCTACAAGAAATGAAAGAGAATTTCGCCTGCATTGCTTAAAAAGAAAAGAAACATCCAACAGACACATTTATCTTATTTTTTAACCTAGATCTTGGAAAAATGTTGAAAAATTTACGAAATTGTTTTTTTTCTTGCTATACCTTGGCAAGTCACAGTCTTGTGTAAGTCTGAACTGTGAAAGGGAAATCATTTTGAGAGTGAAAAACTTTGCAAGAGATATTTTTTGGATAAATTTTTGAAGTTAGTGCAGTGGCTTTCAGATTAGAGGTGCCTGGCTCACAGAACTTGGATTCATTTGTGAAGTCTTTCTTGAAAATGTTTGGCAGATGTTTTCTTTCTGAAATTTCGTTCTGATATCTTGTCAGGTTTTTCCCTTTAATATCTGCTATCATTAAAAGTTAAAATTAAACTTCTTTGAACAAAAATGTAACAATTTTTCATATGCGCAAGTCAAGCTATCTACCGGTAAGTAATGTTTTTTAACATAAATTTGTTAATACTGTTGAAGTATTGTATATCAAATAAGTCTAAATATATCCACATTTGACAAAAGTTGAGCATTTTACAATTTGGATTGGATCAACTTCAACCTTGAAGTCAATGTGTAGTTTTATTTTTTTATTGCAATCTACCATATTTCCACGAATAAAGACCATGAGCCCAACACACTGTGGTTCTTGAATTGATGTTAAGGGCAGGACCATTGGAGATCCTCAAGCAGATACTGGGTTATGAAATGACTTATTGCCTCCACTGAAAGATTGATTTCTCTTAAACAATGAAATGAGCTACGTCCATCTGTCCTTTCTTCCATCTGCATATTGTTTTTACAGAAGAACTAAAAATCTGTTTAACTTAGCTCAACAAAACTTGGCATATAAATCAATCAACATTTGTAGATTTGCCTTCAACTTCTTAAGATTATTGTTTAATAAGTTTCCATGGAAAAGAAACTGAGAAATGTTCTTTCCGGAGCTAGACTCAAATTCTTTAGGACCTAGTTTAAGGAAACATGGTATTTGGATAAATCAGCATGTGTAGGTATGCCCTTTGGGGTTTTCAACTTCCTAGGATTAATTTACGACATTTAAATGGGAACTTGACTTGAAATTGCTTTCTGAACCCACAACTGAAAGTCCTTGCTCAACAAAACTTGGTAAGTTAATCCATCAAACCAAATTTTTAGCAAAACTTAAAAACTATAAACTAATCCTACTAGATCAAGTATTTATTATTAGCGATTCTATTTAAAAGCAATAAAAGTTGATATTTAAAATAATTATAATAAAATAGTAATACTTATCCTGATTTGTATAGACATGGAACTAAAGATTTGAACCATGGATCCATGTTTTTTAAATATTCCCAATGGTGGGTAATAAAGACCACCTCTGTTTGGTTTTCTTGAAAATTGATAATAGATGCCATCTTGAATTGATAGAAAGTCGCATACAGATGTCGGGATTGTATTTGATCTGAAAAATAAATACCAGGGCGTTATCCATACGAGGTTATGCAGTATATAAATACATGGTTTAATACAACCTTCATTAGAAATATTTGCAGAAAATCATTTTATGCCAAAGCACAACATGAGTTGTTTATCATTGTAAATGCCAAGAGATGAGCTTATTTGCATTTTAAGTGACATCTCAAGAAATGTAATTTGTAAGCATTTTTAACTGAAGGGCATTTGTAGATTGAAAAATAAGAGAACAAAAGAATAAAGCATTTAGAGTTCATTCGATCATCAGAGGTTTAGATAAGGCTTGAGGCTGTTTGATGTCAATTAGAAAGTAATAGGTTGTAGTCACTTGAAAGTGAAAAAGTTTAATTGAATCACAGGAGATGCTACTGGTGTTCTGTAACAAGGTACCTGTAGCCATCTTGACATGTTGCAAATGAGCTTCGTCATCTTGTCACTGCTAGTTTGCTGTTCGAGGAATAATATGTCATTCATGTGACACTTGGTCCTCTGTGGTGGCATGTGGTCCTGTTCAATGCTCAGTCGACCGCTATCACTATAGTTCAGCAACAACGGGTGCTGCTCGCTGGTTGTGTGGGTTACCTGCTACTTGCTGAATATACACTGAGAGTTATAAGGGTTGGGTCCTCAATGTCCCACACTCAGTGACAAGTTGAGAGGTTTGTTGTGTCACTCCTGAGACGCTCTCTTCTGTGTGGTGGCATGTGGTCCTGTTCAATGCTCAGTCGACCGCTATCACTATAGTTCAGCAACAACGGGTGCTGCTCGCTGGTTGTGTGGGTTACCTGCTAATTGCTGAATATACACTGAGAATTTGAAAGGTTGGGTCCTTGTCCAACACTGAGACACAAGTTGGAAGGCTTGTGGTGTCACCTTGGGCAAGAGGTTTTATACAAAATGTGCCTCTGTTTACCCGGCAGGAAATGGGTACCTGGTTAAGAGTTGGTGGTGATATTCTAGTGACATAAGTCAGCTTTGGTTAGATCAGTTTAATAATGTTAGTCAATAATCATTTCAGTATGTTTCTTATTTATGCTGATTATGTGATGTTACTCATAAAAAAAATTGAAAGCAACTTTTTCAATTTATCATGCTTTCATGTTAAGTGCCTGCCTATACAACATGATTTCTTGTCAAAGTTTTTTAGGCAAAAACAAATATGATAAATTTCATTTTAAAATTGTCAGTAAAGCCAAAACAACTGTCAGAAGAATGAAACATTTAGTGTACTTATTAGCAAAGAGGTCAAATTTTAATCTTGGTCAATATTGTCATGAAAAAAGTCACACACATACTTGACAATCTTACAAAAACTAAACGACGATATTGATTTGTATTTCTATCTGTTCTTCATTTCTAAGTCTCACAAGTCAATATTGATCCAAAGCAAAGCATGTGTTATCCACTTCTCAAGTTAGTATTTTTTGTGGTTTATATGAAATAACTTCATGTTTGATGTTTGAAACATCTCATGACATACTTGATGTGTAGAACTTTATGGAAGTCTTTGATGTCAAATATGGTTTAAATATCTGAAGCTGTTCAGATAAGAAAAAGAACTTGTATGATCCTCTTGTGCTGGCAAAAACCTTTTGGCGAAAAATATGTCAGTTTGGGTTAGACCAGGGTTATAATGTTGGTAGTGCCTTGAGCATACACTAGTGGATGGATTGTGTGCCTAATAAATATCCATTATTATTCTTGTGTTTCAAAACTTCAAGTAAAATAGAAATTATTACTTGGTTGTTGAAGATATTGCTGATTACTAGATCTACATTGTGTATTTTTATTGTGCATTGACTGAATAACGTCAAAAGTAATGAGTATGACGTCACAATGTCAGCAGGCCAGCCCCAATGGTCATGTCAGAAAATTACTTTTATCTTGGATGATGTTATTAAGGCAGTAATAAATTAAATACTAAACTTGGCCTTTTGATAACATTTTTATCAAACTCGTGAATGGTATCGGTATTTAACTTGCTTTAGATACTAAACCATTCACTTGTTTCATAAAAATGTAATAAATCAGAACGCTGTTTAGTATTCTCTTTTTATCACTTTTGCTGCTGAATTGCTCATTGCAAATGGATTGACCAATTTGCAGTAATCTCAGCTGTAATAAAAGGTATATAAGGATATATTTTAGTGCTACTATATGTTTCAGTGTATCCTCTCCGATCATGAATCAAAAGATAGTGTCTTTTTCCAGCAACACATCAATGATAAAAGTAGTACTTTACTCTCGCAAGTTGAAGAGCCACTCCTTGAGTTGTTTGGGTCACTTATGCAAAACTTGGTCTATGGTGTCATTTGATCGACAAATATTGACAATTGCAGGGAATTATCATTTTAGGCTGATTGATGATGTAAAGTGACAACAGGAAGGTTTGAAGTTGGGATTATGATCGTAGAAACCTGTCAATGACACGCATCAATCAGTTAAACATAATTTTGGAAACTTATTGAAAGCAGTCAGAATGACAGAACAAGTTGATACTGTTTGATAGGCTATATAACTATAGTATCCATGTCAATGGAAGTGTGAATTTGGCTTTTGCAAATATATTTTACTGTTTTAAATTTCAATGAACACAAGTTTTTATCATATATTTGCAATTTGGAGATGGATATGTGAGATTTTTTTATTTACATGATTAATTTATGTTCGTATCAGAGCAAAATGATATATGATGAAACACTGAGTGGCTCTTTGTTGAAGTTACTATTTCAAAGAAAACACAATTTTGTATTACTTTTGTTGTTTAATGTGCATGTTTATCAATCACCTGTGTTGTTTTCAGATTCATGTAATGGAGAGAACAACACCTGTGAAACATACTACAGCTGTGCGAATGTCAAGATAAGGTGAGCTCTTTAAATTCATTTCGTTTGCAACACAATCAATCCTACATGACCAATGGCCCTTACTTATCTTTTTGTTTGACATCATTTGGATGCAAATAGAGAGCAGATTGTCCTTCTGCCACAAACAAAATGTATTTAGTTCACTTTCATGATATAGTGTATTTGCTATTTAGAGACTTCGGAAATTGCTGTCTGCCAAATACTTCCCATACACTTTTCCCAGAAGCAGGAGAGTTGACTGATTATGCTCATGTCTTTTGAGATTCCAGTAATTTGGAGACCCAGAATGCTTTGGCAATTATATAGAATTTATCAGTTAAAGGTAGCTCTATTGGTCTCATTTTCAACTGTTGGTAGATTTGTTGGAATAGATGATGATGATGATGATGATGATGATGATGATGATAATAATGAATATTTGTATAGCGCTATATCCATACACAAGGTGCATGCTCATCATGATGATGATTATGATGATGATGATGATTCATATTCCAGACCGACCCCCGAGGGAGAGAGTAAGAACACCTCGAGCTGCAGCAACTACCTGAAGAATCTTCCCGGCCCCTGGCCTACACGCCCTCAGCAGATCTACAAGGTATACTCACTACTCTCATAGCTTCACAGCAGATCTACAAGGTATACTCACTACTCTCATAGCTTCTCAGCAGATCTACAAGGTATACTCACTACTCTCATAGCTTCACAGCAGATCTACAAGGTATACTCACTCCTCTCATGGCTTCTCAGCTACAGATTAGCTGAGCATTTGAAGAAAGTACTGAATTGTTTTGGTGGAAAAAACAATTCCTATGTCCAATCAGTGTTCCAAATAGTGCCTGCCCGCCTGCCAATCATGTCTCCCCCAATAGGGTATAGAGACATATTGGTTTTGGCTGAGTTCCCGTCCCCAGCCGCAAGGTATTTTCAAAATAAAAATTCAGCTGAAATGGTGTATGGGGGAGACATCTGTTTTTGCGAGTAAAAACACTTTCTAGTTGCTGGTTAAATCTGACATGTTGGAGAAGAGGTCGACAAGCCCGGCTAACTTGTGTAATATGTTAGTTACTCACTGTCTTTGCAGTGTAGGGCTTGTCAAATGTTTAGAAGGACTGGTTGATGTTTCAAACCACAAGCCCACTTGCTTGAACACTGTGTCCAAATCCTTCTGTTGTCCATACTGCCTTGTGGACAAACAACATTCATTTGTTGTAAAGTGACAAAGTGAAGAAATTGAGGGAAAATTTCTTTGGTGTTTTTCACTTTATATGTCTTACGGCACTGTTTTGACGCTAGTTCAGCAATTTTTACATAAAAAGCCTTGGTGTGAGACTACCATCATTTTGTCTATTCCCATAACATAACAAATGATTCAAAGTGCATTCAAGAGTGGGCTCTGCAGTAATACAAGATAGCCAAAGTAAGTGAAATGCTCTTTTAAAACAAATCCCTGTCCTTCCTTGAGGTCAGTGAGGTGTAGGGTGTCATCTCAGTGATCCAGTAATGCCAAGTGATCCCGAGGTCCTCATCAGGATATAACCACACATTGACCATCTCTTCAGTGGCTGTTAGACCTGACGAACCCAGACTAACACTCCAGACATGTCAGTGTTTTATTTCAGAATTCAAACCCTGATTCTCAGTCTGTTTTCACTTACAGAGACACCATGATCTTCATGGTATTTGATTTTGGTTTAAAGGGACCAATAGAGCGGATATTTTTTCTGGAAACGAAATTCAAGCGGACATGTTAACAAATATATATGATTTTACGTGATAAATTTACACTCAATTTCAAATATGTTTGTGACGTTAACATTTAAGTTGTTCAAAATGTATCAATTTGACAAAGAAAAGAGTGTATCGCTAAAAAAAAAAAACATCGTGAAATGAAGCCACTTATCAAAGCTACGATAGTGGAATGCATTACAAAATGTTGTCATAACTCACAACTTTTATTATGAATTATTTGTAAATATGCTCCTCTTCTATCAATCAAGTAGTTATTTCTTTATTTAGTTATTGGATTAGCATAATACAGCACATTTGTCTTCTTGCAATGCTTACATTTCAAGATGGCAAATGAAAGCCGATCGAGTGGTGCCTCTAAGGCATGTCAAAACAGTTTATGTGACAGTTAAGAATTCACAGAACCAGGTGAGGTTTCAATTTGAAATGTACTCACTATCAATTCAGTATAACGTATCTCTGATTTTCAAACAGACACTATCTCCATTCTACTACGACAATTTTAATCATGACCTTGTCTTAGCTAATTGCTTTTTGTAAAAACTGAACAGTTCCACACACAGTCAGGTTTGTGTACAATGCTACACTGAATTTCAGCATAGTACTACCCATGGTTCGTTAGTTCCAGCCGTTGCTTGCAGGTTTCACCGCAATGCATAGCCAAAATTGTGGTGTGAGCTTTCTCCCTGCAATAATACTAGCAGCTGCGATATAAGTAAAATACTCTTGAAAGCGGCAATAAACCCCCCAATCACCTCACCTCAAGTTTGTAAAAAGTCCCCACTTCCTGCATTGAAAATGAGCTCATCTACGTCAGGGATTTTGCATCTTAAGTTTTCAAATTAAATTTAGCTCTTTGCAAAGGTAAGTTACTATATGAATGCATGTCAACCACATGATATTAAAATGCTTGATCCCTGTATGATATGTAATTGAATGAAAATAGTCTGAAAAATACATCATACGAATCTCCTCAAAAACAGATTTATCACTTTCAACAGTGTCCTATGTCATGCAAAATCTGTGTTCGATTTCTTTAGAACTCTGTAAAGATAATTATAAAAAAATATCATGACCATTATATTTATCTGATTCTGAATAAGAATAAGCATCATCTGTTAGCACTCTTAGGTCATCTGGTACAAGTCAGATCTAATAGTTTCTCTAATAGGAACTCTTTTGTGCCTTAGTTTTTGTGTAAGTTCAAATAGGTACCTTCCATGGGTTTATTTCATTCTTGCTTTCAAACAATCTCATGGAGACACAATGGGGGTCACATGGTAGAAATTGTAAATAACCTTTAATCTTGTTTTGCCAATGCACGAAGTGTGCCCTTAGGTAGTCAGTAACTCAGAACTCTTTTATGAGACAAACAATTCCTAGGTTACTGTTCCTTGCTTCTTGACCGACTTCTGACATGTGTTTTCTTCTAAGATTCTTCATGTTGTCTTGGAGACTTATTTTGGAATTGAAATAATCCTTGTTGTCATGGTGACAGCAATAACGATATCACCAAAGATTCTACATCTTTCAAACATTATTTTCTACATTAATCAAGAGAAGAGTACAAAAAGATTTTGATTAAATGTTATTCTTAATCAGCAAGTTATCTAATTCCTATAAACAAATCGTTATATGAGATTTAAGAAATGTCAAGAAATAAAAAAGTCTCAACTTTTTTCATAAGTCGGTGAAGTATTTTATCCAATGAATTCAGCAAGTTTTTGTCAGTCAATTGTGATAGAGAGAAGGAGGAAGCCAGAGCACGAGACGAGTGAAGGATTTCTAGAGGAATATAAAAGGTTATTTAGCTCTACTCCCAGACAATTGACTCTGTGAACAAACAGACGTGCATTAGCCGCAATATCTCAGCCAAACACGTCTCTCTGAATAAACATGGCTCTGGAATCTTTGGTGTTATGATCTGTTTGTTGGTCACAGGGGGTTATTTTCATAATGGTAGGATGATAAAAAAGATTTGTACCCTCTACAAGAATTTTAGAAATTTTCATATTCCAATGGAGTTAAGGTTTTGATGAAATCATTCATTTATAAAGCTCACATATACTAATTCATTGGTTCTACATTTAGTTCACTTGAAAGACTTTACAGTTACATAAAACAATCTCTGAAAGTTGCATTTTTTCATAATGTGTTTAATAAAAAAAAATTTAAAAGACGTTGAAATAGAGTCAGTTGTAGGAAATTCATTACATTTATTTCATCATTTTGATTTCTTTTCTATCTAAATCTGACTTTCTTAAAGGTATTTCTATTTTTTTTAGTGTGTTTGTGTTTTAGAGAAATAATTTCTTTTTTGTCAGTTTTAATCAGGGTTTTTTAAAACTACTAATATGTTATATTGGCAGGCAACCTTTAAATGACATTTAGAAATCTTGATATTACATATATAAAAATTTCATTAGGAATTGTGCTTTTTCTTAAAAAATAAATGGATATAATGTGTAAACAATTACAAATTTTGTTCAGAGGATTGTGTTTGATGGAAAATATTAGCATAGACATGTTTTGGCTTAAATGTTAATATTGTTTTAATTTCATCCTTTATAATACATTATGATGAAAAATCTTGATATAAAATTACAAAAATTAAGCCTACCAGTATCTGTCAATTTTGAAAATATCACTCTTATTTCTCTGCAATAAGACAGCATGACATTATCTGGTATCAGTTGTGAAATATGAACATATAAAACAAATATAACAAAGCAGGTAATGCCAAAAACTTTGGAACAGTCTTTTGAAAACTATTTATTATTTCAAAATTAAACAATATGTGTTCTGTAAAAAGCATATTTTACTTCTTCTTTGTGAAATAGAAAAAGTTAAATAAAATCACCATAAGTGGCAAGAACACTTAGAACTGAGAAAACTCAGATAAATTTTAATGCCTCTTTCAATTTAACTCAACACACTTTCAAAATACAAAATAGAAAACTACATAGTCACATGATCTTCTACACAAATAAGATATGTCAAACTTTATTCCATTTCACTTTTTTAGGCAATCCTTTTTAAGTCAAGTTGTCTCTTCAAATAAATGGTAATTATAAAACATGGACGATAATCTTTTAACGTAATGCGTTTATGGTAGCAACTCAATAGCCCTATCTCAACTGGCAGAAATCAGGCTTGTTTTACGCCACCAAGTTAATAGATATGGAATCGCTATGGCCAAGTTTATGACAGTAATATGTGAAAAGCGATTAAATATTCATGACAGATCCGTCTCGGAGTCCCATGAGCATTGACGATTCTGATTGATACTCAACATTCTTCCAAACGTTTGTCTGCGCCTATCACTTGATACGAGATAATTACGCTTTTCGGAGCCGATTTGCGTCAACAGCCTTCCTGTATGGACTGAGAAGTGCTGTCAACAGACTTTATTGCTGTAATCAACAATGTATGAGTGTTGGGAAAATATCATTTGCAATGTTTTCCAACAATTTGTAAAATAAGAAAGGTTAAATGAGGAAATAACATTTGCTTAAAAAGTTTTGTCTTTGTAAAAATGTAATCAGGTTGTTTATCCATACTCCCATAAGATGGCATTCTGGAAATGACATTTGTGCAAAACAATTTTATAAAAATTTTCTTCATCTTATCATTTGTTTTCAAACTATCTTATTTGATTAAGGATTAATGTTTCGAAAAAGGTCTTTTGAATCGATCATTCGTCAAAAACACTTCTTCACAAGTAATACTCCTACATTTAAAGTGTCTCTTCCCCATATAAAACAAGTTGTACCAACTTGATATATAAATTCAAACTTGAGATTATTGATCATAAAAAATTAATTTTTGATGATGCAAAAAATGTGTTTGTTAATGCTGTCATATGGAAAGCAACAAAACATCACTGTAAAATAAGTCAATATCCAAATTAGCACACTAGCAAGTTATTGAATATTTATGAGTATATGCTTAATCTTTAATATCTTCAGGTGTACGGTGGCGCCTATTGAAAATATTATTCCCATACAATAGTTACTTGATAAGAGTATTGATATTGAAATTTGAACTATTTCAAACAAGGCACTTTGGAATGAAAAATAGAATGTTATTTACACCTTATTAACTTTTTGAACAATGATTAATGATGGAATTATTCTTGATTGTTATAAATATTTTGATTTTATGAATGCTTCACATGCAGGTTGACAAGCTAGGGAATGGGAAGGATTTCTCTGTGACCGGCAACTTTGATCCTTACTTGAAAAACCTGCAAATTGATGTTCAAGTTAAAAACGGTGGAAGGTGAGAGTGTTCAATCCTTATCAATTGTTTGAAATAAATAATAACAGCTGTATCTTTTCAATATATAGAAAAGATTAGAAATCAACTAGAAAAGGACAAGATTATGACATTGAAAGTAGATTGTTGTCTGTTTGACATAATGTGAGTGTTGTCTGTTTACTTTTATCATTTAGTATTTGCCCATCAACAATGCTGCAACTCCAAAAGGTTAAATGTGGGGAATTATTATTAATCAAAGCTTGTACATTTGTTCAATTTGAAATTAATCAATCTGGCGCTTTGAGCATGCTTTGTCATGGATATATCAAGGTATAAGAAAGCTATTTGCTTTGATCATGTCTGATCAAATTGTCTTTTGAACAATAAGTCAAAAATGTGTTTTATTCTAAATTTCATTAAATCCAATTTGCAAAATTCTAAGCAATTGTCTGAAGCACACAACTGCTCATGACAGAGGACAAAAACCTAAAACTGTCTTGCATTCAGAAACATGTTGTTTGCTACGGGTATCCTTCTTTTTACATTGCGTGTTCAAGGAAATTTTGTGTTATTCAACTCAAGGCAGTTTTCCAGATTCTGAATTCAAGATAGTGTGATCCAAAATTTAACATTGTTATAAACTAGATTCTGTTTATTTTCACTCTTAGAAGTTCAAAGAGTTTTTCAGAATAGACTGTATTGCACAAATTGAAACAACATAATGGGGCCTGACTGCCAATGATTGAAAACCTACCACTTCATTGCAGAGACTCTGTGAAGGGTGTGTCCGTGTTGGGGGAGGTGAGGGACGGTAACGAGACAGTGCTCGGGACTCTCTTCTCTCACAACGTGTCAACAGACGACTACATCGGGGACAGCGTGGTCACCAACTGGTCAAACATGACAACCAGCCAGCAGACACTTCTCAGAGTAGGTGTCGACTTCAGACTGTAGGCAGTGGAAGATCCCCAAACTTCTTCCATTCCCCCTTAGGAATTTCTTTGAACATCATCTGTCAATATCAGGGCCTAGAATTTTGAAGCTCTCTTAGTGCTAAGATGATCTTAAGTACCATATTATAACATTGACCTATGACTATCTTAGCATTAAGTTGGCTTCAAAAATCTATGTCCGGAACGTTTACATCTCCCAGATATTCTTAAAATTGCCTAGTTTATGAGAACCTTCACACCCAAACATGTTTTTAAATCACCAGTTAAAATCAATTTCCTCAACTACCTTCGTTTAAAATTCCTGGAACTGTCACTGGAATGGAAATTGAAATTTGAATTTCTGAGTCTTTTTATGAAAGATTTGCTTTGTGCTTAACTATCAGCTAAAGAAATTATTGGGGTAGTGCTTATCAAGTCCTTGATCGAAAAGTAGTGTCCTCCCCCCCCCCCCCCCTCAAGACTTTTACCTGAATTGTGCGTGGTTAAGATCAGTTTTACGAGGGGGTTGGAAATTTGATAAGAAGAGTACTCCAACACAAACCCCCCACAAACATGCACACCATCAGTTTCAATTACTGAACAGGTCTTTGTAAGATGTCATGCATATGTCATGTTTCTATAATACTCTTTTAAAATGACTTTACCATCCAGTTCAAAAAGTGCTTTGAGGTATTTTCTAACATTGTAGAAAAAATGTTTGAAAAGGAAAACAAAATCAATTTTAAATATTTTCAAACTTTTAATGTTTATTTTTTTCTTTCAGAGAAGCAACTTGACAGTGGTTGTGATGTTGAAGGAAAGTGAGGAGAATGGAACGCTGGAGTATGTCAAAGGGGTAAGAGTTGGGATTGAGCAGCATTTATCTATAAGTATGAACATCTGTTTTCATGCATACCAGATCGACTTCAAGTACAGTACCATTTCATTGTAGAATGATAGTCAATAATATAACTTTTTAAATGTTCCTTTTGACTAAGAAAAAGATTTATTTACAATAGTTGTCTATAATGTATCATAGTCAAAGTCTTTGACTCAAAGATCTGACATTTTTAATTTTAAGGTCTTGTTTACTGAAAAGAAATTCTAAGCAAAATGTTGTTTGGTAAACTTTATGTACATATAAGATACTTATCAAAATATGAATATATGACAATCATTGAAAATGTAGGATACAAATTTGTAATAAGATTTGTAAGATAGCTATCTAAAATTTGAAAGTAAAGATCCTTTATCCTGTTACAGTTCAACACAGAAGGAGACTACAATCCACTGAATGCCCCCTACTCACGAGACGGCTGGTTGGCTGGGCCTGACTTTATCGGAGCGATGGCCTCCTTCCCATCAGCCATTGAGCCAGCAGGCCTCTGTACTCAAACTCCTCACAGCTATGTGGTATGTCCAACTATATTTCGTCTTCCGACTTGCAGGGGACATCATGTTTATGCATCTGTCTGTTTTTCCCATATTCTGTTATTCCATAATGCTTTTGTTTTCAAGTCATATCTTAAAATAGTTAAATATTGACAAAACTTAATACGTGATTCGACCAAGTGAAGGGGGCCTTTTACTACTTTGGTTATTTTAGAATTACATATTTTTTGGTTTCCAAAGATGTCATATCTATTTTGTTGTGAATCTCAGGTTTTGTATCAACCGGAAGCACTGTATTCCGTTTCAGTTCACATTTCCGCTTATCATATATTAAAGTTGCTCTCTATGTGCCCAATAGCCCAATCACAACAAGTGTTGTTTATCTGTTCTATTGACATAAAACACCTCTGATTTATCACCATTCTGTTTCAGGCATTTCTACACCTTGACGGTATAATTGAAGAGTTCCATGGCGTTGTGGCGATGTCCTTCGTTGACCAGCGTGTGCATGTTGCTGCAGCAGTACACGGGGTCAACCATCCAATCAACTCCATCCATGCTGTCGGGCCTGAACTCGGAGGTAGACGGAGCTTTGCATGTTTCTTGATTGAGTTGATGTTCAGTTTAATTTCATTTCTCTCTGCTCTCTAGGTATTTATTTTTTCAAAGTCTGACAATTTCACTGTTTCAGTTTAAGAAAATCCAAAAATTTGGAGATTCTTTTTTAATTCTGAATTTCCTAAATCTCTACAAAGTCCTTGTTTTTAAAACAGTCATTGGAACTTTTCAATGATTGACAACACAATTCAAATTTTATATATTTTTATTTTCAATTTTATTTTCAAGCAACTTCTTATCTTTTCCAAACAAGTACCTTAACCACTGATCCCTTAAATATAGCATGCTGCAGTCCCATAATGATATTTCAGACATTAAAGACATTAAAGACATTTTGTTTTTTGTTTCAGGGGCACCATCATTCTTCGTAACCAACTCAAGCAAAAAGGGCTCTATCATCTATACCACTGCAAATGCTACAAAACAGACCAAATACCTTGGAACAGGTCAGTTATCTGACATTCATAAAACTAATGTTTTCTAAAATTAAAGATTGTTTTGTGAATATAGCTATTCAGAAATAAATTCTGTGAGTGGTATTTTAGTTGTAGAATTAATGTAAAACAAATGATATAGTTGCGCTTTTATTGATATTGATTCAATGTTTTGGTGTAGATACTAACACTGTTATCAAGCAGGTTTTATGGTTTTGTAGAAATGAAAAGGTTCTCTATCTCAAGTTACTCAGTTAAATGAATATTGTGAAAATGCAGGTTTCAAGATTCAGGTGTTTAAAAACTTGAGAATAAGACTTCCACAAGTACAATAGAACATGGATATAGCGAACAATCGGATATAGTGAACAAATTTTCAAGTCCCTTCCCTATATAATATCATTAAAATTATATGCGTATAGCGAACACCGGATATGGCGAACTAAATTCTTTGGTCCCTTGGAGTTCGTTATATCCGTGTTCTACTGTACTTGAGCCCCAGGAGGTTCAGCGGATTTGAGTCAATTATCTTGCACTAAAGACTCGAGAAGGGGAGTTTTGTTGTCAAATATGTTGTTTATGACCAGGTGAAAGTTTATAATACATGTCTAGACTGAACAACAATTAAAGATTGCTTTGAAAAAGATGAGAATTTCAGGTTTTCTGGTTCGAGTCGTCTGACCACCTGAGAACTAAAGTCAAATATTTTGACCCATGGAAGCCCGACTTAAAAACTTTCGTCAGAATCAATTACTCTTCAAATAAACTGTAAAGGATATCAACTTAAACCTAGTGAAATGGAACGCTTTGTTCAGACACTGATAATAAATCTAAACTACAAAGCCATAGAGAATCATAGAGAACCTAAAAAAACTGTGCAATGGCATTGTTTTATATTTCTTAACCCATGCTTCATAGAGGCCAGAGTGAGTTACAATCTTGTTCATGCTAACCAGGGATACATTTCTGTTAGTCCCCTATTCACAACAATATAGACAAATAAGCTACATTTTATAGCCCTTTCCTCTGTGGCTGTCCTAACAGTTCAATGTCATATTACTTTGAACACAATGACAAGTGTTATTAATATTTTCAATGGTGAGATTTCTCAGTTCAAATAAACATTTTAACCTTCCTGGGTGAAATATAATGAATTCTGCTCAGTAAAATAACATTTCCAATTACATGACATCAGTGTTAACTTATTGAAAATTGAACAACTTCAATTGTGATAAACAAAGCAATTTGGAAAGTTCGTTTATACAAATGAGTGTATTTTTGGACCTTTAGGAAATATAAAAAATAGATCATCTGACATTATTGCAGAATATCATGTAAAAGCCAGCTTATTAAACAGAAAATAAAATGTTAACATTCATGGCTGCACAACACATGAAAAAGGGTGATTTTACTTCATTCAATTAGATACACATGATTTATGACAGAAAATACCAAATATCCTGTGTTATTGTTAATCATTTGATTTACTTTAGTTGGAGCAAAGGACAATGCTGTTTTTTAAAATATATTTTGTCAGTCCAGATTAATTCCTGAGCCCTTGTGATGTCCATACCACCTGCTTGAAATGCCAGGCTATTATTGCTTGTGAATGAATGTTCGAAATGAGAAACCTTTGATGTCTGACCCTAACGACATTTGGAGGTATTTCTTCATTAAGTCAATTAGACGTGTCTTGTACACCCCCGCAGTGACCTTTCACCTTTGCGAGATGGGTTATTAACGTAAACCTCTATAATTTAGGTAGTAATGCGTTTTTTATCAAGATTTTCTAGTGCAAACCTTCACTGTTGGGTTCAGATACATATGTAATGGAGTCTTAGAATTCTTAAGAGTTTTTAGTAGTGTTTTTTCTCTATTTTCTGGTATTTCTTTGTTATTCAACACCAGCAAATCTAGTTTTAAACAATACATATATAGTATTTACAATATGATATGAAATTTATTCCTGATGGGATATTTTATGAGATGGGAATGTCAGTAGCGTTAAATGGTCTTAAAAGGTGTTTGTACCTTATTTACATGCATTTAGTGCCTAACTAGATATTTGAGAGCACTTACATGACAGTGATATTGAATTTTTATACTTCCTCATGGTGCGCACAGGCCTTAAAAAGGCCTGGAATTTGAAGAACTGCCTTAAAAAGGCCTTAAATCAGGCACTGCCTTAAAAAGACCTTAAAAATTGACACAAAGCCTTGAAAAGGCCTTAAATTTAGCAAAAGTGTTTTTCAAACTGTGAAATAAGTTCACTTGAATTCTTAAATATTCTTGTGACTACCTTAGTTGAATTTAAATGTTTTGAAATTCCATCTCTCGAACAGTGCCACAAGTTAATTACGAAGATGCCTTTTCTCTTTAATAAACGCGCTGTTATTCAGTGACAATTAAGCCATAAAAAGGCCCTAAAAAGGCCTTAAATCTTATATGGTGTTGACTGTACTCACCATGTTCCTCTAAGACAATATTAGTACATGGTGCTGCAATATTGTATGGTAAGTCCCTGGTGGATAATTATTGTGTGTTCATTGCATGTTATGAAACCTTCTATAATTTTATTGGAAAGATATGATAATATTATGAGCTACTGAACCAATTTCTCTAATTTCATTGAACATCATTGATAAGTGAAATGTATGTGGTATTGTGTTGCAGTGCAGTTCCTGAAGACTGCGGTGGTGAGAACTCTGGACATGCTGGTTGATGGGGAGCTGCAGCGAGCTATGCAGGTAATGAGTCTAGGGGTTACACTCACAACTCGGCTGAAATATTGCCCAAGCAGAACTACACAACTCACTCGCTCGTTGACTCATTTGTTGACTCAACCACTCACTCACTCACCTACCCACTCACTCACTCAAACACTCACTCAAACACTCACTCACCCACCCACCCACCCACCCACTCACTCAAACACTCAAACTCACTCACTCACCTACCCACTCACTCACTCACCTACCCACTCACTCACTCAAACACTCACTCACTCAAACACTCACTCACTCACTCAAACACTCACTCACTCACTCAAACACTCACTCACTCACTCACTCATTTACTCACCCATTCACTCACTTACTCACCCATTCACTCACTCTCTCACTTACTTTATGACACATTGTGTAATAACATTGTTTGTTGACCAATGTCACAACGTTCTGTCACAATGTTAGCAGCCGCAATAATTATTTCCAAAACTTTTTTACAACATTTTTTACTGAGTAATGAATAAAATAGTAAGCTCAGTCCCATTTAACTCCATTTGTATGAAACTTTGGCATTTAACTCCTTTCTCCAAGGGACTCACTCTCTAAAAAGGACGTAATTGTTCTTGCAGGTGATCCTGAGGTCTGACGGCAGAGAGTACGGAGTGGGAGGTCTCCAGTTCACCAAGGGGCGGTGGCTGCAGTACGAGATCCTCGTGAGTTATACCCTTGATTGTCAATATTACACTTGCGTTTGCATCTGGACATTTGGTCCCTTTTCATATCCACATATTAACTCTCTACCCAGCTAACACAAAACGTTTCTAAAACGTTTCCTGAAAGTTTCTGTGAGAAACGTTTCCAAGAAACGTTTATACAACGTTTTAGAAACATTTCTGGAAACGTTTCTGCACAACGTTTTACAAACGTATTGAAGAAACGTTCTCGTGACGTTTCTTTGAAACTTTACAGAAATGTTTTTCATATACGTTTTGTAGCGTTTTGAAAACGTTTCGAATCCTAAGGAAGAAAACGTTGTGGAAATGTTTCTAAAACGTTTCAGTTTTTCATTGAAAAATATTCATCAATAATTTCAATCACCAAGCTAACATTAATGTTTCTCATGTTTGTAAAAATGAGTGTGCTAAATAAGTCAATTCCATTACGCAAACTCGAGTTTTTTAGACAGAAGGTAAAAACATTCAATGAATTTCATCATACAAGTTGGCCGTCAAATACCGCAAGAAACGTCACTATGCATTATGACGTCATAACATGACGTCACACATTGACACAGCGATGGTAACGGGAAGGCGCACTGTCAAAAGTCAAGCTGAAGTCTGTTACAAGGTACGTGTATTTCCTGCGTTTCTATTATAAATATCTAAAGGTAGCGGGACATATGTACTTTGAAAGTATGTTGATCTGATAAAAGAAACCTATAGCTAACTTGCAACTTTAGTTGCAAGTGTCCATTGGTGTGTTGTTTTTCAGGTATAATTTCTCATTTAAAATTTCTTTCATTATTCTCTCATTTAGATTCCAATCATGTTCCGATGCCGTCAGGTTTTCTGCTGAAATATCTGCACATCTATAATGGAGGATGAACCCGAAGAGTAGACCTATACAGTACCGTAAGTTTTGTTGTTTATGCAGTTTACTATTCAAACCTCATGTTTACTGTCATGCAAAAGTACGATGTATTGGAATCTAATATTCGCATCAATTTAATTCTTCTAGAGATGCCATGACAAATTGAATGTTTACCATGTTTTTTTATGTTCTACAGTTTCCACTTGGGTCCCGATTCCCGATGTTCTGAAGTTTGTGCTGTTGATGACACGGATTTATAAAACGCTGACAATATGACGTTTCTTGGAAACAGATCGAAAGTAAGCTTGAAATTGAAATAACATGTTTGTTTTAAACATTTACGTACTTCCCTACTCTGTAATATAACATTATAACCATTTGATGAGAAGTTTTGTTATCACTTGACACACTGGCCTTACTATCTAGCCTTTAGCCTGTCTACTAAACGTATTTTGACGTTACTGAAATTACGGGTTTTACGTTAACCCCCTTGGTGCCAAAGCGAACGCACTTTGGACGGCCGCTTTCATAAATGACTGGATCGCGTGGACGCAGTTTACAAATATATACAATAGTGTGCCATTTTTATTTCAAAGTTGACGTTATCCCCGTAGATATTATTTACTGTAGCATAAATCATTTTCACGGATATGTACTTATCGTTTCCCTGTATCATGTTTTGTTTATAGACGGTATTTCCATAGACATACATGTTAAGCAAGTGTAACAAAAATGTTAATGCATTTATTTTCCGTCGCAATCTGTTCAATTTTTGCACGATTATAACAAATCATCTCAGCTACAACCTAATAATTCTTTGTAATTTTTCATTGATTATCTAGGGAACGGATTCAATTTTATCAAATTGTGTACATTAATGTGTACACGTTTATAATGGTGATCTATGGGACATGTTTCCATTTCTTCTATGTGCAACAGTAAGATCCAGCACGAACTTCTTTCATGAAAATTATTTATGCTACACTAATTTAACACGAGAGTCTATGGAAAAAATTTCACCGTCCGAATATAACTGACACTGATCTGTACATCGAACTAACATGTAAGTCTAACTATATTAGAATAACGTAAAATATGACATGATTATGGTACACCACTGTGCATGTTACATACCTCGATTTCACATAAAATATTCGGAAACCGTTTACCGGTTGCATCAATGTCACAATTATTATTTGCATTACAAAATCCACCCTGTTCGTTCCACTTCATTTAAAGGGCAGTAGCACGTTTTTTGAACATTTCATATTTTAATTTTTTCACTGATAATTGTACGTTCATGCTAATTGTATCATCTTGATAGTGTCAAAAATATCATAACACAACTCAATCATCCATAATCAGAGGACAAAGTATGACCATTTTGTGTTAACACCTTGAATTTATTTTGTGTTAGAAAAGAAATCGCATGGCTTTACATTATATATTTTAATTATTACTGCTTCATTTAGTTTAAATACTTTGTCTTTCAATTCGAACCATTAATTTTCATTTTGCCTGACATCACCTTATCCCCTCAAAACGTGCTACTGTCCCTTTAATACACGACATTGAAAATTATCTATAAAGATCTCAAATCTCACATCTCATATCTTTATTCAATTAAAATCATGTAGATGTGACTAAATAGAAATACTTATTTCTCAACTTTGCAACTGCATTAGTATTTAGATCTAGTACTGAAATATTATCACTTTATAAACTTCTGTTTAAAAAGTCAAGTAAAATTATCGTCTAACCTTTTTAATGACACATTCTAAAGCCTCACCCCCACAAAAAACAACAACAAACAAACAAACAGCAAACAAACTAACAAACTAACAACCATACATGGATACTTGGACAGCACCCAAAGGGTTAAAGAGAAAACATTGGGGACTCAACAGTCTTACATGCAACACTGTTGTACATTCGGGGTCGCTCAAGTGTACGTCGACCGACACAAGCCGAGAAAATACGTGTGACGAACAGGCACTGGCTCGGATTTGCACATCAAGCCGAACTCGCTGATTTCATACTACAATATTCCTAACTTCTATCACTTCAATGTATGCATATATAAAACGAAACGTAATTATAGAATAAGTTGATTCTGTAATATGCGATTTACTCATTAAATAATCTACCATGACCGTGTATTTTATGAATACCGTAAAACCTACTAAAGAAATAACCTGTCATGAATAAAAGCCGGGTTTAATTCAACAATGTAATGCAGATGGTTGGTTTTTTTCACTTTTTAATTATTCATATTCGCCTTACAGTCACTTGAATAAACGCCAGGTCAAATATGTAAACTGTTTTTGATAAATAATTACTATTTGCTTATTCAATGTTTTATGAGTATATATTGCTAGCACCATTCTAAATGATTTATTGCAAGTAGCTAGGCCTTCATGTACCCTAAATCCTAGTATAATCGTTTGTCTTAGCAATCGCCTGGTCACCTACAACATTAAAGATGAATTTTTTATTCTTAAGAATATAAGGCATATTTATTCGACGTTTAACCTCACGGCACAAAGCGACAATCCACAGTAAAGGCTAAAAGTATATTTTTAGTACTATTTACTCTATCTAAGAAGTTGACAAAATTCAGATTTATTATTATAAATCTGTCTTAAATCCTGTGGTCAAATCTGTGTATGAAATTATGAAGCGTTATATTATGCTGTTATAACCGAATTGACTACATATCACATTAATTAGTTACTAGTTCTCTGTGCTATTTATATTTCAAATAATGAGATACATGTATCAACAAATATTTTAAGTAAAATATTGTCATACAAGTTATCTAAGACATGAAAATAAATTTGTTATACTTATAAATTATTTGAGATATGGAAGTTTTATATGTAGTTCGACATATATATTGACGGGACAGATTAACATATTGATTTCATTATCTTATTCAATACTGTAGCTATCTTATGTGCTAAGAATTGACTAATAAATGAGAGATTTGTTTTTTCAGTGACGGCGGACCTATTGTTGGCATGACATGGATGAAGATAACGAGATCTCATACCTGTAAATTCAGCGAAATAAAGCTTTTGACTTAAGGAGAAATTTTATTGTTATTTAACTTAAGGAGAAATTAATCTTACTGTCTTAATCTGCTCTAGCAGTAAATTCAATGTGTTGAATTTTAAAGTATTTCGAGTTAATTTGAAACTGTGAATTGTGCTGTTTTAAAAGCTTGAAAAAGTAGAGAGATTTAAGAGCAAATGCGGCATTATTTGCGATGGACTTTGTCCATATTTTTCACACAGGTAGCTTCGATTTCAGTGCAGTTTATTGTTTTCATAATCACCGTATAGATATCCTGTGATGAAACTAACTTTAATGACTTGAGAAACGGCTTTTAAATGCATTGTATGGTTGCGTCCGGAATATTTTTTGACATTGCCTTAATGATTGAAAAGGTGATACCTCTAGAAACGTAGGAGTTGTTTTTGGAACGCACAACTGGAAAATGCAAACCAGAAATCTTAACATGTGTGGATGTCGGATTTCACTAAAAATGTTTTCTCTCTAAAGGTTATAACATACATTTGGGTTTCTCAGTTGCATTTTCTACATGTGTGAGGCCAAGATGGAGTAAACCCAACTTTGTTAGATTTGTAAATGTACAACAGTAACTTTTTAAAAGTACAAATAAGCCACAAACAACACCAGGTCGAAAGTTTCTCAAAGGTTTCCTGAACGTTTCTTCAAAACGTTTTCTTACAACGTTTCTGAAACGAAAAAAAAACTCCACAAAATTACGTTGCAGAAACGTTTTTCAAAACGTTTCTGAAACCAAAAGGTAACGTTTCAGAAACGTTGTAGGAACGTTTCTGTGTTAGCTGGGTAGAATATATCTTATGGATCTCATATACAATTATGAATGTGATCTTGATAGCCATAAATTAAATGTATTAATAATATTTAGAAGTTGTTTTCTTATTATGGTTTAAACATATTTATTCCATTCCATATATAACCGTACGGCATTGTATATTTTGCAAATGTGATGCATTTCTTAATGGGTAACTGCTAGCTTGAGAGACAGAAGGGGGGGTGAGTTCGTTTAAATAAACGGGTAACCTGTTATTATACATTTTAAAGAAAATAACTAGTTTTGCGATTCTTCTTCTTTCGGAAAGCGAGACAGTAGAGGTTTCGTTGTAGAGTTTAGTATGACTGGTGCCGCGGACAGCCCCGCATATCGCAGTTTTTCTAAAATATTTGCCTGCATTTTTGAGCAGTTGTCATATATATGGCTGCAATAGTCGAATATTGGAAGAATAAATGACGTATACATACGTTGTAAGGTGTTTCTAGTTAACCTATATTTAAAACTTCTTAAACAGTTGATCATAGGGCTTACCTTTTTAACGATATCGTCTATATGGTTATCCCATGAGCAGTTATTTTGAAGAGTTATACCTAAGTGTTTATGACTTGAGGTTTCCTCTATTCCAACGTCATTAAGGAACAAGCCTGGATGTGGATTTGGATTAGATTTTCTGCTAAATAAAATTGATTTCGTTTTGGTAGAGTTAAAATCAACTTTCCATGTTTTTGCCCAGTTTGCTATTTTTATCAAGTCGTCTTTAAGACAATTGAGTTACGTTTGAGGAATGAAAATCAAAATACTAAACAAGGTCCCATGTCCCACAGTGGTACCAAACTCACCTTTTATAAAAGGTATACAACAAGTTATCATTTTGGCCAGATTTAGTGTCCTTTACTTACTTAGTTCAGTCATTATTAATTCCTGCTGGTTGCATTCATGTTTGTTTTACCACAAATACATAACCTCAAATATCCTTTTATCACACTGATGAAGCTGACATTTCTTCCTCAGATCATGGATCCAGATTCCGATATTAAAGCAGTTCAGTTTACTGTTCCACCAACATGGTCCAAGGATGGACCAATCATGTATGACATTTCTCATCACGTGACCAACCTCAAGGATGGCCATTGGCTGGTAAAAGGATTGTTGAAGGTAAGACAAAAGTGTTGAAATTCATTATTATAGCTTTCGAGTTAAAATGATATATTGTCACAGGTCTTATAGACCTAAATAAATTATGACCTGCCACAGCTCCAATTTATGGACGTAAGTAATGTTGACCTAGCCTTTTCAAGTCCTCAAATCCAAGAAAATGGACTCAAGTCTAGATCAACCCTAATCGGCCCTGTACTGTGGAAACCATTTTATTTGACCTGAGTCAGTTTTCAGAATTTGCTGTAAACCTCTGATAATTAAAAATCACATTTAGAAGATTTAAAAATGATTGTGAATGATGAATAAAATTTAGCTTTGTGTTTTCTGATATCAAATTATAAAATTTTGTTGTTACAAAAGCCTTATCAGATGTGTATTATTTCCTTTAATCGATCTCAGAAAACCCATGGGCAAGGTTCTCTAGATGTTGAATGTCTGTTTTGCTACAAACATGATTATACTAAAGATGTCATTTTCTCCCTTGTTTCCAGGATATGAGTAGTATCTTTCTATTGGCTCTCTGGAAGGGTTTGGTCAGTGTCACCGCGGTAACCATCTCTGGAACCGTTCTCACCGGTTACGTGAGTAATGAGTTTACCACATATTTAATTCCACCTTCCATGATATCATACTAAAATAATCAAATTTGCAAAACTGTTTTAACATAATCTATATCCAATTGGTAATAAAGATATGATAATAATGAAACTTTTCATAAATCATATGCCTGTTACTTTTATTTCCAACCATTCAAAATACAAGCAAGACTCAATACTCTGTTTTAGTAAAATATGAAATCTTTAGGTGAATTTTCATCTTTTCATAATAGTTTGGGCAGCTTTGTTCTTTTTCGCCTGAAGACTCATTGTTTACTTAAACTCATGATAACTGCACCCATTTGAGGCTGACAACATAATTTTGGACAAAAGGGAGCAAATAGCAATGGGGCGTTAGGTAGACCATTGTTCATGTAGTTGCTGACTTTTCTCGTTACAGGTGAGTCCACCAGGTATCTGGTACTGCAGCCAGGTGAAGGGAGCCCCATGTGAGTGTCTCTCTCTTATCAACATTCTAATCCTGAAACAACTTTTAATCATTCTCGCTATAAATCATGACTATGTGCATATAAACCCTTTCATTCAATTATATGCCACAAATCAGGCTTAAAGATGTATTGTTACTGTTTTTTGAAAGGATTAACACAATAGTTTGAGATTAAGGTTTTGCAATTTTTCTCACAACGCATTAGTCTTGATCTTTGGCCTTGTTGCATTATGTAAGAATTTTGGTTTGAGTGGAATTGTCAATAGTAGTCATATTGAGGAGCTTTTTATCCGAACTATTAAGTTTAAATGCAGCTGAAACATAGCATAGAGATGATGAAGTTTAGCAAAGCCTAGCTGAAGCAATGATTGATACTGGTATAAGCATGCCTTCCAAGTAAAGTTATAGATTTAACAATCTTGCCAGTTTAAAGAAGTCTAAATGAGTCATCTCATATAAAAAATAACAAGCCAACACAATCTGTTATGGGCAGGTCCCCTGGTGAACCTCCTGCCTGTAGACACAGTGTTCATAGACGAAGGGGAGGAGGTTTTGCCTGCCATGGGTCTAGCAGCATTCATCCTGGATCGAGTTGATGTCTTACAATACAGGTAAACTATACTTCACACAAATTGAAATAACTCTGCATACTCAAAAGACTCCCTCTTCGCCATAACCCCTTTTCTTCTCTTCATCATCACCCCTTTGAGCCCTCTTTGCAAGCAGAGCAATGAGGATGAAGAACCTCTCTCATCCAAAGAAGTGGAGCTGATATAGAATGAGAGTTGTTCAGCAAATAGTCTCTCACATATGTTGTTCCTTGCTCATTACATAAAAAAGAATTTGCACCTTGAGTGTCTTACTATGAAGCAATGAAATTTCATACTTATTTATATAGTGTCTAAAACTATGCAAATAATTAAAACTTTTATTTTTTTTTGTCAACGTTTATCTGAGAAGATTCTCTAATCAAGCATTATGAAACATAACTCTGTAATGAGAATGATAATGACAACTTTCAATCAAAATATCCATTGCCAGCACTACTCATACACTACTATATATATACACTATAACCAGAAATTCTTAGTGTTATATCAGTTCCTCTGTGAATGTTGCAGTATTCTGGTTGAGAGTCTACCAAAGAAAGCCTCTGGGTCTCTGAGAGCAAAGTTGTTGATCCTTGGAACAAACCACTCCATCACTTTGGAACTTCATCCCTCACCCGGCAAGGACAAGGCTTACAAGACACATGTACGTACATCATTGTTTTGTAAGTAGATAGATATCATGATATAGCACTGTCATCCATTCAGATACATACACTAAACACAAACCCCAATCGTACATCTGAAGATGTTCCTCTGGAACTGGAACTTATCTTTCTATCCCATGTATCGTTATTACAGGGAACCATACCTGAGCCTGCCCCTGAAATGATTCATGCTCTTGCCGCAGCAAATTTCCGACTGATCATCGACAGTCCCAGAGTGGGGAAGAAGCCATTTAATGTCAGTCTACCCAGCATCACTCGGGCCCTCTGTACAGAAGCCAAGGTACGATTGTCCTAGCTCTACCTGAAATATTAAAAGATTTTGAAATTCATTTTTTTGTGAAGGAGAATTTTCAAATGGATATCTAATATATCTTCAAGGATGTAAATCTTCATAAACTTCAGAGAGGCTATTTGTTTCCTTTGACCAAATAGAGTTATTTAAGATAGGCATTTGTGTCCCATGCACTCTTTCTGCTCAACTTTGGTAAGTGTTATAAACAACCATGCATTCTGCTCTGATCATCTATCATCAATTTCAATGCATTACAAGACCATTTGAAACATAAGTTGCAAAGATAATAAAAAAAACAATATTCTTTTTTTCATCAAAAATACCTAAAGCTGACCATATGAATCAATGTATTTGACAGGACCATTATATTGGAGGCAAGGTTGACGGATGGGAAGTTGGTCGAGAGTTACCTGCCCTTTACGCCCTGGTGTACGACAACATCAAGTTTGTCTACTCGTCCAACAACTCTGTGTACCTGATGAAGGACAAGGTAGATAACTCTCACAATACTCTCTCAGTTGTTTCACAGTAAAACAAGAAAACATCTTCCTTTCATTAGGAGCTAGGTCTGTGTGTTATGTTGTGTTGCTCAACACTTAACAGCAACATCAACTTAAAACAGGTTTTATTTCTCATGATACCTACAATGGAAAGATTTGAGCTGATACAATTTGAAAATCCTAAATCAGTAGCTAGTGACATCAGATCACAGCTTGCCTTATGATCATCTTATGCAAAATCATTAACTCACTGAATAAAAATAATATCAAGTGGAAGGTAGTTCAGTACCCTCTACATATATTGCCACTTTTGGCTAAAACATGGTCATAGCAGTTTTAACCACCAACTCACTCACTCTATGTAATTCAACTCCAGGAATCGTATGACTCGTGCAGCTTCGAGGGTGCGTCTCTAGTGGGGGCAGCTGCCGAGAACCAGACGGAGATCAGCTACTCCCTCTCTGTAGATGCTCACCTCTACTTCGCCTCCAGGCTCAACTGTAACGCCACACCCCCTCTCAAGGTCAAGGTCATAGCTGTACCTGGAGGTGAGAACTACTACTGAATATAATGATAATAATAACTTTATGGTCCTCATTGATGATGATAATTGAAGTAATAAATTGTGCTGATGTCACCTGGCACCACGGTGCAGCGCCAGTTATATTTGGTGACACTGTGACCTCTTATTAGTGCTCAAGGGGCCTTTCCTTTAAACTTTTTTCTTCATTTCAAGAAGCAAAAGGGCCTGAAAACTAAAATTGTGTGAAAAAGACTCCTCAGCTAATTAGGATATCAATTCATAGATTTAGTGATCCTGTGATGCATTATAAAGGCTATGCCTTAATCTGTTTTTACCTTTTCCGGAAACAAGAGCTGAAAACTTCGGAACAGAGATTACTTAACTGATGAAGATCAGTGGCTCTTTTTTATGAATTTTTTTTTTTTTGGGGGGGGGGGGGGACACTCTTGACTTCTGTTAAAAAAATAAATGAACACTCAGGAAGACAAGGCAAATTCTATTGATGACCACCTGCTTTATTTGATCGTAAACTTTGCTCATTTGACTTCATCTCCCTCAAGGGTTACTCCCATGGAAGACAGTTTTGATGACAGTTATCATGTCCTCTGTGTTTCAGTTGCACCCCAGACTGCAGACCTCAACGACTGTGGGACATCGCTGTACGACATCTGGAGGAAACAGAGACTATCAAGCTTCACACCACCCAACCCTCTGGGGGCCGCCATCGGGGGTTTGATAGCTGGACTCATTGTGCTAGGTGTCTTTGTTCTCTGGGACAAACGGGTTAATCAGAAGAAGAGTGGAAATATGGCGCTTTTTGAGAGGTTTTAATCCTGTGCTGACCATAAGAATAACTATGTTAGCTCTAAATGGTCAATCAGAATAAGAATGGAAATTTGGTGCATTTTGAGAGGCTGAGTAACCCAAAACAGATAATCAGAATGAAAATATGGTGCTCTTTGAGACCATAGACCATAGCTGACCATAGAGATACCTAAAGACTAAGATTGGAATTTTGTATTCTTTGAGAAGTTTTAACCCAGCAGCCTAGATCTATATGGTAACCCTTTGCCTGGTAATATATAAAGCTCACTACACCAGTTGCTACTTATATGTCAACCCAGGAAATAATGTTGGTTTGAAAGTGAGCAAACAATTAGCGAAAACAGATGATGAAAAGGTAATGCTTGATTATGATGCTTTTCATATATACCGATATGGAACCTCTATATATTCTCAACAACATAATCAACGACAACCCCATTAACAATAAATGGATGACAACTTCTTTGTTCATCGCTTGCATACAAAGAAGTTGTCATCCATATGTTCCTCTGAATCATTGACAACCCCATTATTTAATATTTACATATCATGTGTTTATGTTTATACAAGAGAATATCTTCATGTGACCGAAAAGTATTTTGTTGAGTATATATTATGTAACATGAATCCTGACCACATGATAATTTCATATTTTGGAGAGAAACTAGGATGAGAGGTTGAATAAACAGAATTAAAATTAATTGATTCCAATGAAGTTTATGAGATCATTATCATTCCAAAACCTTTTTGCAAAGAATATCAAGTGACAAAGTAACCATAGCAACAAAAGCTCAATTAATTGGCCGTGTTGGTTCAAATGTGGTTGTTGATAGCCGCTTCGGCTTGGGGTTGGAATCCCGCCAGGGTCTCAGCAACTTTGTCTGCAGTTGTGAACTGTTCTACACGCAGTAAGGTTTTTGTGCAATGAATTTCAGCGCAGTACCACTCCTGGTTCAACAGCAAAAATCCTATCTAGTCAGATAAAGTACCTAAAGCATTGCCAGTGAAAGGTAAAGAACCACATTTCACTTGCTTATGGATTGATGGTAAATAATTAAACCTTAAATGTGTACAAAATGTCAAACTTGTGCACCTAGTTGCAGCATTGGTTTTATGGTCAAAGTGAATGTCCTGATTTGGGCTTTGGAATATGATTATGCTCTTGCCAATGAAATACCTCATGTATGGGTAGAATGTATTGGTCCGATGGCTAAAGTATTAGCCAAGCAGCGTTAATCTCCACCTCCCCCTCTCACTGAAAGGATTCATAGGAGTGAGTTATTTCACTGAGTAATCTGATGTTATGGATGTCTTAATCTCACATTGTCCGTGGCAATGATCTCTGCTTGATGGCCAATCAACATGAAATAACCATGTTTTGGTAACAAGGTGTAAAAACATATTAAAAAGAAGATTTGTCATCTAATGAAAACAAAACAGTTTCTCTCATATCGTTAGGGGTTTGTTTTTGTGAATTTATATTTCCACTAATGTGTTGGTCAAAAATGACATATCCTGTCTGTATTAACTGTAATACTTTTTAAACAACATGGTCTGTGCTTTTGTTACAATATTTCTGAAATATTTGAAAAGCAAAAGGGAGTCTTTTGAACAAATCATATCTGAATCCTGATTGCTCAAAAAATTTATTTATAACTTTAATTCAAATATAAAGGAACTATACTGGTCACAGGGTAGATGAAAAACTTTAAATTAAGAAAAGTGATATGCTTATTTTCACTCTTTGAAAGAATATTAATCATGAAGAGCCTTATGATTCCTAAAGTTTTTTAAAGTATAATGTCAGTTATCTGAACAAAAGTGAAAACCTGCTGAATATTTTAAATCAAACAAAATGCTGATTAGAATTTCAGAATTTTGGATTAGATAGTTCTTGTCTTACCTTTATGTTTGATATACAGCGAAATTATCATTTCATGATAACAAAGTCACGTCATATTTTGTATACCGTATTCGACGTAATAAGCGCCCTGCTCCAATAAGCGCCCCCCAAAGGGTTTTGTAATTATAGGTCTAATAACCGCCCATGTACTAGCCGTAATACAATCGTAAATTCAACGTATTCACTTTGTTTCAAGAGAAATTAAAGGATACATTAGCGGCAATATGTGTTATTTTCTACTCAATAATGTGTAAGTATGTTTTGAACGTCTGTATCATTTATCAAAGACAATCTAAACACAGTTCCATTTGAGTAGTCTTTAGTTTCGGTCGTCATTCACACAACTTTATTAAGCGCCCACCCAAGTCAATTTTTTAAGCGCCCTGGGCGCTTATTACGTCGAATACGGTATTTCATCTTTGAAATGTGCTGACAACAAAAATTCATCTTTTCTTGATGGTAGATAAAAGGCATTGTAGCAGTTTTTTTTAATATTTATTTTTCCAAATTAAGTTTTATTTTTATCCAATTTTATTACTTCCGAAAGTAAGACTTCTCTTTCAACCACATGATAGATGTGAAAAACTGAATGCAGCCATTCAATAGTGGACATCTTTTTATCATTATCACATTTATCACAGAGTTGTAAATGTTGTTATTTTTAATCAATCTAAGAGTTGAAACTCAGCAAATTTACTTACCTAACTGAAGTTATTAAAGGTGTTAATAAAATGACTGCATGAAGTTCACTTGAATCTTGACACCTTTTTCTATGAATATTTATAATCAGATTGTGTGTTGAGATGTTTTACCATCTGAAAGCAAAACATTTTTGGCAATAATTTAATATGATAGTGGAAAATTAAACAAATAAAACTTTGTTAAGAAAACTCAAAGTACAGACAGCATTTTTGACTACATTACTATCTAAGGTAAGGCTTAAGGTTAGTCAATTTTGAATTACAGGTTTACTGCAATACCAGGAACTACTATTATAGAATTAAATAAGTCCTTTTAATATGAAATACATGAGTTTGGAAATGTTTACATTTTGCCACCATTTGAAGTCAGTTCTTATTTTAACAAATTTTTCAGTAGAAATGTAGTTATTTACCTATGCTGTATGTCAAGGTTGTGAGTTTTATTGTTCTTACCATTCCTACAATATGTTAAACAATTTGCTTTGTTATATTTGATCTTGTGAATTGCATAAAATCATTTTTGACTTTTATGTTTTTTTGTACGTTTTCATAGACATAAATCTTTTACCACAGCATTTTTCATTAGATCTAGAAAAACTATTTTACACAACATTTTTACCTTGTTTTGATATTGATCTGATTAAGCATTTAATAAATAATTAACATCATGTCAATAAGTTACTTTGATAAATAAGATTTGGCTTGTTACATGATTTTTGAATATTTATATATGTACCAGTATAGAATCTCACTTGTACCTTTAATCAACCACTTTGTAGAATAATTATTGAACCTTGTTGAAATATTGAGCACATTTTCTTTTCAAGGATATAATTGAATTCTAATCGATGACTGAAAACAAAATGTTCATATAAATGTATTACCGTATTATCTTTTATCAACATTATAAAGATTTATTTTAAAATTCATGACAGATAATAAGAATAATTCTTAAATTTTTTTACATGGTATCAGTAATTCGTCCATAACTTTACAAACTAAACCAATCAATGGCGCTATATTTGAATAGAGATTTGACATAATATTTTATCAATAGCAACATTTTACGAGTGCTTCATGTGTTCAGTTTTGTGTTGTGCCAGTTGTGCCTAGATTTGTCTGTGATACTCATAGATGCTTGTATATATTGTTGAGGAAACCATTTCATCTCATCTCCTAGGTACCAAGTTGCATCTCATATTAAATAACTGTAATTATTGTTGGCAAACATCTTGCCATGCAAGTCGCAAGCGTTGGCTCTTTGAAAATTTCTGGTTGTTGACAGAAACTTTAGTGTTTCCAAGATTTATCTTCCCCAATCAGTAGAGGTGTAACGATACAGGAGGGTTGCGATACGATACGTATCCCGATATGGAGGTCACGATACGATACGTATCCCGATACATATAAAATCATGACATAATGATCTTTTTACAAACTTTTAGAGTCAGTTAATCTTGAGTAAGAATTTACTTGAAGCTTTTTTGATGTAATTGTAATATAATCAAAGTTCCAAATTTTAGAAGAGGTTCTTGTGTGCGTAATGAAGTATATTTTTAATCTTTATCTCAGTTTTGAGCACCATCATTGAGAATTTATAATTATTTCATGTATCCCGATACGCATCCTGCGATACGAGATATATATTGTGGCCCATGTATCACGATACGATAATGTATTGTTGTATCATTACACCTCTACCAATCAGTAGAGTTACCTACCTACTCCTAACCGGCCCCTACAATTCAAAATGTTACGATTTACTTCCTACCCATAGTAAAATGTTAATGCTCTCCCATAACAAATCAGTAACCTTCTAGCCTTTTACTCAGTGAAAGTTTAGTTCTCCCTAACTAACCAGCAAACTTATGTATTTGATACAATAATATTCTGTTTCAGCTCTGTGAGAATATTGCCAAAATATTGTTGTCATAAAAGTACTTAAAACCAATAATGTTATTTTCTTTTAAACGTTTGACACACATAAAATAGTTCAACAAGTGAACATTCTTCATAAAACATGTATCTTCACCAACATTTCTAGCTATGATACTCTGTCATCAAACTCATGTAGACACCATTATTTCATTCCTTTTTATCATGACATTTAACTCTTTGAAACTTTAAATATTTACATATTAAATAGATTTTCTTGTTACTTCTTGAGATTTTTTCTGGAGGTTTGCAAGGTACAAATTCAATCATAAACCAACGAGTCTGTATTTGAAAATTTGAATTAAGTAGCAATGTGATAGATAATTTCATTGTCAGTGTATATAACACAATGTTTTTAAGAAATTTGCTTTCTTGATTTCTGAACATTCCATGACTTCCCCTTAACTGCATAACTTGTGGCAGTCCCAAACACAGGCTAATGTAAGACTTGCTGGTAAGCACAAATATTTGTAGTGAGCGCAACCACAGATGCTTAGAGAGCTTGCTAAGAAAGAGCTCAGTAAATGCTGCAAGTCTACGATGAGCCAGTGATTCTGACAGCACAAGGAATGCCTTGCATGGAAAGGGTTAACATTTCAAAGTTTGGTCCAAATAAGACAACTTTTTCTGTAACCAAACCATTTTTGATTCACATGTATTCTTTTGTGCTTTCACTGTCATTAGTAACATTTTCCACGGTTTGTAGATCTGATTTTGTGAGTGAATATTTTATTCCACATATTTGTTTGAACTGTATTACCATGAATGTTTTTGTGTTTTGTCTCAGGCTGTACATGTCTGTATGATCGTCTGTAATGTCAGTCAGTAAACCATGTGTCATATCAGTGTGATCTCAATGTGTTCAACTGTGAAGAAAGTGAATAAATGAAAACAAAATGTGACTAGATCTTGTTTTATTTTTTTGTTACAAACGTGACAAAAATTTAACTTCAATCAAGGATAAAGATGTTAAACAACTCATGAAGACAAAAAATATGCCATATATAAACATATGAAAATGGCATTTGTTGTTACTTAAACACATTTGACCAAAAAATGAAGTTATAATGATCCCACAATGGATGCAATGAGGATTAATTTTATTGAAACAATGTTATCAGCATCATATGTATAATAAAAATAAATAAATAACAAAACCTGGACATTGATAATTAAAGCAGTATCAACCATATCACTTGAGGTTTGTATATTATTTTATAAGACCATTCTTTGGATTCTAAGTCATTTTGGAACATTCTAAATTTTTTTCCATATTTTTTTTTAGCAGAGAACTAACAAATGGCACATATTTCAAAATGACTACAAAACCTTTCAAGAAATATAACCTCAGAATATCAACAAATCCCAAACTTGCTCTAGGTTCTTTCATAATGTCCAATCCAAATGCTAAAAGAGACTCAAATGTAAAGAGTTTGAAGGGAAAGGGAATGTTTGCACCGGTGATAATAGCTTGTGCCATTTTCCTGAAATCTTTTGGGGGATTTTTCAGTGCTGGCAAAAGAACATGCTGTTCGATAGCTCTACATCGATTCTTAGAATCAACGGAGTTATCTTTACATAGATTATACTGATCATCAACACCTAGGAGATATCCAATACAGCGCCAAAAATAAACATAATCATCAATGTAGTCCTTGTTTGCTGTAATTCCAAAACTTTCTGGGTAGAGAATAATACATCCCATGAAACCACACTGCACAAGAGCCATATCATATTGGGAGAAAAACAAATGGCTTGAATCGTTTTCATGGTTCATGTCGTCGGCAACTTTTTTGTGCATATTCCGAACAGCAATTATAGATTTGTGAGCTTCGCTGTTACAATCCCAAACATTCCCATAGTGCCATTTGCAGACATGTTTAAATGTTAGGAAATATCTTTTCAGGGCTTTTCTTGGTTCGCTAGTTTCATCCGTGAACACTAAAGCTTGTAACAGGTTATCGACACTTAGTCCAGCAAGAAGAGAAACAAACATGGAGAAATGGCAATTGATCAGAAAGTCTTGGAAGAATTGTCTCCCCCTGTTGAATTTAGCTTGATCAAGCCATTCTGGTTTTTCAGGGGCTGGCCCTGATTGGGCAGTTGGTTTGTGGCGGCCATTTTGTAATTCTGCAAGGTCTGCAAGTGCCATCTGAAGTGACAGAGAGAAAACAAATATGACACATCTTCAGATTCTATTCTAACCTCTTGGTCAGCCCTTTCATATTGATGATCAAAGATTCAGTTGAATAAAAATAAGTGATTGATGCAATAAAAATATTAAAATTTTTGAAATGTAAAGAATGGTAACAAAAAGTCAAATAACTTTAGTCAGTCTGATTGAAATAGAGCTAGTTTTGAAGAATTCAAATTCAAAATAGTTACTCTTTCAAGACACAAGATGATGATATCTACACTAGATCTGATCACAACCCCATAGGTCACATGTTTTTAACCAGTTGAGTACAGGCAAATATTAGTGCTCATAACCAATCTATAATATCACCATTCAAATCATTGCGTCTAGTTCAAAGTCTAATTGAAATGAGTTATTTGCCCCTATAGCTAGTGATACCAAAGGCTTTAAATTTGGCCGAACAGTTTGTGATTGATTTAATTATCGATAAGCTTACATCAGAACATGCAACTTATGGGGATGTTGTCAGACCTTGTGTAAAGGAAACCAGCTGATAGAACAAGTTTGAGTATCGATAGAGCTAATAATTTTAAAAACTTTTATTCCTCAGAAATGGGCAGATTTCAATAAGACTGACTTTATTTTCAGTGAATGAAATAAGGTCCGAATTTGGTTATTTATTATCAACGTTCGTGACTGTTTGAGTATTTTTGCAAAATTTACTATAAAAACTTCTAATTGAAACTTATTTAAAACAATTTTTTTAGCCTAATTCATTCACTAGTGCATTCATTACTCTATATATATAAGGTGGGCCCTTTAAATATATTATGGATATAATGCCTAATTATTCTTAAAATATATATTTAGAATGAAAGTACAAGGAAATTTACAAAATGAGATTCATTCATACACAATATGCTTCATACTCTAGTATGAAAATTTTTATTTAAGAAACACTATTTTCACAACGCCTAAATCAGATTTCAGTTCTTATATGCTCCAGTTTTTCGAAAATCATTTACATAACACAGTTGCGCAAGCACCTGTAAGGTCATACAACTACTGTATGACATTGTCTAAAGATATCAATGACCTTGCAAATGAGTAGTTTACTAACAAATCAACATTGAAACAGATGCTTTAAAACAATAGTCATCAATGAACCAAAATACCAGAACAATGATTTCTGCCAATATGCAAAATATGTCGACTTCCTTGCACTGCGCGCAACCTTTGGTTTATGTCATGCGCACTGGAAACATTTTTGTAAACATCCCGTTTGACTGCCTCGACTGTAGTGAGGTGAGATGTTTTATTAAATTTCATATCGTAGGCTTATCGGTAGATTACAAACACGGCCCTGTTGTGTTATACGAAGATAAGCTTCACGATAAAAGGATTGTCACGTCGCATACTACACTGTAGCTCAGATTATTTACATCGATAAGAACTAAAACTGCTTGTTGTTTTTTCCTACAATATTTGTTTTTCTTTGGGATTCAGCATTTTGTACGTTTAGATAAGGATGGAAACACCGGTAGGTGTCGGTTTTTATAAGTTTATTAATAAGCATTGAAAATATATTGTGCAACGTGATATTTTTTAACTGACACAGATATTCAAAATGTAGTAAATCATGTCTATCAAAAGGGGGCGTGTCTGTTTATAATGTACCTAGCTTTAGCTCATTATTCATTAAAAAATGTCAAAAAAATTATTCCTCAATCAACCCTTCTAGAATATATTACTGCCCAAATCCAAAGACATCTATATATACTTAAGAAATTCATATGAAAATTAATTAATTCAACATACTTTTGTTATGTTTTACAGTATATACTATGTTGGGCTTATAATGACCCTAGACGATGTATGCTCGCCGTGACTATCTCCGGTTAACCTCCGTTCGGTAACTGCGGAGCGTAGGGGAGCTAGTACCGAGGCGAGCAAGAACGTCTAATAATGACCCCAGTAAAAATAAATTCTTGGATACCTTTATCATAATATGTTTTGGGAACCAGATTAACTAGGTCTTAATTATTAGTCTGTAATTATTGTAAGAAGATGCTAAAAATGACATTTCATATGTCTTTGGTAAAAAACAAAGTAACCATTTAGAAGTTTATGTTACAACACATTTAAGTCCTTTTCAGGTTTGTAAATCCTTAAAGTTGGTATGTAAATTCTTCATAGGCATATCTTCCGAATGAGGAGATACAAGGAGGAGTCACTTCATGGAGGGGTGAATGTGACAGGGTTAGGTCAAAAGCATTCCTACTTGCTTCAGCTGTGAGGATATCTCTTCAGATGAACAGGTAGAGTGTAGGACTCTCAACCACGAGGTCATGGGTTCGAATTCCCCTGGACATGAAAATGTTGGATTTTCTTTCCTGCTACACGTACATAGCCTGTTCAACAATATGAGCCACAGGCTCTATTTTTAAGGGCTCAGCTTAATATGTGTGTAAGTATTCTATTATATACATATAAACTAATGGATGGGAGGACTAGCTATTATGAAAATTAAACTAATAAACTTTAAGTTTTGTGAATTTTGTTTATTCTGTATATTTTAGATGGCATCTGTAACATGGGATGGTATGGATTCAGTTGAAGACTGGCTGAAGACACAACCATGGGAGACTTTCAGAGCTAATTTTGAGAAGGATGGCTACTTAGTAAGAAAACACTCTATCGATTTATGATCATCCATGGCAAATCACATTCATTTCTGGATGAATAAAGTTAATACATATGTAAGAATCAAAACCAAAATTCTTTGGCAAATTTTTAAAATCCATGGCTGATTGTCAAATTAGGAGATAAACCTACTGTGTTTTTTAATTTTCATGGTCTAATGTAGATTCGATACCTGTTGATGTCATTCGGAGCCGAACGCGTTAGCGTGAGGCTTCAAATGTAACATCAACGGTATCGAATCTACGTTAAACCACGAAAATTAAAAAACACAGTAGGTTTATCTCCATTCTACCATGACGAGTGTTTATAGCGTTTTAAATGTCATTTCTTTTCTACCGCGTAACGTCAGTTGTGCTTCGGTTCAACACTGTGACGTCATAATGTCTTGTGCTTATGACGTCAAAGGTTGACGTCACTGTTGACATCACTGAACCCAAATTGGTTGCGCTAGCTTCTTGATCCAAATTCAGCCTTTCGCTTAAAATTGCGCTATTTCCTGGACATAAATATGCATGATATTATGGGAACCAAACTCTAGTTATAGAAAAGTACGGGGAGTAAAATGATAAAAGACTTTTAGTTAGTATTCAGACGAAGCAACTCCCGAAGCGTACGGTGACTGTGTGCATGTCGATTCGTGTCATATGAAGTTCGTTTCTATGGCAATGTGTATCAAACCGCGGTGAAACGCCCGTCATTAAAATCGTGTTCGAACGTAGGTTCGACCATAGAAATAACCCAATGAAATTCGAGGATTTTGAAATGTCATGGTAGAATGCATGGCAACCTGTCGTAACAAACCAGATCTGTGACCCATAATTGATTCCTTTGGTTTGGCCTAAATGTGATAAATCCTCTAAGGTAAGGTAAGTCTTTTAAACATCTAAAATATTTAGATTTTAATATATTATATAATTGGCATAACGAGATCTATCAATAAAATAAACTGTGTTATCAGTCACAAGTGACAATAACAATAGAACATGTTATCAGTCACTTCTGAATGATAACAACTATGATCTGACGTCATCAAACAATGCTCTGATGTAATGACATGCTCATGACGTCATGTTGTTGTTTAGGCAACAAGCTCTCATTGGAGCCGACTGAACATCAATGTGCCTCAATTTCTATAGAAATATAACGATTTAATCATAAAATGAATAGAAAATTGGTCTTTTCTTGACAAAATTTATGTACCTTAAAAATACCAGAAAATTTCAATAATTTCACATGTGGCTGCGCCACTCGTGAAAATATAAACTTTCTTCCTCACTCAATGAGATAAACATGGTATTTGTCAAGAAAACACAAATATCCTTTAACTCTTAACATTTGATATAGTTAAAAATTCCTACCTTGTGAGCAACAGGGAAACACTCTCTTTCATTAGACTATCTATATAATGTGAAAGTTTATGTCTGACACATCACTGTTTCAGATTATCAATAGTATTCTGAGTGAGAAGGAGGTCGCGATATATAGAGGTGAGTGAAGACTTGCAACATCACTTAATCTGGCCGAGTATATACCTGTGTGATTTGAGTAGATACTTGATCTTTAAACATTAGTCAGATTGAAAATATGTTAAACATATGCATAGTTTTGACAATAAAAAATCTCGAAGTGAATACAATAATAAATTTACAAAAATTTCACAAAATTATATGACAGCAGTGGAAACCTGATAAGTAAAATTTCAAGGGACTCTTGAAAAGATGTTTTTCTTATCAGGTATTTTACTCATTCAAGCATATGGAAACCTGGAGTTTGGTAACCATATAATAGCAAAAAGTAAAATGATTATGATATAACTAAATGAAACAAGATTGCCACAAGTACCACTAACCGTAAATAGTTAAGTCAGAAATTGATTAAAAGGGTTCTTTACTAAATGAGCTAAACATACCCGAATAGCTTATTTTTTACCTGATAAGCAAAGTACCCGGGTAATGAAAATTCCCTCTATCAGCACATGTGATTCTGTGAAATTACCAATTACGAGTCAGTTCAGAATTAAATAACTATTCCTCCCCAACATATCGGCCTCAAAACCTTATTTTACTGGTTTCTTAGGGGTGAAAGGTTTAAAACAGCAAAAATGCAACTGTATTATGTTCTATTTACAAACAACATTGTAGGAATTATTTTAGCACTATTTAATGTTTTCTTTTTACAGGATTTGTAGAGAAGATGCTTGCAGGAGATATCGACACTTCAACACACAGACATGATCTCGGAAACCATGGTAACAATATTTTTCTGATACGATAATCGTTTTCAAATGATATCATCAGAGATTTGTTTGTCAGATGATGGAGTAAATATATTATTATCAGAAAATGTTAAATGAGGACGATTCTTAAGGGGTGGAAGTAGGTTGTGATTGACATAAGATCTAGCTATGTCAAAATGTTTCTTTCACAGAATAAAGAAGTGGTTTTTCCAAAAAAAATTGTTGTTGTTGGTAATTACATGAAGTTCTAGATTGCCAGTCAATGAAAACATAATTGTTTGTCAGGTTCTTGAGTTTAGATTATGAATTATGAGAAATATTTTTGTCAGATTATAAAGTGAACAGATATCATTATCATAAATATGTTTGTCAGATTATGAATGTATGATATCATCAGATATATGTTGGAATAATTATGAATTGAAGGTATCATAACCAAATAAAATGTTTATGTGTTTCAAGTGTTGATGTTCGTTTGCTGAAATATGAAAAATTTATCAGATATACATTCTTAGTTTGTTATTCTCTGTTGAAGTTGTGCGAGCCAAGGAAAACATTGAAAACATATGCCAGATTATGTGGCCAAGTCTCTTCGTAACAAATCTAGATCAGGTAAGATGGTAACAGAATATTTTAATCTATTTTATGACAACTATAATAAGTTAAGAATAACACCAGTTCCATAGTTTTAACCATACATGAATTGTTTAAAACAGCACCTGGCAATGGCTGGTTACTTTCAGATTTGGCTTGATGGCGAAGAGGTCAGCATGCCCATTGGCTTGTAAGATTTTAGAGATAATAAATCTCTTAACAATAAAGGGCATGTAAATTTTATGAGGGCTGCTTGAGTTTTCAGACCACAAGCCCTGCTTGCTTTTAGGGACGATAACATATTTTGAATATTGCATATAAACTATGCATATAAACTAAAAGATTATATGACTTGAAAACATACAACCTAGGCCTATAATATATTATTATGGCAGTGTTGTTAGAAATTTTAATTTCTGAAAGTGGCAAGATTTGACAATTATTTTCATTTCTTGATCCAATTCAAAAATAATATGACTTTAAAACTTAAAATATTTTGCCTATGTGATATCATAATGCCTTTCGGGGATAATATTTCTGCAGTTTTAAATTTTGAATTTCAATCCTAAAAACATTCCATAATTGTTTAGATTTGTATTTCCACAATTTCAAAAGAGTAACATATGTCACAAATTCAGGGTTGTTCAGGGAGTTTAAGAATTGAGGATATATTTTGTTTTCAGTGTGGTATCACTAATTTCTCATCAAGTGAACAGGTAGAGCCAGTATTTTCACAAGTGGCGCAGCCATGAGTGAAGATTTAGGCTTTATCCCATCACAAAATCTCACATCACATATTTTGTTTATTATATGCCTCTGTGGTCGAAAACATATTAACATGTCAGAAACATCTGTACAGACATTTTATGTCCAAAAACATATTGATTCAAGAGTTTTATTGCGATGTCATACCATCGTTGTAACATAAATTAGCAATGGCAATGACGTGAAACCATTGTAAACATGTCATCCCCTCTGTGATATTTTAACTCACTTAAAAAAGTGATGTCAATCTCAGTTGCTAGAACGCTTCTTTAGCTGAGAAAATTAAGTCTTTTTTTGATAATGTACAAATCTCAAGGGTGGCAATTTTTCAACAAAACTTTTCTTTAAAATTTGTGGATCCATCCAGGGCTGAAAATATATTCTTACCAAATGGCTCTTTGCTTTTGGATTTTGGCTCTTGGCTCCTTATGTTACCATGATGATTAAGTGGGGGTATTTTTGCTCTGCTCACTTTTCTCTTCTTTGATTTCCAATGTGAAGATTTTACATTCAGGGTCCCCTCCACAAGCGTACAATGGCAGTGGCAAAGATTGTGCTTGGAGATGATGCAGACTTTGACTTTGATATGCTTCTGTCAAAGGTAAGATACAAAGAAATTGATTCTTTATTCACAGTTGATATTTGCTTTGAAGATCTTCATTTTTCATCAAACCTAATGCAAGTTTCAACTTACAAATAAGCCTCACAGGTGTCGCAGGCATTCTCCCAGCACAAATACCAGCTACCATATCTCAAGTTCAATAACATGAAAGTGATGTCAAACTATAGATCAACTGACTTCACTAAAATCTTTTCAATAATACCTTTTCTCTCTTTATTGATATCAGGTAGCCAATTCAAATTGACATGTTACGGTTTTAGGATGAGTTGATTACTTGCAGGCACCTCACACCAACACAATGACACCATGGCATCAAGATGAGTCATATTGGCCAGCCCTCGATGACAAGCGCTCCGTCAGTTTCTGGGTAAATTTTCTATCAAGTGCTCTCATTTTCAAATTTGTGTTGAAAGGAACCTAATCTGAAATTGAACATGCTCACAGCCATATCAAACCACAGTGACAATTGATGTTGATCTGCTTAAGATTTTAGAATAGACAGAACCCAAAATGCCAAAATTTCTCTACATAATTCACACCTTATCTCTTTCTTATCCTCAATTTCCTTCATATCACCTCTTCCCTTCTTTCTTCTAGTTACGTCAATCTTACCTCACTTCACCTCACCTCATCTCGCTTATTTTTTCTCTCCCTCCTATGTGCACTTCATGTAAACTCTTCCTCACCTCATCTCACCTCATCTCACGTCATCCTCTGCTATCTTATCTCACCTCTCTTAGCCTTTCCTATTTCTTCTCATCTCATCTCTTTTATCCTCTCATATCTTAGGCGCTTAGCTTCACCTTACTACATCTTTCCTCTCCTTCCCTTCTTCCTTCTCTTTACCACAACATCTCACATTACCTCACCTCAACTCTTTTCACCTTAATCAATCTCATCTAACCTGTTTTATCCCTTCACTCTTTTCCTATCCATAACTTCATGTAAATTCTACTCACCTCACTTCATCTTTCCCCTCCTCAACTTTCATTTCCTTGTTCCGCTCTATTCACTTCTCCTCACCACTCCTCTTTTGATGTCATCATTCTCACCTCAACTCACCTCATCTTGCCTCATTCTCACCTCTTTAGCCTTTACCTCTCCTCCCTATTTCTCTCATATCCCCTGCCTCTTTGCCTTACCTAGCAATCAGTATGGGCGACTTAACATTCACTCAGTCAAGAATACACCTAAGCCATATAAGTATGTAGGGACAGCCTTCACTCAAAGACTGTTTGCACAATTGCAGACTGCGATGGACAACGTGTACCGAGACTCTGGGTGTATGTGGTTCTCCCCGGGGTCTCACACCAAGGGCTTGCAAGATCACCACCCCCAGAAGGAGGGATGTCATGTTCTCACATGTGGGGGAAGCGAGGTGGGTTATTAATGGGTATCAGCTTGATTACTTCAGCTATAATCTAATTCAATTCAAACCTCAGATTTTCTTAACAGTTTTTAATTTTTAAGGGGGATAAGCTGTAGTCATTGATGAAGTTTTTGCAGACAGAAAAGTATGTGTATGCAATTTCAAGAAATCTGTGATATTAAGATTAAAGTAAAGTTATATGGGATATCTATGTTACAGTTAACACATCACTTCTCTTGAGTGAGTGAGTGGATTTGTACTTTAATATTTACAGATTTGTAAAGCACTCGACTTAACACATTGAATCAATTAGCTATAAGCACATGGCACCATCACACAAATGATATATATCATACAAGATATGTTTACTGTATGATTGATGAAGCCTTGTAAAAGTTACAGATAATTTAACAAGTCATGCATTTAAACAGATCTGTAAAAAACCTGATTGAACATATTAAACCAATTGCACCACTTACCCACAATTTAAACAGCACTTGATTGAACATGATGAATCAATTAGCACTCAGTTCATACCGGTAGTACAAATACATCCTATATTTATGACACGTGATATGTTTACAATATGGATGCCAGGAGGATGGGTTTCCAGCTGAGATCAAGGCAGGTTCGTGCACACTGCATCATGGTCGCATGCTTCACTACACGCGGGGAAACACTACAGACTTCCAGCGGCGAGCGCTTGTCACGGCCTACAGACCGCGGGCTATGATTGAGAGCATGAGAGAAAGAGGCTTTGATCATGGAAAGAAAGTGAGTTCTTATTGCTTGAAATTAATGTTGCAACCTGTTAATTCCATGGAACAATGAAAAAGCTGTGACTTATCCAAAATTTGTATTTTTTCAACATCGATTCCAATTTTGCCAACAGAAATAACATGAGGACAGGAAACAAACTTTTTGATCAGTTAAGAGTGATTTCTGAATATCTAGTATTGGAGACTGTTAATTTTTTATAAGTATAGTAGGTAAGGGTTTCAAAGCCCAATCATCATACTTGCACATGATTCGTGATGAAATTTAGCTATTGAGAAAACAAATTCTTTCGTCGAAAGTTTTATATCATATTTTCATGTTTAAATCAACAATAAAATACTTAATCCAAAGTACAGTACCCTCTGAAAAAGTGCTATAGCTTTTAACAAACCCGCCTACTGTGGCTTCATCATTATGTTTGTTATTTTTAGTATGACAAGTTAATATGTTATTCTTGATTTCAGGGACTTGCTGGGATTATTCAATCTGGACAAACCCATGAGAAGAAATAAGGTGTTAAAACTGTGATAAGATAATTTTGCCAAAGAAGTGCCTTCAAAGTTTGCAACTGCCTCCTAATTGCTTATACCCGGTATATGTTTTTTTATGATAATGGAAGAATATTTGAATGTTTACAGTTGGTTCTAGTCAATATTGATGTCATAATCTGTTTGTATTAAACTAAAATGAATAATTATCAAATAGAAGAATTCTTTAAGTAAAATATTATCATTTTAAATTACTAGGTATTTTATCATATTCCAAGTTACTTATTGAACAATAATAAAGTACTCGGTATGTCAGATGAACAGATTATGAACTATATAATGAATGGAATGAAATGTCTTTTTATGGTATTGTTTGTTAAAAGTTTTATCCATCTTTACATTTGTTATTCTTGTGTTGTTATTCAGACAGATCAACCAAGTTTTATCTATTTCACATTCTGTATAATAAATATTAATATACTGCTTCTTAGATTTTAGAATTTCATAAAAGAATTCATTGAAATTGTAGTACCATTGATAATAATCATTTACAAATTATGATACATATTTTTGAATATGTATAATCTGTAAGTTGGTCTGATCTGTTTATTTGTTTTGTATTTCATGTCCATCGATATTTCTTTCAATTATAAACAATCTTGCCCTATTTTGCATCCAAATGGACTTGTCTTTATATGATTCACTATACAAAAGGAGTTGGAATAGGGTTTTTGTTTAAATAATTGTTGATCATTGTCATTTTAACTGTATAAATCATAGATGTTTAAAATTTTCAAAATATTTTAAGAGAATCAAATCCAATATTTTATCTTTTGTATAAGAATTTATACTTTATATTTAATTCATTAATATCAAATATCTCAAATTTTCTTAATTGTTTCAACAACAAGCACCTCCTTATTCACATTCCATCAAATATATATATAGAGGATATCTTTTGTTTTCAGGGTGATATCACTATCACAGGATAAACCAGTATTTTCACGAGTGATGCAGCCTTGAGTGAAAATATAGGCTTATCCTGTTTAATATTGAAGTATGATTCACATTTATTCATATGCAACTCAACTATCGATCTTTTGTATGGAACTTTTCTTGTTTGTTTTGCATGATTAACTTTTTGTCCATAATATTATATGTTGGAGATGAGAGATTTTTGTAAGGATTGATAACTTTTTTTATAAAATAAAAAAAACCCGGTAAAATCTTGCGTATTCTTGTAAACAGTGATATATTTAAAATGTGCATTAGAAATGAGAATTTTGCATAATTTCATTACAATTTGTGTTGATATTTAACCATAGATGTGTTCCTTCAACATACACCATGTTCCTCTTTTATGAAGGATTTTTAAATCATTTTTTACATGTTTCTCGGTGTTGGAAGTTTCTATTACAATTTTTGTCATAAATAAAGATTTTATGTTTTAACTTTCATACTTGTGTGTGTCTGTCATTGACTCTTTTTTCCCTTTAAAACAAATCCGAGATATTTGTGGAGCCAAGAAGTTTATGAATAGAAATTGTTGATTATCGGTAGCTTTGAAACAAGTACAACTTCATGATTGAAGCGTGATTAGTGACAAAAACAGTTTGTACGAGCAAGTTACTGTAAACACTGCTTTTGCAATATTCAATATATAGGGGGACCGCTAGTGTTGTATTATCTTAATCCATGTAGTCGCTTTGTGCACAACTGCCAAAGGGCAGATATGTTTAAAAGTATACCCGTAATTATGTCAAAGCAATTTGACAGTTATCCCCTTGTTGAAAGTTTGACATTTATGGAATGTGTGAAAACTACCAAATCATGTTTTCTTTCTACATACATTCTGATTTTATTCTTATTTGAACTTAAAAAAGACCATGTGTCATCTGTTCCATCTGATCATGGATAATATATATATATATATATATACAAGTACTATTCAAAAGAAATTAAGGGTCAAACCTATATTTTCTACATGAGATCTTCATAGATAAAGAACCATTGCGTGGCTGCAGGATTGTTCCACACAGAGAAGTGTTGCACAGAGAGTTGGTTACAGCCAAAGATTGAAAAACTTCTTTGTTGAACCAACCCATTCAATGATTTCTTCCTCTATTTTTTCTGACCATCATGAAATTTCAATGCATCATCACCCTGGTAGTGACTTTTGTGCTGAAATTGTTCACTGAAAATGTAGACGACACGTTTAAAGACATAAGAAACTCAAAAAGTCCTACCATGTTGCGTCTGAGTGAAGCAAATAGTTAAATGGGCCCTTGTTTTGAGCATGAAATTTTTCAGGATCCCGTATTACCTGTTTTGGAATACAGTAGAACATGGATATAACGAACTCCAAGGGACCAAAGAATTTAGTTCGCTATATCCGGTGTTCGCTATCCACGTTTGGCCACCATATATAGGGCTATTAAAGGGACTTAAAATTTGTTCACGATATCAGATTGTTTGCTATATCCATGTTCTACTGTATAGGATATGCCTTAAACACAGTTTTTGACATTAGGATATACTGAACCAATTAAAATAACATTTCGGTTAAAACATTTAAATTCAAATCCCTTCTTTGCATATGAGAAAGTCGGAGAGAAAATAAGTTGGACCCTTAACTTTTGAATAGAATATTGAGTAGTTGTTGAAAACAAGAAAAAACAGAGAGAGTTCATGTTTATAAATGCATTTAATGTAGACATATTCAACAATGTTGCCTTCCTGTATGACTACAGTCCAGCAACAACCACACTCTGCCCATGACGATGACCTACCATACACAAAACACTGACCACCCATCCAGCTCGCACCGACAGGGGAGATTACTCTGTACGGTACGAACACTTCTCAGAACGACCACATCGGAATGACATTTGATGTTATATTTTTGTGAACAAACATGACAAAAATTACAACTTTCAAAAAGACCTCCAAACTTTGTTCTTTTATAATGCCCATCTGAAAAAATTTAATTGCATTCAAAAGATTAGTTTAATAGTTAACATGAATACATGAGAATGATTTGAGCCTAGGCTAACATGTTTTGGTATAAGATTACCAATATATAAAATAAACAAAGATGAATGAGACTGAAGAAAAAGCGAGTGTCGTGAACATTCTTGGCTGAACTTTCTTTGTGTATAAAACATCAAAAACCACAGCATGGGATGGGATAAGATGGACTGGCAAACAGTGTCAGTACTCATAAAACGTGTCTGCCACTTGATAAGCATTCATCACTAACACAATGTACAAAACAAATAATGGCAGTGCAGAACATAAAGAGGTTCAACATACGAGCCAACCTGAGCCCGTGGTAATGTAAAACAGTGACTTCATCAACATGTGGGATGTAAAATGGAGACTTGGGCAATTTTAGAACAAACTCAATGTTGACTAAAACAAAGGGTCAAATTATAACACAAACATTTCAGTGACTGGACGTAACAAAAATCTTTACTTACATATCCATTAAACAAAAAAATTAGTTGCAAATTGAACGGAGGGAGACCATAGTTCAACTACATGTGTATTGCCAAGTAAAACAGTAACAGACAATTTCAACTGAGTTACGCAACTTGTCGGGAACAAGACCATTATTTGAATCAACATACTATACATAAAATAGCAACCGTTCCGAAGCATGGCAAATTCTACAGTGCAAAGCATCTAACGAATTTTCAAAATGAAATTTGCGGTAATATCAATCTTACTTTAGCTTTTGAACGGAATACTGGACTAAGCCAATTGTGAAACTTTGGGAAAGAGACAAAAAATTAAACCATCCTTGAAAATGCCCTGTTACCATGACGACGACGGAAACAACAAACGTTTGTCGGGAGGGCAACAACAATCTAGGTATCACAGAACATTCACCCAGCCCTGCTAGTCGTACGTATACACAACCCGCGGTAGCCACAGCACTGTCCACACGCCAAACTCAATGTGCAATCAGATGTTTGAAATTCTAAAATCACCTTTTCAAAATTTGATTCATTTAGGTACTAGTATTTCGTGTTTTGGTTTAGGTTTAATTTCTCATTGAGTGATATGATGGCACTGATATTTTCACAAGTGTCAACACTTAAAATCAAAATACAGGCACTTAATTTTTAAGATAAAGATCAGGGATATGACACCAAACTAAGTCTATATCTTTCAGTAGTCATGGGAAATGGAGATTTAATAAGAGTAATTAGAACATTATTCTGATTTTCAGAAAATGATTTTTGTTTCAGCATTTAAAATGTTGACATGCTTCGTAACAATCTGAAAACTGCTAACATAAATTCCAAGACCAAGATTTTTATCACAAGGTACCAAATAGGTTTCTTCTAGTGAAATAAACAAAAATATATTGAAACACTGACTAACCTTTCACAATCTCTTAAAATCATGTAAAACACACTCAAACATTTTGATTGCTCATCGAACCTGAATACTGTATCAACATGGGAATGGACAGTGCTATAGATAGCTCTCTCAACTATGAAATAAACATGGTTTACAAATGAATTTGTTGGACAAACATGGTAATGAGAAGACCCATTACCTCACAGCACATACACCTTACACAGAACACACAACCAAACATAAATCACCCACCTCACTCACACTAACATTTGACACACACACTTGGAACAAACAACCACAAGACATCATGCGGGTGATGAGAAACACTGGTTTGGTCAGCGTAAATTAAACAACCTATTTAGGCAACATCGACTGATAATGTGAATTGGAGCTAAAAGATATTAATGACTTTTGACTCTTGAACAGATGAAATTGATTCATTTTTAGTGTCAGCTTGCCTTGATTGATATTCACACTTGAGAAATATAAATATTCCTTGATCTTGTAAAATTGTCGTTTTTTTAATTGAACCAATGTCTGATGAAATTAAAATTAGTTTTAGACAATGTCATTTGATCATTGATGAGTCAATTTATCCTTGATCAGAGTCAATTTATTACCTTTAATCACCTGACTCAAAGAATCAATGCTCTTTCTAAAATACCCTTAAGTTTAAAGAATCTCAACTGGGTTTTCATAAAAAATAACTCTACAAGTCTACCAGTTGCAAATCAATGGATCTAGTATGAATTTTTTAAAGTGATTTCAACCTTTGACATAAACTGACATATATTTGTTAGGATCATGAGAGATCATCAAGCCTGTTTGAAAAGATGACGGAAGAGAACACGAGTTAGACTATGCTGCGGTGCGACTTAAATGCTATCTAAATATCAAATGAATGGTGCATTCTAAGCTAATTAAATAACAAACAGTATAGGAAAAGCAACCCATAAATATTTTTTGCCTTGCTATGTTTGGTGAATAAATAAAAGATAGGGTGAAGATTATATTCTATGTCTACAGAAAAACGGTTCTTTGAAAGAACAGCAGATTATTTCTTCAGCATGAGCGAGAAACTGACCATAACCATAAAGATAGACATGTACACAAGGCCGGGGAAACAAGCATGCATACATTAGTTCCCACTACAGCAAACATCATCGAGATGAAACTTCAGTCTGATTAAAATCGACCGTGCTCCGAGGAATAAAATATCAAAAATATTGTCTCTATTGGGGCTCGAACCATTCAGGATATCCTCTCCGTCTCAGTCTGAATGCACCCACCTCTCTTACATGTTGCTATAACCAGTTTAGCGCAGATAGACCCAGTCGTAAGCTATCCAATCACATCCTCGTTTTTAAATAGCTTTAGCGGCGATTATGTATAACGAATGGAACACTAGAGTTACCTGCCCCTGAGGGATACCGAAGCTTTCACTGCGCTCCTTTCGATTGGCTAGATGAGCTTGTGTCGGAACATGCGGGCAATAGGGGTGCCTTCAGACTGTGAATGAGAGAAAAGCCGGGCTGGGTGAGGTTTGAACCCCGCTAGAGATAATATTTTTACACTTTTTTTTCCTCGAATCACAGTCGATTTTAATCAGACTGGATGAAACTTATATCAGCAGAAAGCTAGGAATAAATATTTGGCAGATATATCTGTACATGGCTATTTACACTTCAAGTGTTGTACTCTTAGTTGATAAAGAGCTAATATTGTCAATCTTCATGCAGTCTAAGTACAAAGGAGTAAAGATTACTTGAAAAGGCATCCTCGAAGTTTCACAAGAACCCTTAAGACATTGATATTCCATACATTTAAAGGACCGACAATGAAATGATAGATTACATTTGAACATTTACAGAAAGGCCTTTATCAAAGATATTCCTCAAAGGGGTTATCATTCATATTGTAAATTCACGAAAGACGGACAACAAACTTAAATTCAAGTTATCTCCTTGCATATTTACACCTGTTCTTTGTGGTTACATCCAGCGAGAAGCTGAAAATGGTAAAGTAAGACGCGTACAAAAAGTATATCACTCAATATTGCCGTAAGTTTGAGCATGCTTGGGGGGAAAAGTTGCAAAAACACTTTCAGACCTGCTGATCTTATAAAACATTGTGGACAACGATACACTACAGCGAGTTCACAGAAGTAAGTTAGTATTGTAGCTCAGTGAAAGTCAAGAAAATCTCTTCCGAGAGACCTAAGGTCAATCAGATGACTTAATCCTTGAGGCAAACTTCAAGGTAGCGTGGAAGACTGTAACCTTTGGTCGCACACGATTGGAGTAAGTCACATATGGATATGAACTGTGTAGAAGTAACTTATATACACATACAAGCGCATCCAGAGGCATCAACTCTTTTCAACAGATGAAGACTAAATTGAGATTAAGAACAGCAACGATATTGTGAATAGTTCTTATCCGATTAATATGTTTACCCTTTGCATTGAACACTAGCAATTTTACTTCAGTCATACCATATCTTATGAAAATAACACTTCAACTCAAGCACTGTAGCACTAGTGAGGTTGTTTTTACAACCAGAGAATTACGAAATCTCAACAGAGTACTCTGCACTTAATGAACATCCAATGAAGTTGTTTGCCAGCCTTGAAACACACTGCAAGAGGTGCTTGCTTCAATGTCCTAATACCCTCTAATCAATACCCAATAGAATTATAACTAAATTGTAAATATACTAGTGTAACTCAGATTGATATACTTGAAAGATAAATATATTCCAACTTCAATTCAATCATTGGCCATTTTGCACTTTTAAGATAATGCCTCTGCAGAGACTAAAGGTAACAGGAAGTAACTGTTCCTGGTAACCGTTCCTGGCACAGAACACGGTTACCATTCCTGGTTTAGAACCTGGCAACTGGTCCTGGTAATAAACCTGGCAACTGGTCCTGGTAACCGTTCCTGGCACCGAACATTGTTACCATTCCTAGTTTAAAACCTGGCAACGTGTCCTGGTAGAAAGCCTGGCAACCATAGCAGTCGGGACTGTCAGTCAGTCTTACTGGCCTGTGTGTATGGAAGAACTGAGGTAACAGTCATGTTTAACAGACTTTGATATCATCACAACATCAGATACAACAAACTTCTACACATGTATGTACACTCACTCTGTAACATCAAACAGGACATTAAAGCATAAATATTGTTGGTATATTTACAAAACAAGTCTTTGGTTGCAGATTTTGATGCATATGTTTTGGACACCATAGAGAAAGGCCATGAATATAGGGAGTATATTCCAGCAGCTATCATGCAGTCAGACGGTTGATCCAGAATTCACGATCTCTTATACCACTGCTTCAGTAAGCAACACAACTGTTCAACATCAGCACTTTGGTTATCTCTACATGTCAGAGTTATCTCCCTTCCTTGCTGATTTACATGTTAGCAATTCAGGTGAACATCAACCACGTTTGACGAACTCACATGAATATCTTGCAGATTTGATATTTCTTCAAAACCATTTCTCACGATCTCGGACTTCAAAGAAGATGTTGTGAATGCCATCACTAGATGAATACCATGCAGTAAGAATCCTCTCACACGTAGATGTGCCTTGTGACTAATGATGATGTGATACAGCCTCTCCTCTCTACCCTTGTGATGAAGAGACTGATGTCTCGCCTCCAGTGGACTTGTTCTGACTGCCAAACATATTGGCATCATGGCAGGCAACAAGATCGACGGACAGATGCCGAGATCAGTTTACCCTTAACGTATGTGACTCCATAGGAGCTGCGGAATCGTATAGGGTGTCCGTGTCCTGTGTGGGCTCGCCCTGCAGCTGACAGGGATTGTTCAGAGTTCCCGCTCCACAGTCACAAAAGAAGCGATCGTGTCGAATAAACTCCACCTCATGGCCTGAGTGACACGTTTTGATACAGTTCACACATATAGCGTTCCTCTCTGTTGTGTTGCAAGTGCGGCATCTGGAACATAGAAGTGAAAACTGTTGGCAAGGCATCAAAGAAATAGAGTGATAATGCCTAGCATATCTTGCAACGATCATAACTTAAGCTATGATAAGTCTCTTTGTTTCATGAAGGTAATGCTTAAACCTGTACCTTGAGTGCAATATTCTTAACGATAACTTAACATCAATCTACTTTAATAATCAATTTAGGAGTAAAATTTAGTTTAAAATGTTGATGCTACTTGATCAGAAGCTTGTTCCATAAGGTTGCTTTCAGAAAGGCAGGAAAACTCACTATTGAACAAGTTCACACTCCAGAAAAGGCTCAAAATTTGTATTCCTCGGAACATTGTCAATTGTGAGACTAGGTATGTAGGTAAGTAGAGATGTATGAAGGTACACACCTGTAGAAGTCGTGCATGGGAAAACTTGTGTAGCTGGAGATCTTGTAGAGACACTGACCTGCACCAACTGCCTTCTCTACCATGTTGTGGTTCCCGCTAATCACGTTGTCTGTGGATAGAAGAGTAAAGAGATAACTCAGGTGTCAACAACATTCAAGCTTATCTTTAAAAAGATTTGATATTGATACAGAACATTTATTTATAAATAATTATCACAATTCAAGAGTTCAGTCATGGCAATGAAAGTGTTTGTTTTTCAGGTATCAAGGTAAGCAATCATGTGGGTACAATGTATGTCAGTATGTCGGTATGTAAGAAAGTAGAGGTGTATATACTGTTGTAACCACTTATCACTTTTTTAATTGATAGAAGGACACAGGGATTATCTTACATTTATACATAATTGAAACCTTCTTCAAACTTTGTTTGATCTCCTTTCTAAATATAATTTTGTAATACGTCTTTCCATTTGAAATAGAACATTACAAATTAACTTTTATATTTAAACAATATTCATTGCATAACAGACCTGTGTGGCTAATATTCAAGAATCAGGACAATATAATGCCAAAGGCCAAAGATGAACTGTCCTTGAATATCATGTGAAAAGCACTTAGATGGTTAGATATCTCTGTGTTAATTATTCTGATCTTCATAATGTCACAGTTAAAACTTCATATAAGTTACCAACTTGCAAACGTCATGATGCAATTTTAGTTCACAATACAACTGAAATTGCTTTGGTGATATCAGCACTTGTGCTCTTCAAAACATTGAAAAGAGATGGCACTTTTAATTGCTAACCTTTCATTACTTCATGTTACGGCACAACGCCTCAACTTAAGGTCATTTTAACATAATATTTCAGTGATCTTTTATCAAATCTAACCTTTCAGTTTAGGATTGACTCCGCTTGCTAGACAAAGACCACCAAATTTGTTGTTAAAGATCTTGTTCTCTTCAAGTGTTGCTGTAGCATTGTTTGTGATTTCTACCCCGGCAGCCTGACCGTCGAATATCCTGTTTCTGCGCAAGATGGGATGACTCTGTGTACTGATCAGCACTCCAGCTTGAGCGTTGCGGAATATATCATTCTCTTCTAGGATACCTGTACACAAACAATAGTCACACAATGTTGTTTTTTGAGTTCTCCGTTATTTCTACAACAGGACTTGCAAAACTTCCATAATTATCACCTGGTATACTTCCTAATAATTGTCTTATTACTAAGTAATGAAAATGAATGCAACCTTCTTTGCAAAATATTTGTAACTTTACTTACTTTATCAATACAACATCATGGGTAAAAAAAATATTTTTGCACGACTGAACTAATTGTTACCATAACTATTGATTACTTACAAGTCTGTTTCAATCATTAGCAAGTCAAAGAGATATTAGAGAGATTTCAGTATACATCCATGAATCTTACTGTGATTGTATCCATAAGAATGTCGAAACGTTGTTGTAATTTTCACCTTATATATGACATGAAAGACCACAGTTTCGTCAATGAAGGTTAGCCAATGCACAATTTACCTTTTCCCCCATTGAAGATACAGATGCCCCCGTCACGGCCGTCGTGGATCTTGTTGTGCCGCAGTACAGGGTTGCTGTCGGTCTTAATCCAGATGCCAGCCATGGCATTATCAAAGATCTCATTGGTCTCTATCATGCCTAGACCGCTGTTGTAAACAAGGATCCCTCCGTTCTGACCTCCCCAGATCTTGTTCCGTCTGATCAGTGGGTTACTTCCAGTCCTACAATGTTAATAATAAGGTTAGATTTCATTTCATTTTATGCATAATTAAGGTTTACCATCAGAGTACAAAGTATATTTCGTAGGTCAATAGTTTAGTAATAACAACCAAAAAATATATATCTTGAAACAGTTGATTGATAATAATGGTACTACACACAAGGTAGCTGGATAACAGATCAACTCTTCAATGCAAAGATTTGCAAAGTTCTTTTTAAAGTGTCATTCATATAGTTCAGGACCTGCTATTACAGAATGATTTGATCTGAGGTAAGTGTTACATAAGCATTATAAGCAAAGGCTGCATTATGAAAGGAAGCTCGACAGAAGGAAGAAAGACAAACCTGATCTGGACGCCGGAGTACAGGTGGTTGAAGATATCATTGTCCTCTAGCACCCCATGTCCATTGTCATAGAAGTACACGCCCACCTAGGAAAGGAATGGTATACAAATGAAACAATCATTTAGCCAAAAAGCATTTATCTTCTCTTGACGAATGCAAGCTTTTCTATATATCATTTTAATCACGCCGCTAATGGCTGAAATATTGCCCAAACAGCGTAAAACAATGACTTTCTCACTCACTCATTTTAAGCATTCTGTAAAGTAAACAGTGGAGATACTAGGTACACTGGGTGAATTTTTTATTTTAATTCCAATCCCAAACCTTGAAAAATATAGAAAACAAGTAGCAAATCCTTATAGACTCAATTTCATATTCTGCAGAGTTCAGATTGTGATGATGCTAAGTGATGTATGGAGTAGCAAGAGAGTCTGTACCTGTTTGCCGCTGTGTATCCTGTTCCTGCGGAGGACGGGGGTGCTACCAGTAGTGATCCACACCCCAGCCAGCGTGTTAGCGTACACCTCGTTCTCCTCAATCAACCCCTGGCCCTTCTCGTGCTGCAAACACATAGACAAATAAAGGTGTTAGGGTTTGAGACATTGTTAATGGATCCCGAAATGGTCATATAATATCAAGAGGTAGCAGATATTTCCTCAGTTGACAATTTTTCTTTTATAAGAGTAAAGATTCCTGTTAATGAGCACTTAAAATTTCATGCACTACTAATATTATTTTTTAATATTTGCACACATTCAATATTTTCATTTACAGTAAAATGATGGGACAACCCAAGATTTTATTTCTTTTGTTGAATTTGTCGATTCTTGTAGGCTACTCAGGAGGTTTAAAAACTGTTTAGGCACTATCAATTTTGTCAGCAATGATCAGAACAGTGCTAAAGCCTACAATCCAATATTCTTTGCTCTCTATCAATTTCAGCACAATTGCAAATTGTCTTTTGTGGTCATTACTCAACAAACAATATTGATATCTGTCCAAACAGTCACTAAGTTTGGTAAACCGGGTGGTAATAGAGAAAGCTACTCACCACATATATGCCGCCATGTTGACCGTGATGTATCTTGTTGTGCCGCACTATTGGGTTACTGTTTGTACGAATCTGGATACCAGCCAGAGCATTTCCTGTAACAAGAGCAAATCATATTCATACAAGTGAAGACTTTGAGAACATTTTCTGTATTCCAGTAAGTGTAAGGATGATGCAAAAATACATTAATATTACAAATTAACAAATTAATAATCTGAGATGCTGTGAGAACCTTACCATATATATTGTTGTGTTCTATAAGTCCCCTTCCATCACCAAATATATACACTCCACCCTGATGACCGTTGTATATTTCATTTTTCCTGAAAAGTATAACAAATATGTATGAGATTATAATATGATCAGATAAACATAGTAGTAAAAGTTCAGCAAAGAAAAAGAGTGACCAGTTATTTGTTTTCTTTCAATCTAGCTTGTAATCATTTTCAAATTTAAATATTGGAATAGCTCCGCAACCAAATGATTTTTTACATTTCAACACAACTGCTTTGACTGTTGCAGAAAGGTGTGAGTTTTCCTTAGCTAACACGATCAAACTAAGGTGCATTAGCGCCAAGTAGATCACTAAGGTCCACCTTAGGGTCTAGCATTGCTTAGTATAAGAGAACCTCCTGATATCAAAACATTTTTTGCTGCTGAATCTCAAATTAAGAAATTTCAAGTAGAGACTTCAATCCAATTACTGTTAATTCCCTTATTCAGTTTGCTCAATAATTTGACATGATTCACTCAGGAGCAAAGTGTTCACAAAAACTTTTAATCTAATGGCGAAAAATAACATACTACTTGAAAATTAGGTCACAATTTGACTACTAGTCAATATGTAAAACAAAAGATGAAATGTTTATAGCAAAAATAAATCTAGTTGCTCACCTAATTGTTGGGTCACTATTCGAGGTGATCCACACCCCAGCAAAGTTGTTTGAGTGGATCTTATTCTCAATAAACTGCCCCCTCCCGTTCTCATGCACGTAGATACCGCCAGTCTGTCCGTGGTGAATCTCACACCGAACCACAGTAGGATTAGCCCCTGCCTTCACCTCGAACCCCGCTATACGGTTGTTGTGGATATCACAGGAATCAAAATAACCCTGCAGAAAAAAGTCATACATATATTTTCAATAACACAGGAGTTTGAAAGAGGTGTTACTAGCCAATACAGAGCGTGAAAGCGTAGAGCCAGCCCTTGTTTGAATTTTTATCTACCAATTATTTTTCAAAGTTGAGTCTTTGTCTAATTGCAATCTCTTCTTTATGAATCCTGAAAGAGGCCAAAGACCATTTCAGTTCTTTAATCTTTAATAACCATACAGAAGTGACAAGACACATATAGATTGGTTTAAATTTTTGCAATGTCGGTACCGACAGAACTATGTTTTGAATTTTGAATTTTATTGAGAGGCAACCTCCATTGTTGGTTACACATTTTCTGTTTAATTCACCATTTGACATTGTGTTACATCATTGAAAAGTTCTTCTTACATTGAATCATATAATTTGACATTAATTCTTTTTTCAAACTCATAAAACCTTTACCAACTTTGTTGACCATCAAGCTAATTCTGAATTGATAAACAAGCACTCACAGAGATATTTGATTAAATTTAATGCAGCAAAACTCACCAAACCATTGTCAAAGGTAAAGACTCCCACATCTCGCCCATGATGAATGTGGTTTCTCCTCATGATGGGGTTGGAATGGTTCTTCACCCAGATGCCGGCCAGAGCATTGCCACTGATCTCATTGTCCTCATACAAGCCCTGAAACAAACACAAATTAATTATGTTATGATAGAACTCTTAAGCTTAATCAAGCCTTCATGATTTATTTTACATTCCTGGACCAGAAACCTATATCATGCTACCTTTTTCTCTCACAGGATTACAAAATCATCACTCAACCATAAAGAGTTTTCTATTAATTTACCTAAATCATGAACAGTCATTTTACAATAGATTATCTTTCAAATACTCATTTTGTTAACAAGTTGTGATTTCCTGCAAATTTGTCACCCAAAAATGCTAAAATGTTATCAAGCAAACAATCAAATAGTTTGCTCTTGACTTAGCAGTTTGGTTGTCAAGAATCAGACTAATTTATTTCTCCTAAAACAGAACTGATCAAAAAGGCAGCCAGTTACAAATCCTTGAGTCCCTGAAAACCAGTAAGAAATATATTTTGCATCTTATTTCTGGCGTATTGGGGTTAAAAGTATACACGGTTTGAAAAAAATAAACTATGAGGTACCTGTGCGTAGTCTGTGATGTAGAGTCCCACGTTCTCACAGTCCTTAATGAGGCAGTGTTTGATTGTGGGATCAGAACCAGACCCGGACACACACACCGCCGCACCGACTGGGTAAACATAAATTCATCAGTATGAATTATGCCAAAGCATTTGCAGTTTCAACATCAAACTTCAAAACAATTGAAGTTGCTATCAAATTAACTTTACAAAATATGGTGGGGATATTTGAACATTTCGATTATATGTCACCTGTACATTAACTTTTCATTGATCACTATTATGAATTTTAAATATAGCTTTGATTATTTTTGTCAGACAACAATTTCAATGTTTTCACCCACACCTATTGAATTAGAAATTGGTTATGTGAAAGATTAGATTCAACGTTTATCCTATATCATGTGTGCTTTTTTAAATGGACTATAGTCCATAATGTACAGAAAGAGATCGTGTACTGACCGACGGAGGTGCTCTTGATGCGGCAGTGGTCGACGGTGGGTGTACAGTTCTCCGCTATCTCCAAGGCGTAGTGCCGATGATGGGGAACTGACGATGTGATGTCAGGCGTGAACTGTTGGATATACAAAGTGAGCATCAGACTCAAGGGTTTCTCATAGTGCTACTGTTCAAAAAAGATAGGCTGGACGATACAAGTGATTCTAGAATTTGTACGATTGATATTTCATTGGCGTGTCATGAAAACAGATTTGTATAAATACTTGAATAACTTACATTTTTTTACAATTATTTTTCTCCAGTAGATAAGCAATGCATTCTTTGTATTTGTTTTTTTTTTACTTATAAATGTATATGTCCTTTTCTAGTAGTATTCTAGTAGAAACAATTACAAGAAAGAGAGACTTTGTCTTGTAATAAATTCATTGCGTCAAGATGACACACGAAAGCAATTGATATCACACTAAGGGAATAACATCAAAATCTGTGCTTTTTCATATTTTATGGGCTTTTTTGTAACATAACATGAACAATGAAAATCAATCGATGACTTCTCATCATGGACAAACAAACAAAACCATGATCAAATCTAACCTTGAGTGTGACGTATCCAAGATATGCTCCCTTAGCTCCGTCCACAAACATGACGGTAGATTCACTCTCCCGCTCAATGCATACATGGTCCATGACATTACCCGGAGCTGCTCCGATGATGGCCACGGAGATATCAATGAGGAGGAACTCTCCCTGGTAGTTGCCAGAGTGTACAAAGATGAGTGGATTTTCAACTTCTTCCGTGTCCACATAGCTGTATGCTTGTTCTATACACTCGAAGCACTGCAAGAGATCAGAATAAAGTCTAGAAGTTGATCTCGAGTCTTGCTTGTAGGATTGTCCAATATGACGATTATCAAATTACTCCTTAGTAGGACTAGTGTTTTTTCTAGAGGGAGTCCTGGAACAATTTTCCTACCCTTGTTTGCCTTGAAAATTTGTTACATAAGATAACTTCACTATTGTCTAGCTTTGAGTCTGTTAAGAATATAGCAAAATCAATTCAAATTTAATCAAGAATAAATAACGCTGTTGTAGGAATATGTGACAATTATCAAATCACCCTTTGTTGCTCCTAGAAATCTGGTCACCAATCTGACCTGATGTCCCCTAAATTAGAAGTTGGATAGCTTTACCCTTTTTAGATATTTTGACCATTGCAAAGGGACCCATAACTTTAGAATAGGCCAAACAGATCTCCTAATCTTATCATTTTGGAACAACGCTGCCCCTAATACAAGATCATAGCTTGAAATTGCACATAACATCATCCCAAGTAAAGACAAGTGTACAAAACCTTATCATCAGACTTCAAACAACATAGGGGAGGCAATTCTGTCCCAAGGTCATAAATTCATAATGGACATGGCTGTTAGTCATCATCGAGAAGTGATAGTACTCACCATAAGATTTCTTCCTTTCAACCGTTTTCCTCTTGGACTATACAATGATGCTTTACCTGGTCGTACATGGAAGCCATGATACTAAAATAAACCACAAAACAGGTCAGAAACACACAAAAGTTCTTTTTTAATTATGATTAAGTGAGTGAATTATTTCTTAGCACCACTTTGGCAATATTTCAGCCATTAGCAGCGTAACAACTATATCAGAACTCTGTTTAAGAGATTTCACAGATACAAGTACCCCAAAATACCATGTTTTTGATAAGTCACAAAAATACATATTAGTTCACCGTATATTAGATTCATATTGCTTACATTTGTCTTTATTCTCTACATCAAATTGTTATGTGATCATAAGTGCATATCATTAAATAATGCTCCAAATTTCAAAAAATCAATGCTTGAATCAAGTAATAAACTGTATATTCTTTGAAACTAAAATATTCAATATTTTCATTGAAGGAGTTATTTTTCAACGCCGCTTGCGAAGTATTTCAGCCATTAGTTACGTTTATTCTCATGGAAGTTAATTTTATATAATCTTTAACCAAATTCTGACTTCCTTGAATAGCATATTACAAGTTAAGTGATGAGGAAAGGTGACTTCTGTATCATGCATATCAATGACATTTTGACAACATAAGAACCTATGTGGAAACGTTGCCAGTATAAAAAAAGAATTTGCAAAGCCATCTTTTCTCACAGTTATCACCAAAGCTCCAAATATTATACGGAATATGAAATGAGGTACTCACAAGTTCCTTAAAGCTTTCTCTCCATGGATTCTCAAACTCGGACTCAGATGGGCTGATGAATTTGAAGACTCTGGGTTCAGGGTTTAGTAAGGGACTATCATACTCAAATACTTCTTGATAAAGATTTTTCCTGAAAGAAAACAGAATGTCAATAAACAGAAGAAATTGATGTCTTGTTGTGTCAAAAACATAATTAACACAAATGATTAAGGTCAATGAACTTTTCTAACTTTTTTAAGTTATGATAGGAAATTTAAACTCTCATGAATAGTTTAATAGAAAATATTCAGAAACTACTAACATTCAAATTGCAGTGTTTTCCATTCAATTTCATGATTACATGACCACATCAAGGAGCAATTGAACAAATGCTAAATCTTTGTGAGAAACTACTTCAAAGTTGTATTTTTACTCTTTATTTCTTATTCTGCCAGTGTTACAGTCTACTTACAGATTACGAATCAAATAGTCTTGCAATAACATAGTGTAATAAAATGAGCTTATCAAACATGGTAAATAAAACCTTTCTTGGAAATCTGGCATTCCATCAGTCATATTAATTTTATGCAAAATTGCAAAATAATATCACAAATCTCCAACTTACCAGAGCTCTAGATCATTGGCTATATCTCTGAACCTGTGACACACCTGAGCGGCGACACACAGGTCGAGTTCATGTAGATGTGAGAAGATCGTTAGGAGAACTTCATCAGGTAAATCCTCTTGCAGGTACTTGGCTCCTACTCCACCTGTTACCAGAAATAGTTTTTAAATTTCTGGTTTATTGTTAACATTGAATAAATGATTATGATATATATTTATTCATAAATAATCTAAGTTTGTGGAACAACAAATAACATGAGGCATGAAGGTAGTGATTATACTCAACTCAACTCTAAATCATTATATTTTCCCTTTGTATAATTGTTTAAACCAATTTTACATGTAATGGAATTCAGGGGTATGAAAACAATGTTGATCATTATCAAAAACCACAGGTCCATTTAGCATTCAAATTTTGACATATATAAATACATTTAGAATTGGAATACTTTATCTGACTGTATACATATCTTCATACAATGGCTGTATTGTGATACCTTTTGTTGACTTTAAACTTTAAAACAAAGATGTCAAGGAAACCGAGGTTTTTTTCCCATAAAATACCCTGAAAATATTGAATGTAATAAGTATCGTATCAAATGAAAAGGGTTCTTGAATATCATCTGTATAGTTAAAAATCTATTAAGCATATTACTGGATGTTCATTTATCAGTTCTTACAATTTTTAACCCTGCGGCCCCTGTTCAGTCCAGTCATTTTCAGCCCAAAGATATTGTTGACTACCTTTTTCAACCCTTGGATGTCTCAAAATAATAAGTATATAAGAACTTTCATATATAATCCTATGTTACATCATGATGTTTATTACAATCAATTTATGTTGTAAAAATTTCCTACTTTATGCTTGCAATTACAGATAATCTGACCCTAGTAAATAAGTGCCTTCAAAGTAAAGGTTTTAATTTATCAAATCAATCTAAATGAAATGATATTATTCCACATATCTGATGATCAATTATTCGAACAGCTCTTATCATGCTTTACGTGATGTTTTGTTTATAGTTCTACAATGTGAGCCATGTATGTATTAGGCCGTTTTGATGTAAAAAAGATTTCCTCCGGGGTAATATCATAAAGTACAGTAGAACTCGGATATAACGAACTCCAAGGGACCAAAAAATTTAGTTCGTTATATTCAGTGTTCGCTATATATACATATAATTCAAATGATTATATAGGGACCGGACTTGAAAATTGGTTTGCTATGTCTGATTGTTTACTATATCCGAGTTCGCTATATCCATGTTCTACTGTATTATCTTATCTATGGAAATATTTACAGTAAGTACCTGTGGGTACTAAAGCTGGGTTGTCGGTGACTGTCTTTCGTTTCCGTTTAACTGGCACAACAGGTTTGAATTCTTTCTTCTGTTCTTTGGGTTCAACATCACTAATCCTCCTCCTTCGTAGATTGTATTTTCCACTTCCTCCATTGCTACCACTTGGTCCGGCTTGAATTTCTTGTGCTTCTTCAACAATATCTGTGTCTGAAAAGAATAAAGTATACATCATTATCAGATAAATTTCATTTCATTCCTGTAATAGTAGACGATCATGCTCGCCTGGGTAGCTCCCCTCATTGTGCTACACTATGCTGTTACTGGTAACTGAGGTTTACCGGAGATAGTCACGGTGAGCATACATCTTCTAATTATAGACCTCTCCACAGAGCAGTGCGTCATGCTGCTCTCAGTTACCTCCCTTTGGGTGGCGCTCGCATCGTCCGCCATTAAGCGGCTGCAATCTTACGTCGACGTTCTACGTGCTTACAGTTAACGCTTTTATTAATGATATGACTTCTAACCAATTAAAATGATCGTAAGCGGTCATGAACGGTTTGTGTCATCAAGTACCTTTTTTGAATTCATATATTATGTGAAAAGAATCCCCATGCACAGCTAAAAACCCGGCAGAGAGTCACTGTCACTGTTAAATTCTCCCTACTGCATCTATATATAGGTCTAATCATCTCCAAAGAGTTCCTATTATATTTTCTGATTTACGTCTAGCTAAGGTATCACTTACTGAATTTTACCAATTATGAAGCGGTTTTTGACCGAGGTGAGTTTTAGTACAATGGATTGTCAAAATTAAAAAAAGAATAGATATATAATCTTAAAATTATACAGAAAGTATAGGTCTAAGCTTTATGTTTTAACACGTAACACTTACTCTTGTTCACAAGTTCGATAAGATAATAAAAACGTGTGCACCATAGTGCCTTGTTTGTTAAAAAAGTAAATTATTATTTTAAAAAACCCTACTTATATGCCTAAGGTAAACAATTTTATGGTTTTAATTCTCATAGATCTATGAAATCTTCCTAAAATTAAAATAGAAAGCAATATTTTAATATCCTAAGCTTTGTCATTACAAATTATGTGTTAATACTCAAGAAATGCACACACACTCAAAACACGAAATAAGAGGAATTGTTTGGCCTATATTTAATACTTAAATCCTATTTAATTACTTTAGTATTACTTTTATACCTATTTAAGTTATGATGACTGATATCGTAAATGTGATATTTTCAGTATTTTTTGCGATCAATTGGACTACGAAACAGATAAAATATCGTAATACAACTCATCATGTCAAGACTCATTTAATTTAGAATGATGAGTAAAACAAATTGAAATGAATGTATAATGTGTAATCGGTACGAATGTCACGCGATTATAAAATGTATTTAGAAAAATGTAATGAAATATTGTTTTTCTATCTTCGATGATACCACGATATCGGTTCCAAATTCAACCCCTGCAAGACATATATCCCCGACATGGAACTGTATAAATAAAATCATTACATCCTATCCAGTGATAAATATAATGCCAATACCATGTTCCGAGTTAAAAGAAAACACTAAACTTGCTCTAACGTGTAATTTAAATCTTCAATGAGTAAATCAATCACAAAATCAAATTATCAAAAACAAAAAGAATTATCATTTATTACTTATATTTGAAAACACAGTTACACAGTGTAATGATGTCACACAATTCATGGCACAACAATGCTATGACGACAGAATGCTGGTGATCCTGGGATGACTGAAGACGAGTCTGTGTTTCAAATATGCCTATCAGTTGCTAATTATAGATAAAGGATGATTTTATATCATCTTCTAGTATTTGCTACAGAGGTTTTAGTCCTTACTGAAATATTGTAAATCAGAAGACCCAAGGAAGCTATTTTTATGTGTTTTGTTTTAATTTATCCGTACTCCAAAAATCAATAAACTAGTTTACATAATAACTTTAATGATCACTTTATATTAACTATTTGAGGAGCACTTTAGAAATTGGTAGTATAAGGAAAACAAGGAAATTCTACGTATGAACAACCCCTTTCATTGTTTTATGTATACATGTAGCAATGTTTCGAAAATTTAAATGTTTCCATGCTTTAAAAACCTTTGCCGCAACGTCGCCATTGTCGGAGAAGTTGCTCATCTTAGAATTTCCCTGTGATGAAATCTGAAAAAATTTATATCGACAGTTCCATATTGTTTAATTTTATAACTCAACATAGAAACCTGTTGATCTAAATTCATTTAGATTGCTTGTGATATTGCCTGCCTTGGATTGGAATGTTGGCAATTTGAATGACTTTTATTTAAAAGTAAACACTTAATTCCTTAAAATATTAAAGTTTTACACATATTGTACTTCAAGGAAAATTTACGATATTCAGGTAAATTCATTGACATCGAAATCCTAATTTGCTGAACGGCTTTCAACGCCTAGTAAATTGGCCAATTAATCCTATACAAAGCTATAGGCCTACAGTAAATATTGATAGAATGGTATGATATGATCACGTTTCTTTTAAAAAACGTATGCGCAAGTCTAGAAAATCGAAAAATAAACCAGAAAAAAACCCCAATCAGACAAGATAAAGTAACATAGTCAACTGAGTTAATTAATTAGATATCTAACGTCATTCATAGGCCCTATATTTCTGCACTTTAATATCGCCGACTTTAACATAAAACCGTAATTACCGGGTCATTTACATACATTGCCAAACTTTGAAAAATCTTTACAGAAGTGTTTGATGCTGATGTGACATAAGGATATACTTAAAATGAATTATTAGTTGGAAAGGAAGGTGACGTTAGCTTATGCCGCTTAAGTGGTGACTGGGTACCGTCTTTACGTGTATGTAACGTCAATGCGCAAATCCCGCAGCGTTGCAAATAACACTGACCAGTTAACTTTGCAGCCGCTTAATGGCTGCCACAAAATGGCTGCGCCCTTGATATTCGCCGTGGAGAGGTCTATAGGGTAAATTTATGTTTTGATGGTTCAAAATTACATCACCAGCTAGCAAATTTATTATTGTTATCAATGATATTAATAATGTAAATAACTCAATTTCTTGATCTCATGAAATTTTCTTTTGATAATTGTTTCAACAAAAACGATTCTAGATATAAAGAATAAGCTGCACATCATTCACACAACACATGATAGTGTGCCATACACACAAGTCAAGGGTCATGAACCCTTGGCCTGAGTCAGGGATCTGATTGAAGATTAATGTACTTTTTACACACAAATGTACTGGCTTTTATGAAAATTAACAATTGGATAACACTTGGCTTGATATTCCTGTATGAGTCGGTTATACTGAAAAGTGTAAAATGCTAAAATAGTCACACTCAATACGAACAGTTGGGTTTGCCTTGGGTTTGATGGACGGGTAATTTCGTTATAACTGAAATTAACATTATTCAGTCTCGTGTTTAGTCTAGCTGCTCACAAAGTATTTGAAATGGTCATTTTAACTCAATATGTTTGTTTTACTCGATACTAACAATTCTTGCAACTTAATGATAATAAGTCCGCGGAGACACTCAGAAATGCGAGACTGTGACAATGACTTTCAGACAGCAAACATCTACGTACCAGCACTTCGCCTCTTCCGCTGCACAGGCTTGGACTTTCCCTTCTTTCTGCGTTTCCTGGCATTGAGCCTTGTGGAACGGACCGACGGATTTGACATACTAAACTGATTTACCGCTTATATTAGCTAAATAGATTCCATTTGAAAAGAAAAGAATCATCCGTGAGAAGCCATATTGAATTGTTCTATTTTCTCACACGGAACCGCAAGCGAATGAAACGGACCCGTTGTGATCATGTGACTAGATCAGCCAATGAACATCAAGCTATTGGGATAGCCCAGGAATTCCAAAATGGCTGTGCATGATTTGTTGGGTCGAAGGCAAACCAAACATTGAAAAGGAAGCATTCAACAAATGCGATAATTAAAATATTAAGAATGTCATTACACACTGGATTTGATTTGAAATGTTTCAGTTACAATGCAATACCTAAGCCGATAACAGAGGAGGACAGAAAATTGTTATCATCGGTTAGTTGTCTAATGTCCGGTTTTCGATCACCATATCTAATGACATTTGATTGACAGTGACTGATGAAGTAGTTGGGAGTAGAATAGACATGCTGTGTACAGAAACGTCTTTCATAACTTATTACGTAATGATGCTTATTAACCTACGTGTTCCATACGAAAAGTTTATAGTTACTGACCGTTTTCATTATGAAAACAGCATAAATGTGAAAGTGTAGGGTTATTTTCCAGCCAAAGCCAATCAAGATAAGGTTTTATATAATCTTATAAAATACGACTTATGATCATTTTAAACAACCTGTAAATAGATTTCCGACCTGGACACCATAATATTCATGAATTTAGGTATTCTACATTATTGATTGTAGTAATTTTGTAAATAATTAAGTTTTTTTCTTTCAAAATTGTTGAACAGTAACAACAGATACAATAACTATTTATTTGAGAGCTTCTTCTTCCAATACAAGATTGGTGATCTAATAGATTGTAATTGGTTCTAAGTAAGCATGCAGTGGCAATACAACCATGACAACTGCCTTTCAGAAGTTAAAGGGACAGTTCTATTGAGCTATTTATTCAGGAAATAAAATTTAAGAGGTTGCAGTGATGCATTTTGTTATTTGTTGAATTGTTAAATCTAGAACAACTGAAATGTTACCCTTACTTACATATATGAAAATAAATCATAAATAATCATGTAACAATCATATATAAGTATAAACATATAAGAACTCTTGATTTTCGTTTTGACAAAAATACCCTGATATGACTGTCCTTTTAAGATGAAAAGATCTTAAGGAAGTTTAGTTAGTTGTTAACTATATAGTATGTACACGGTTATACAATAGAGTATTGATTCTTTTTTTTAAAATTCTTGTGTACTAGTAGATATTATGAATGATAATATCATTAGAAACAGGATAGACTTTACTGGGTCTATAACATAAAAACTTAAATGATAATAACAAAATATTCTTGTGTATTAGGTATTCTCTTGTATTTATTGATAATAACTTTCTACCTTTCAAAGTAAATGATGAATGATAATATCATTATTACGTCAACTTTGATCAAAGAGCAGGATAGACTTTATTTGGTCAATAAAATAATAATGGTGGAATATCTTTCATCCATATAATGAGACATTCTGTTAAGAAGAGTTTGATTTGAACTCAAATGAAAACTAAATTTTGAGTTTAGTAAAAGATTGAAACAATAATATGTAAATCTTTTTTTCTACTTTTAACTTTCATTTTATATAGACCATGTAAGGTACACTTTATTCTTGTTTTTTATTAGTTATGAAATTGTTTTCAGGTGTTCCGGAAAAGTGACCTAAACAACAAAGGATATTTGACCAGAGAAGACATTAAAATAGCAGTTGTTTATCTTTTTGGATATAAACCATCTAAGGTAATTAAAATGACAATCTCATTCATAACCACACTGATATAAAAAAAATTCCTTAGAAGAGATGAACATCTTGCCACAACCTGCTTGCACTGTATTAGTTAAATCTTAAATCTTAGCTCTTGTTCAGAATGCAATGCAGTGTAATTCCCTGAAGAGCTTCCTTGGAATATTTGTCCCCCCCCCCCCCCCCCTTATGGCTTGGTGTCCGCTAAAAATGAGAGAGGTAGGAACTTTTACCATTGCAAAGGGTCCCATATGCAAAATGACCCCTCAGCTGATCACCTAGAAACACCACTGCTATGTCTTAAGATTATGATATATGAAAGTGACTGAATAGCACTTTGCAGTGACTGAAATCTGAAAAGGACATATGTTTTTTAAGCAAAAATATTCTTCCCTGAATATAATATTTAATTGAGTCTGTCATAATTAATAATTTTGAAACAAATTGGTTCACCAAGGACAAGAATTGTAAGTATATTCCAAGAAAGAAGCACCGTATTATCGATATATCGGTATATTGCAATACAGGAACAACATATGCAAATTGGTACACACGTCTGAAAATATCCAATATTATCTTAAAATTAGCAATTTCTATCTAAAATTTCCCCAAAACATAACCAAATAAACATGATTTACGGAGAGTATGATACAAAGTATGAAGTTGTGTTGTGAAAATAGCTCAAATATGTATACAGATCATAAACAGTGATAGAAAAATATTCCTTTCCAAAACTGCTCATAGCTGAGCAATGATGATTGTTGTTGATGCTCATATGTAGACAAGATAGCATGCATAATCCTGAATTTGAAAAGTACCAATATATTGCAATACGCTTTCCTGTATCAGAATATATTTCAATTCAATAATGAATAACGATACCCATCTTTAATTCTAAACAATCTTAAATGATAGGATAAAGAGGAAGCTCCAGTAAAAAAATCTTTATCAAACCTCTGCTGTAATATTACCGGTAGTAGTTCTAGGGCTAGAAAGGGAGATACCTGATTTGATGCAATCAAAGTTAGTTGTTCCATCACTGGCCTTTCTAAGAGTAATTTTTGTGTAACTAGAATTAATTCCACTTTGCATAAGCTGGACAGAACATAGTCATATAACAAGCTTTCTATGAAAAAAAGGAGAAGAATTGTCATGAACTGAATTGTTAAGTCAACCACTTCTAATCTACAAACTTGTCCTGGGTTTTTCCTTACAGTAAATCCTTGAATATTGGCTAAGCAATTATTAATTTCAAACAATGATTTAAACTGCCGATTATTCTAGGCAATTATCGGGACCAGGCTGTTTTCCTTTTTAAAGCCATACTATGTTTATGCATTTTTAGTCTAAAACAAAATAAAACCATCATCATTGGCTATTTAGGAGATAAACATATTGTGTTTTGAAATCAGCGGCATATAACAGAATTATTTAAGCTTTAATGTTGATTTAAAGTCGAACGCCTAGCGTGAAGCTTGAAATAGATAATTTAGAGCTTAGTTATTCTGTTATATGCCGCTGATATTAAAACACAGTATGAGTATCTCCATTCTACCATAATAACAATTTAAAATAGAACTATATTCTTTCGCATTGACTCAGGCGCGCTGTGTCATGATGCCTGTGCACGATTTCGAGGAGCGACAATCACACAGTGTTGACAGAATTGATAATCTCGAAAGACATTACTTGTAGTGGTACGCGGAGATTACAGATAAATATCCAAATAAAGGGAGCTCATTCTATTCAGTAGACGTTTTATCATTTTGTGACGGTTGTTAACCTTTTGAATACGTTAAAGTCTGCATATATTCACAAACTTAACGTCGGTATTATTGCATTGATATTGTAAATAATTTTAAGGTAAGTGTTTGTCACATTTCGATTGATATAGTGTGACATTCTGGCTGGTTAAACTTTGACGGCCCTCTTTTGGTCTAACGCTAGACCCATGCCAACAGACAATCTGAACTGTTGTCTGTGTCGTGTATTTTGTCAGTTTTGACAGCATAAACCGACTAGCTTGTGGAAAGTTTGATTGTATTTGATAAATAATGTGCATAAACAAAATTATATGGCTTATATTTGTGAATTTTTGAAACAACAACAATATTTGCGAACTACTGTTGCTGGGCAACAATTTAATTCCTGCGCATAAGATGAAGTAAACAGCACTGTATATAACCAAATTATACACCCTCTTATTTTGCACGGTAGCCAATCAGAAACGAGTATTTTGCACATTTATGGTAGAATTCTTATTGTGAACTTTACAATAAAGTCCCTTATCAATTGTTACACATTTCATTAATATGCAATACAGAAGTTTGTTCACATTGCTCGATCAAACCCTGCAATTGTTCAAGGCAGGCGATTATTTATTTCAATGAAGCCTTAGATCTGATGTTTAATCAAGGAAGTCATTTATGCAAGGCAGATGATTATTCAAGGATTAACTGTTTGTTAGTTTGAAGGTAACATTCAACTGTCAACATATTAAAAAGATCAATCATTGAAACAAATGCTGTTCATACCAAACTTTATGGTAAAATGTTCCAGTTTGGACTCCTTTTGACTGGAATTATCCCAATTACCAAGAGGTATATTTCTAAAATTGTTTTGGGCCTACTAATTCAATAAATTATAAGTTTTTGAAAATTGATAATTGCAAAGTATTCTTTTTCAATTTAAGTTGCAGTGTTATATTTTAAAGAATCCAAGCCCAACCTTTCAGATTCAGGCCCACTTTACGGAGTATTGACCTGAGTAAACATACAATTTAAAATATTGGTTGGGAACCTGTGGTAAATCATTTACCAAACATGTGAATAACACATCCTACTTAGACTAGTTTTCAGTGCAATCAATAGTTGTTAATTACCCATTAATCACAGGCAAGAGCTTACATGTCAGTTTGTAGCAAACTGTTTTTAATATTCATCATTCTTTGACGTTATTGAAAATTTAAAAAAATTTAAGTTCATCACTTTAATAATTTTCTTCTATGTGTGATTTTATTATTATATTTTACTGAAACACATTGTTATTGAGAAGTGATTCATTTGAAACAAAAAATATGCAAAATGATTGAATAAAACAAAACGTAATTTATTTTTACATCTTATTATTTCCTGAACAATCCTCTTGTTGCATCAGAATTAATCCTGTCATTCTGTCCTATCCAATCCTCTCATTGCATCCTGAACAATCATCTCATTGTGTCATGAACAATCATCTCATTGTGTCATGAAGAATCATCTCATTGTGTCATGAAGAATCCATTCAATGTTGCCTGAACAATCATCTTGTTGTGTCATGAACAATCCATTCAATGTTGCCTGAACAATCATCTTGTTGTGTCATGAACAATCCATTCAATGTTGCCTGAACAATCATCTTGTTGTGTCATGAACAATCCATTCAATGTTGCCTGAACAATCATCTTGTTGTGTCATGAACAATCCATTCAATGTTGCCTGAACAATCATCTTGTTGTGTCATGAACAATCCATTCAATGTTGCCTGAACAATCATCTTGTTGTGTCCTGAACAATCCATTCAATGTTTCCTGAACAATCATCTTATTGTGTCATGAACAATCCATTCAATGTTTTCTGAACAATCCTCTCATTGTGTCATGAACAATCCTTTAAATGTGTCCGGAACAAACCTCTCATTGTGTCCGGAACAATCCTCTCTTTGCATCCTGAAAAATCCTCGCATATTTGTCCTGTAAAATTCTCTAATTTCTTTGTTTGCATTCATTGTTTCTCATGGCTTCCTTTACAATCCTCTCATTGCTTCCCTTACAATCCTCTCATTGCTTCCTTTACAATCCTTTCATTGCTTCCTTTACAATCCTCTCATTGCTTCCCTTACAATCCTCTCATTGCTTCCTTTACAATCCTCTCATTGCTTCCTTTACAATCCTCTCATTGTGTCTGGAACAATCCTCTCATTGCTTCCTTTACAATCCTCTCATTGCTTCCTTTACAATCCTCTCATTGCTTCCTTTACAATCCTCTCATTGCTTCCTTTACAATCCTCTCATTGCTTCCTTTACAATCCTCTCATTGCTCCCTTTACAATCCTCTCATTGCTTCCCTTACAATCCTCTCATTGCTTCCTTTACAATCCTCTCATTGCTTCCTTTACAATCCTCTCATTGCTTCCTTTACAATCCTCTCATTGCTTCCTTTACAATCCTCTCATTGCTCCCTTTACAATCCTCTCATTGCTTCCTTTACAATCCTCTCATTGCTTCCTTTACAATCCTCTCATTGCTTCCTTTACAATCCTCTCATTGCTTCTTTTACAATCCTCTCATTGCTTCCTTTACAATCCTCTCATTGTGTCCGGAACAATCCTCTCATTGCTTCCCTTACAATCCTCTCATTGCTTCCCTTACAATCCTCTCTGTGCTCAACTTGATAGTCTTTTATTTTTCCACAGTATGAAGTAAACCAATTGCTGGACAAGTACGGGGAGAGTTTGCAGGAAGATTCAAAAGGTATATCTTGTTGACTTGTTATGTGTCATTTTGCCTATACAGGAGTTATAAAATCTCTTAGACCTAGGTGAGCCATTGACTTTCATCCTTTACTAATCTTATTTCACACTGTGATATAGAGAATATGGCAGGATAAAGTTCAAACCCCGATAGAGAAATCTTACCTTTTTTTTCTGAACATTTTTGACCGCCAAATGATATTGCCACTCACAAACTCAAACGCACCCCCCCCCCCCCAAAAAAGGGTGGGCATATTCCAGGACCCCCTGTAGGAACCATTTAGAAATGAGCACTTTACAATTGCAGTGATGAGAGAGGACAGGTTCGTGGAAGCGATGCAGCCTAAACTGATGTCTAAGGATGAAGATGAGGAGATCAGACAGACCTTTCTCGCCTTCGACACACAGTGTGAGTTGTAACAGTAAAGATTGGATCATCAATCCAATACAATAACTAACTCATTCACTCATGTCACTAACTGTACCGTATGATACACAGTGTGAGTTGTAGTGGTAAAGATTAGATCATCACTGTTCAATCCAGCTTTTAACCAACCAACTTAACCATTCACTCGTGCCACTAACATGGTGTACCATATGATAAGCCCAGCCAGCCTATAAGCCAACCCCCCTTCTCAACCATCCACATTCCAGCAAGAACCTTGCATCTAATGTTTTAGCCAAACCCCCTCCAAGCTCTAAATTCCTGACTGAATGTCATCAGCTGCTCGCAAACCAGATGGCAATTTTGATTGATGTTATGTCCAGAAAATCGTTTCTAACGTTCATGTCCTGTTGCCAGGTCGCGGGTTCCTGACAGTTGAAGACCTCAAGAAAATATTCCACCAGGTTGCCCCGAATCTTCCTCATCATTCTGTGGCGGCAGCATTCAAGTAAGCATCAACAGTTTGAATATTGTGTTTTTATTTAGACTCAGTTTATGAAATGTATATATTGAGTAGACAATCATGCACTCATTAAAACAGTACAAACCACAAGGGTTATTTTCACCTTTTGACTTCAAAGTCACAATGACCTTTTAGAGTCTGTGAGTCCAAGAAAATGACCTCGAGTCCAGCTTGACCTGATTCAGGCTGGAGTACTCAAGAACCTGTGGTAGTCCTACTCACTATCAATCCTACTGGAATTTCGCAGTAATGTCCTTTAAAGTTTCAAAAATGTTCTGGAATTGACCATGACATTGATGACAATCGAAAACACGAAAGTATTACGTTCTGCTAACTGCGCAAATTGATAGGGGCGTAATGAAGCAAAACCAGTCTGCGAGCTTTCAATCATTCCAACAAAATTGGTAATTTCGGCTTCTCACGATCTCATTCGGGAAATTCTGATGTCACAATGCTGGCCTTTGAAAAATGTCAGCTTCGAAACCGAATGTTTTGCGAATATATGTACTTGAAAAATGGTAAAATGTCCTTGAAAAGGACTTGAATTTTATTCTGCTTTGGCTGTATAAACCATGGTGTTAATTTGATATGAAATATTTACCCCAATTAATTTTGTAATCTTGTTTGTTGACAGAGAGCTGGATCGTGACGGAGATGGACGAATCAGTTATAAGGACTTTGACTTTATGATGAAATTTGGCAAAGAATGTTAATAGCTGAAAATGTGATATTCTGAGATATTATTTATTTTCTGTAATGTTATTTTTTTTACTAATTTATTTGTAATAAAAGATATATATTGAATGTCATTGCATATTTCTTGTTATTTGAAACTGTGTGACCAATGGCCATATGTTTTAACACAAAGCGTTATTTTTGGTTATATGCACACATTTTTAAATACTCAGATTATTAAATGAAGAACTGAAACATCTGGTCATTGGTTCAATTTAGGGAAGACAGGATTATTATATAAAACAATTTATGAAGAAGGATGAAACCTGGGTTTATCACTTTGATAAGGAAATCCAAAATATGCAATAGAAACATATCGTTTCTTCAACAGCCGAATGAATTCAAGCACAGTCCATTGCTAAAAATGTAATGTCCTATGTGACTTTGGGATAATTCACTTGTTTTCATGATTGACTACCGCCAAATGGGTAAAAAAATTGAGCTTATCATGCTTATGATAGTTATTGATCATTCTGATGACTACAGTCTCGCCGCTAGACCAATCTTAATGGAGGGTAATGTTTTACCAATTGCTCCAGAGCTGTGATGCAAAATCTGGAGAATGTTGTTAAACAGTTTCCATTGCCTAGAAAGTCATCTGATCTAAACCACATTGAGCATATCTGGGATGAAATCGGCAGATGGATTGGTAGATGAAACTATTCTCAACAAGACCCTTGCAAAATTTGAGGGAACTTTTAAATAGGATACAGCTCAATGAACAGCTATTTTGATTCCGACGAGATAAACATGCGATTTTGATGTCATTCCGCAATCTTTCGGGTAGCACGAGCTGCACGTGCAATTCCATCTGTTGAAATATTTCTCTTCCTTTCTTTCCGTCTTTTCCCTCAAACTTTCGATCCATTTCTCCCTGATCCATCTACTCTCTTTTGAATGGCAACATCGATCCACGTATTTAATAACTGAACTATTGTTCAAAACACGTCAAATACCAACTCACACACTCATTCACTCGCTAGAGAGCCGTTATTATCAGAATGGATAATAAGAAAGAAGAACTGAATATGTTTTTTCATTAGATAAAATAGCTGAAAACCAAAGTGTTCCGTTTCTTACAATTTAAATGAATTCGTTTATAGGATTCAGCTTAATGAACAGCTATTTGGATTCACAGTGTAAGCCAATTTTAATCAAGTGTCAACAAAAAAAGTGTGAGAAAGTTTTCAAGTTTCACTTCATTGACATAAAAGTAAATCATCAAATATACTACTCAAAAGAAGTAAAGGATCAAACCTATTTTATGTCTGACCTTTAACATATGCAAAGAAAAGATTTGAATTCACATTTTAGCAGAAATGTTATTGAAATTGGTATACTGTGACATCTAAAACTATACAAAGCATATGATATTAAAAAACAATGAGTTCAACCGTCTACTGAAAAAGAAAATTAATGCGTTAAAAAAAACTCTTTGCATCGCCCAAACGCAAGGTGGTCTATGAGTTTTCAATGTCATGAACCATGTCATATGTATTTTCAATAAAAAAAATTAGCACAAATATCACTACAAGATATATATATATATTTCCAATAGAGTAAATTACATACATTTAAAACGAATTGACAATTATATTGCGAAATAAATTTACCATCAATTAAACTTTTTCTTTTAGATTAGATCATACAAAACATTTCTTTAAGAAAAGATAAATTTCAACTTTACAACCGCAAGAAGTGATATATACTTTGCAATATTGAAGGTGTAAAGTAAGTTATAAAAGCGTGCGCTGTCAGCACCTGTGAAATGTTCAGTCTTATAAGTTAATCAATCGTTCATAATAAGTGCATGTCTTATTGAATGCGTATCACTTGAGTCCACGAACGTTTGCATTCGCACGAGATGCACGTGCGATTTTGCGGTTGTCATTCCAAGACTTCTCGGGAAGCACGAGCTGCACATGCAAATTCCGCCTGTTGAAATATACTCTTCTATTTGCGGTAGAGAGTCGTCTTTATCAGAATGGCCAATGAGGTTGATGAACTGAATATGGTTTTTCATTAGATAAGAGTAAAAGAGCTAAAAACAAAAGTGACCCTGTTCTTGAAATTGTAAAGAATTCGTTTATAGCATTATATCATTTATTATGCTATGGTTATGATGAGGCCACCATTTGTGTTAAAATGGGTTATTTTAAGAATTCACTGCTCTTTGGCTGTCCTGACTATGTGGGGTTTCAGGGTTTTGTATTTGTTAGTAATATAGGATCTACCCAAATGCTTCAATAATAAAAATCTAAAACCTCACAAATTTGAAAACAAACTTTTTCAAGGACGTCACTCTATACATATTCAACTTGCATTTTTAACTCACCTTTACAAAGTAAATGTGAGCTTATGTCGTGGCGCTTCGTCCGTCGTCCGTCTGTCCGTAAACTTTCACGAAAAAGACTACTCCTCCTAAACGAATCCAGATACTATTCTGAAATTGTAGTAAGTTATGCCCATGGTGATTCCTCACAGAAAGGTAGACGTTTCAGTTTTGAGAATCCAAGATGGCCGCCATGGCAGCCATATTTAATTTTCAATTAGATTTCACGAAAAAGACTACTTCTCCTAAACCAATCTAGATATCATTCTGAAATTGTATTATGTTATAACTATGGTGATTCCGCACAGAAAGATAGACGTTTCAGTTTTGAGAATCCAATATGGCCGCAATAGCAGCCATATTGACTTTTCAGCTGCAGATGACACATCATTATTATAAAATTTTAAGCTTTGATCACTCGCACCATATAAATTCTCGAATTTGAACTTACTAATCATAATATTATCTTGCATATGGAATATTTAAGATTGTTATGCAAGTTGTTCTATATTTTTAAGTGTTTCTAAAATAAATTAAGATGAAAGACAAACATAATTAATTAATTTGTTTAAAACCTTTATGGCAACTAGCTGCAAAAAAACCAATCACATTAAACATCATGTAAAATTTTAAACAATGGTATCTCCCTTTTATTCCTTTAAATACCCGGATAAGGGGTCAACCAGAGTTCAGATATTCCTGTTGAGTCCACTATGCTTTTCTAATACACATCCCAATACAGGCTGCTAGCATCATCAACCTGACCCAATTGATATGGTAGATCATTATGCTATATTGCCATGTGTATGCAATAAGAGTTATGGAAATTAGACTTGTATTCTCATGACAGTGATATGTTCTTTCTTAGAATAACAACTTACACAAAACTTGTCAACAATAAGCTTTGTGTTTAGCAATCTACATGATAAGTTGATGTGGAAAGAGTTATTTTGCATCAGGTTCCAGTTCCTGTGTTTTACTCATATTTGTATTATTTCTATATCTAACAGAAGTTCTTCTTGACACAAAATCAATTTAGGACATAAGCTAACAACGTTTTGTGAAATTATATATATTTTTCACAACAATGCATGTTCTCTCCTGTCAAGTCTTTAAATACAACACATAAGGGCTTAGCCAGAGTTCAGGTTTACATGCTCAGCACACTATGCTTCTCCAAATAAACAAAGCCAAATACACAAATTGCTACACTCTCCTAAAAACATGATGGCAGCCATAATCAATTATCATATAAAAGATGGTTACACAATTCAACCATATTACCACATCATTCATTTTAAGGAGAGCTTCTATCCCTCGGTACTTTTATTTTAATGATAACTCGGTGATTTTACCCACTAGGCTATGGAGGGAACACAGTGTCATGTTATAGGCGAGACGGAGAGTGCACGTGAAGAAAATGCCTAGCACGTGTAATGCACGCCGCATTGGTCAATTGTATCGTCGTTTGGAAAGAATGGCAAATCACGTGAATGGAGAAAACCAACAATTAATCCAAAAACACGCATTTCAAAAATACTGAAGTGTGAACCATTACGTCAAACAGATCCTCTAGGATTAAGGGAGAGTACAATATACTTCAATAATAACTGTATCATTGTTTCTTCGAAAATGTATAAATATGGGTAACTGTCAATTAACATTTTGATGTGTATAAGTATATACTTGTACAGAAAATGTTAAATCTCTGCAATGGAATCAAGAATAAACGTCTCTTATATTGTAAAGTTTTCACTTTATAACTGGATCACTTTGCATTGATACCTGTTTCTAGTTCTTGTTAAAATCTAATCATTTTATACAGTGAACAGTGGGTCTAAGGCAGCTTAACTTGCACACATTGCCCTGAAGGTTCACTAAATTTATGTTTTCGTTAACCTTTCCATTCACACATTTACAGTTAACAAAGCACTATTGAAAAATGTACTAACCAATGACCAACAGCCACTCTGTACAGAATATATATTTCAATAATTAAATACAGTGTATATGTTTTTCAATATTCTGTCTTTTTTTAATTCATTTGGAATGCTCAATGAATTTTTGCAACTTGGGTTTGAATGATATACTAGCATTAACGCTTACATAATGAAATCTTGAGTAGTGACAAGTTTTACCAGAATGTCATGATCATTGTATTTTGGTAACGACTCCGACACTGCGTGTTATAAACCTGATATTTTGATGGCAAGTCTTTGACCTAATAAATCATACACAAAAGACTGGTGGGCTACAGAGCCCATAACTCTATTTTTTACATTTCATATCTTTTCATTTTTTGGTTCAGAAATCTTATTCTCTTAAGAAACGCGCATAAAATCTTTCCACACTCCCTTTTCTCGTCAAGTTGTATGCGAGAAAAACATTAAATGCTGCTTATTCAAGTTGAATTAACATTTATGTTACACATATACTTAATTCATTAATGTCAACTAACACCAGATGTTTTTCAATATGCATAAATTCAGAGTTATATGATTTTCCATTACATATTTACTTGTTGTTTAGACTATTTGATGCCTTCGATAAGGCCTATACAAGTTATTTTTTACATTATGTATATCTTGTATAATTTATGGGTTTGAATTGAAAAATGATTTAATTGGTAATAAGTAAGATATGAATACTGCTCCAATATACGATAAAGAATATCATACATATATGACAAATAAAACGTCAAAACATCAACACGCCACAAATTCAAATCAATCTACAAATTATACATCTTTCATTCATACTCGTATTCCATTAATAATTCCGCCAAAGATTTTGTCATCCTCATCTCTATAAAACTGGATCAATGTTTTTTTATCAGGTCATTCTGTTGTGTGACAGTACTAACAAATATGGAACTGTGACGGTACTGACAAATATGGAACTGTGACGGTACTGACAAATATGGAACTGTGACGGTACTGACAAATATGGAACTGTGACAGTACTGACAAATATGGAACTGTGACAGTACTGACAAATACGGAACTGTGACAGTACTGACAAATATGGAACTTCCGTTTTAATGATAAATAGTCTATGATAAAAAAATAAAATTACGAAGACGAATGACTCAAAAGTATCTTTTGAAATTTATCTAAAGAAGTTAGAAGGACAAATACGCACCCCTGTCATGTATACTACAAGACAAAAGTTTAGACTCATTGAAAAGTGTAATGTGCTATTTTCTATCGATTATGTCTTAAAAACTAATGACTCTTTTCTTCATGTCTCAGAATAAACGCCGTAACAAACCTTTAAAGAAAGCTTGAAAATGTTATTCGACCCCAATAATGAAAAACTGTCCTGTAACTATGGAGTCCTAATGACGTTTAAAAAATGCCTTTTCAACAAAGTCCATGGACTTCTCCTGAGCATTTGTCAGTTAACTTTCATGATGGACGTGTTAATCCATAAATAAAACCGTCCTAGGGTCTGTTGTTTTAGTTATTCGATGCCTCGGGAGATTGTTGAAGTATAGTACATGTGCATTTACACCAATGAAATTGTATGAATGACACGCTGATTAACGTGTCATTAATTAATTCAGTATAGCATAATTGCTATTTAAACGTTTTTGGTCATGTTAGAGACAAAACAAATTGTACAGATAAATGTGGAGGATTTGTTCATTACTTTAAAGGCCAATTAGGGGTTGCGAAATATTGATTTGTATAGCTCAGCCGGGGATATTCTTGTGTTCAAACGGACAAAAGACACTTATAAATATGCACGTTGTTTATATATTTCGTCAATTTCAAATGGCTCAAAGTGAGTGTTCAAATTATGTACAAAGTTTTTTTTCATTTTTTTTGTATTTCCTCCATGAAAAAAATAGTAGTTTAAAGCTTCTCCAGATGCCAAAGTATAAAAACACCAGTTATGGACTTAAATCTTTCAGCTGTACTGCTCCAAGACTTTGGAACCAACTTCCTTATGTCATCAAAATGTCATCCTCACTGACTGTTTTTAAATCACAGCTCAAAACTCATCTATTTTCTAGCTATTATTCATAGATTCTACCTATAGACTCTAATTATAAATATCCTTAATCAATGCTACCAGTATTACTTTTAGGCTTTATTTCATAGCATTTAATCTCATCACCTTAAATCATCTTATTTTCAATGCGCTTTGAGCATGCACCTTGTGTATGGATATAGCGCTTTATAAATGCCCATTATTATTATTATTATTACACGCATTTTGATCTAAATTTTCGTTTATTATCTGACAAACAGGATTTTATGTGCAATTGGTCAAACTAAAGGTAAACTAAACTTGAAAAATTGCAACGAAAACGCCGAGGGCTAAATATTATATATATATAAAGATCTATTTACAATAGGTTTGTATATTTATGTCATAATGCGACTTTATTTCTGAGTATTGTCTTGAACAGAAAAGGAAACAATTATTTTAGCTGTATAGATAATTTTCCGATTTAATCTTAACTTGATTTTCTACAGCAAGATGATGTAATGAAAGTAAAGTCTTTTTGATTGGACAAATTTTGTCTTTAGAAATTATCTGAATATATACAAGTCACACTGAATGGTAAACATCGATACAAATATTTTGTTTGAATTTGGTTCGTTATGTTTAGACACGAGCGAGCACTACAATCAAAATAATGGTCAGAAAGGTCACCAAAAACATGTTTGAGATCTATGCAATATCCGAAGAGAATGTTTATAAACAATGCAAATGTTGAAACAGACCATAGCGAAGGCCGGGATATCCCCTCGTGTCCAATCGAATGCGAGGAGCATGTTACGTCATGACCTTTCGCTCTTCTCAGCCAATCAGAGGCTAGCCCGCCAAGCGTCGGTACCAAGGTTCCCGCTACTGTCAAGAAATTTATCGTAAGTATCTTTAATCTGCATCATTAATCAATAACATTCATCGATTGTAAGTATCTTCGATACCGAGCAGGTAAGCGAACTTTGCAATGTGACGTGTTATTTTCGCTAGATTTACGAAACATTTTTTGCACCGTTTTGACAAACGACACGCAAGGCCAACTCCATTTTTATGTTTGGCCCAAGCGAAGCGTCACTGCTATTCTTTGTTACGATCCAGACCACCTGTCATGTTCTTATCATATTGCAGCTGTCAATATCAACATATCGTAATTTTGATAATTCTGTTTATGTACAGCGCATCCCTTACAAGCTGTTAAGCGATATTTTGGCTCTTGCTATTGTGAAAGTCGGTCATTTTGACAAGCGCGTGGGTTTTGCGTACAGTGGTTGTAAACTGGTTTGAATACGCCGAGAACATCTGGCCCGAAATTAATTTATTTAGAAAGGGAATATTGAAAACATACGTCATTCAATTAAAATATGAAATATGAAAGAAAGGGCATTCCATCGAAATTTCAAAGGAAGGAAACTAAAATCTGTCACAGGATATGGTTTCAGTCAGGAACGCAGTCGCAAACAGCTGATCAGATTGTACAAGAGACGCGGCCTAGTTTAAATTTGGTTCAGTTTAGAAGTTATGTAAACATTGTTTTACGCCAGGGAATTGTGTGGGGGTAGAATGTGTGACATAATCTAAGATCACCAAGAGGTGAAAGACATGGAATTTTTGGAATGTAAAGAACACAGACTCTGAATGCATTCAACTGAAATTACATTTTCAAAACAAAACTCTCATGATACTTGCGTGATGTAGAAATCTAGCCTTTTTCAGATAATCTAAACTTTGCTTTATGTGCAATGACTGCGCATGTTTTGATGGAAGGCATTTTGCACGCTTGGCATGTACCGGTACATGCACCACTTTTGATAAAGACTTATTTTTAGAGTTAAAATAATGTGTTTTGATTGTGAAAACAATTAAGTTAAGTGATCGTTATTAAAAAAGTCATTTACATTATGTTCAAATATATCAGATAAAATAGATGTTATTTTTTCAACATTTCAAAATAATTGATGAGTCACTGCATATTGACTCATCCTCTGTTTTTGCAATATAACTCATTTCATAAGGTATTGCTGTATCAAAAATGCTTTATTTTGCTTTATCAAGTACTGGTAAATGAAATGAGTGAGGTTAAAAGAATATTATTAATTTTGAAAGTTTAAGTTTAGATAAGGTCAAGTCAAATACAAGAAAATATTAAAAAGGAAGCTTACATTATTCAGTCAGCCTGTGTGTCTTTACTGTCTTAAGATATTTTTTTCTCAGCAATTTATTCTGCAGACACACAAAAATCCATTTATATACCCAATTGTCACTTTACAGATTTTCTACATATCCATAAGTAGAAATACTAACGATCTCACACAAAACGGAACCCTTGCTCCTCTTTGTGTATAAAGTAAAATTCCCTGAGTATCAACCATCACTGAGAATATAACTGACACTGACCACATCGCCCATAATGACCAGCGTCCAGAGATTTGTCTAAACACTTCCCCCAAGGCATCTGTCATCTGGAGCTGTTAAAGTAACATTCTCGTCTCTTGTTTCAGCAAGAGCTCAAGGACTAACAAGCAGTCATCATGCCTACCCCAGCCAGAAAGGTAGGATGATATTCATCTTCGTATGATGGACGTGTCTGAATTATTTATTTTGATAAGTCTTGACTTATTTTGTGAATCTCAATTATTTCAGAGGTTGTGTCTTAACTTTGCTCCTGAGAAAAGTTTGTACTGTGTATCTGGATTCTCCGTTTAATTGTTTTGGGCCTAAAATTTATCTTGCTTTATTTCTTTTTAAAAGTGATATTCATTATTGTCTGTTTAGTTTGTATCATAATTGAATATATGTATTATTACATTATTGAATATTTGCCTCAATATTTCTTTGAAAACTTTGAAGGTTACCAAAATATCTTAACCCTTTTAGTAACAGTTTTGTATGTGTGGAATTGTTTTTGGTATGGGTCTCGTGACTTCAAGCAACCACCAAAAAAATCAAAAACCTTATCTTTCAGTTTTATGCCCTCAATTTCATGCCTACCGGTTAGTGGTGTTCCGATTAATCGATTTGGTCGAGCATCGGTCGGTTGACCCATTTGACCACATAATCGATTACAACTTTCTGTAATCGATTTAATCGATTACTGATAAAAATCAAGATATTTTTACAGTAATTGTCAGTAATATTACTAAAAGAATGATTCTGATTGATTTCATTACTAAACCTTGTTATTTTTGTTTTCCAAATATAGGATCAAGTGAAAATGCAAGTTAGAAAATAGAAAAATTATTTTTTAAACTTTTCTACCCTTATGAAGGAATCAATCTTAGACACCAAAATGCAACTACATGTAACCGATTATTAATCGATCATCGATTGGTTACCCCCAACTGATGATCGATTACAAAATTTCAACCGATTCCCAACACTACTACCGGTAATATCTTCATTCAACTGAGTTTTATCATCATTTGAAGTCCACTGTAGCTCTTATAGTCAATAATCTTCATTTTGAATAGCCTGACAAACTGCCAACTTACACACTGTAATACAAATAAATACTCTTAGTTGTAGTGTAGTAAGATATCTCATTCAGTCCTTGTTGACCTTTGACCCCGACCCAGGGTTATGCATGACTAATAACCTTGACCTTAATGTCCATTTGATATGCCTGCATTTCATGCTTTATTGACTATTCTGACAACCATTCATGGTTGTAAATTATTGTAGAGCACTTGTCATTTCAGTAATTTGTATGAGCTACAGTGGTTTTGACATCTTGACATGTGTTATTTGCCTGTAATGAATTTGACATTTTTGTGAAAATTCCGAAATGCATTAAGTGCTTTGTTTGTGTCCTGTGGAAGGGTGTCTGACTTTTAGTTTGAAAATATTGCAGAAATTCATCATTTGCAAGATGTGAATAAGTGTGAATAATATGTATTTGGTTCTTTGTAAAATCATTTATCTTGAAATTAGAAGTTTTATGAAAATATACTCATGTGAATTCACTATTCCTTTATAAAAAAATTTCATCTGCTCTTTGACATCAAAGATGAAATGTCAATGTATCAAACTTGCAACTTATTATTCAATTTTTTTTTTCGAAGTTTCTTAAATGATATTTGTAAACAATAAACATGCCCGAAAGTTCTTGTGGCTGTCGTTAGTTGAAATTAAAAAACTTCATCATTTTCAGGGGTCGAAATTAGTCCTATTGCGGTACTAGCCATTCGGACTATGGCATTCCTGTGAGCACTAGCCCAAACGTATTCTTACTAGCCAAATACACCGATATTAACGTATTTTCTTTAAATTCAACTAGCCCTTCGGACTACCAATGATTGCTCTTTACTAGCCCAGCATCATTTTCACTAGCCATGGGCTACCGGTCTAGTGCTAATTTTGAACCCTGATTTTCTTTTGAATGTACATTAAGTCCTGATTCAGTTGAAAAAACATCTTACAGTTTATTTAAATCACTCGCTGGACCAGATGGTTGTTAAGCCAAACTTGAGATGGAAGTTAACACTTGAGTGTGAGTGTAGTGCTAATTTGAGCTTTAGCTCCAGAGGTTGTTCACAGGGACCTGCTAATTGCTTTATAACTGCTGGGGTTTGGTAATCACTGTACAACATATTCATTGACATGTTTCATACTTAGCAGGGTTGGGCCAAGGGTTGCTATACATTTGAATAGCACCGAAGTACTGTATTACTATGACGTTTGCTGACCCTTTGAGCTTAAATCTTTGAAAATTTCTGATGTAAATTTTGTATTAACACTCAGACACTTAGTTTCTTTTCAGAAAATAACCTTAAACTAAATTTTTTAAAAATCAAAAATTATTTTTTTCAAAGAGTTTTTATTACACTTAATTTCTATTATCCAAGTCTCAGGATGAACATTTTAGATGTGTTGAGTTTTATTTATAAAATTGATATTTTTCCTATTTTATTTTTATTTTCAATTAAGATTTTTGCTGTCTTTTATTCTGGCACAAATTCCTAAACTAAAATTGAAATGATCCAAGTTTCTAAGAGGTGATGATAAATCTGTAGAACCTGGCACATAATGACATCTACATGTTCTTACAAGTTGCTTGACAGGTTGACAAGTGATTTGTGGTAATTACAACCTATTGACATGTCAATTTCAAAACAGGAATTGTGATGCATACAAACTAATTATATGTTTGACAAGCAATTTTAATTAAATCTACCTTCAGGCAAAGATTATGTCATTGAGTAATCTTAAAATTAGTTACTTATGAATAGCTGTTAATGACTGCATTAGTATGGTATTCTGTTATTAATTTGTACATTATGTCATGGTTTATAGTATACATTTAGTATAGACCATTCTAAAGGAAACATCTCACAGTAAGAATACAGAGTAATGTGGAATTGCCTTCTGGCTAAAGATAAGCTATCTCAAATATTCTTGAATCTATAGGTAAGGCCTTTAGGGTTAACAATATTTGGAATGGAAATTCACAAAGCAAATATTTGGACCAGGTTAGCTTAAGAACTTGGAATACATTCTTCGTCCTTCAAAGTTACTTTTTGCAATGCACCTAAAAAAAAAATATTCAAAGACAAAATTTTATTTGAAGTCTTTCAACTACACACAACACACACCATTAATGACTGGCATATTGCCAAAATGACGCTTAAAGGGACCATTCGAGCGGGGTATTTTTTTGGAAACGAAATTCAGGAGGACTTTCCTGTTTACAGTTATAAATGACTTTTACATGATAATTTCACACTTAATTTCAATTACGTTTGTAAGGTTAGCATTGCAGTTGTTAAAGATTAAACAATTTGCCAAAGAATAAAGTGTATCGCTCGAAAATTAAAAACATCGTGAAATGAAGCCAATCTTCGAAGCTACGTTCGTGGAATGCATTATGACGACAAAATGTTTTTGTAACTGGTAACTTTTATTATGAATTATTTGTGAATATACTCCTCTTATATCAGTCAAGTAATTATTTCTTTATTTCATTAATGAATAAGCATAATACAGCACATTTGTTTTCTCGGAATGCTAACGTTTCAAAATGGCGGACGAAACGCGGTCGAGTGGTGCCTTTAACAATAACTTACTCTCAACTGTACATGCAGTTGATTTAAAAAAGTTCGATTGACAAAAGTTCAATTTACAGCCTATTGGCCTACTCAGCATGTTTGTGAGAATGAATCATCAAATTTGGTTCAGGATTGTTTGACATGGCCCAGCTTGCAATGGTGTCAACGAAGAAGTGATAAAACGGTCAACACTTTGACAAGATTAAACAAAGGGTCAATTGTCCTAGTAGCGGTGATGTAATCGATCTGGCTAGCATATCTCTAGGGGGTCTAACTTACAATGGAGGACTTGTAAGCAAATGGTCTAGGCTGTAACATACAACTGTAGCTCTGTTGTATTGGCCTTCCTAAGGTTTTGTTGATCTGAATTTAATTTAATGTATCAATGCAAATGCTGCTAAAGACAGTTGAATTAGGTCTTAAAGATCTTTTTATTTTGTCTTGAAAATTGTTTTCAACATTTGGAAAATGTTGATTATTCTTTCAGCCTGGTTATAACATTGTTAATTGATTTTCGTGAATGTGTTTTTGAGCAAAATGAAAGTTAAGGTTCATATGAAAATGAAATTGCTAGGAGGTCTCGTGTGTTATTATTGAAACTCAACTCAACATTGCTTGATTTTCCTCAGCAAGCGTTCTTTTATATATTTCAAAATACATTCCTTTGTTTCTGACTTTCTGTATTGGGACTCTCATTTATTTGGATCTTCAAGTTGCTTGTTAGTACAAATAAAGACAAACTATTTGTAAGACAAAACACAAAAAGCCTCAGGCTGTAATTCAATGTACTATACAAACATTCCATTCATATGAATTCATACACAAGCATTTGGCATGAAATAGCCTAAAGACAAATTTGATGTATAAATAAATACAGGAAACCTTTTGAAAGTAATGCCATTTACCCTTATGCAACAAATAATTCTTCTTGGAACAGTTACATATGTGTTAAATTTCCAATTAACTTTACAGTCACTTTATCTTACCACAAACAATTCTCTCTTCTCTTCATATGTTTAATTCCTGATTAATATTTACCTTTATCTTACAACAAACCATTCTCTCTTCTCTTCATATGTTTAATTCCTGATTAATATTTACCTTTATCTTACAACAAACCATTCTGTCTTCTCTTCATATGTTTAATTCCCGATTAATATTTACCTTTATCTTACAACAAACCATTCTGTCTTCTCTTCATATGTTTAATTCCCAATTATCATTTACCTTTATCTTACAACAAACCATTCTCTCTTCTCTTCATATGTTTAATTCCCAATTAACATTTACTTTTATTTAACATCAAACAATTTTCTTTTCTTTCCAACATAAATATTCGCAGGTTTACACTTTTTTACTTAAGCAGGTTTTTAAATGATAAAGGAGGTCGTTAGACTTCATGGGTCACAAGGATGATTTAAGTTTCAATAGCTGATGTCAGTCTGCTAGATTTGTGAAAAGCCATGCATGAATAATTTGATGCTTCTTTTGTGGGTACTCACAAAACCACAAAATACCTGTCATTTTTCTAACAGCATGACTGTTGAATGGCAAAGGAATTCACTGTTCTCTTTACAAAGGCTTTCTTAGAGGTCATTGTTTGCTTGAATTTTTTGGGTTAAAGTTTTAAATTAATTTCCAAGTTAATATGGATTCATGCCTTTTGTGAAAGGTTTTATACTTTACTTTTGAGCTTTTGTTTCGACATTGAATTTTATGATATTTGAACATAAAAAGTTGTGATGATGAAATGGATGCAAGTTGATTTTCGCATATGATATTGGTGTTATAAGGGAAATAAAATCAAAGAATTTTCTATATTATATATGTAATTGACTTTCATGTAGAAGTTGATGTTTATTGATAGACAATTATCAATTTTGAAAAGTAAGGTATTTCAAAATTCAAGGAGAAAATTAAAATTATTTTCATTCATTGTGACTACAACATCTGAATAAAAAATGCTTATGTAACCGTTTAACATAAACAATTGTAAATTTCTTCAGTGGATGCTTTGTCCTACGTGAGAATTTCTATGAAATGTCTGCTTCGAGGATTAATGTAATGTAGAAGACTATCCATTGACTCAGTAGTCAGTATTCCACAAGGTCAGCTGTATATTCTCTTTCGTGCTGATGTTTTTGATTCACATTTCATGATTGAAGTATTACTAACATGAAAGACAAAACTAAATTATGAAAATCAATCAAGAGATTATTATTAGAGCTCATTTAGACATTTGATATCATTGCTGAGTTGGTTATGTATGAAAAGCCAACAAGTCTCACTTGTTTCATTTATTCGTATGTAAAACAAGGTCTTCAATGTAGCAATAATCATTCTTCAAGTATTTCTTAGCAGTGTAAACACCCAAGATAAACTGTTGACAATTATAGTTAAATTTATTCTAAGGGCTTTTTGACAGTTTTTGTTGCAGGGAAAGCATGAATACATAAATAAAAATCACAAATTTTAAACATGCCAGCATGAAATTAGATAAAAAATATTTTTTTTTGCTATGTTGACTTTATCATAATTGAACAAACAAATCTCTTATAATGACCACTGTACCAAAATCGACTCTCTCAAAACTTGACATTATCATTCTTATACCAAGAAGATTCTTTTGTTAAAATTCTTTTTTTGAACATTCATGATACCAAGACCAGCTTTCCCACAGATTTATCAATTATGATCCGGAAAATATGAAATATGCAAAACCAAGCCAGGTCTAGGTCTAAACTTTGCCCAATTTCAATGTTTAACAAGATCTTGACCCCTGTAAATTCTAATGCCCCTATTTCACTACGAGAGGAATTCTCACGAATCGACACGAATAGGTGATTGTAAAAATGCGTGAATATTCGGCAACATTCGTGAACTGCAATTTCACTTGTACGAAACGTTTACGAAATTTCGTAGCTTTTCATGCTAAAACACTACGAAACCAATACGAATTGCTTACGAATTATGTACGAATTGTACGATATAACTACGAAACAACTACGAATATACTACAAATTTTCACGAATATGATACGATATCACAAATGGTATTTCGGGACATTCGTAATTGTTTCGTAGATGATTCGTAAATAATTCGGGGAGAGACCATCAAAAATATCAACCACGAATTTCCAAGAACTCGTTACGAATGACCCGAATTAATTACGAATAGTTTACGAGACAACTACGATAACAAAATTCGTAGTTGATTTGGGAAAATCTTTTGACAAACAAAAAAAATTTCACGAATGCCACGAATTGTAAGAATATTGCCGAATCAATCAATCACGAATTCATTACGAGTCACAAGAATAAATCACGAATTGTCTCTGAATGTTCACGAATGTGAAATATTTCTCTATCGTGGTGATTCGTGAGAATTCCTCTCGTAGTGAAATAGGGGTATAAGTGTCGCAGCTACTTGAGTGAAGCAAGCACCCACACACAATAATTTAGCGTCAGCATTCCTGTCAGAGTGAGTTACTGGTGTAGTGTTACCCTGACCAAGCGTTAATGTTCTACCAAGCTATGTTAACATGGGTCTGTTACAGTGCTACAGTTAACTTACTGAATGGTCTGTAACATGATGCTGTCAGATTTGTGCTGGATATAAAAATGGGTGGGGAATTGTTTGGATGGATTGACATTAAATCTAAGTTTTGAATATATATTGTGTTAGATCTAAGATGGATATGGCTTTTTCATGAGAATTTAAAACACTTGTTCTTTTTGTGAACGAAATCCAAATGAGATGGTCATTGAATTTGATGTTTTGCTTCAAGTTGAGTGACAAATCTAAAATTAGATTTCGAGTATTTTAGTACTGATTTATTTCCAAATTGTAATAAAAAGAATCAATCTGCTAAGTCTTCATATTTATCAAAGAGAATACTTCTTAAAATATTCTACAATCTTACTGTATTTTGATGTACTTTTATTATCAAAACGATTTAGAAGTTTTCTTTGCATTAACATGTCAGGCCAAGAAAAATTGAAAAATTATGAAAAAGTTTTATAAACCTTTTTTTTTAAAAGCCTCAATAATTAACATAATCATCTGAAATAAAAGGCTGCTTCATTTTAAGCAAAATAGCTTTAATTGAAATACCGACATAGAAATTTCATTCATCAAGAATGAAATACTATACTTACTATACTATCAGATAGTAACAGTATCTACTACTACTGATCATGTTTAACTGAAACAGACTATAGCTTTGCCTGTGTTCGCTGGATCTAAATTTAGATGAGATTTTCCAGTGAACTGCTGGTATATGCAAAATGCCGGTGTCAAGAAGGTTAAAGGTTATGACCTTTTGAGATGTGGGTAGACATAGTGGTATGATCGGCTGATTAGCTCAAAGCTCTGGTAATGTTGTTTTCCGACAGGTTGACTGGATTATTTTTCCAAATCAAGTTTCAAAAATATCTTGCTAAAGTTATCTTTATTTCTTTCTCTTTTATCAAGTTTATGTTACCAATATATTGTTATCAGCTCTGTTTGCACATTTCCTGATATGTAATCTAATGATATGTGTTAGTTATGAAACATCATAACAGTTCATCCATATCATGTGAAATACTTTTTAATTGTTTTTCAATGCAATAGAAAAACTTTCATTCTTTTGTTTATTTTTTCCATTTCCCCTTTCCCCTTTCTTCTAACTTCTTAATTAAAGTGATGACATATTGACCACTGTTACAATTGTATTGTAAGTTGTTTTGATTCCCCTGAAACTAACCTACACATATATATATATTTTGAGAACATATTTGTAAATGAGTGATGATTATATATTGAATTATTGATGTCCATTATCGCTGCTTGAATTACACTCAACATATCTGGCATTGCTGTTTAGTAATCTTGATGATAACATCCCACTACCATATTAAGCTAAACACCTAGAGTCATTCTGAACTTGTAATAGAACTGAATGCTAGGTCACCTCAGATGCCACCAAGTCTTATGGCTGAATAAATGCCAAAGTCGAGCATTGAATGAAAAAATGGACCCTAAAATTTTACTAACTTACTATTGACATAAGGGAAATGGCCCATTTCAAATCTAGAACATTATTATAAACCCTGAAATGGCCCATTGTCAAAATATCAAAATGTCAATATCTGTGCAGCCATAGAATTATATCCCATTAGCTGAAGCCAGAATGCTTTTAGCCTCTTCACACATTTACAATTTCGTTGTATATCCCCCTGCAGGTGAAGTCTCCGCCCTCCAAGAGCAAGAGTCGGTCGCGCAGCAGAAGCAGAGGACGATCTGGCCGCTCCACCTCCAAGTCTCCAGCCAGAACCAAGTCCAAGTCTCCCTCCAGGACCCAGTCCAAGTCTCCGTCCCGCTCATCTCGTAGCAGAGAGCGAACAACACGCACTGAGGTGAAGAAGGAGATTGTTGTCACACCTTCGAGACAGTCTCGACGAATAAGCGAACTTGTAGAGAAAGAGGTGAGTCGGCTGAATATGTTTGAAATTGTTTTTTTGCTGTTGAAAAATGTAATGCTAGACTTTTCTGAATTTTAAAACTTTGACAAGGGAAGTTGTCTTAGCTAGATTAAGTCTTTGATTGCTTAAAGACTCCTAATATATTGATGAGTAACTAGCACTCATAATGAGTTACTAATGAGTAAAATGTCAAGGGGTTGATCAAACCTTCTCTTTTCATTTGTACTTTAATATTGGTTTATCGTTTTTAAATTTTATGTTAAAATGCCAATCATTTGCATTCATTTAAAGTAAAACTTAAACTTTTCCAGAAGAAAGCCTCGACCCGGATTGCCGAGCAGATAAAGAGCGAGGTGCGGAACAACATGTCTGACAGGAAGGAGAAAGAGAAGCCAGCAGCCAAGACGAAGAGCATGGAGTTCGGGGGGACCGTCGGTGCCTTCTTCACCATCCTCCTCCTCCCTGTCGTCATGTACTACATCAACATGGCTTGCACTAAGGTAAAACACCAGCATTTACATGTATTTCTACATTAATGTATTTTTATCTGCAAACCTCCTTCAAAACCCTGATAACTATTTTCACTCCAGCCAATGAACTGACATCCATTAAAAATTATTGGCAAGATGGGAGGATAAAAGATTTCTACTACCTTATATTCTATTTTGACATTGTCTGCGCTAGGGTCTGACTTAGGCATTTTATTTATTCTTCATATATGCAGAGCTGAATCATACTTATAGGCAGGTGATATTAGTTTTTCAAACATGCTACATAGAGGTATTTCCATTTCCCAAACTCTTACAATACCTGTATGTGCTAAATTTAAGTGTAATTACAAGTAAGTGATATATGGTTGAATCAATAAGTCAAATGCACCTATTGATAATTTGAAATGTGTTCTTTCAATGACCATGAGAGGTTGCTCAGCTTTGTGTTTGCAACCTAACTAGCTTTTGCTTTCGTATGATGCTAATCTTGTCATTCAACTCAACTTATCTCTGTTATGTGATCTGTAGGGATTCAGACATTCTGTGTTAGTTTAAACTTTTCAAATAGTCGTCGTAATTGGTGGTTTGCAATATTAATGTATTAATTGTGTTAGGTAAATCAATTCATATCAAAAAATAAAAGCCAAAAGTTCATCAATGTGAATATTGTAACAAATTAAATGAATAAATGATCCAATAAATTTCTTCATAGACCAAGTGCACCATCATGGAACTACCAAAATTCCCCAAGAACCCATGGATTCTGTTTGACCTTGAGGCCACCATGATCTTCTTCGGCTGGCTGGGTTTCCAGGTTGCCCTGTACATGCTGCCCATTGGTCAGATAGCCGAGGGTCAGCCTCTCCGGTCAGGGGGCAAGAGACTCAAGTACAGGTGCAATGGTAAGCAAAGTAACTTGGACATCAATTCTAGCTGATGATTAAAACATATTTATTTCCAAAATGAACTGGATTAGTAAAAAAGCCATTTTGGCTTATGTTCTACTGCTCCTAGCTTCTAGCTTTTGTGTGCTTTCTGTACTTACCTAACTCACTACTTATAAACTCTCAGTCTAATGAGGGGATCTTACTACAATTTATTTTTCTTCTGCAGCTAACTACATCTGTTTATGATGAATATTTCTTCCTAAAAAACAGGTTCCGTACAAGCCTGTCGTCGGCCATTGTCAACAGCACATTCTTTGTTTCTTTGTGTTTCTCCCAAAATTCATTTGAGAATCATGCTTTATGTCACTTGTCTCAAATTTTCCCAGAAAAGCCTTAAAAAAGGTTATAACCCTTGAATTTGGCTTTTGAAATTATGTACGAACTCTGTAATACCAACATGGATATGACCCAAGAAACAAAACAGTACTAACATTCACAATTTTTTTTCAGGTTTCATCGCACTTCTGATCAGCGTGCTTGCCTTCGCTACCGCAGTTTACTTCCAGGTACCGTTGGTGAAGATGGTTCACGGCAAGTTCTACCGTATCATGACGACAGCCATCGTGTTCAGCTTCATGCTGAGCATCTGTCTCTACATCAAGGCTAGAACCGTCCCCAAGAGTCAGCTCGCTGCTGGTGGAAACACAGGTAAGTCTCCCTCAAAACAAGGATCCAGACTTTATTTGGAAGTTAAGAAAGGCAATAGTGTTTAACAGTTTTTGTGATGGCATCAGGATTTCAGTTATAGCTTATGTCAAGTCAATGTAGGAAAATGTTTGCTTTGTTTCATGGGATTAATCCATCATGGGGAGAATTGACAGAGGATGATTTGTTCTTCAAAGTGAACGGTTTTGCAGGGATGTTTTTGTGTGATTATAGTCTGAATCTTGATGCTGACATTACAAGTGTAAAACCTACAGGAAGAAAAGATGTGTTGTATTACAACCTTTGAACACAACTTATCATTGACAGAGCATATTGGCCTAAAAGTTATAAATAACATTGCATTTCTCTGCGTTATTATCGATATATCAGTATATTGCAATACAGAAATAATGGGATATGAATTGGTACACACTTCTGAAAATATCAAATATATCGAGAGTTTTTAAACGAGCTATTTTGAACTAAAAAAATTTTTTTTTTAAATGGTTGACAGAAAGTTCTTCACAAAGTGTGCAGTTGTGTATGTACAGATCAATAACAGTGATTGAATACGGCTCATAGCTGAGCAATGACGATCGTTCTTAACGCTCATATTTAGACAGATCGTATGCACATTCTGGAATTAAAGAAGTATCAATATATTGCAATACACCTTTCTGTTTCGCAATATATTGTAATACGTAAATGAGGACAATACCCATACTTATTCTTCAGAAATGATACAATACTTAGATCAACCAATTAATTTTCAATGCCTCATTAAGTTCACAAATATCTTCTTCCAACAGGGTCTGTAATCTACGACTTCTTCATTGGTCATGAGTTGAACCCACGTATCTTCAACCTTGACCTCAAGTTCTTCTGTGAGCTCCGTCCTGGTCTGATCGGTTGGGTGATGCTCAACTTCATCTTTGTCCTGAAGGCGTACGAAGATACAGGAAACTTCCCCCCTGCTCTCACCCTTGTCACAGCCTTCCAGACTCTCTACGTTGCCGACGCTCTCTGGCATGAGGTTAGTATCAGATATTGTCGCGTATTGTAGACCTTTCTTATACTCCATCCTAACAGTGTAAGCAGGGGTATATTGCGTTCATTCAGTCCGTCAGTTTGTCCCAGAACTTATCCGGAGCATTTCACTTTAACTATGCATGCTAGCTTCACCAAACTTTGATCACCTAACCTTTGTAAATGTGTTCATCAAGTAATAAACGAACAGATGATTTTAAGCAGCCTTAAATTTGGATCTTGAACTTCTTTATAAAACCCTGTAACACCCCAAAGCTTTGAATTATTACTAGGGGAATGAAAGTGAAGGGGGAGTGTATACATATATATATATATATAAGGTGGATATATGTAAGCACTCTTTAAGTAAGGACTGCCTGCTTTTCACTGTCGGCAATTCTTTCTGATTTAGATTATTCTTATTAAATAGATCAAGTTTATTTCAAATAGGAGAAATTCTTTGAAATCACTGTTAAAATGAACACAATATGAAAATATCTTATTTTGATGTTAAAACACTGACAATGGCTCCTTGATGACCTCAATTTTTCAATTTAACACTGATTCCAGGAGGCAATTCTGACAACAATGGACATTAACCATGATGGATTCGGCTACATGCTAGTGTTCGGCGACCTGGCCTGGGTTCCATTCCTGTACTGTCTGCAGCCACGCTTCCTTCTCGACCACGACCCCAAGCTTCAGTGGTACTGCCTTGCTACCATCGCTCTTCTCAACGGTAGGTCGTCAATATTACTTTACAACTAACCATGGTAAAAAAATTTCCCTTGTCTCGAATCCGATTGCTGGAAGAAATTATGCTGGACAAGTTGATTGTATTAATTGTTTAACTGAAGACTAGTTATCATTCATGAAGATGTGATCATTTTGATGTTCTAGTTTGAATATATTTAGGCTATTTAAGAATTGCTCTTTCTAAATTCTAGTTCTAAGCTCTTGCCAAAAGTATCTGAATCAGTAGACTATACCTTCTTCATGCCCAATCATGGATTGTAGCATTGTTTGATTTAAGTTTACACACGTTGCTTAGATCATCAATTTTCTGCCAATCTGAAGAAGTCATCAGATGAATTGTTGGATTTTGCTTGAACTATAGTTACAAAAACTATGGTCAAACCTCATAACATATGATCACAAATTCCTTGAAATCCTTTCAATATTCTTGTGAAGTTAAAGCTCTTCTTTGTACTTTATTTTCCTGTTTTGTTGTGTAGTGTTTGGCTACATGCTGTTCCGAGGTGCAAACTCTCAGAAGAATGAATTCCGCAAGAACCCCTACAACCCCAACGTTGTCAGTAAGTATCAACAAACTTCTTGTTGAATGTCTATAAGATGTTTCCTTGTATCATTAATCTACAGTGTAGGTTCGTAACACAGGAAGTTTGTGCAATAATGCTCTTTTTAAGTATCCTACATGATATAAAGTTGATATTTTAGCCCCACAAGATCAAAGAAGTATCATTGACTATGTCATTATCATCTAAGTTACTAACCTTTCAATACCTCAACACTCAAATATCTTACTGAAAAAATTATTTTAATTCCATATATATATTTGTCTGGGAACTTATTGAAAACATTTACTCAGACATGTACATCAGGCATGGCTGATCGGAAACACAGAACTGATTGTATACTTTATCTTTTCACTTCTGCAGATCTGAGCACTCTCCCGGCGGCCTCCGGCAAGAAACTACTGGTCGGAGGGTTCTGGGGCATGTGCAGAAAACCCAACTACCTGGGAGATCTCATGATGGCCCTCGCCTGGTCACTGACTTGTGGTAAGTATATCTCACATTCTCTTCACTAACTCAGTGGTTTTCAGTGATCAATAAACAAATTTGACCTGCCGAGTTCTGGGACTCGCTACCACAAGGTCTTGTGGGTTCAAGCAGATTTATGCGAGCCCTCAATAAGTAATCAAAAAGCACCAGGAAAAAACTTTTCATCCTGCAACTCACAGCTTAAAGTTCACATAACCACAAACATATTTCACTATTTTCTTTGGAATAAAGAAAATCTGATTACAATATTGTATAGTGCGTTAAAGGTCGCTACTCAAGTATGTTCAGTTTGGTAATGAAAGCCGTTTAGACCGCTTTAGACCTATCTGACAACAAACAAGTGAATGCATAACTGGTCACGCCCCCATTTTGTGACGTCATAAACAGAATCAGCCTCGTTATCTATACATCTATTGTAATACCACAGGAGAAAAAACAAATAATTAACGATTTTCAGGAAATGTTTTCCACTCAGATAAGTCATTTGACAACGTAACACTACTAAGCATTTGGTGTAAGAAAGATATCCACATGGTAATGGTAATTAAACAATTATTTAGGCGGTATTTCAGTTGAAATAATGATGCGTTACTCTGTATAGTCTGTTTATTACGTCACACCCGCACAAATTGTATTGCCCCTAACCCAGGTGGGTTTTTCAAAGCCGATAATTACGCTGTCTTAATGAAAGGCTAATCAAAGGGGCAGTAGCACGTTTTTTGATAATTTTATATGATAATTGTACTTTCATGTTGAATGTATTATATTGACAGTGTAAAAAATCTCATTACACAAGTCAATCATCCATAGTCAGAGGACAAAGTATGAAGATTCACATACAATCCATTGGCGGCCATTTTTTGTGAACACGTTTAATTAATTTTTTGTAAGAAAAAGGAATTGCATGGCTAAACTGAATGTTACATATTTGAATTAATACTGCTCCATTTAGTTTAAATACATTGTCTTTCAGTTGGAACCATTAATTTTCATTTTCCAGACATCACCTTATATTCCCCCTAAAAACGTGCTACTGCCCCTTTAAAGGTGTCTATTGGACAAATTAACCAAAAATTACGTCCAGCTTTTATTTTTTTGAAAAATCTTTGAACGAAAATCGAAGTGGTAAGGTCGAGGTTAGTTGATGATTAAGTATTTGAGTCCTTTACAAATTTGATGAGTATTTGAAGTAGGACTGGGGGCTAAATTTTTCAATGGTGATTAGAGGTATGATTCAGTAAAAGTCCTGTTAATGTTACCGATAACATTTAAGCGGAGCTAAAGTTCACTCATTGATTCACTCTGACAAAGACTTCTCTAGTCATGTAACCCCGCTAATGGCTGAAATATTGCGCAAGCAGCATAAAACTATAACTCACTCACTCTCTACTAATGTATAGAGTATAAGAAACAATTAAGTAATGGTACTGCTTCTGTCTGTTGATACCTCTAATGGCTATTGCCCAAGTGGTGCTTAAGAATATAACTAACCCTGACAAATTTTCATCTTGGTACCTTTCAAATAACATATGTTGAAAGTTGTTTTCTTTTGTGGTTAAGATGGTGGCATGATGATATTTGCCAGATAGCTGATCAGCTTCCCTGCATTGTTCACACAATATTACAATCGATTAAAGTCTCTAGTGTTTAAACCGTTTTAAAAGAAAATCAGTCACTTTGCAAGTATATTAAAAAGAATTTCCCTATTCCTGCAGTCTAAGTAAACCTAGCCTCAATATTATCCGTTTCACTTCTATACTGAGTCTAGAAAGGTCTAATAGAGGGTCGCATCAGCCGACCTTTCTGCGACCTATGACCCTCCAACGTTATACGGGCGAAGGCAGACTATTGTGGCTTGGTAAGCTGAGTTCTGATTGGTCAATTCGATACGTGGTCTGACGCGACCCTCTATTAGACCTTTCTAGACTCAGTATTGGAGTGAAACGGATAATATTGAGGCTAGGTTTACTTAGACTGCCTATTCCTGCAAAGAGTCCCTCGCACAGGTTTACTAAAAATCAAAGGATATTCAAGGTTTGATCAGTCACATAAATGTTACTTATAACTTAAACAGAAAAATGCACAAAGGTAGTGAGTAGAGTTATGACACTTTGCGCCTATAGTTATCACAAAGTTCATTCTACCTCGTATTTAAATTTATGTCTATTTCAAGCCAATGTTTAATTTACATATCAAAGCTGTAGCCTGTACATTGATGATGTTTGTTTCTTATTTCAGGATGGTCAGTCATTCCCTACTTCTACCCCATCTACTTCCTGATTCTTCTTATCCACCGAGAGAGACGGGACTCGGATCAGTGCGCAAAGAAGTATGGGTCAAACTGGATCCGGTACTGCGAAAAGGTCCCCTACAGAATCATTCCCTATGTCTATTAGGTTAATCATCTTGAGTAATATTCATCTACATCTAAAACACTAAAATGTCAATTTGCAGTCACATCATTATCACATGTTGATTTTTGGACAATGGGGGTAAACTGAAGCCCATGAATAAATTTGATAGACAAATTAGAGGGCAAACTGTTTGAAGCCCTTGAATGAATTTGGTAGGCAAATTAGGTGTGGAAAATATTAACTTTATCAGTCTTATTATTAATTCATAATTATGATAATTAATTATTCATATTTAATAGATGTGAACGTAATGAATTTACATCAAAAGATTTTGAACAGGGGAATAAAAAAGATTTCATAATATGTACAAGAAAGTCACAAAGACTTAGGAAGTTGAGAGATATTGAAATGTTTTAAGAATGATCTACAGTTAGCCTATGGTTCATAATATCATTCCAAGGCAGCAAATGAATTGAGTCAGTTTATTGAAGATGGTAATTAATGGAAGTGAGATGGGATCATCAGTTTGGTGAATCAGAATGTTAGCGCTTGTTGCTCAAACTGCCAAGAATGTTGTTTTCCTGACTCTATTTATTACCAAAGTGCTATTACATTTTAGAATTAGACTTTTTGGTTTTAGATGGCTAGAATTTTATATGTGGGTTTTAAATGTTTATTTTACTTTCTGCAATTTAGTTCATTTAGACAATCACTCGCAATGTTATTTCATTTGTCACTGCCGCTTTGACAACATCATCGTGTTTGAAAATTCCTCTTTGTCTCAATTTTATCAAAATGTTGCTCAAATTTTAAAGATTGAAGGCAAATTTGAGTCATGAATATCATTTATGAAATAACTGAGATTCAAACCCTTGATATTTCATCAAAGCTCTTTGTCTTTGACGTGTAAATACTTTATAAATAAACACCATTTGTACATATTTTCATTTTTATTGGTGTGTTTATGTGTTCTGCTCTGAGTAAATATCCATATTTTTTAAAATTGAAATTCATGACATGTACAACATCCATTAAAGATGAATTAAATTAGAAAATTTTATTTATTTGATATTTGTCACCAACTTTTAAATTTGAAATTTTTATTGTCATTAGACATTTATATCATAATTTGTAGCATTTTAAATAAATTTTCACTGTATGTAAGTTTCAATGTTGTGTGTATATTTGAAATTATTTTGTGTGTAAAAATTGTTTTGTAGTCATGTTTGCTTGTACGATTTCTCATGATCATAATTCATTCTTGCCAAAATCAATTTTTCACCTGCAACTTCAGTTTTTTATTACCGGTATTCGCACCCTTTTAGTAAAATAACAATACATTTTAAATTTTAATTTTCTTGAAAGATGCCCTATAGCAGTCAAATTATTGCTTTTAAGACAAAGTTTGATAAATAAGATTTTGGCTTTGCTTTAGTTTTAGTGAACGTTCATAGACATGATTACAAATTTAATTCTTAACCCAGTTTTATGTATGCACAATATGCACATGAATACCGTATGCAACTGGCAGTATTATTCACTTATTATGTATAACTGATAGATTTCATAATATTGTCATTTCACCTTTCATGTTTTTGAATCATGTATTATGAAAAGTACAATTTTTGAATTTAGAACAAATCCACTTTAGCTGGTTGTTGTTTATCTAAAAGATTCAACATATACTCATTGTATGAGTGAACTTGTTCCCATAGAATTGAATTAACATGAAATCAATGCTGAAATTGACATCTTGTGAATGTATATTGGTTTAAATTGCACATAATCACTATATTACTTCCATTTCAAGAGTTGCCATTGAATGGTGTATAATGTTTTACATACTGGAGATATATTTTTCTTATCAAATGAGTTAAAAACAGTATTTAGAAATAAAGCAAACCTAGATTTCAATACCATTTGTGTTTCTTGTTTCTTTTGAAATACAATTAGTCTGTCAAAATGATTTGTGATAGGGGGTTACTTGGCAACATTAGTGGCATTAAAAAACATTTGCCATATTGCCATCCTCTCAACTGATAAGTATAATATATACCTGCAGATCGACCTAAGATCATTAATTGCTGCCAAGGACCAATTTTGTAGAGTGCTTCTCTCTCTTGCATGTTTAAGAAAAGAGTTTCCGTAATGTGAAACAAACATGAAAACATTAAACAGATTATCCGAGGAAGTGTTTATCGCCCAAGCGAGAGCAAGGGTTATACACAAATTTGCACTAGTTAGTAAGTAATCTCACACACTTTGGAGAGTAATAGAGAGTAGTTTTTTACAGATTATATTCCATTTTGCTCTACTTAAAATTCAAGAAATGGGCCGCTTCCCTTGCGACACCGGTTACAGTGACGTCACAAACAATGGTGTTATGACATCACAGGGGAAAATATACAGGAAATTGCGCTTAGGCAATTGTTGCTTGTGAAAAGAGATATGTGAACCAGTGTACATATTGGAAACTTTTTTTCAACCCTATGGGTAACAAGTAATATCATCAAGATAACTTCTTCATCCATTATATTTAGAGGATATTTGTGTTTTCTTGACAAATACCATGTTTAACTCATCGAGTTAGGAAGAAAGTTTATATTTTTACAAATGGCGCAGCCACGATTGAAAAAAACAAACTTTTTTGCCTCACGAGATGAGATAAACATGGTATTTGTCAAGAAAACAAAAAAATTCTATTTATTTAATGATTTAATCATTGTTATGGTAACACAAGTAAAATTGTAGTTCATGAAGTTGGTGATCCTCTATCGTCTGATATGGTGAAAAGGCTAATAGTGCAAGATTATTGATAATCTGATGAGCAACAGAGCCAATGGCTCTTTTTAACAAAATGCACAGTGGTTGAGCAAATGAATATCATTCATATGACCACATATGTACGAACATCAGCTAACAAACGGTCAAACCCCTTTCACCCGTACAAGCAAGAAATAAGGCTCAAAAACGTGTTGAGTATTGCGTTTGTATTTCTTGTTTCTAAAATTGAAAGGGTTAACTTGTACTCCTTGTCTGATTCCAATCCAACTTTTGTAACCGCGAACAAAAATCTATGAACTACGATCATAAATTGACCCACTCTCTATTAAATGATATAATTCATTATATTTTAGGGATGTCACATTTCATTTTCCATTATTCAATATTGCAAAGGTTGTTTGCTCATGAGAACTGTTGGAGGTTTTAAGTTTTCTCTGGGAACTTAAAGATAGCATAAAAAGTTTTAAAATATGTATTTTGTATTATGAATTGAATAATCATCGCATGTTCTTAACATTTTATATTGGGGAACGAAATTTAGATTTTATTCGGTTATCTAATCGTAACAAATGAGTACTTTTTATAGTGGTATGCAAGAATCGACAAATTGGGAGTTACTTCCCTTGGTTTCTAAGCACGCACCTGTCAAATGATGTAAATTAATTTAGAATGAACAGAAAGAAATGGAATTTATTTAACCAGACCAATGTATATCAAAGGAAATGTCGGATCTGAAATACTTATTTGTCCATCGTGACCCTCAAAGCAGCGTATACAGCGAAGTTGCGAAGTTTCTTAAGACCAGAGGCGACAAATCATGGAAGAAAGTGGGCAAAGATTCGAGTCGTTTTAACCTAATGTTGGGTGACAGAAACAAACTACCGTATAGTAAACTATGTATGTTTCTCTAAATATTTCTTTAATATTATATTGCATATTATATTTATATATTAGATATTATTATAATTATTTAATATTTATTTAAACTATCGCCGTTTTACAATGGCATTAATATTAAATAACTAGCCTACAACTTCAAGATCTGTTTTGATTGTCTACTTGCATATTATTAGTCATAACATAGTGATGTGTTGAATAGGAAAATTTAACAAAAATTTATATTATTAATTTCAATTTAGAAAAGTAATTTTGTTAAGGGTGCAAATATAAATGACTATTAAATGTCATCCAGCAGGGTTAAAAAATATATATAAAATATATAAATTCAAAAGTAGGTCAGTTTCCTTCATAATCATTTAAAAAAATATTGTTTCATGCATAATGGCAGTTGTTGAGTGATAGGTTGTTTGGTGTTTTGGCCACTTGTTATGTGAGCGCTTAGGCTTGTTGGCCCAACATAGCATTAGACGAATCCGCTTTCGGTGATGTAATCACTATGCGTGTAGGATTTACACAGTGTCTCAAATACCGTCATTAAAATTGGAAAGCCGTACCTTAAAGGAAATGTAATCTAGTCATTCATTCAGTTTTTCAAGAGTATGTATAGAAACCCGGAGTTGTGAGATGGCCACACTTGATTTGCCTTCATGTCAGTTTCTTGACATGTTGTATACATCTGATTTGACACAGCATGTAACAGTACCGACTCATCAGAATGGCCACATCCTAGATCTTGTAATTACCAAGGGGGAGGACAATCTTGTCTCTTCTGTTGATGTTGTAAATCAAGTTATCTCAGACCATTTTTGTGTCTTCTATCAGATCAATATGCGGAAGCCAAGTCCGATACGACAGACAATAACCTACAGGAAAACTCGAACTATTGATAAGACACTATTCCAAAATGATCTAAATGCTTATCTCCAAGCACACAAATTATTTCATCAAATGTTAACACTGAGAACACTTGTATCAATGAAGATACTGTGAATACTGTGACTGAAACTTTCAATTCTGCATTGTTGCAAACACTTGATAAACATGCTCCTATGAAAACAGCAAAGGTTGTGGTCAGGCCAAAGTCCCCATGGATGACAGATGACATTGTAAATGCTAAGCATGAGCGGCGCCGTGCCGAAAAGACTTGGAGGCGGAGCAGACTTGAGATACACCGGCAATTCTACAAGCAGTGCCATAATAAGGTTACCTCCCTGTTGAAACAAGCCAAACAATCTCATATCCGACAGAAGATCAGAGAGTGTAAAAGTGATACCAAACACCTGTTTACTATTGTTAACAGTCTCACTGAGTCCAAGGCCAACTCCACAACCAGCAGGTCCCAGCAGGAATCTGTTGAACATGCTGAAGCACTCAATTCCAACATGGCTCTTCAAAGACTGTCTGCAATCTGTGATTCCAGCAACTTGTAAAATCATGAATCTTTCACTGAAGTCTGGAATTGTCCCTGGTACTTACAAACAGGCCATCATCACACCAGTTCTTAAAAAGCCTTCTCTCGATACTACAGACTTTAAAAACTTTCGTCCTGTTTCTAACCTGTCGTTTGTCTCTAAGATACTCGAGAAGGTTGTCCTGTCACAACTTGTCCTGTCGGTGTATCAATCATATCATTGAGCACGACCTTGCTGAGATCTATCAATCAGCTTACAAGAAGAAGCACTCTACAGAAACTGCCCTGGTCCGAGTTCAGAACGATATCCTTATGGCACTTGACAAACAGGATGTTGTTTTACTGGTTCTGCTTGACTTGTCCGCCGCAGCCTTTCACTCTATCAACCATGACATTCTTCTCTTTAGCTTACAGCATACCTTTGGTGTTGATGAGCTTGCTCTCTCCTGGATTAGAAATTATCTGCAAGGTAGATCCATGTGTGTCAATGTTGATGGTAAGAACTCCTCAAACCGTTCACTTAAACATGGCGTACCTCAAGGATCCGTGTTAGGACCAGTCCTTTTTACAATGTACATTCAGCCTCTGGGATGCATTGTTAGGAAGTATTCGTTGATGTTTCACGGATATGCTGATGATCAGCAACTCTATCTATCTATAAAACCAGGCAATGTTTCATCAGCCATTGTCAGACTGGAACAATGTATCACAGAGATAGACGAATGGATGTTGTCAAACTCGCCTAAGCTCAATGGCAACAAGACAGATTTCATCATTATTGCGACTAAGAAGCAGTTATCTTCCCCCGACCACTCTTACAGTTGACAAAGTTCACATACAACCATCTGCTCAAATAAAAAACCTTGGTGTTATCTTCAACCAGTCAATGTCAAGCAGAAACAGTCTCTCAACATCACCCGTTCAGCCAACTACCATCTTTCCACCAAAGGAAGAATCCGGAAATACATCGATTCAAATACAACTAAGACTCTCATCAACTCCTTTGTTACTTCCCGCCTAGACTACTGCAATTCTCTGTTGTCCAGTTCTACTGCCATCTCCCACCTTCAACGCATCCAGAATAAAGCTGCCAGAATTATCTCTCTCACTAAGCCATATGACCACATCAGCCCAGTAATCAGACAGCTCCATTGGCTTCCAGTCTAACAAAGAATTATATTCAAGCAACTCCTACTAACTTTCTCTGCTCTTTATGTTGACTCATCTTCTCGCTACCTGAAGGAACTTCTCACTGTATACCAGCCTCAACGATCTCTCTGTTCATCAAACCAATCGTTGCTTTCTGTACCATCTACTAGGACCAAACTCTCTGACAACGCTTTCTCTGTGCTAGCTCCTAGACTTTGGAATTCTCTCCCCACGCATATAAAGTCTGCAGAATCTGTATCATCATTCAAACAAAATCTTAAAACCTTCTTATTCAATCACTGACTGCCAATAACTCTCACTTTTTACCTCATCTGTCACTGATTTCTTCTCTCAGCGCCGTTGAGCAGGCCTCGCCTGGAAATTAGGCGCTTTATAAATTAATTATTATTATCATGTCGGCTGCTGTTTTTTTCATTTTGGTAAATTATCTCCTATTTAATGAGGTTTGGTCCGTTTTCCCTAGGTTGGTCACACAAACTTGCAAAAAATAAAAGGAAAACAGTAAAATTACTTTAAAAATATTAAATTCTGAAAATGGGTCATTAACATTCACTCAATGTTAACAAACATTTACTTCAAGCTATATCTAAATTTGTACATCACTGCCTTGTATTTTTCACATCTTATATCTTTATGTCTCACATCACAAGTTATATTGTTACATAGATCTTCACTTTAATTATTCTTTAACCCCTTTCAATTACTTTCCTATGGGTATCACTCATTAAAAAAAAGGTTATACGTGGAGTTTGAGAAAGCAATTGTCTTGAAAGCTGGGTAATACTTGATGATGTCTTGCTGAAATATGAACATTTATTAATTCTTCTTGAACTGTAAGTGAATTGTTTTGTCACCAAGGCAACAGCATTAAAATGATTATCATTTGCCCCTTTCAAACGTAAAATAACATTTCAATTTGTAAAAATAATTTCATTATTTAACCCTCTGCTACTGTACCAAGTCATTCTGCTAAGTTGTTCCATAGTTCAATAATAATAACATACCGGTATTTACATTCACACAGTAGATAATTCTATTATGCACTATTTTCATTTTCATCTCACAAGACCAAAAAAAGGGGATTTGCAATATTTAATTTTTAGCTCATCTGGCCTGTAAGGCCCGATGGGCTTGTGGCATGGTGTCCGGCGTCCGTCCGTCCATCCGTCCGTAAACTTTGTGGAATTTCGACTTCTTCTCCAGAACCATAAGGCCTAGAAAGCTGAAACTTTGTATACAGACTCCTTGGCTAGTGAGCTTTGGTGGACCTGCGACCCCTAATAAGGGCCACAGATGCCATGCCCTAAAAACCTATTTTCATCTTCTTCTCCAGAACCATGAGGCCTAGAAAGCTGAAACTTTGTGTATAGCCTCTTTGAAGAGTGAGGATTATAAATTGTAGCTTTGGTGGCCCTGTGACCCCTAATAAGGGCCACAGGGGCCGCACCCTAAAAACCTATTTTCATCTTCTTCTCCAGAACCATGAGGCCTAGAAAGCTGAAATTTTGTTTATAGCCTCTTTGAAGAGTAAGGATTATAAATTGTAGCCCTGTGACCTCTAATAAGGGCCACAGGGGCCACACCCTAAAAACCTATTTTCGTCTTCTTCTCCAGAACCATGAGGCCTAGAAAGCTGAAACTTTGTGTACAGACTCCTTGACTAGTGAGGATTATGAATTGTAGCTTTGGTGACCCTGTTGCCCCTAATAAAGGCAACAGGAACGTCCTTCAAATCTATTTTCATCTTCTTCTCCTGAAGTATAAGACCTAGAAAACTGAAACTTGTCGCCTATATACCTTATTTTATGATTGGTGCCCCTGTGGCCTCTACAAAGGGGGAATCACATTGGCCACACTCTACAGCATAATTGATGATGAAGCCTGATGAGCTACAGAGCCAATGGCTCTATTTTTTACAAAATTACAAATAGATTCTTGTTGCAAGAAGGTTGTCTAATATTTTAAATGAATGACACAAATAGCCATGAGTAAAATGTTTGTTTGAATTAAGATTACATTTTAATTTTTACCAGGTCAAGTTCGTGGGATGACGCAGGTGGTTAACTATTATCGAGGCTCTGATATTATTTGCAGAAAAGCTTCAATGATACGGTATGGATAACAGAAAATCATGTTATCTACACTAAGATAACATTTATTGAATCAAAAACTCAAAAGAAATAAAAACATTATAATACACGAATATGATATACTTATCAATCCTTAAATGATAAATGAAACCTTAAATATTGATATAACAGAATCAGTTACAAAAGAAATACACACAATTTCATTTAAGGACTCTAAAAGACTATTGTGAGAAGAAGAAACTACGACGTTTTGAGTGGTTGCCGATTTCCTTTGTGATATTCCCACCATGTGAGTCAGCAAGTCCTAATAAAGATGATTCAACATGTCCACCAAAACGGTCTAGATCTGACGAGAGGGATTTGCTGAGAACTTTTGCCAAGAAACATCAGGAACTTACATGGATTGCTAAAAGTTCTAATGGAGCAAAAGGTGGAGTAATCATTTATGAAAAGGAACCTGTATTATAATTCTAGCCTTAAAGTGCAAATTTTAATTGCATAACATGGCTTTATATTTTTCGGTCAAGGAACAAAACTTAAGTGTTTTGCTCACCCTTAAGTCATGGTTATATCTGCCTTAGAGCAATGATTAGAGTCAGTTACATTCATTCTGATTTTATCATTAGATATTCTGCATGAAATAAAAGTTACAGAATATGTTGATACAAATTTCTTGATATGTCTAATAAGCAGATAAATTATAATAATAATCATAGCCAATGACCATTATATTCTTAGGAACATAATTACCATACAATCATGGCATAAAAAAGCTATTATATATCACTAAAGCCAAGCAAAATATTCCCTGGACCTTTGATTGGTTGAATTTGAAGGTGGAAGATGTTAGATAAATTCAAATATCTTAATTAGTTTTTTGGATGTTATCTCACTTCCAGGTGATGGTATCAGAATATCCCAAGATGTGGAGGAACTAATAGCGACTGTAGACTCCCAGAATAAGGCGTATATCATACAGCAATACATAGACAAACCTTTACTCCTACATGGGGGCCGCAAGTTTGACATCAGGTAAACCTCAATGTGACTGAATCAGAGTGTGGGTTAGAATCCAGCATGGGACTTAACACCCAAAACAATTTAATAATAATTTGTACATCCATAGACCAATTAAGAGAATTTTTTTAAATATTTTAGGGGATACCTTCATATTACTCATGGCAAAAAAACACTTAACAATGATTCAATTATTTTGATTCTATTTCTATGTTCCAGATAAAAGCAAATGTATACTATGTATTAAATTTAATAAAATACTATATAAGGAATGCTTCTAGGAACTAGAAATAGGAAAGGTCCTATATCATGCCAGGGGCAGGTAACTCCAGTCTACCATGTGATATACATGATTGCCACTAAACGCTATTTCTTTAAATAGGTGCTGGGTACTGCTTGACGCCACATACACGATCTACTTGTATCGAGAAGGTGTGTTACGAACTGCCTCCGAGTCCTACCGACCCTGTGACCTTGATCATGTGACCTCTCACCTCACAAACCACGCCTTGCAGGAAGAACTGTCTGAAAACTTTGGAAAATATGAGGCTGGAAATGAGATGTTTTATGAGGAATTTGATCGGTTAGAATTACATTTTTATTTGAAAATTAACTAAATTTATTCACATCCAAAACCAAGAGGTGGTTGGTAACTAGCGAGCCTAAAACAGAAGCAAGCTAGGATAAATATTAAATCCTTTTTTACAGCAATAGTACTCCTCATAGTAAATATTCATTCAAAACAAGAATCTGAAGTTTCATAACGTAGTATGGTTTGTGTTTAAAAACTCTTAATAGATTTGACGTCGGATCTCTAATACTCATTATGGCTGTGGCTGATCTGATGAAGTAGTCGCTGTGGGCGTCTTATCAAGGATATATTTTGAACATGAACACCTTTTGTACATTTGACAATATCAAACAAGTTTGATGGGAAGATATTGAGTAATGTATAAGGATGCGCGATATTATTGATATATCGGTATACGTGTATTGCAATACAGGAACAAGGTGATACGAATCGGTACGCACTTTTGAAATTGTCCAACATATTGAACTTTTTAAAACGAGCTATATCCATCTAACATTACTAACAAACACAAAGAAAATTTACGGAAAGTTTGTTTCGAAGTGTAAAGTTGTGTCGTGAATATAGTTCAAATATGTATACAGATCATAAACAGTGATTTAAAATATATCCATTCCAAAACGGCCCATGTCTGAGCAATGATGATCGTCCTCAACGCTCATATTTATACAATATAGCATGCAAATTTTTTAATTAAAGAATTACCAATATATTGCAATAGAGAAAGAAGGAACGATACCCATCCTAAGTAATGTAAGAGACTGATCATAATGAAATAATTCGATAGCTATTTTTCTCTTAACTTATCTTGTCCTATATTCAGCATGACATGATATTCATTGTCTCTCAGGATGTCTCTCTGATAAATGTTTTGAATATCAGTTTCCTTCAGGAGGAGCAGGGAGTGACACTAGAGAGCAGCCTGCTACCTCAGATCCGCAGCATCATCAAGAGTTGCCTCGGGATAGTTCACAGTGTACGTCTTATACTAGGGCTTTCATGGGTCAAAATTTTTTGACTTGAGTACTCGAAAAATATATCTTTACCCAAGGATTTTGGATTTATAAAACTAAAATGAGCTCTTGCCCTAACTGTATAGCCTAGAGGTATCGCATGACATAAATTTGCCTTTTAAATGGTCACATATAGAGTAATTTTGTCATCAATGTCTTGAAATGGTAATTTGATCATGTGTCTATGGTAATAACAGACTAACAGACTGAAATAACTAAAATACCGGTTACTTAACAGTGGTACCCACTTTTTTGGTTCTTGAGTCTCAGAATAAGGACTTGAGTCCAGATGAACCCGACTCGGGCTCTAGTACTTGAGTAGAGGCCCGTGGAAGCCCAGTCTGAAACCATCTGCTGAAATATGGCCTTTTAGGCGGGAAGTGACACTTTTTTGGGAATTTTTTTATATTTTATTTTTTTTTTTATTCCTGTAATCAGTTTATATACATACATGTATGCAATAGAAAGGACACAGGGTTTTTTTTACACATAATAAGAAAATAAAAGACAAGACATATCAGTCACTCACACATCCACACCTTTGCATTCCCTATAGACCTAAGTACTTAAGATTCCAAAAGTTTTAAATACATTGCCCATTTTTTCCTGAATTCAATAAACTTAGTCTTATTCCAGTATCTAACCTTTTCTATTGTGTAATAATATTGCAGCTCTTTTTTGAAATGTAGTAGCATTGGTATCGTCTTCCTCAATTTACATTTGTAAATATAATATTTAGCCAGGAAATTTTTTTCTTGAAATTTACACAAATTAGTCAATGCCAACTGTATTATTTTCAAAGGGTCAAACTCTATTATTTGAGGTCGAAGGAGAAATTATCAGTATCATGTGATATCAAACTGGCATTTAGGAAATTCATTTGCAAAGTTAACCTGAAATTTGAAGTTATTTGAGGACTCCTTGAATATTTAAACTATGGTACTCACAAAATGTTAATTTTCCATGAATTTGAATTTGAAAGCTGTGATTAAGAGAAACAAGACAATTTTTATAATGCTTACCATATGAAATGAATTTTAGAGTTTTCTTGTACCCTGTCTCCAGAGCATCAGCACTACAGGACTGGACTACTGGAGCTTCCAGCTGTTTGGCTTCGACTTCATGGTGGACGAGGACCTCAAGGTGTGGCTACTCGAGGTCAACGGGGGGCCGGCTTGTGCTCAGTACGTATAGCATTGTCATCTTGGTGGTTTTTAATATTATGAAGTATATTGTTCTAAGGTGGACACTTTAACATTGGATAATTCTTTACTATGTTGAAACAGGTTTGTTTACCAGATCTGAAAAATGTCATACACTATAAATAGTAAAATCTCACAAGAATTCATCATGAACCTACAACTTGCATCCTTGGAACATTCAAGCTATATCCAGCTGGTGCTCACAGGTTTCACTTCAATGCATAGACACAATTGTGTTCCGGTCCTTTTCCCTGCAATAATACTAGCGCGATATAAATGAATCTTGAAAGCGATGTTTAACTCCAAATCACCTCTCATCAAATCAAGTCCTCTTGAGTAATTTCTTTTGTCTTCCTTTATATTTGGTCTTTTTTTTTGGCAAAGTTGACTAATATTAAGTTTCTGTTACAGAAAGTTGTTACCCAACCTGGTGAGATCACTGGTGGAGACTGCAATAGACCCGATCTTTGTGCCTTATGGTCCGGTCCCTGGTGGGGAGAATCTTTTCAAGCAAATCTGATCCTGAATGAATCTGATGCTTTTGTTGTTTGTGATCAGTGATCTTATTGATTTTATCTTTTACTCTTGTTATGTCTTGCTCTTAATAAATCAACTGTTATACAAAGGAATTCCTTTTTTATAACACTAAACTAAATGCATGGAGAATTAAGGGAGGTTAATAAATGTGATCCCCTCTGAAAAATAGATACTAATTTTAGTTTTCGACACTGACTCTTCAAATTCAAATAACTTCAACTAAAATTTCAACCAAGTATCTATCAAAAGGTTAAAGTTGATGCTCCTATGATTCAACCATTGTTTAAAATAATTGCAAGTAAACCTGCACAGCGTAATTATCTCTACTATATTAATCAATTTAAAATTGAAATTCCTGATGACACATTGTTTAGATGACATCGTAACAGCAATCTAAGCATCAAAATGATGCATCTTCTTCATATTTATCATAAATCTAAACCACTGCCTAATGAGCAATCGAAAGCGAAAAAAGTTCAAACATAGACATTTCTGAAAATCTTTTGAAAATTTGAGGGTTGAATTAATTACTATAACAGAAACTTGGTACTTGGGAGCATTGTTGTTGCATTTGATTTAATTTATACCAAAATATTAAAGAAATGAGAACAAAATGTTGCAATGCAATGACAATTTATTTACATCAATTTGCCACATTCTGTACAATGTTGACGATTCGTAGTAAAACATGATCATCAGAAGTCAATGGATTCTCTCCATAAACAGTAACACTAAAACAGTCTGAACAACACCTGAACATTAAAAATCTTTATAGAAAGACTAGCCCTTACACACTTTCATTCATATGTATATTTAAAACAGAACTTTCATAACAATGTAATACAAGTATTTGTGGATGTTTCAGACTTAATGGAAACTGAGGCATTGATGTGTATATATGGATAAATGTTATTCAGTCATATATACAAACATGATTATAGTAAATGACATCAACACGCTACCAAACTGTTAAATACATTAAACAAACATCATACTGGCAATACAGATGAGGATTTCTGTGAAGAATATCAATCTCTACTAGAAATAATCTATTTTAAACATCAATTTCTTGGGGAAGATTCAATAAAATAAAGATGATGAAATCTGAAGTAAATAATAAGAGTTTGTTTTTTCATTGACATATAAATTGCTTTTAGGATCAATATGCACTGCTACAATCATTTGCAGTTTTAAGCAGAGAAGACCCAAACAACCAAAAGTATCGTAAAGCTTCTTGTTATAAAACCCTTTTTAAGTAGTCTAAATGGTTATTCTTTTCAAGACATATTAAACCCGCAAAATATAATAATTATCACTAAAACATTTATAAACTAATTGTTGTTAAACAAATATAGTTAAAACCATTGCAGGAATGTTCCACGTGAGTGTAAGCCAAATAATAACCTGATAGCCTTGGGTTACGCAAATAAACTCTGCTTGGGCTACGCCCTCGCAAGTCTATCTTCCATAACCCCTCAATACCGGGTTACTATTTACTACATAACCTAATAAAGCTATATTGAAGATGAAATTTAACAAAATATTTGCAATCCTTAAAGGGACAGGGCCTCCTTTCACAAAGCATCCTGACCTTAACTTCCATTCTTTAACATAGCACTAAGGTCAACTAAAGAACTTATGTGAAAGGAGGCCATGTTTTATTTTGTGATTGGGACATAGACTCAAGTTGTTAACCAACCATGTTATTTACAACTTGTACTTTCAATTAAAAAACATGTCATGTAACAAGTGACATTTATTGTGGGTTCCCTTGTTTACCTAGAATATGCCACTGCCGCCTACACAGGTGTACTAAATACTGAGACAGTGCCAGGAACAAGGACCGTCAGACTGACGCATGTACAGGGTCAACAGTTGTATCTGCTGTAAGAGATGGGCTGCACACACACCAGTCTTCAACCTAGCAAATATCATGGCTTCAAATCAATGACCAAGTTTATCATTTTTGAAATTTCAATTTGTTAAACTCTTTCACAACCAAGACCTGTAACAATTGGGCTATTGAATCTCATTTCTGGATTGTAAGGTCGAAAGGGTTAATATTGACAATGACCGGGAAGATAATTCAATTTACCTTCAAAATGAAATTGATAAAATTTCAGAAATGTTTCAATAAATGAAAGTATTTCTTGGAATGACATGACACAATTTACAAAATATTAACAATGATCTTACTATGAAACTAATTTTCACTTCAAATGAAGTTCTTTTTATGCTTTTATTGACAAATAATTGAAGCCATCATATTTAGCAAAGTCGGCGTCTCGTACCTGGAACTGTCATCAGATTCAAGTCCATTTAAGTATCTCAATTATTCCTAAAAGTATACTAAAAAGAATAATTTAAATCATTTATGAAATGGTGATATTAATTATTAATGAAGATCAGCAACCTACTGCTAACTCAACATTTTTAACACTGACTTAAGATAACCTAAGGTTAAGAAGGATATCAAAACGTTGTACAAGGGTCTCTTTGAACAAAACAAGTTGATTGAGAGGCATTTTAGAAGTTTAAAATATAGGGAAAACTAGGAGGTTTTATGGATGATCAACTTCTTTATTGTGGAAAGTAGCGATGTTTCAGTATGGATCATTTCCGAGCTTGATAACGGTATACGGAAACATTACTACTTTCATGAATAAAGAAGTTGATCATCCATAAAACTTCAAGTCTTTAAAGCACTTTAAGGATTGTAGTTCACTGAATTAATCATTAAGGTTAAATAACCGATTTGTAATTAAAGTAATTTGAATCCTTATACTTAACTGACTTAATATTATTATTTAATGAAAGTATGTCCATAACTACAGGCTTGTTTGCCAATGAATTTATCTCCAAATGAAACATTTCTATATTGTCTCTCCAAGCATAACTTAAAAGTAACCCAAAATAAATATACATGTATAAATGAAAAAAAACCTGTTCCAAACAGAAAACTAATTATGTTGCATGTGTCATTTATCCTACTAAGAGCTATAATATGATAGATCTTTGAAAAATGAATGAATACTTTTAGATGAACTTTGAAGAGGTAACTCAACTATCATAAAAATAACTTAACTCATGAAAGTCCATTGTATTGTACCCGTTTTTGTATTCTTGTAGTAAAATTATGACTTGAAAGGTAATTTTTTCTTACATTGATATTCTTGTATATTGTTGCATTAATTAAACTGTATTAAAAATGCCTAAACCTTACTTTAACAATAAGTACCAAAGAACTTTAGATGACAAAATGATTTTGAACTTAACCCCCTCATTAATGCCATATATTACTACATAAAATTACAGCTTAACAGGACATCGATTAAGCAAATTACCCTACAGCATACACAATGTAGATATATTTCATTATCGTAGTAGAAACTGTCAGGTATTTGATATTCAAAAATTCTTATTGTTTCTGTTCCTAAGCTAACTGCTACCCTGAAAAGCTGAAAATCCCTGTACATAGGCAATTTTAAGCAAACAACAGAGAATCCAAAGAAATATCCAAAATCCTCAAATTTCACAACAAAACAAAGCACTTTCTAAGATATTAATAACCAACAACTAAACAATCTTTAAAAACAGTATAATACAACCCTGATATAAAGTCATGTTTGAGATATATCAAGGAAATTAAAACAGTAATAATTCCATTACACCGAGGACTGTCTTTACTTTTTCATTGATTTTCATATTTTTTTCAGGGCTTATTTACATTGATCTTTTATCATTCAAATCATTCATACTTTAAAACTTAGCAAGATTACTGTTCTAATTATATATTTTTCAACTTGAGAAGAAAACCATACAAAATGCATTTTTGAACTGAGCAAGTTTTTGATTCAAATCATTGTTTTCAAAGTTGACCAATTTACATTCCAAATCATCATGATATATACATATGTACAAAATAACTCTTGTCCGAAATTGGACACATTTTTAATGCTTTCTGATCACATAATAGACATAAAACCAGTCAAAACTGTTCTAAAATAATTTCTCACACCAACAGTGTTAAACACCTCAGTCATTCATACATTTCAAGTTCTTTTTCAAATTGTCCAACAAGTCAAAACAAGTTCTTCACATGTCAAGAATATAACTGATATGTCCATGACATAATATTTGATCGCAACATCTTCGGATTTCTTTAAAGTTGCTTTGAGAAAGTGCACACAACCTAGGTTCACCAAGTCAAGGATTTGACCACAGTAATGTTTCGACTTGATACTGTCACAAGCTCACTTCACAAAGGCCAATGGTGGAATCTTCCCTTCAGACTGTAACAAAAAACATTTTTCAAATTTACAAAAAATAGCTATAAAAAAATAAGAACTGTGAAGTCACATCTGGTAGATTTTCATAAAGGCAAGACAGAGAATATTATGGTTAACTCTACTTGCATCAATAAAAACAGGTATAAAGAGAACAAGAAAGATTGACTCTTTTGACAACAAGAGTAAGCTGGTTGTACTGACTCAGTTAATCTGCATCAGAATTCCCCATCCATTTAATTGACACTTTTAGAACATAAACATTAACTCAAAAGTTGAATTAAACTTTATGTAAAATGCAAGCTGATCATTCCTTCTCAAATGAGGTTCCTTATGTTGAGTTCTCTTATATCGGTTATGGAATGATGGATTTCTGAGGCACAGTTGAAAATGTCATTGATAACCTTCAACTCCTGATAGTTAGATCAAACTACTTACATTTAACTGTGTGAATACTGTGGCTGCCTTTTCATAGTCCCAGTTGTTCTCTTGCAAGCATCTATTATACAACATACATCCAATTTAATCAAACATCGAACAACGGCAGTATGCAATTTACTAATAGACTTGATGGTCAGTATAAAGTTCATTATTTTATTGTTATGAATATCAAGAGTTTGAAAAGCCCTTAAGTCCACATGGTCAACTCTTGTTCGAAATTAACGCTGTCAACAAATTTACAGATAAGAAAACTGACAATAAATGCTGTGTTTATCTTCAAATAAGGTGTCTGCGCAATCCCCAAATGTAGACTATTACTAAACTTGAAGACACTAGGAGTAATTGTTCATCAGACATCATGTTAACAAGAGTTTGGAAAATGGTAAAAGTGCCCTCCTGACCTTGAAAATAAGGTCAAAGTCATCCTTATGTAACTGGTGTCTTTGCAATCCCTCAATGTAGGCTCTGACTTAATTCAAAGACTTTGAGTGCAATGGTTCATTATGCATCAAATTAACAAGAATCCCCACATACAGACGAAAGCAGCTGAATACAATGTCCCCATTCTGCATCAAGTTTGGGGACAATCATGTTAAGAAGAGCTTTATGCCAAGTACTCACTTGCCGGACCACTCCATGTTCATGCCGGACTGTAGAGAGAACTTCTGTATGAGAGTTTGTTGGTTGGCCAGCCCAGAGGGTGAGGCGCTAGCGGGACTGGCCAGGAGGGGTGGGGTGCCGGTAACGGGGCTGGAGGAGGGGGTGGGGCCGGAACTCTTGAAAGCTGCCTGCAACACAAAAGAATAACGAGATGCAGATGTGATGATACCGGTATAAGATTTGTTTGTGTTACTTAATCTGATGTTTTTTGTAAACTCTCTGTATCATGGACATGTAAATAGTTCATTTTGTGTTTGTCAAAAGTTAATGATTTTATTTTCTTGAAATAGAGTATCATTACTCGTATCATTTTAAACGTTCAATAGAAAGTGACAAAGTCATCAATATTTTGTTAAAAGTTTTGAAATGTTTCTGAAAATCTTACTTGTATCTGCTCTGAAGTCGCATTGCTGATTGTGAGCAGGTCATTCGTGATTACCATGCTGAAAGAGAGAGGGCATGATTCAGATTAAACAGATGTTTTTAGAATTTTAAGGAATCGCAATTTATTTCTTTTACATTTAACTTAATTGCCTCATAATATGGCAGAAACCATTTGATTCAAAGTAATATGGCAAAACGAAAACTCAAAAGGTCATACCTCTAAAATGTTCCACTAAGGGACCAAAGCTTTGACTAAAGAATTCTGACAAATTAAAGAAGATTCACATGCTATACGCACCCACTGCCAGCTGGTACCGTGTAGAACAGTCTGTTGAAGGCTCGGATTGGCGGTTTGTCTGCCTTACTGTCAGCTTTAAGAAATAAAACAAAACATAACACTTGCTACAGTATTGATATGTCATCCAATGTAACTAGTTAAGATCATATCAATTGGAATGTTACGCCAAAAACTTTTGATAAACAATCTTTGAACTCATGGTTATGATAAGAACAAATATAGAATTTTTTCAGGTTCTTGATTGGGCATACATAGATGGTCTAGGTTAAAAAAGATAGAAATTATAGGTATCTACTGGATATTAGTTAAGTAGTACATAGTATTTGTTAAAGTTCTTTATATAGACAAATAAAACCCATACATACCCTCTTTGTACACACCAGACAAGGAAAAGCTGAGAAGTGTATTCTGAAAATTGAAAATTGACATTGATTATTGTATATGTGCATATAAGAGGTAGAAAAATACTAACAATATAGACATTACATTAACATAGAGTTTTTATTTGTCTGTTACGATATGAAGTTAGCAAGGAAAATTCAAATCAGAAACTAACAATGAATCAAAATAAAATAGAAAAGTGTCAAGAAGGTTGTTATAAAATAAAGAAATTGTGGCTAAATGTAGAAGTGCCCTATTTATTTCAATCACATTAAATTATGTTACAGCTTGTGTTATTTGTCTTACACCAAACAGTCATCACTTACACTGGCATGGCTGACATCAACTACAAAGGAGTTGGGATCATGTGTCGTCTTTGGCAAAAGACAAAGCTGAGAGACCACAGAGAGTTTTCCACGTTTCAACAACTTGTCTCGCTTTGCTGGAAAATATGTTACAACATATATTATATGGATAAATGTCAGTCATTGAAACTATCAATATTCTAACTAAAACTAATCCCAAACTAAAAGACTATGTTGCAACATATGGTTATCAATCCAATTCAAACCCATGGGTCTTGTGTCCCTCATCTTGCCAGCATTTGAAGTCATTATCTCCTCACACATCAAATGAAGAATCATGATATTATTTATCATACAGAAAAGAGGCAAACTGACTTATTAAAAGAGCACAATGACATTATATTTAACATCAAGCAAGAAAAACATCAAATATCCTATCTTATATGAAAGCTACATACTTGAGTCTCTGGACTTGACCAAGTTTCTGCTTTCAGAGATGTAATCATTAAGTGATGCCTGTCTGAAAATCAAGATAAATCATAGGTTTACAAAATGTCATCATGGTGATTGAATACTGCTAGTTAGAACCTTTCACAATATTAGGGATTATTTCACACCTAAAAGTGTTGCAATAAAATCAAAAAGGATTATTTTGTTAATAATTTAACATTGAAGAACAAAGATTTTAATCTTAATCTTCATAGGTAGAGGATATCCAGGAGACTTTATATGAGTCAGGGATTCTAGAACATTTTTCTTCGTTATTAAGTTGTCATCACATTTTGGCTAATGAAAATAGTTTTGCACTTCAACCTTAATATTTCAATAGAAAAATATCTTTTGTAATTAAGTGTAAAAATGTGTACACACATATCTAACAAATGGAAACTTGAGTCAACTTTACAAACAGACAATGAGAGAATTTATCTGACATTAAACACTTACTTGTAGTCATTCACACCATTGTAGCTTGCTGTGATGGAGAATACAGCCTGAAATGGAACAAAAAAATATTTTGTAAAATACAACCTTTGAAAGTGATAATGACAGTCTGTTCAAAACACTTATGAAGAAATTAGGGATTCAATTGTTTCGAGGACAAACCAACACAACTATCGATCATCTGTTGATCATTTGATATACTTGTTTCAGGGACAAAATATCTCCAATAAGCAGCTGACATGGTCGAGATATATCCCCCGCAAATTGCACAACATATATAGGTTTTCTTTATCATGTTGCTGACTAATTTTTGTCGCACAAAATAACAAAACTTATCAAAGATATGAAGGAAACTGTTCTAATAAAAAAACTTAATGATACCAATTTCATGTTTACTGTTGGTCATAATTCGAGTAACATGACAAAACTAGATTAGCGTTTGCGGGATACCGCAAAAGCAGAGCAGCCCCGGAACTTTGGGTTTCGCCTTACCCTATTCCGCCTTTTACAGGCCTCACCAAATTGGGAATTTTCTCGTGACCTTGACCTTTGACACTCAAGGTCACACAATCAATGAACACATTTCATTGAGTATAACATTATTGTAATGAAATAAAGTGTTAAAAATTAAATTAATCCATTTTCTCCATATATGTTGACCTTGCTGTGACCTTGACCTTCGACAGTTAGTACCCAAAACTTTTTGAAAATGTTGTACTTCTCAAGAGATAATATATACAAAATCTAAACTTCATAGCACAAAAACTTTTCAAGTTATTGTGTTTACAAGGAATTGCAATAACTCATATCTAATGACCTTGACCTTTGACCTTCAAGGTCACACAATAATTGAACACTTTTTATTGAGTATAACAATCATGTATTGATTAAAAGTGATCATAGTTAAAATTAAGCATTTTCGCTAAACCATGCTTAAGTCATGACCTTGCTGTGACCTTGACCTTTGACAGATTGTAGCCGAAACCTTTTCAAAATGTTTTACTTTTCCAAGGATGATATATACCAAGTTAGAGCTTAATAGCACAAAAACTTTTCAAGTTACTGTGTTTACAAAGAATTTTGTGGGGATTTTATAACTCGTGACCTTGACCTTTGAACTTGAAAGTGAACATGTCATAATGATTGCCTGGAAGTATTAAAGGGGAACTAGTACTTCGAGGCTTTCACACCTAATTGACCAGCAGTTACGTAATGCCAAAGCCGAGGAAAGAGGTCACGTGACACGGACTGGGCGCCGGCCAAACGAGGTGCGGCCTTTATGACATGCGGTCGTTGATTGGCTGAATCATTATCTTGTTCCTATCGAGCAATGAGCTGTTTTGTCTTAGAGAAATGTTTCCGAATCTAAAATGACCCAGCGGAATAGAATTGAACAATCATTATGTTTTATCAGATGAAACAAAATTAACACTCATTGTCGTGTAGCTTCAGATTTTCAAATTCTGTATAGTATAGTTTTGTAACCAAAATGTTTTATACAATCTCCATTTATGCTTAAGTAACATCACAACAGTACAGTGTTGAATAAGTTGGTTTAAACATATATATGCATGTTTAGGTGATCGGAAAAAAAGTAACAGGAAAAAAAGTAATGTTAATCATACATGAAATAGGATACGCAAACAACCAATAGACTTATTCAAATGCGTGTCCTTCAGAAAACAAAGATAATTTGGGGATAATAACATCATATCGATGAAAACAATCCGTACATAGGTAACAATTTGAAAAATATTTTTTAAAGAGATCACTCATTTTAGAATAATAATAGGTCTTGAATAACTTCAACAAAATATACTTGTTTTGAACTGGCAGAATCCTCTTCTTACATGTGAGTGCACCCGTTCAATTGTGTAGTTTTTAAGATAACAGAATAAATAGCTATTATCCTACGGCAATGTTCTAATATTCTGGCTGCAGCCTCAGATAAAAAATAAATCAAAGTTAAATCAAGAGAGTCTATTTCTCTTGTTGATAAATTGGTGTAATAGTTAAATATTACTGTTTTCCAAGATAGTCAGATAGATAGTTGCCGTATAAAATCATCCTTATGTCAAATCAAACTTCAATACTAGGCATACCCAGCAACATCTGCAAACTTATTACGTACCAAAAATTAAAACATTCACTCATATATCTTCGTGAGTTTATCATGAGGTAATGGACAAAATGTTAGAGTTCAATATCACATGCCAAGTCGATGAAAAATGTCCCTTGAGGATAAAAGGTTGATTATAAGATTATAGGTAAAAAGTACAAGAAAAAGTCCTTTTAACGTAAAAAAAGATTACATTGATCTTGACATCAAAGTTTTTGTAAAGAATGCATCCTTGAGTATTGATAATTGAAAACTATGTTTGTTTTAACTGAGAAAGTAATCTTTGCAATTGATATTGTAAAGAAAGTGTGAAGTGTTTATGTATAATGACTTTAAATACATGGATTAAATTATTAAATTTAACCAAGACGGATGTTACGATAACTAATTAAGGATTAAAATTGAGAGCTTATAATTGTATTGAAGAACTCAACGACTTGAATGTGTGTTTTTAGCTGACTGGATCAAAGCAGTTCTGCATTGTAATGTGAGTTTAGCTGAGTTAATCAAAGAAGGCTACTCTATCAGGAGATGCGAGAACTAACAATGTTTGCGAAGGGTGGAACACCAAGTTCTTCAACTTGGTTGGGCACCACCACCCAAGTGCCTGGCGAACCATCGATTGGTTCAAAAATGATAAATTTGTTGATGTTTTGTTGAAATATTAATGTGATTCAGAAATGTCACAAATATCACGATATCATAAATGTATGTTGAATCATATACAAAGTACATGTAAATAAACTTATTAATCAAAATATTTGGGTTTAACAAATAGGATTTTTTCCTAGGAAAAATTAGGACTTTTTTACAGAACACCGATTATAACCTTTCATAAAGATTTTTTTTTATGAATGTGCGTTGCTGTTGTTAAATTGAGTTAAGATTTAATCTTTGTCTAAATGTTTCAAATAGATCAAATATTTACCATCTTTCTTTAACAGATATCATAAACAGTAATGTCTCCTCGGATTTCAGGCAGTGAAATAAACAGGATTATTTTTACTTGTTTAATTGTGAGGATAATAAAATACATCGCTGATATTTGTAATCACTGTAATCACACCCAATACGTTGATAAAATATACATCTCGTTAGTACCACCTTATCTATCTCTGTAATTTTCTTTTATGACGACCGGACACCTGTCATTTTATACGTTGTGTATCTATAGCAATGCAAGTGTGAAATGTCTAGTCGTATGACGTAAACAGTGACATAACTGTCCGGGCACTAACTAACTTGTCATCACAACAGGCGACAGATTGTCTGGCCTAGTGACCAACGAATTTGTACATAACAGTGACCGCCGACTGTCTTGGTATCTTACTGCAGACCGAATGTCTAGACTAGTGACTAACGTATTCGTACATGGCAGTGACCGCCAATTGTCCTGGCACCTTTCTGCAGACAAAATGTTAACCAATGATATTGAAGAATATAATCCGACCAATGAAAAGAAGAAAAAGAATGTAAATTTATTTCATAGGACTCCCCTTCATCACTATATGTTAAACCTTGATGGATCATGTATGATGTTAACAAATGCAGCGGATCATATACATGGATACTTCTAGCAGGTATGTTTTTTTCTTGTTCATACGAGTTAAGGGAATACCCCCCCCCCCCCCCTTCATTCAATATTTCGTACAAAAATATGATAAGATGAAAGAGAAGCAACCATACCTTTGTGTAGGTTATTCGTAGAGGAAACGGGTTCGTAGATGGGATTTTTACAGATTCGTAATGAAAAACAGTTTCGTATAGAGTGACAAATTGTGAAATAAGTTCATATAAGCAATAAATTATCATTGTAAATTGTACATCCAATGTATCGACGAATCGACGATCGATGTAATGTCTTGTATAAATAAACTGAGTAGATACTTTGTAAATATTACATCAAAGTATATAATATATATTCACAATATAAAATGAAAATTTGAAGACCTCTACGAAGCTTTTTTCCCTGAAAAAATCGGTCTCTACGAAACCGCTGGTTCCCCATACCATGCTAGACTAGGTTAAAATAGCGCAGAGTAGGCAGCGCGCTGATCGAGATTTACGACCCTCTCGGGGCCTCGATAATAAAACACTGGAAGTGAAAAATTAAAGTTGGAGACCCCCTTTAACATTTAGACATGTTCATGAGTTCTGAAAAGCTAAATGGGATAAAGTTATACCCCAATTTAGTGCATTTTGTAATAACTCATATCTCATGACCTTGATCTTTGACCTTCAAGGTCACACAATCATTGAACACTTTTTATTGAGTATAACAATCATGTATTGATTAAAGGTGTTCATAGTTAAAATAAAGCATTTCGCTAAACCATGCTTAAGTCATGACCTTGCTGTGACCTTGACCTTTGACAGATTGTAGCCAAAACCTTTTCAATTGATCTTTGACCTTCAAGGTCACACAATCATTGAACACTTTTTATTGAGTATAACAATCATGTATTGATTAAAGGTGTTCATAGTTAAAATAAAGCATTTCGCTAAACCATGCTTAAGTCATGACCTTGCTGTGACCTTGACCTTTGACAGATTGTAGCCAAAACCTTTTCAAAATTTTTTACTTTTCCAAGGATGATATATACCAAGTTAGAGCTTCATAGCACAAAAACTTTTCAAGTTATCGCGTTTACAAGGAATTCTTAGAGTGAATACATAGCTCGTGACCTTGACCTTTGACCTTGAAAGTGAATGTGTCAAAATCGTTCCCCCGAGGTATGAGTAGTAAGGTATGAATAAGAGTTCTGGAAAGCTAAGTGGAAAAATGTTAAAGCTAGTAGTACGAGTGAGGCGGCGGCGGCGATGGAAACTTCACAAAAACTGACGGGGCTGCTAATTAAAATCAAACAAAAACATTTATGTACTTGGATCTCCAAGATCAATTCGATCATATGTAAACAAACATATTTTCAAAATTGTTCTTCATGACATATCTTCATATGATTATGTAAATCCATATAAAATTTGATCAATATGTGATGATTAGTTTAAAAGTTGTGAGCCGGATGGGACTTGTATCAGTTTTCCAACAGAGTCCTCATTTTTGGCCAAAAAAGGCAAAATCGTATACAAATATTTTCAAAATTGTTCTTCATGACACACCTTCATATGATTATGTATCTCCATATCAAATTTGATCAATATGTGATGATTAGTTTAGAAGTTGTGAGCCGGACGGGACTTGTAACAGATTTCTTACAAATTAACAATTTTTTCTCCAAAATCCTAATATTTTATATAAATTTCCAGAAAATAGTTACTCATGACACATTATAACATGTTTCTTCATTTCCATGACGAATTTGAATTGAAATGGTTGGTTAGATACAAAGTTATGAGCCCGACACAAAGTGTAACGGACGGACGGTACCCATTTTAATACCCCCCGCAATTTCGTTGTTGCGGGGAATAAAAAATAATTTACCAAAGCAACACTAGGAAAGTCTAGGAATGGTACTGTGTGGAGGAAGGAAACTTACTTCTTCGTGATATGCATCCAAAAGAGGCTGTCTGTTGTCGGAGTCGTACAGAGAGAAGAACTCTCGCAGGAACTTTACAATGATGTTCTGAATATCATCATTTAGGAAGTAGCTCTCCTGAAACAGTGGGAAGAGAAAAAGGTTTTAGAAAGCATTGAAGGACTTCACATATCTCTTAACTCTTAAGATGGTCATAACAGCATTCACATAACAGTGTACAGAACATAATTTGCTTTCAGGGCACTTACATTGTCATGGACATAATTTACATGTTCTCTTTCTGCAAATCTTGTTATGAGATTTGCACTTTACTGTTACTAAAACTTAATTTTTTAAGCTTGAAATCCTATTTTGGTAGGGTGTTACCACACATTATAACATTAAGGTTTCCACTAATTATTTGAGAATCTGAACTGTTTTACCTTAAAAAAAGAAATGGTGACAATGACAATGCTTACACTACCTTATTTGGGAGCAGGACTGAACTTGTTTCCAATTCAAACGTGATCTGCGGGGGTAGTTCATGGCCATCCTGAAATTTTATAAATCAAATTGGAATTCTCAGCCTGAATTTCCATTTCAATGAAATAAATGTTTAGGCAATTCTTTGAATCAACTCAAAGGTTAAGAACTAAAATTGATAGTACATTTATTTTAGGTTTTGAAATGACTTTTATAAGTACTATAAAAACTCAATATAGAGATTGACGTTTTAACTTTCATTTTGTCTACAGTTATTCAGCATTTTCTGAAGAAATACTGCTTAGAAGGGTATTGACAGACCAGTATTTTACAAAATATTCATTACATTAAGTGAATCTTACCAGCAACGTCACTTTAGGGAATCGTTTTCTTACAGCACTGGAACATTCCATTTCAAAAGTCTGAATAGACTGAAAATATACTCATACATAGCCGTTATTAGTGGGTTAGAAAAATATGAAGAGTCGGGCATTTATACTATAACAGCTTAAAAAAATACCCCCAATTTTGCTGATTTAATTAATCTATTCAGTTAAGTCTGTATAATTTTTATGTTCAATATTATCTAGGTTCATCACAAGGTAGTTTTTACTTGACAGACAGAAGCTCCCATTAAATGTTTTTAAAATCAAGAGTTATAGAAAGAAGAAAGAAATATGCTCAAATGTCATTAATCCTTTATCAAGCAAACAGTAATTTTTGTGCTTGTAAATGATACTTGACTAAGAACTAAATGATTTACCGGTAATGAAGTTGGTTTTTAGAATTTTTATCATGTCATGACAAGTTTCCCTTGATTTCCCAAAAATATCAATTACATTGAAGGGTTCACATTTTCATAAACCAAAAAATCAACCCATGTAGATTTATTTGATGCTTAAAACAGCAGTTCATAAACAATTCAGCTTTTGTGAATTTACTGAATGTTTTTTTAACAAAGAGGTTCTTAAAAGAGTAATTCATGTTCTCATATTGACAACTTCACTTTGAGGTTGCTGTTCATTTCCAGACTGAAACATTCCATTTCAAAAGACCATACGTCCGTCAGATGTATATTACATTCTAATGTCTTCTTTTTAAATCTCCATTTGGCAAAGCCTCCTCAATTTGGCAAAAGTTCCAAAGAGTGCCACAGAGGTATCTCATCTATGATGAATTACAGATGCAGTGATCGAGTCCCAACTTCTCCTGTCTTAGGTTGCCTCCCCTTCTGAGAAGTCTTACCCGTCCTCGGAGAAAGTTGCGTAACTTGACATGCATCGTTGGCCATCACACTTTATCTTAACATTTCAGGCAAAATATCCTGTGAAGGGTTTCCATTATCCCCTGGCAAATACAGATCTCTCTTCAACAAGTTAGATTCCTGTATTACTCTCACAATGAATGATGCAGAGAGAATTAAATCAGGATCTCGCTGACTTTTGTTCACTTCCACATATCATTGGTGTCAACATTTTTCCTTATAATTTTCCTCATGCTTGAGTTCAATCAAGCAAACAAACTCAGATTGGTGTAATGAAACAAGAAACATTAATATCCTGATTCTAAAGATTTATGCTAAATAAAATAATTGACACATTAAAACTTCACTCCCCTTAAGCATGAATGTACATATGTTCTGGTTACTTTTATGCATCAACATATGGCATGGGTTCGTCAGGATTAATAACTTTTGAGCATACATCGATATCTTTACTCTCACCAGAATCCTCACTTCAGATTCAGTGATCATTAAGTTGGAGCCTCTGTCTTGGACCAAAGTAAAACTGTCTTGTGATAAACAAAGATGACATGTAACAACAACATAAGGACAACACTTAATCATATTATTTAGTAAAATGACCAAAAACTACCAATAGCAAAATTTCATTGCAGGTTTATATGTTTATCATTAATCTTAAGGTCCAAAAGATAAATATTACCATCTATCAAATTTAATTATTTCAGCCCCATCTCTGAGAAATGATGGCAAGGAAGATCTCAACAACCCTGGACAAATTCAGCTTATCAGCCAGCCAATTGAGAAGTTCTCAAACATCCTGCCAGCCTATTGTAAGCTGTGAGAAGAGCAGCTTTGTAGCTACATGTTCTACAGGTCACACCTCCTCACAAGAAAATCTTTGACCCGTGACCCCTCTTATTCTCCAAGAGCCGAGACAGCTCTCGACCCACCACTCCAGCTCCACAGCCCATGGGGAGAGCCTACATTACCTAATGTATTGAGAGTTTTCCTTGAAGCGGTTGCAGAGATCGTTCCCGTCCAACACCAGATGCTCCAACTTCCAGCCTTGGATCTTGTCCAGCTCATCTACACTCTTCAACTGTAAGTAATAACAACACTATATTGTAGTAAAGTGATCATTTGAAAAGGGGGGGGGGGGGGGGGGGGGGGGTCAGGACCCCCCCCTGGATCCGCTAGTGAAGTACATGTTTGGAACATGGATCCGCTAGTGAAGTACATGTTTGGAATGTAGTTTGTGCCTAAGCACTGACAGCAGCAGTTTAATGCCACAGTGATCTCCTGACCTAATAATACTGAGTATCAAGCAAGATGGCAACAATCTTTTATCTTTTGGCATGAGGCAACCAGGAATTGAACTCAGGACTTCCAGGTGATGTTTTTTAACTGACTTGCACTGTAGTCGAACTGGGAAGATATCAATTCATTTACAGGTATTTGATAACTGCTAAAGGCTATAAACCATGAAATCAGCAAATGTATAAGTGAATTCAGCTCACTCATATACCCATAGGGATATCTCTTAGGCCGAACAGTAGAATGTAGGACTCTCAACCGGGAGGTCCCGGGTTCGAATCCTGGTGGAGATGGACTCAAAATCACTTCTGTTACAACATGCTTATCATCCACAGAAGATAAATAACTTCCTGACTGAGTAACATGTTTCTTCCATGTTTCAAAGATGTTCTGGTGTTATTATGAATTCTCAAGCGTAACAAACTTGTTACCAGGTATAGCTTTTGAGTGGAGCTGTTCACGAGGGAAAATCATAAATGTGAAAAACTAACAGACAGCTATTAACGAATGGAAGAGAATTGATTGCCTGTGCCATTAGCCACATAACCTTATAAGCCTGATGAACTGAAGAGAGTGACAACCTACAAAATGTCCTTACCTGATTTTTGCCTAGGTCCAGGACAGTGATTCCAGGGGCTGCAGTAATCAGATCAGTCACGTGTGTTAGAGAGAGGAGGCGGTTGTTGTTCAGGTTTAAAGCTGCCAACTGTAAATGAGAAGAAGTCAGGTTAGACTAAGAGGATGTGAATTAAGATATATTTGAAATGCCATACATCCTTTATTAGATGTCCTTGACCATTTGTTTTTGGGGGAAAAATTAAAATCTACCTTAATTAAACTAAATTAAAGCCTTTGCAAGGGACATAATTACGATATATTTGAAATGCCATACATCCTTAATTAGATACCCGTGACCATTTGTTTTGGGGGGAAAATCAACATCTACCTTAATAAAAGCAAATTAAACTTTGCAAGGGACATAATTACTTATTAGACATTTTTAGCTTCAGCAGGAGTGTATACATGTGATAGATGTGAAATCATTGTTCGCAAAGCATGCAACATACCTCTGGAATATTTTCTTTGATGATCTTGATAACATTGGACATGACATTGGTTCTGTTGAGAGCCAAAAACATTCCTGCTTCCTTCAAGACTGAAATGAGGAGAGAGACACATTTTTCAATTAGTGATCTAGAGCCTGAAGAAATGTTTCAAGCAAGAGAGCAGGATGCATCATCTATAAATTGAAAATCTCAGAGCATCCTTTTCATGTTTATTTTCTCTAACCCTTTCACCACAAGCTAGGCTCAAAGAGATTGTTACTGCTCTTAAGGATGTTTGGTTAAATTAGTGTAAAAATCACAAAATATTCAAGACAATCAAGATGTTTAATTTCACATTTAAGAATAAAATATATCTTTTACAAATTTGATATGAACAAACAATTCTAAATGGAGCTAACTTGAATCCTAATCTTGTCAAAGATACCACTTTCCTTTTAGGAACAATGTATTCAAAATAAAGTACATTTGCCCTGGTAAAAATTGCTTATCAAAATTTCAATGACATAACACAAATGTATCAGTATTAAACATCAACAAGTCAAGTTTCAGTGAGAACAAACCTTCGTCTGTGAAGAGTGAGCTGAGATCAAGTGCACGTGTTGTCGGGTCGTATCGGGCACTCATACGCTCCTGTAAAACAAATTAATGAATTAAGAATCTTTCAAAAGATATATTTTCATTTGGCAATTATCTTATAACTTGAAAAACTTTAAAAGAAATGACTAATTGGCTCTTTTGCTTTAAAAGCTTTAAGTTTCTAAATGAAAAAGAACAGAAGTTGCCCATTTAGTTGTTATGAAGCCATCAAATTTCTTTATTTATGGGTCAGCTTAGTTTTGGAGAAAAACACAAACATAGAAATTAGGGATGTCACGATACACCGATGCATCGTCGTGGTACAGTTCACGATACAATACACGATACAGTCAAATGTATCGTGAAAGATTCGTGATACAAATATTAGTGAATATCGCAAAATAAAATTGTGAATATCGTAAATTTTTTTGGTGAAGATCGAATCAAGAAATCCGGAGTTGCTTAATTTCTTGTTATGATTGCTTTAATATAGCATTAAATGACTTTTTCATGAAGAAGTTGGCTTATTTTTGTCTTCATATGCTGGTTACTCAGATAAGTCTCTTTAGGAATATTAAATTTAGATCCCTGAATTTTTGTCTCACCGTAATAATGTCGCATTTAGTGTATCGCGATATGTATCGTATTGTGACCTCAGTATCGTGATACGTATCGTATCGCAAGGTACCTGTATCGTGACATGCCTAATAGAAATCCAGAGCATGTTGGTATGTAAGTAACAGAAGGAAGCTATAGAGGCTGCAAGGCTAGAATGTTGTAAGATAAGCACATGCCTGATGACTGATGAGACCTTGCTATGCATACTGACCTGGAGTTTCTTGATGGCTGTTTCATCCATCGGTATCACAGGGGGGCTGCAGAAGGACACGTGGAGAATCATCTGGAAGTCAGATTGTGATTGTCATTGATGCTGATTATGCAGAATGAAACACCACTTTATTATGGATACCAACCGGAATGTTTAAGTAAATAGCCCCTAGACAAGGATTTAAGACTCACATATTTCCAACATCATCCATGGCGTCACATTATAAGGCAAATTTACTTTTTAAGATTCATAGATCTTGACGATTTGAAACTGTTCGTGAATGATTAAGACGCGATATGCCCACCTTGTAGCCATTAGGCATTGTCATTTTCATTGAGAGTTGACGAATAGCTGATCCAACATCTGCGTCTTTGACATAGAATATAGCATTCTTTCCTTCATGGTGGAACTGAAAACAAGTTAGTCTTATTTAGTTTGAAATATTTTTACTGACAAATACATCATTGTACTATCTACTCACTACAACATGTGAATGGAGTCTTTGATAAACATCTGAAATGTGGAGCTTTAAAGATGGCAATCTTTGAATATAACTACAGTCAGACCAACCGAAAAACTGCTGAAAATTCCAATCAATGCCTATCTTGCTGAAATATCACCTAACTAAACTTCTATTCTAATCTGTTCATTTTGTATAGCGCTGATAGTATCAGACGAACTGTTCACTTGGCTCAGTACTGAAATCATTTGACACCTTATTGAAAATATTTGATAATTGTTTCATACTACTATCTGACTATCTGTGAATTTTTTTTGCAGAACATGATATGCAAACCAAGGGTCATAATGCAATAAATTATAATGTAGGATTGCCTTTAAAACCTCAATACCGATTCCAAGCCAAAAATCCCTGACGAAACAAGAAACTTTCAACATTCAATGGTTCATAAAATTCTTCATCTATTGCTTAAATTATGAATAAAGGTGTGGTCCTTAACATTTCGTTGAGCAATAGTGAGGTAAAACATCTGCTTGTACTCACGTGGACAGGTTCGAACGGAAGACTTAGCTGACTGTTGATTGTCTTGAGGATGAAGTCCTTCTCACACTTCCTCCCATGGGGTATCTGCAATACCAAGATGACACTTACACTACAAAAATAGTATCCTCCAGTAAGTGCCTCACAAAACGTTATAAGAGATCAGGTGTTTTATAGGTGCAGGAGTTATTTTTTTTATCGAAAACTAAATTTAGTGTTACACGACATTTACAGAGCAAGTGTGAAATGTTTAGTAAGGGCGCATTATACATTGTTAAGACCTCTGGCATTAATAATACATGTATCAACTTTACTCGACTCATGGTAAAGGCCTTCTTAATCTTGGGCGTGATACCTTGAACCTTTTCATGCTTCCCAGCAACACATACATAGAAAAAGGTCAATGTAAAACTCTGTCCATTTCATATATACACTAAAATTACGCGACTCAACAAAACTAGACTTGACTGGTGATGTTGTGTTCAATTTAAAATATAAACAATCGCTTAGCATTGTTGGTAACAAATTGTCTCAGGTAATTTAACCATACTACTGCTACGAGCCAAAAATTAGAATCAAGCAGTTATTTTCAATGGTACTTTACGTTGGGGGTGAAAGGGTTAATATCAAGACTTACCGTGACTCTTGTCCATTTGTTTTCTCTTGTTATCGGCAATCCTAATCTCTGCATTGTTGAATTGTCCCCTGTAAGAAATAACAGATTTCAAATCCATCTTCCATGAAAATTATCATTATCATCATCAATTATTTTGATGCAATCAGACAGCAAAGCTATGTGCACAGGAACTCATTGTCAAAAGAGATACTTCAATTCAAAAACATTCACAATTTATTAATGTGGTTTGAATCTAGTTGACAAGGTACAACACAAAACATATGTTGAACTGTTAAGATTCTGCTTACAGTTACTTACAAACCTGATGAGACGAAATATGTAATCTTGAAATAAAAAAGTAAAAATAAAGTAAAAGTAATCGCTCTGAGCAATACTCACTGCCAGGCCTGTTTCGTCCTCTTCTTCCATTGCCATAAGGAGTACTGTAAAACAAAAGTAAAAATTTTCTAGGCTAACTGTAAATGTAAGGCCAAAACAAATAAATGTTGTGTTTCAGGTAACATAAGATACCATAAGATGGTATTAGTCAGGAGATGACACATCCCCAAAAAAAAATGACACTAGATAAAAGTTAAAAACCTCAAAAGGCAACTCTAGATATGAAGCATGTTACATATATACTATGTTTCAAAGAGCCATATAATTAATGAGATCTGGAAAGGGAAAAGAACAGTCCACAAGGATGTAGATCAGTTCTATATCCCTCGAAAGTTTGGGATAATAAGCATTGCAATATCAATTGATCTTGAACTCAACATGTCGTTTAGTGACAAATTTATAAACTTAAAAATAGAGCCATTGGCTCTGTAGCTCATCAGGCTTCATCATCAATTATGCTGTAGAGTGTGGCCAATGATACCCCCTTTGTAGAGGCCACAGGGGCACCAATCATAAAATTAAGTATATATAGGCGACAAGTTTCAGTTTTCTAGGCCTTATACTTCAGGAGAAGAAGATGAAAATAGATTTGAAGGACGTTCCTGTTGCCTTTATTAGGGGTCACAGGGCAACCAAAGCTACAATTTATAATCCTCACTAGCCAAGGAGTCTGTACACAATGTTTCAGCTTTCTAGGCCTTATGGTTCTGGAGAAGACGATGAAAATAGGATTTAGGGCGTGGCCGCTGTGGCCCTTATTAGGGGTCACAGGGCCACCAAAGCTACAATTTATTATCCTCACTAGCCATGGAGTCTGTACACAAAGTTTCAGCTTTCTAGGCCTTATGGTTCTGGAGAAGACGATGAAAATAGGATTTTAGGGCGTGGCCGCTGTGGCCCTTATAAGGGGTCACAGGGCCACCAAAGCTACAATTTATAATCTTCACTAGCCAAGGAGTCTGTACAAAAAGTTTCAGCTTTCTAGGCCTCATGGTTCTGGAGAAGAAGATGAAAATAGGTTATTAGGGCGTGGCCCCTGTGGCCCTTATTAGGGGTCACAGGGCAACCAAAGCTACAATTTATAATCCTCACTCTTCAAAGAGGCTATACACAAAGTTTCAGCTTTCTAGGCCTCAAGGTTCTGGAGAAGAAGATGAAAATAGGCTTTTAGGGCGTGGCCCCTGTGGCCCTTATTAGGGATCACAGGGCTACCAAAGCTACAATTCATAATCCTCACTAGCCAAGGAGTCTGTGCAAAAAGATTCAGCTTTCTAGGCCTCATGGTTCTGGAGAAGAAGATAAAAATAGGATTTTAGGGCGTGGCCGCTGTGGCCCTTATTAGGGGTCACAGGGCCACCAAAGCTACAATTTATAATCTTCACTAGCCAAGGAGTCTGTACAAAAAGTTTCAGCTTTCTAGGCCTCATGGTTCTGGAGAAGAAGATGAAAATAGGTTTTTAGGGCGTGGCCCCTGTGGCCCTTATTAGGGGTCACAGGGCAACCAAAGCTACAATTTATAATCCTCACTCTTCAAAGAGGCTATACACAAAGTTTCAGCTTTCTAGGCCTCATGGTTCTGGAGAAGAAGATGAAAATAGGCTTTTAGGGCGTGGCCCCTGTGGCCCTTATTAGGGATCACAGGGCTACCAAAGCTACAATTTATAATCCTCACTAGCCATGGAGTCTGTACACAAAGTTTCAGCTTTCTAGGCCTTATGGTTCTGGAGAAGAAGATGAAAATAGGTTTTTAGGGCGTGGCCCCTGTGGCCCTTATTAGGGGTCACAGGGCTACCAAAGCTACAATTTATAATCTTCACTAGCCAAGGAGTCTGTACAAAAAGTTTCAGCTTTCTAGGCCTCATGGTTCTGAAGAAGAAGATGAAAATAGGTTTTTAGGGCGTGGCCCCTGTGGCCCTTATTAGGGGTCACAGGGCTACCAAAGCTACAATTTATAATCTTCACTAGCCAAGGAGTCTGTACACAAAGTTTCAGCTTTCTAGGCCTTATGGTTCTGGAGAAGAAGACGAAATTCCACAAAGTTTACGGACGGATGGACGGATGGACGGACGGACGGACGGACGCCGGACACCATGCCATGCCATGCGCCCATCGGGCCTTACAGGCCAGATGAGCTAAAAAGCCTGACTTACTGACACTGATAAGATTTTAACCCCTTATTGTATGTCCTCAAGAACTTAAATAAAAGAGTAACAAGAAGAAGAAACTTACAATCTTGCTTTGCCTGCTCCTTGATCCATGACAACATCACCATCCCCATCTTCGAACCTGGACCTTGGGTTGACATAAGGGGGACCTCCCCCTCTTCCCCTCCCTCGACTATAGCTGTTATACCCCCGACCTACAGAAAAACAATATTTACATTGTCTACGACATAGATCAATGAATTATTGAGATTTTCCAATCTCTCATTTACAAGGTGAAGGCCATAACCCCACAAAAAAAAAGAAGTTGGTATTGAACAAATGGACTTCTAAATAATGGGTGAATAAATTAAATAACGACTGAAGAATTAGGTTTAAACAAAATAGCTAACACAGATTTCATGAATCTGATTTTGATATCTCAATTATAATTTGTAATTCTAATCTTGAAGTAATGAGATACAGTTAAACAGTTAGTCACGAATGTGTCTTACCTTTTCCATATTTAGGTTTGCGATATTTATTTCCTCCTCCATATTTTGGACCTGACCATCTGTCATCATGATCTGAAAATAAATTTACTTCACATATAAACTGACATCAAATAGAATGAGAATGTATTAACACTTAACAAAGCCAACAAAAATACCTATCCAGGGGTAACAATTAATCGTGTTTAATTAACCTATCGCCACCTGTCAATCAAATATATTTTCCGACCAATCATAGAGCGTCATATATTCACTGCGCCATTGGCCTCGTTGCCGACGCCATTTTGTCCGTCAAACAAAGAATCGTGTTTTACTTCCTTGTTTGATTTCCTCTGCATCCGATGTCAGAAAATGCTTTTTGGACACAAGACTTGTGCAGCTGGTTTCTTGAGTACCGTCGTAAAACCCAGATAAAGATGATAACATGTGTCATCTTCGGAAGAGGTTGTATCACATAGTGCAAATAGACGTTGAAACGGGAAAACTCGAAGCGGTGACGGACCAAGAATTAATTTTCCATTTCTTTACAACATACTTATGAATAAAATATGAACAAAGGGTATCGTAAGTATTTATGACTGTTGCTGTTAATTCATTTTGGGGCATTTTGTAGACATATTTTGCATTCTCTAAGTTCATGTTTGATTTTTATTGAAGGCATAAACAACCATGAAATACTGCATTTTCAAAACACACAGTAGATTTCAAGCAAAACTTTATTTGGTTATTTGACGTTTGAATAGTTTCGTGTATATAATTATCAGACATCGTGAATTATCATATGAACTATGTAATTACAACATTAGCACGGATAACATAAAATTATCGCTCAAAAATTGGTATTAAATGGAAATATATATATTGTAAATGAATGAATAATTATTAATTAAGGTCTTAAAAGTTCTCACATTGAAAACTAGTGCTAGCATTTTTTATCAAGGATTTATATAAGATTATATTTGATAGAAAATTAACTCTAAATGCAATGTTAAAATTAAGAATAAAAGAAATATTGTCATCAACATATCATTTAATTTTCAATTGTTTGATTATTATACATTTATGTTGTTTGGAACAAATAGGCAGATAGTTTCAATATATATTGTATTTCAAAATCTTAAGATATCATCAAATTAAAAAGTATCAGAGTTATATGCTTATTACTATTTTGGACAATAAATCCACAGATACTATGTATGCATAATTTAACAAAACCATTACTGTGCTTATTATCAAATATTGCTAAAATTGTTTAGTATGTTTCACAAATCTTCAATAATATTGCCTTCAAACAATATTCAAGTGGCTGATCATGTCATGTAGAATTTATAAACATAGCTAATCTTTTTAATTGAAAAATGTTCATATATGTGGGGGGAGGGTGGGGGGAGGAATCCATAATTCATTAGAAATTTTTGATTAATTGTCATTTTTACAAGGATTGGGAAATTGAAAATTGATGAAAAACTGACCCTTTACATTTTGAAGCTTACTATTGATATAAGGGCAATGGCCAATTTCATATGCAGAAAATGTATATAAAGTCTGTAATAGGTCATTGTCAAAGCTGTCTTTCCCAATATCTGATCAACCTAGCTTTGTTTTTAAGTTTTGACATGTTGCTGGTCGAAGCATTCATGACAAAATCCACTGTTATATAATATGAGTGCAGTATGATTTCAAATTTGCTTACTTCTATTGACAATGCAGAATACTGTTTTCTTCTTTCAGTGCATTTACTCCTTACAAACACTCAACATACGACTACAATTCACTACACATTTGACCTAAAATTCTGTTCATATATCCATGAATAAAAGTAAATAATTGATAAAAAAATATCATCATTGAAGGAAATATTTGTGTTTGAATAAGATTACAAAAAGATTCAAAACTGAACATTGTATAAGGTTATTTCTTTAAAGTTTTATTTCTATAAAATAAGGAGAAAAGAAAAGGATATAAAGTATCTACACTAGTCCACAGCAATGAAAATTTAGCCACATAACGGCCCCTGAGTTTCAGTTAAGTGGCTAATGAAAATTATGAAATATAAAAAATATTTTTAGTCTTCCTGTTAAAATGAATATTACTATTATGGAAGGCCCCTTCGTCGTTTTTAAGTTACTTTGCCGTTCAGTCTATACATGAAATATTTGTAAATAGATGATTGTCACCATTAACTATATATTTTGACAGTATGGATTTTGACAATCTCCTTACAATATATAAGTTTTCAAAAATCAACATGAACTGTTGATGTTATTACGTAAAAATTAAATAATAACAAGGAATAAACTTAGTTGTTTTTGTTGTCGTAATTGACATATAGTACGCATCCCGGGAACAATATTAAGCAGCATCTGCACTTTTTGTTATTGTTTTTGTTTATTATCTTGAGGGGGCGCCGGGGTCGGGGGTCGGAGGAGTGTGGTACATATACTTTATATGAATTTACAAAAGCGTAATGGATTGGTTCATCAAAAATTATAAGAGATTTTTTATTTATATGATCAGATATGTCATTTTTTCCTATAAATCTTCGTGATTTCTTATGTCCGTCATACTACATAATCGGCACTTCCGCATTTGTTTTCTGTTGCACACAAAATATATATTCGTCAAATGTGTTTGAAAATTATTGAAATTAGGATAATGAACCATACAGAAACTTTTTCAATTGGTTATTTTGTTCTGCACTCTATAATTAGGCAGTTATTACAAACGGAATACCATTGTCCGTTACGCTCGCGTCAGTGACAACGTGCCTTTGTTTGTCGGACATAACAAGAGTTACCTCCCTTTATTTCAAGGGGCGTGGTTATCTCTCGTCTGGCGATAGGTTAATTGCCGTGCTTGCCCCAAAACAACTAGCCAAATGCATCTACATACCGGTTATATCATAACTACTTTGATTTTAACAAGTGCTCGTTTTTGTATTTTACTAACCATTAATATTTTCCCCTAACCATAGGCTACTGGATAATGATATTTTCAAACAACACCTTATACGAACCATCTGGTGTACACCGATTGTTATGAGAACTGAGAAGTAGTTTAGTCAGTTGACAAACTAAGATGTCAATCATAGATTCTAAACTAAATAAACTAAATAGACTAAACTACTTATCAAAACAATCGGTGTCATTTTGAAAAATTGCCAGAATGGCATTTAAACAGATATCTTTTTAATAAGTATGAATAATCTCTAAATTATCACTTTTGATTGAAAGATTGGACACGAAAGATTCAATATGGTAAACAAAACACGATGTTGAATTTTGAAAAACAATTTGTTATCAAGGTCACCATGTAGTCTGTAAATTAAAGCAAACGATACCACAGAATTGATAAAAAAAAATAAAAAAAATACATTTTTGTTATGAATTTCACTGATTGATTCAAACACAACAATCTATTACATAATCAACACTGTCTTGACACTTTCCAATCACCATTCGATTGCAAATGGCGGATAAACATGGCGTGAAACTTAGATTTGTGATATTTTCTAGCTTTATTTACTTAACCCTCTAAATCTCTTCAGTTAGCATTTTACCTCCAAAGGAACGTGAACCATCTCTTCCAGCTGTTACTGTGAATTTTCCATCCCTTCTGTAAGCACACATTTTAAGTACTGAAAATGAAGGTGGCTTCGACCAAGACTTGAAGCCAAAAACGCAATGGCCGTCTTTTTGGGAAAGCACGTGCTAAAAATAGTTAGAAGAGGAAGTGACGTCACGGGGTTACCTCTTCTATAAATAGAATTTGATATCGACATAAGATGGTATTTAGAAGATAAATAGTTGCGTTTGTAAAATTTCCGGGATTCATTGTTATTCAACACCCGCAAATTTAGTTTAAAACCGACGGCGTTAGCCGGAGGTTTTAAACGCTTAAATTTGTGGGTGTTGAATAACAATGAATCCCGGAAATTTTACAATCGCAACTATTTATCGATATTGTAACATGACCGTTAGTTATAAGCATTTTAACCCCCTTGGTGCTTCATAAAAATAACGTTGACGCTTACCCCGTGCCAAATAAATTTCTGTGACGTCAACGAAAATTGATACATTTTCGTAATTCGGCTGTATCTGTTTTGTCCGGCGACATTAAATCGCCAAATTACACACACTTGTTCACAGTTTAATTTGCTAATGACAGATATAAAAAATCTGTAACTGTTTAGCTGAATGACGACTGTCGATGCTGTCAAACAGAAAGACCGTGTTTTTACGGTAAATACAGTAAACTACATGTTGGTATCCCGACCCTCCATTGCTTGGAAAAAGTTTCCATTTGTATAAAATGTAAATTATTTTACACTTTTCGAGAGAGAAAATGTCAGTGGTCACAGTGGTGTGTTTACTTCCTACATGCACCTACTAGATCCGGAACTACTACAAGTTATCTTTTTGTAACCAATTTGTTGAACATTGTGTCTTGTGACGTCATTGACAAACAATGCGCGGAAAATGAACTATGCATAGCAGTCGATCGTTTGTTTTCATGACAAATGGATACTGGCTGAAATTCCAGCCACCGATAGACATTTCTCTCGTCCTAAATATGATGTTAATTTCAGATACATAAGCATAGAAATTACATTGCATTAATCAGACTTCAAACGACAACTGTTTTCGGCGAGATGGAAACTGAAAACAAGCGACTTTTTGCAACTACGTACCAAAGTATCAACTGATCATTACATAATGGACAAAATATATACATAATCAAATATTGGCAAACATGAATTCACAGGCATTCATTTGATATAGTTTTCTTTTGATGTTTTAATTGAAATATATGACGCCCACTTCCTACAAAATCCGGTAATTCAATCAGAACGGTGTTACGGCAAATTTCGCCATTACTGTTTGGTCGCATTGGTTGTGAACTTTGATTATCATAGCTGCGCTGAAATAGCGTACAAAACAATTATGAACAATTTTTTTTAGTATTATAGACATCTAAATCAGAAAAAAATCATTAATTGAAGTATGTGTCAAGTGAAAATGTATAAAATCCAAAGTATTTTTCACACAAATGTGAAAAAAAATGAAATCTAAAAAAAACAGTCATTACCTCGTTTTACTAAAATAAAACAAATTTACATAACACTTATATCGTACAATTTTTAAAAAGAAATTTTAAAATCATATTTTATTTTATTTGGATTTAATAGTCTTACTTTAAACGGAAAAATAAGCTTCCAGTGTCCTCAGTAATACATGTATCCGAACCGGCCGTCAAACTTGACTGACGGCCCTTCATCGTGTAAGCTCCGCCCCCTTTACGAGTTGGCACGATTTATTTCGCGCAAAAAATATGGCGGGAACATTGCGTAGTTGTATGTTTAGGCTTCTTAAGAATCTCAAGCCTGGCACCTGGATGGCGTTTCGTGTATGTACATTTATGTTCAGGCTGGCGCTAAGGGGGTTAAGAGCGAACTCTATTTTTGCGTAGGGAACTCTGAGTTGAAAGGATCTAACGACTGATCCATTATTGTTATAGGTGTTCGCAGCTATAAAGAAGAAGGAATTCCCAGTGTTATAGACATTAAAATAGTGTTCTAATATTGCAAACCAGTTGCACTCATAACGGTGAGATCATATAGTTTTCACTGTGAAATTTACGATAGAGAAAACAGTTATATAATTCATGAACCAACAGGAACAAACCCGACTGAACAAATATCTTAAACTCGCCCAGACCATTGTGACGGTGTCGCGATCATTATGACGTCATAACCGTTGGCCTTTGTGACGTCGTGCCATGGGAACGGCATTCGAAAGAAACCGGCCGCATGGCTCAAGGCGGCAAATTAGGAGAAACTTAGCCAATTAAGAAAGTTTGGTTACATAAAACTAAAGCAAATAGAAAAGGATTTTTGGCATCTACGGGAATGCGCAAGTTAGAAAATGACAGCAACAACAGTAAAATGTGAATCGGTCACGAATATTGGGAGAATCAGAACATTTTAATGTTGAGGTGGACCAAATAATGTATCCTTTCGCGGTGATTCGCCTCAGCCAATTTGCGGGTGTTCATTGCCATTTAACACTGGCAAATTCTTCAAATCAACCAATCAGAAACGAGTATTTACCGAAGTCATGTTACAATTATAAATAATGGCTTGGGAAGAATATGACAGGATCGTATCTGTTAGGCGTTATGAATTATGTATTGAGTGTCCATAGAATTATAATCTGCTACCTATCTGAAGGTAAAGAAATACTAAATGCTACGTAATCTCTTTTTAATAACACTTTACTACCAAAAAGCAATTAATAATCATCGACATTGCATATATAATCAACCTAATTAAATTGGGATCGACAATTTCGTAGTTGTTAACTGTTTATAAAGCAGTATGACAGAATTTAAAAAATGCTGATCTAATATAAAGATTGTGATTTCAAGAACATAACGGGCACGAATTTGACGGTAATTACATTATTAAAGGAATAAATATTTCACGTCATGTACAATATAAAATTGATCTGAAATTTATGAGTAGTTTCTGCAGTATAGACACCCTTTATTCAAAACTAATGTGTGAAATTGAGATCAAGTCTAAAATGAACGCGATTCTTTTGACATTTAAGAAATTTCTACCGAAGAACCAAAAATAAGTATTGCTGTAGTGACGAAAATAGATGGTTTCGGATTTCGGATCCTTGTTTTTCTTACATCAATATATTGTTTTATATTAAGAGTTAAGTAACTAGTTGTTGAAATGTCATTCCCTTTAAAACAATTACCTACGACAATTTACAGTGAATTTTTTAAAATAATATTTCATTTTCCCTACAAGTTATGTGTCTCCGGTACATACACGTTTTGTAGAAACTGTCCATTTTTGAGCTTATTATTGCAGAATATCTTGTTAAATTATAATATTTGTTTAGCTCCTCTTGCAAAAATTGAAAGTTTGGCATTCTTGATGACGATTTATGGTAAACAAAATTTTTTAAAAATAGAATAAGTATCACGTTGATTGGATCGTTATTTTTATGGCCAAAACCGAATAGATTTTTTTCTTTAGAAAAGCTTAGATTTACTTCCAATTTTTCATTAAGCCAGTTTTCAATTTTTTTCCAAATAGGAGTAACCTTGCTACAGTCATAGAATAGATGTGTGCTTGTCTCCAAAGAACCAGAACAATAGCTGCATAGATTAGTTTCAGTGTATTCCATCTTATATAATCTAGTGTTTGTAGGTAGGAAATGGTGAAGGAGTTTGTATTGAAACCATTGCATAATTGTATCATTTGAACAGCGAAATGGAATATGATTGTAACGTTGCCAGGAGCTACGATCAATTTCATTTCCAAGTGTCGTATTCCATGTTACACAGTGTTGGTTTTCGATTAGTTTTGTCTTAAGTAGAGAATTGTAGAAAGTTTGCCATCCAGTTTTGTTTCTAGTGAGAAAATGTAACATGAATGGTTGTAAAGGGTTTCCACTTTTCGTGAATCTTTCTAATTTAAACCCTTTTAGCTTTAAGAAAGTTTTAATTGAGTTTATCCGTCCAGAATATTCTAGATAGTTGGCGTTTATTTACTTTGTATTTTTGTTTAAAAGAATATTAAGACATGAATTTGCCCGAGTCGTCCAGAAGATCATTTATGAAAACAACACCCTTCGCATGCCAATTCCGGTAGAAAAATAGTCTTTCTGTCGATTAAAATATTTTGGTTAAACCAGATTAGTTGCGATGGTATATTATTTGGCAAATCTGCTTCCCCTTTCCTTGATAGTAAGTCCCACCAAGCATTAAGAAGATCACAGTAGAACTTGTTACGAACAAGTGGGATGATAACATTTCTCAAGTTTGGACAGTTGTATTCAAATATAGTAAAAGGTCCAATTTGTGATAAATTCTCTGAAAATAGTGTAAAACCTTTCGAGTAGCTATTATAAAAACGCCTTATGACCGAAACTTTTTGAGCTTGAATTAATTCTTTGAGCCAATCCAAATGATTCTAGTTTTATCAATATTGACTCTCAGTCCTGAAAAGCGAGCAGGTTAAAACCTGTAGCACTGCTTGCAAGCTTCGTTCTGATCCATCTAGGATACATGATGTATCATCCGCAAATTGGTTAAGAAGATATTCAACATTGCCTACTTGAATTCCTTTTATTTCAGTATTATTGCGTATCATAATTGCCAGATTTTCAACACAAAGTATGAAAAGGTAGGGCGATAGTGGATCGCCTTGGCGACAACCGCTGTAAATATCAAAGTTTGGTGACCCGAAACCATTTACCAATACACTTGATTTAATATTCTTGTTAAAAAAACTCTTATCCACTGTTTGATTGATTCTCCAAAATTAAAAAAGGTCAGGGTTTTTTCTATAAAAAGCCAATCGACAGTATCCAAGGCCTTTTCGAAATCTATCAATAGGAGAAGTTGGTATGTATCAGTATAATCTATCAAATCATAAATCTGTCTAATAATATCTCAGATATATCTGTCAGACATGAAGCCCTTTTGGTCTTCGTTTACCAATTGATCCAAAACAGATTTTATTCGTTTTGAGATAGCCATAGTACGGAAGTACGAAAGCCTACAAGGGCCAAATTCAGTGATAACATTTTTAAAAAAAAGTTGAAATAACAAGTTATAAAGTTGAAATAACAAGTAATAAAGTTGAAATAACAAGTTATAAAGTTGAAATAACAAGTTATAAAGTTGAAATAACAAGTAATAAAGTTGAAATAACAAGTTATAAAGTTGAAATAACAAGTTATAAAGTTGAAATAACAACTTTTAAAAAGTTGAAATAGCAACTTTTAAAGTTGAAATAACAAGTTATAAAGTTGAAATAACAAGTAATAAAGTTGAAATAACAAGTTAAAAAGTTGAAATAACAACTTTTAAAGTTGAAATAACAAGTTATAAAGTTGAAATAACAAGTAATAAAGTTGAAATAACAAGTTATAAAGTTGAAATAACAACTTTTAAAAAGTTGAAATAACAACTTTTAAAGTTGAAATAACAACTTTAAAGTTGAAATAACAAGTTATAAAGTTGAAATAACAACTTTAAAAAAGTTGAAATAACAAGTAATAAAGTTGAAATAACAAGTAATAAAGTTGAAATAACAAGTTATAAAGTTGAAATAATTGAAACTTTTGACAAAGGAATAATCTTATTAAAGTACAGGTTAAAGGGGCTGTAGCACGTTTATAGGGGGAATATAAGGTGATGTCAGGAAAATGAAAATAAATGTTTCCAATCTAAAGACAATGTATCTAAACTAAATGAAGCAATAATGAATCAAAAAAATAATATCAAGTTAAGTGATGCGATTCATTTTCTTACATAAAATGAATTAAAGGTGTTCACACAAAATTTTAAAATGGCTGCCAATGGATTTTATGGGAATCTTAATAATTTGTTCTCTGACTATGGATAATTGGTTTGTGTTATGAAATTTTTGACACTATCAAAGTAATACATTTAGCATTAACATACAATTATCAGTGAAAAATTGAAAATATAAAATTGTCAAAAAACGTGCTACTGCCCCTTTAAGTAGTTATAATTACAACTTTAAAAGTTGTTATTTCAACTTTATAACTTGTTATTTCAACTTTATTACTTGTTATTTCAACTTTATTACTTGTTATTTCAACTTTTTAAAAGTTGTTATTTCAACTTTATAACTTGTTATTTCAACTTTAAAAGTTGTTATTTCAACTTTATAACTTATCATTTCAACTTTAAAAGTTGTTATTTCAACTTTAAAAGTTGTTATTTCAACTTTATAACTTGTTATTTCAACTTTAAAAGTTGTTATTTCAACTTTATTACTTGTTATTTCAACTTTAAAAGTTATTATTTCAACTTTAAAAGTTGTTATTTCAACTTTATAACTTGTTATTTCAACTTTATTACTTGTTATTTCAACTTTATAACTTGTTATTTCAACTCAATAACTTGTTATTTCAACTTTATTACTAGTTATTTCAACTTTAAAAGTTGTTATTTCAACTTTAAAAGTTGTTATTTCAACTTTTTTTTAAAAATGTTATCACTGAATTTGGCCCTTGTAGGCTTTCGTACGGAAGCGTATTAGTGTCACGGTGACAATTTTTTTAGAACTATTCCTACGTAGGACTTAGTATCTCCTACGTAGGACTTAGTTTCTCCTACGAAGGACTTAGTATCTCCTATGTAGGAGATAATTTGTTTCAGAAATTGATCATTTAAGTGTTGTTTTTTGTGTGTTTGCCTGTGTCTTTATTATTTCTTGTTTGTATGTTGATGTTAATATTCCATGATGTTCAAAGTTTAAATGTCGAATGAATCATCGTTAACATCTGTATTAAAGTTTGTTGGTCACAAATGGATAATGTATCTAACAGTTAACGTTATGTTATATTGTCTAGAGAATATTTGCCCTTATTTTACTCGATCTTGTCATTACAATAACTGTGACTTAAGTGTGTTCATTTTAAAACCCAATTTCAAAAAGGGATGGATCTAACAAAGAAACAAAAAAAAGTTAAACTGTCCATGTCACGTCTTATTTACCGAGAGGGGTCGTTAAACAATTATTCCATGTAATATTATATGAATATATGTTGATATTAATATATTATTTTAGTTGGAATTTAGGTAGTGTTTCAAACTTAAGTTTTGTATATATCAGCAAAAGGGAGATCGTTTCAAATCTGATCGAAAACTATACTAGTTATTCAAGTTCTTTTTTCATAGGACCACTCACTCGTCGAAATAACAAATTTTTTAAAATATGACAATTCAAGCTGTGTCTCAAAGGTTACAGACTCGCTTTTGCCAAGATAACCATTGTCGCCTTAATCTGATCTGATTGATTTAAATGCAGCTAAAGTTTTATATATACTCGACAAATATCTCAATCCTTTTCAAAGCAACGCATTAGACAGTATTACAAAGCAACAGACAACAATATCCTTAAATCTTAGATTATAAGCAAAAGTAACGATTAATTTGTAAACGAAAATCAGTTTGATTGAGTTTTGTGGTTTCTGTTTTCTGTTTTCATATCTTTTTTAATGTGCGGGCCAGCGACTGCCTTATTGTACGCTTCAAATAATCGTGACAAATACAAATGTACCTTTTACCTTTTCTGCACTCCTCATAATTTATTTTAGAATATTTAAGACATGAATATTAACTTTTTGTGCGTTCTTTCGCTAAGAAAATACTGTTTGATTTCGCTGAATACCGTATGCAACATTAGTCCTACATATAATACCATAAATGATACATTAAACACTACTTCTAGTATTTGAATGCGTATTGTGATTATTGTGAACAAGAATACGTAGGACTTAGTATCTCCTACGTATGACATAGTACGTATCTCCTACGTAGGACTTAGTATCTCCTACGTAGGAGAAACTATCTCCTACGTATAGGAGATACTAAGTCATACGTAGGAGATAGTTCTCAAGAATCTTTTTTCCACCTTGACACTAATACGCTTCCGTACCATAGAACCTACTTCGTAAAATACTGATAAAAGTGATTGGGCGCCAGTTTGTCATGAATTATTTTGGTTTGTTTCCTTTTGTAATACATGTAATGAGACCCTGTTCTTGTGATACTGATAAGTTCTCCATTCCTGTATCCATAATTTAAAGAACGAACGAGATATTTTTCAAGATCGAAGCAAAGGAATTTTAGAAACTCGGCAGTAAATCCATCTGCCCCAGGGCTCTTATTGTTTTTCAATCATTTTAGAGCTACAATAATTTCGCCTTCAGTAAGATCTCCTTCAAGCTTTGATGCATCATCTTTATCAAGTCTAGGCGGAGAATAATTCTTTAAAAGGTCTTCCAAATCGATGTCAGATACATCATGTTTATTAGAAAGTTTTTGGTAGAATGATTGTACTTCTTTCTGAATATCATTTTGTGAGTCAAGTGTACGTCCAGCGAGAATTTACAGTGATGTTATTTTAGAATGAATTTGAGTTTTTTAGCTCAATCCTTCAATTAACCACTTCTTCTTGCTTTGAAAGTGTCATTACAGTTTACATTGGTAATGTTTTGTCTATTCAAAATGAATTTGTTTGCTTTCGGAATTCGCAATTTTTAATGGTCATTGTGGTGTTAGTATTGATTTAATTTCAAAAGGTAGATATTACGTTAGAAAAGTTGAAAAATTTAACACATGACAACTAACAATATTCACTTTCACATATATATATGAGAACATGGTGTATATTGGAAATGAAATATAAATGCGGAAATATGCGTGTTGTTATGTGAATGGAATTTTAATTTTAAAACTACTAAAAATATGATTCTATTATATCATACGATTATTTTAAAAAACACATGTCTTTTCCTTTATGTCATGTATAAAAACGTGCTTTATGCTTGACGTAAATCCCCGTGTATATCTTAGTATATTTGTTCTACCATGCACATGTATCAAATATTTGAAATTCAAAAGTAATAACACTTTCAACCATTTAATTTTTTTAATTACGTTTATTTTATATTTTTCAAATCATCTTTTTACAAAACACATTAAATCAAACTTTTATTTTAATAGAGTACATATAATTTAAAATAACGTTGAACATGATCAATAGTTCGATCAATCAAACAATATATGACAAGTTGACCAGAATTTGTAAAATATGTCTGTTTCTATATAACCAGGGACGTTCATAACTGCTATTAAAGGGGCAGTAGCACGTCCTTAGGGGGAATATAAGGTGATGTCAGGAAAATGAAAATGAATGGTTCCAATTGAAAGACACTTGATTCAAACTGAATTGAGCAGTAATAATTCAAATGTATAACGCAAAGTTTAGCCATGCGATTCCCTTTTCTCACACAAAATGAATTAAAGGTGTTCACAAAAAATGGCCGCCGAAGGATTTTATATGAATCTTCATACTTTGTCCTCTGACTTCGGATGATTGGCTTAAGCTTGTGTAATGAGATTTTTGACACTGTCAAAATAATACATTTTACATTTACTGACAATTATTAGTGAATAATTTAAAATTTATAAATTTTCACACAAAAAACGTGCTACTGTCCCTTTAACGTCCTTGGTATAACTTATTTAGAACAATGCTTTATTGAATAATGATACTGAGTAAGTTTGTGTCGCATGATCTAAAAGGTTGGCATATTTGTTGACGTTTTACTATTGGAAATAATAATTTTGATAGAAAGAGAATTACATTTATTGGATCGTTATACTACGTTTATATCCAAACTGAACTTACTCTCTTTTTTAAATTAAAATTAAAATTAAGTTTGCCATTTCATTTATCCAATCTTTTAGTTCCTGTCATATATGCACAACTTAACTCAAATCATAAGAGAGATGGGCTATTGTTTCCTAAGCGTTATAACAATAGCTACTTTTATCATTATATCTATGTGTTTCATCTTAAAATGTCTATTGTTAGTCTGTTCAATATGATGCAGAGTAATGCTTCATAGAATTGTTTAAGGGGATACTTGCAGACCAGTCAATTCGACTAGATCATACCTTCATAGGATCGTGTAAGGTGGCCCTTGCAGACCAGTCAATCAGATCGTGTAAGGTGACCCTTGCAGACCAGTCAATCTGATCGTGTAAGGTGGCCCTTGCAGACCAGTCAATCAGATCGCGTAAGGTGACCCTTGCAGATCAGTCAATCTGATCGTGTAAGGTGATCCTTGCAGACCAGTCAATCTGATCGTGTAAGGTGATCCTTGCAGACCAGTCAATCTGATAGTGTCAGGTGATCCTTGCAGACCAGTCAATCTGATCGTGTAAGGTGACCCTTGAAGACCAGTCAATCTGATATAGTGTAAGGTGATCCTTGCAGACCAGTCAATCTGATCGTGTAAGGGGATACTTGCAGACCAGTCAATCTGATCGTGTAAGGTGACCCTTGCAGACCAGTCAATCTGATCGTGTAAGGTGATCCTTGCAGATCAGTCAATCTGATCGTGTAAGGTGACCCTTGCAGACCAGTCAATCTGATCGTGTAAGGTGATCCTTGCAGATCAGTCAATCTGATCGTGTAAGGTGACCCTTGAAGACCAGTCAATCTGATCGTGGTTACAAGGTGATCCTTGCAGACCAGTTAATCTGATCGTGTAAGGTGATCCTTGCAGACCAGTCAATCTGATCGTGGTTACAAGGTGATCCTTGCAGACCAGTCAATCTGATCGTGTAAGGTGATCCTTGCAGACCAGTCAATGTGATCAGATCATAGCTTCATAGGATAGTGTAAGGTGATCCTTGCAGACCAGTCAATCTGATTAATGTATAGCTTCACAGTGATCGTGTAAGGTGAACCTTTTAGACCAGTTATTCAACAAGGACAAAAAACAAACATTAGCAAGATTTGTTAATGAGATGACAGGGTATAAACGAAGCCGTGTTACACCATCTGTGTGGATGAGTACTGAGATCAGAAACGTATCTAGTTTACGTCGTGGGAAATGCACATGAAATTTGACTGCAATGGACTGTCGGTATTCGCGTACTGTAAACACATTGATCGGTCTTTAAAAAACACTTAATCATATTTAAATGTCGGTTGTATGACCGGACTATATCTTATACCAAGGTTAAATGGTCCATGGCTGAAATATCACATTTGAGACAATGTTTAAATAACTTCTTTGACATCAGTTAATCATATTTGATAATTTCCCCAGGCTTTAAAAGTGCAGTAGCACGTTTTTATATTATTATTTTGAAATTGTCACTGATAATTGTACGTTAATGCTAAATGTATTATTTTGATGGCGTCAAAAATAACATTACACAAACCAATGATCCAAATCATAGAACAAAATATAACGATTCACATAAGTCCATTGGTGGCCATATTTGTGTGAACACCTTTAATTCATTTTGTGTAAGAAATAATAATCCAAGGCTGAACTTTACATTATATATCTGGTTAATTGCTGTTTCGTTTAATTTGAATACATTGTCTTTTAATTGGAACCTTTTATTTTCATTTTTCTGACATCACCTTATAGTCCCTCTAAAAACGTGCTACTGCCCATTTTAAACATCTATAATGATTTTTGGTAAGCGTAAAAGATTCAGTGATGAGACTATACAGCTTCAAGTCACATCTGCACACATTGATTTAACTCTGTAGGAAACTATTCATCTCCCCATTTCTCAATTAAATAAAAACTATTGACAAAACAATTAGGAAGAAATAGGGCGAATTTCTCTTTGTAATCGAGTTGAAATGATGAAAATAACCTGGTAATGCTCGTGATCGATTTATGACCTGTCTTTAAAAGAGACAAGCCCAAAGATTGAAGTGTTGTAACCGAACATGCAAATTACGTTGTTGTTGGGTTGGAGTTTAACGTCTTCTTTCACCATACGGTGATGTCGCAAATTACACAATAGAGTGCCCTTTTATTTTAGGAACATTTCATCATATAAATCACATAAAACATAACAACCAAAATAAATTTTGTTAGTTATCTGTAATGGGGACATGCACTTAATCAAACGTCAAATGTATAACCCATAACCACATTTTGATTTTATTAACCTTTGATTTTAAATGAAAATCAAAATTAAAACGTATTAACTTGATCGCTCTTGAATCATTTGTTCAAATTGCTCTGAGGTCGTATATATTTAGATATGAATTATAAACTAATTAAAAATAAATAAAATAAAGAAGTTATATATGCCGATTAAACCTTTAAAAAAATTTACAAATAATTTATTAGAGGCATTAATGATTGATGATAACAAATACTTTGATACGAGATCTAAACTGTGAACACATCATTAATTTTCTTCCCTGTTGGTATCCATATTTCCATGGAAACAAACCCTTGGTAATATCGTCTGCTCTTATCAGTATTTTTCCATGCTGGATACCTTTTAGCCAATGTTTTGTAACTGTACTTAATAACGAAATGAGGTCTAATCAATAACAATCATTAGCACGAGGGACATGTTGACACAGGAAAACGAATGCTAATACGTATGTGAAAATCCTGATGCCAGACACCACCGCAAATCTCTGGCCAAATTACACTCAGGTAGTCTACCTTTAATGATAGAAACCGGAAGACGAAGTTCATTTTCTCATTATATGTCCTCTTTACAAGGATCTTCGATACGATTTTATAAGTCAAGCCTCACTTTTCTACTCTGTTTTTAACTCCAAAACCTCAATCGACAAATATAGCTATCTTATGCAAAATGCCGAGTGCCAAACAAATTAGCATTTTCAATTCTAGTATGTCCTAACGGCGAATTAATTTTATTTAGCAAATGTATTATTTTATCCCTATCCCTTGTATTTTATTTCCCGTTTTATATTTGTAACTGGTGTAATATACGTGTTTTAACGATTTATAGTGTCTCATCGAGGGTATATGTTAAAAATATACCCATACTTCTCGAGGTGTATCGCTCAATAACCTCCTGTTTGAATCGTGCTTCTCCGAGGCGTAGCGTAGCAATGGATCTTATTCCATGAATTTGATGTCATGGAATAAGATCAATTGCCGTAGCAATGTTTTTATGGTTGTATACATCCAATGACTTTTTTATGTTTCATATGTTCTCTTTTTCTAGTCTTTGTTAAATTGGTAATTTGTGAACAGCTAAAATATTATCCTCGGATCTTATTCGAAATTAAGTGTGAAATAATCATGTAATCATATATATATCAAAACAGAAAAGTCCTCTTGAAGAAATACTCCGATAGATTTATCCAATTACTGGCTGAGTAAAATAATAGTTGTAAATCCATAAGAGAACTATTTTGTTAAAATGAAAATGATGCCTAACCGATTACAGTACATGGTGTAAAAGCGTTATTGGTGATTTAACACTTCTTGTTGTTCATCTTTGACGGTTCACTCGTCAAAATCATATCAATAAAAACATTCAATAAGGTGTCTTATTCTTTTATTGCAAGAATAATTTACATATCAACACAATTCGTCATGAATAAATGATTTAAAGTAATATCATATCATACAAACTAGATACTTGTATACATACAAAATGACACTTAACATCTATATATATTTTGGTACTCAGTATAAATAGGATAACACTGGTATTTTTCAGGGCATTATCATTTGCAAAAGCAAAAGATCTAACTGCCCGACTGCGTTACCGCGTTGTTATAGCTAAAATGCTAAAATGGATTGAATTTATTTTCGATTTTAATCTTTACTGTATGTTACAAATGTACATGAACAAAAACGACGAGCTTAGCATTATCATTATCATTATCAGCGGCCCGATCATTTCTGAAAACAAGATTGCGTGTTCATGATAATTCTATCCATTTTAGCTATAAAGCCAATTAACACATGATTACAGTCACAGACGTAGTATTGTTATTAATAAATCCTTTGTGATGAAGTATGTATTGTGTTACAGTTGATTATCATTATTAATCCACTTTTCTCTGAAAATACCGGTAACGGGAGGATGACAGTTTTTTATGATTTTTAGTAATATAGAGTCTTATTAAATTTTCAAGAATGTTCAAATCTAAAATATCTCAAATATGAAAATACACTTTTGAAGGAACAAAAATATTCGAACATGCAACCCATAGAATGTTCTCAGCGGCTTTGTACACCTGGCTATCAAGGCCGCACAGATCTAGAAAGTTTGTCAGAAAGAAACCTGTGAACACAATGTAGATAAAATATATATCTATATATATACGACGGTGTTTAGGTTCGTGAAGTCAAACATGGATTAAGATGAAGAATGAGTTCGTTGAGCATATTCACGAATCAACGACTCCAAAAGCATTCTCAATTACATAAAATTGTTATAATTGTCACAAGGTTTCAACTTATATACCTTTCTGAGCCAATTGGTTATATACCACCTATTTACTAGAGTAACACACGTGGCTCTGCTCGGGCGATTTTTGAAGGGATCATCTGTTTAAATATCAAATATACCTACAAATGTCAGAAGACACTGTGAACATTGTTGTCGGAATAAATTCTCAAGCTTTTATTTGTAACGATGAGTCATTGATGTTCTTTGATGGCAAATATTTCCCATTGACATATTTAAATTAATTTCAGTCACACGATTTAGGCTTTGGCAAGAAGTAACTGTATTTTTCCTACAATTGACCTGTAAATGCCAAATATGAAGATATCTTATTCTTTTATATAAGTGATCTATTACGAAATAAATTGTCTAAAATGGTCAAGGACATTATATTACGAGCGATCGACACATTTCCTTGCAAGCCATCCATCATCAAGTCATGTCAAAATCGATTAACATTTAAAATTCAACTGAAAACGATGGTTTTCGAAAGAACTTTAATTGAATAATCTTATCAGCAAAATACATCAACTCTGCCAAAACGGAATCTGTGTTGATGTTGCGCATTATCAACTGCACCATCATTATTATCATGATTATTACTTAAGAGTCCTGACGTATTTACAAGAAGCCAGAGTGTGCCTAAATTGGCATACATATTTTAACACACATATGAAACACATATTATGTGCACTCATGAAACCGATACATCCATATGTTACCAATTTACATTGAGGGCATTCATATAGTATATAAAATTATATGATGTATAACGTGCATATATATAATATACATGTATATAGGGTAAGTTGAAATAATTGTTCTCAACAAATCCACCATGAAAAAATCATATGCAACCTTAACACATATCTTGAATATCAAAATGTTTTTTGCATTAAGGATATAAACTTGTGATATATAACTGTTTGTTTGTGATACCACTCAATTGTTCGTAGTTCAACCAATATCACATTTCAAACCTTTATAATTAAGTAGCGACTACCTATAAATTGCCTTTATAGGAAAGTGAAGGTGAGTCACAGTCCGTATCTAAATCGGTTTTCAATTCTAATGTAAGGTCAAGGTCATTGAAACCAAACGGAGAGTCTGCAAAAACATCGTCAGTGTCAGACTCTAGATTTTCTGGCGGCCATTTTATCACGTGACCCGGAGAATGGCGATTTTTGAAGACCACATAGCATGTCTCTTTCTCTGTTGGACTAAAGACCTCCTCCGGGTCTGATAGACTGTGGCCGATCACTAGATTGTTAATGGGAGGCAGAGTAAGACAGGCGTCGTCGCTATCGGTCAAATGAAGGTCTTCACAACTAACGTTAAGAGGGGAATGTATTTCAAAATTGGGAACCTGCAGGAAATTTGCAGTGGGGTTGAGTTCACCCCTTCTTTCCCCAGCCATGAAGACCCCAGTGTGTGTGTGGTCTATAGACGGGGTTGGGGTGGGGTGGTATACACCCCCAATCACTTCATCAATCTTCGTCTGGATGTCCCTGAATGATTGGTGGTGGTTGATTGGGTCCCACACCGACGCTTCCCGGTATCCGTTGAGAAGCATCAAGACCAGATCACATGACTCCCTGTGGACCAGGGGGTTCTTCTTTTGTCCCCTCACGTCGTAGGCTGAGGAGGGACGTTGGAGGGGTTGTGCACTTCTGGCTCTGTGACCAGTCCTGAGGCTGAGGCCTGGCGTGGCGCTCACGGACATTGTCGAGGTGCCTCGTCCGTGGATGGCACTCCTCTGGTTCCCAAGGTTGTACAGAACCACGGAGTCAGGGAGGGGACTGGGTAGCTTGAACGCGGGCGGCTTTATGAACATGGTTGGAGTATCCATAGCCCATGCAGCGGAGAGATCGCGGTAACTGGACGGATTTGCGACGCTCTCTTCACTCAATAGAAAGACAAATATATCAGAGTCTGCCAAGACGTCACACACCTTCGGAGCGGAGTGCGCACTGGGAACCTGTTTGTGCACCGTGTACTCAGTGTTCAGTTCTGACATCAACTTTGAAAATGGAGACGTCAGACGGCCTTCGTCTCCCTCCCCAGTCACGTATATTTTAGTCCGACGTTGGTGCATGTCCGACTCTCTGATGACGTCATCGGCAACATCGTCAAAACCATTCACAGAGATTACCGGAACCCGGGGCTTTAATTTCACAATTTCACTGCGTTCCTTTTCTTCATCACTCACCTTCGGCTTCAAGGGCGGTTTTTTCCGCGCCGTATCGGACTTCTCGTGAGTCACATAGGGTTTGATGAACTCCCAGAACTTGTCCATGCAACTGTCCTGGATGAGACTCGGGTAGATGTCCAGGAGACCGATGGCCGTGTTTATCGTGTCCTGGTTCTTCCGCATCCACGCCAGGGCGCCTCGGTAGGTCGGCCAAAATGGATGCGGGTGACGTGACGGCGCCCTCTGCACATGTGGAAGGCGACGTCGACGTCGGTTTTGCATGTGCTTATAAAAGTTCATTCTGAGGGCGGTATCAAGCACAAACGACGATGTCATTAACTTGGACCTTGGGCACTTTAATTATCGAAGTTAGGATATTGCAGCTTCGTACACTAATGTTGTACCGGAAGTGACGTCAAAGGAAGCACTTCCGTAGTATCACTTTAATAGTTTTTGTTAACTGCAAGGCATCGTTGATTACTAATTACCTGCCATTGTCAAATAGACTTTTAAGATAATTACTTAATCTCAGGTAAACTCGGGATCAGTTGTTTTGTGAAACACGATAAAACCACTTCCTCAGTGACTAGATATAGTGATTTCAGCAAACATCAATACATCCTTTGATCAGAAAACACGATACAAATGACTCTCCCAAAGGGATGGCGTACTATGACAGTACCTTTACAACGCTGTATCGAGTGATGTTATCACCATCAGAAAATATCACTGTAGATAGTTAAGACCGATTTACTGATTAAAAATATCCATTTGAATATTTTCACCAATGGTACTTACTTGGTATTATAACCTTCACTGTAACAATTTGCTGTTCAAACAGTAATATAGGTACTAATGGCACACACTCATTGAACTTGAGTTCTTCAGAATAAATACCGCACCCCTGTTGTCGTTAATAATTCATACAGGACTCTCAACATCAGTTCAATGAATCAATCAAATGATTCTATGTTGACCATCTAAACAGTCTGCCGTTACAAGGCGACATTGTGACCAAACACGTTGATGTGTTAGGGAGAGTCATTAAAACTGTCCACATTCCCGTACAGTTGAATGGTATCTCTGATGAAATATCACAGAGACATGTCACATAGACACTGCAACTTCATTAGAATAAAGGGGTTTTGATAATTGAAACTGTTCTCCGATAGCCAATGAATATTAAAATAGTATCTCTCTCTTGTCCATTGAAAATAGTCTTTACATAAATGCTTGCTACGTCGTTGTGATGACAACCTGGTATTTAGAAGCGCGGAATATCACTCGATTTCTCTCTATCGATTACTTTTCCATAATATACATGTAGCGAAAATTCGCATGTGACATTATCACTGAAATGTCTTTCACACATGTATACCCATGGAGGATCGATAGCCGTTAATTAGATAGTATGGGCACTCTTTGTCTAGGTAGCAGTACTGTCAACTGTGATGAAGTAACGGTTTGTCAGTAATATTGATGTTTCCCTACAATATTTGCATTGCACGTCTATACATCTTTAAAGATATATTCGTGTATCATTGGTCGACTTACTGCGGTTACTCTCTTTGTAATATTGGTAGAGAAATTTCGGTAACTCTCTGATGTTTGATTTGTCTAGTAACACGCTGGGGCTCTGTTTCCTTATATGCTTGATCAACAATTCCTGATATTCGTCACGTTTGATCAACAATTCCTGATATTCGTGACTAGATATTCGTGAAGTTTGTCAACAATTTCTGATATTCGTCGCGCTTGATAAATAATTCCTGATATTCGACACCGGATATTCGTCACGTTTGATCAACAATCCCTGATTTTCGTCACGCTCGGTCAACAATTCCTTATATTCGTCACGTTAAGTCAACAGTCTCCATCATATTGTATACCAATAGTGGACAATAGAGTATATTGTCTCGATCAGCCACAAACTATTCCCAACAATTTATGATAATCGTTGCTCATATTCAACGATTGACAAACGCATATGGTCATTATGTGGTCACGCTCTGACCACTGGTCATCCTTCATATCTGTGGGCAGAAAGAGTCAACAACTTAAACTGTTGTTCGATAATGTTGGGAGTGTTTCATTCACAGTGTAAACATCCGCCTGGCCAGTTAATTAATTGATCTTATAGTCATCCATGTTGCCGGGTCCACACAATGGCAATGAACAATTGGAATGGATAGATATCACACACCTTTTACGTACGTGATTACGTTCCCATAGCGAGCCACCAGTATCCGCGTATACATTCAAAGATGGACTAAAACTTTGTAATCAAACAATCGTATGAGTCTGGTGAGATTAAATCTTCTCTCCTAAAATGTAATTAGTTTGTCCACGATGTTTTCAAGTGTTATGTTAACAGTTCTTCAGTGATGAGTAAATGACTAAATGTAATATAATTCTTTTCAAGGTTCACCAGGTATGGGCTTCACGATTCTCTTCATGTAGGCCTACCTATGTACCTTCATGTACGTGTTTCATTAATGCTCAACAACTTTTAAGTTGACATTACTTCAGACGAGACATGGGACACGCTTGTCCACAATTTCCATCAAATTTTATGTTGACATGTGTGTAAAAGGGCAAGAAGAATGTGTAAATATGCCCACAATGTTCATCAAATGTAAAGTTGCATTATTTCACTAGAGTGAAATTCAAGTAAAAACTTCGTCGATAGTCTTCACAAACTGTATGTAGTAATCACTTCACAGATACTAGGAGACGAGTTAGTTCCATCTCCAATGTGAGTAAAGTTGAAATCACCTCACAGTTTCAGTTTTTGATTTTGTCCAGATGTTTATCACGTCTTAAGTCAACTGAGCTGAATTTATTTTAGATTGGTTTTAAAATTAACTAACTTCACACTAGTTCATAAACGTATAACAAAATTCAACTTACGTTTTCAAAATCGACAAAGGTTTATCTTCAAATTGATTCAAGCGTTACCTTCCAAGTTTCAAACTTGTCCTTATAAAACTGTTCTTTACGTTTAACAACAATTTTCACATTTAGAGGTAGTGCATTGTCCTTAAAGACTGGTCAAGTTCCTTCACAGGTGGCAAAAACGAACTCGGATTTTTATGTCCATCAACACTTGTATTGTTGAATCAAAGTTGTCAACTGAACGTTTGAATTCGCTACTTCTCATCAAAATGTTCTTCTATCCTGTAAGGAATCACACTCGCGAGAAATCACGAAGACCACTCACGTTAGCTTATGTCCGGTAAATAGCTACTATAAACAAAATGGGATGGTCTCTGTGTTATGCCTATAGTCCAGATGAATAGCTAACGTAAATCACGTACTGTATAGGGCTGGAATAGGCTTGGGTTTGTCCCTCCTGAAAGACACTAATCAGAATGGCGAGTACTATGATATCCAATTCTTGACCGTCACAATGAACATATTCCTGTAACATGTTATCACATAAACGGTGTCAATTTCAGTTCATCTGTTGATCTATACATGTATATTCGACGAATAGCTCTCTACACGTTATAGGATTCCTTCATAACTGACCGCTTTTATCCACTGTCCAGAATCACCGATGTCGTGGTCACGCATGTTACATTGTCCGCCACTGACCACGTTCACGGCCAGTTGACCACTACAGCTCCCAGAGACTAGTCAAATGACAGGCGACAAGTTGTCGTGGAAACGAGCATGCAAGTTCAAGACTGATATCGCTATAAACGAAATTGAGTCCCCACTTCAAACATATTTCTTCATGGTTGATGAGAATCTAAACATCAAGTCTAATCGCTCGTGATATTTCGCAAACTGGTTTGTTTCCACGCGCTTGTGTGTTTAGCTATATTTGTGTTTCCATGGCGATGAAATCGATTTGACTTCATGTAAGTGGGATGCTGCCATCAATACAATGCATGCCTAATTAAGAGCCACAGTCCAACTAGAAACACCGGCTACAACTCGCAGGGAACCTCTTCGGAAATTAGCCAGAAATAATGACAGAGAGAGGTGACAATGAGACTCATTTAAATCGCTACAGAATAAGGGCTATCGAACATAGTACAGCTTTCATTAGTAATATGATTATTGTGTTTATTCGTAGGTTGCAAATGTAAGCTTATTGATATAATCTGTCATCTATGTACATGTTTTAATTACTCCATTTGTGTCCGCGTATTGATCATAACTGTTATTACGTAGTGGGTATTCCATAAAAGAGGTATTCTGGTAGATGTTATGTTTGATGCTTATATAACCGGCTGCTAATGAACTCATGCCTCGCTTATATCAATATCATAGTTATTGGTGAATACTTTAAAATATTTTTGAAAATGTTGAATCGAATTTTTTTTTTTAAAGTTCTATAAATGAGTTTCATGTTAATTTGGGCAACAATGCTTAGTTCTATTTTAGGTTTGTATGTATCAATAGCTGGTCTTTAGATTGATTATAGGCGAAGTTGTGAATTGACATTATCAGCTTATTATCGCTGTTCTGTTATCGTGCTGTGGGTAATATGTCGCAATAAAGGGTCATTTAGACTTATTTTCGATCTCTTTTAGATGATTCTCTAAAATGAATATCTCATTTATGGTAAAAAAAGGGGGCATGGGAAATTGGTTTATCTTAGAGATTAAAAATCTGCATTGGGGATTGTCACCTTTAATTAGCTACCATACAAAATTTACACAGAATGATCGGATAAGCCACTTGATTGGAAGATTTTATTGGCCCTGTTGTTAAATTCTAACCTCTCGGTAGAAGTACAAGCCTATGAGAGCCTCCATCGACAGGTGTATGTTGCTTGTCATATAAGTTAGTACTACTGGGCAATATTATGGCAATACTAATTAAACTAATTCAGCCTCTGACAAAGAATTCATAGAAGTAAAATTTTGCACTTTTAATCATAAAGAAGCCTGAGACAAATGGTTATTTCGGATCTAGATTTTTTTATGGAGAGGTTGTGTTTAGTCACCAAAATATTAAAAAGCTGATGCTTATCCGAAGTTTTCTCAAACCCCCATAATTTGTCAACGCCATGGCTGATTTTACAGGTAGAAACTGTATTAAGAGATCCTTTTTTACAACATTGACGTGCTTCCATTAAGAATAGTACAAAAGGTCAATTTCACAAATGCGTTTAAATATATTCTTTGTTTTGAAAATCACCTATTCTTACCTAAAGATATATATTTTTTGTAACAACAATTTATCTATTGAAATCGTGTTCTGAATTGAATTGAATTCCAAAAGATGGACGATTTTTTAAACTGTGTAACGCTGATGCTGTTGGAGACGAGTTGCGATGATCTTCTTCAACAACGAAATGTTTCAATTCCAACACCAATATATATATGGTCTCCAAAAGCATGCTTTGTTAGGAAACTATTGTGTACTAAAATATAATATCCCTTCCAATACCTCTATACAAGCCAATCGACCTTCCTTCCCCTACCCTTATACAAGCCCATCGACCTGTCTTCCCCTACCCTTATACAAGCCCATCGACCTGTCTTCCCCTACCCTTATACAACCCCATCAACCTTCCTTCCCATACCCTTAAACAAGCCCATCGACCTGTCTTCCCCTACCCTCTATACAACCCCATCAACCTTCCTTCCCATACCCTTATACCACCCCATCGACCTGTATTCCCCTACCCTCTATACAACCCCATCAACCTTCCTTTCCATACCCTTATACAACCCCATCGATCTTCCTTCCCCTACCCTCTATACAACCCCCTCGACCTTCCTTCCCATATCCTCTATACAACCCCATCGACCTTCCTTCCTATCATGTGACCTTCTATACAACCCCACTGACCTTCCTTCCCATACCCTTATACAACCCCATCGATCTTCCTTCCTATACCTTCTATACAACCCCATTGACCTTCCTTCCCTTACCCTTATACAACCCCATCGACCTTCCTTCCTATACCTTCTATACAACCCCATCGATCTTCCTCTCCATACCCTCTATACAATCAAATCGATCTTCCTTCCCCTACCCTCTATACAACCCCGTCGATTTTCCTTCCCATACCGTAGTCTCTATACAATCCAAACGACCTTCCTTACCATACCCTCTATACAACCAAATCGATCTTCCTTCCAATACCCTCTATACAAACCCATCGATCTTCCATCCGACACCCTCTTTACAACCCCATTGACCTTCCTTCCCCTACCCTCTATACAACCTCCTCGACCTTCCTTCCCCTACCCTCTATACAACCTCCTCGACCTACCTTCCCCTACCCTCTATACAACCTCCTCGACCTTCCTTCCTATATCTTCTACCTTCATTGGCCTTCCTTCCCATACCCTTATACAATCCCATCGATCTTCCTTCCCATACCCTCTATACAACCCCATCGATATTCCTTCCCATACCCTCTATACAACCCCCTCGACCTTCCTTCCCATACCCTCTATACAACCCCGTCGATTTTCCTTCCCATACCCTCTATACAACCCCATCGATCTCCCATCCGACACCCTCTATACAACCCCATCGATCTTCCTTCCTATACCCTCTATGCAACCCCCTCGACCTTCCTTCCTATACCCTCTATACAACACTGTCGATCTTCCTTCCTATACCTTCTATACAACCCCATCGACCTGTCTTCCCCTACCTTCATTGACCTCCCTTCCCATACCCTCTATACAACCCCATCCACCTTCCTTCCTATACCCTCTATACAACCCCATCGATCTCCAAACCGACACCCTCTATACAACCCCATCGATCTTCCTTCCCATACCCTCTATGCAACCCCCTCGACCTTCCTTCCTATACCCTCTATGCAACCCCCTCGACCTTCCTTCCTATACCCTCTATACAACTCCATCGATCTTCCTTCCTATACCCTCTATGCAACCCCCTCGACCTTCCTTCCCATATCCTCTATACAACCCCATCGACCTTCCTTCCTATACCCTCTATGCAACCCATTGATGTTCCTTCATATACCCTCTATACAAACCATCGATCTTCCTTCCTATACCTTCTATACAACCCCATCGATCTCCCATCCGACACCCTCTATACAACCTCATCGATCTTCCTTCCCATACCGTATTCTTTATACACCCATTGGTCTTCCTCCCAATATACTCTATAAAACCCAATTAAAACTTCCATTCTTTTCTTAAACCTCAGTAGTGCTTACCATGCTTTTTTTCAACCCAAATTGAACTTGCCGTGATCATTAAGTTCTAAGTGAATTTTCATACTGAAGTGGACGTTAACTTATAACTCTGACAATCATAATGATTATCCATAGTAAGTTCCGCCCTAAAAGTAGTTTCACTTGTAATTCTGAGCATGACGCAATTACAATCAAATTTTCCCTTTGAACCCACTTTTTTTCAGATGTTTCATATGATTGTTAAAACACATCCATACACATCACTGAAAGATAATGAAGACTTGAATGATTCGTAAGGACTATTTTATCCGTTTGGTTTGGCTAATCCTGTTGGGAGAGAATGTTGGAAACGTGTCAGTTATGGATTGAAATTTAATAGAAATAATTGTGTTAAACATTGATTTGTAATCAAGATTTGAAGAATTAAATATTTTCACGGCAGGTACATAAGCGGATATAAATCAATTCTCCACAAAAAGATTAATTTGAAAAGAGTAGTATTAATGTTGACACAATATTGTTTAGCCTGAACAGATAATACTTTGACCCTAGTATTTATTTTCACAAAAATATATGATATATTTATATATCTGAAATATTTATAAAATTGTATGGATCAATAGGTTACGCAACTGTAGAACAGTGTTATTGTCACTGCTATAGCTTCCTTTTTAGAAAACATATGGCGGTTGGAATCAATAAGCCTAAACTTACAGAAGAGTGTGTGATTTTATGGCGCTTCGTTAGATTTGTAAGAATTTGGATAACCAGGCTGAGCATTGGAGTGTTTCATGACAAAATGTGAAGATATATGTTATGATATATTTAATTAACAATTTTCGAAACTTCTTTCTGATAACAGAAGGTAGACGGAAATTAGAGAGGCAGCAAGGCATAGAAATGACAGTTCAGAAACTGGCGTTTTAGGCTTTGCGGAGGAAGAGGGTGCGTTTGTTTATTCTTATATATATATATATCTGTACGTTGAACTCTTACTAAACAGGTTGCAACTTGTTGTCTACGTCTATATTTTTCTATCCCTCTATATACATGTGAACAAAAAGTTAAGCACCCATGCAGCGTTTTTTTGCATTAGACCATCGTCAACGCTATATATATTAAAGTGACGCCATTGACGCCAAATGTTATCGGTCTGTATTGCGTTAATTTGTAGGCTACGTAGGCCTAAGTACAATAAGGCCAAGGAAGATTGGTACCAGAACTATTCGATTCCCAAACAACCATACGTATACTGACAGACAGACAGACAGACATTTTATTCAGTATATAGGCCGAAGGCCCAAGATACAAATGCATAACACAATTGGAACAAGCGCACATAAAAGTTTACAGGTTTATGTATTTACAATTATAGCTCTAGTATTTTTTACACATTTGAGAAAATTACAAACATTTGTGATAATATACTTTGATTAATTAAAAGCAAAATGACGGGAATGGCCAAAACGTTTAATTCTATAAGTAAAATGCCTCTTCGCTGATTAAAGGACACTTAGTCTTCCAAAATAAATGCTTTGGCCAAACACTTCCTCCTTTTTACTGGACAGACTTCGGTTAACGTTGAACAAGAATACCGAAAGCGCCATATGATGACGTCACAAAATCCTTCTAATTGTCAAATATCGCTCAAATATAATGGTTCCATATGTGTTTACGTTCGCCTTCCAAAATTATATTTGGGTCAAATGTAAACTTATTTACATGTGGCCTTTTCATGATTTGATGTGTCAAATTGAGAGGTTTTTTTTGTTTTTGGATCCTAACTCATTTTGCACAATACCAATAATTGTTTTGGAAATTAGTTGAAATATATAGGCCTCCTTGACCATCTTAGAGTAATTAACATATATAGTCCTAGTCCACAGGAACCCGATATCGTAAATAAAATGTTATACCTATGTACATTTTATTTACGATATCGGGTTCCTGTGAATAAAAGCCTAAGCAAGTCTATGATAAGACTAAAGAGCGAAAATATAGAAATCTCAGTCTCCTTTTCATTATATATTTATTTTCTTTCAAATTTAAGATTTTTGAAAAAAGTTCATTTTACAGTCGAATTGTTAGACTGATAAAGTCCAAAAAAAGTTTATGACTAACATTATTATTTAATTATTTAAAAAAAATAGATAAAAATATTCTGAAGAATACTTTATTTCAGTTAAAGCAACTAGACTAGTCAATGTTTTCTAAACTGAAGATTTCTATTTTGCTTAAAAGATATCAGATTATTGACCGTCTCTATTTAATCTCTATTTAAAGCTTTTCGTTATCTAATAATTAATTTCAAATTCGTGAATTATTTTGGCGATAAGTTAAGGATCTTGACATAGGCCTAATGACTCATTAGGGTTAGACATTTTCAATATATCATAAGAAACTACCCTGGCCGTATTGTTGCTGAAACGAACTTGACCAAATCGATTTTGCTGGGCTGGATTTCTTTGTTCTTCGCTGGTTCTCGTTTTAGAATTACACAAGAAAACGAATACATTATAACTCCAATTAAATATTTTCTATAATCGAGGTATTTTTCATAGTTGACACCGTTCACTGATTACAGTTTCCAATTCACTAAGCACGTGTAGTTACGTGCCGGTTTCGTTTTACATGCAGTTGATAAATTTTAAGATTGGCGGGAAACCGTGCTAGATCATGTGTAACCCCCGTACCATGTTATCAACCAATATTCAAGATGGCGACGACTCGAGACTTCAACCTACATTGGAATTGAAGTTTCTTTGGGAAATATTACTAGAAATATTTAATTATGAGCGCATTTAACAGCGCAGAACACATATTATTTTATTCCAAAATGTGTGGCTCATAAATATAATTTTCAAAGGAGGGCTGCAGACATATGCGGGAAATTTTACATGCCGATGTGTGGCGGTGTTTTGAATTGTGAACTTCATATGGCGCTGGGTGATACGAAACCGCCCTCGATGATCGCAAATTGATGCTCATTACGGAAGCATTCTTGGATCTCTAGTTGGTATCCGAAAAACAGGGATTTAAAATGGCTGATAATACCAGTACACGGAGACGTGTGAAATTGTACATGTTAAATGAAGATCGTCAATGGGACGATAGGGGGACTGGACATGTGTCATCGGCGTACGTGGATCGACTCAAAGGAATGGCTCTTCTTGTTCGATCAGAAACAGACGGTGAGTGGAAATTAATCAACAAATAATTTAGTATGTTGGTCGAAGATCATGTTGACTTGGTGCATTTTACGCGAAATGTACTTGTCCTCACTGCACTCTGTTATTGGGGTCACACTTCGGGGTCAAGTTTTCGATAGTAATAGTACCGAGTAGATATCACGTTAATCTTATTATAAACCAATAATGACATTAAAAGGTAATGTGGTATGTTATTTTCGCGAGTTCAGGTTCTGTTATAGCTATATTTGCTCCATATACTAGTGAATGAGTATGATATCGACACGAGACAGACTTGTCTATTTTTGGAAAGCAAGCTGATGTCAATCAAAATGGCGTAACATTAATCAGATTTGCAAGATCTGGCTTGTCCTGGGGTTATGTCTGACAATGATCCGGTAATCTTTGAGGTCAAAGATCACTCTGACAGACTGCTTTCTTTTTTTACAGGGTCCATTCTACTCGAGTCCAAAATACAGCCAGATACAGCATATCAAAAACAACAGGTAATAACATATTTTACCATTTTAAATAAGACTCCCAAAATCTAAAATGAGACAATTATTTAAAATAGTCAACTGCCTACCATATCCTATAGGGTGTAGGTCTTTTCGTAGGAGGATCCCTTTTGTAGGATTGAATTTTGGTCTTTTCGTAGGAGGATTTTTAGGTCTTTTCGTAGAAGTAGAAAATTTCAATGAAATATTTAGGTGAAATGCTGAGTGTTGTTTTTGTTAATAAAGACTTTAATCAGGTAAGTATAATAACATCGTTAAAGTTTAAGCATCGCTTTGATGTGTTTGACGTCCAGATCGATGTTTGATGAGATTATGTTATTATGTATAGTGTTATTGTGAAATAAAACATATCATCGAGAAGTTTATAAGAGCAATTAAATCTATATGAGAATAGAATTTAATATAAATAAAAATGTAAATAATAAATCTAAAGTTCTACTTAATAACTAATTGAACAATTTATGCATAAATGGCGAGAAGTAAATAACAATCATCAAAAGGTAACTATTATGTATATGTTTAAGGATAATCTACTTATTGAATCTAAGTTATTGCAACTTCCTTTGGCCTTACATATTTATATTTATATTATCAAGAACATAGATTATGTACACCTTGTAATGTAAGATTGGGGATGAACTTCATTTTATGAAATCAATGGATATGTTTCACTTATGTCCATAAGTAACGGCTAAATACTTCCTTGAAGTCAACATCATGATAGAAAGTAAATCATGATATAAATAAAGATAATAAACAATTACTTGGCTTACAATACTTAAACCTATATTATTCTTAATATATTATCACTCCTTCGGATAAATTTTTTTCACTCCTACGAAAAAAACTAAGAACAGGATCCTCCTACAAAAAATGCACTGCTACGAACGGGATCCTCCTACGAAAAATGCACTGCTACAAACGGGATCCTCCTACGAAAAGACCGTTTCACAACCTATATACAAATAGATTCCAAAATGGTATGGTAGAGATGAATCTTTCCCTAACAAACTGTTTTGTTTGCTAAATTGCTTGAAGTAACACAAACAAAATGATTTATTGATTCATTTACTGTTTACAAGTTACTTGATTCGTGATATTCATAATATCTTTATAATATGTTAATTTCACACTTCTTTATTGAAAGTAACGGAACATATGTGTAATATTATCTCATGCAGAGCTTAGCTGGCGATGGTTTGACAAATATTGATTTGTTTCAGGAAACCCTGATAGTGTGGTCTGAAGCAGACAACTACGACCTAGCTCTTAGTTTCCAGGAAAAAGCAGGTTGTGATGAGATATGGGAAAAGATTTGTCAGGTAATAAACCAAGATTTAAAAAAATTAGATTTTATTCAAATTTTGATTAAAAGTTGGTTTGAATATAGAAGAAATTATGACCATATATAATAATGTGCCTAGAGGTGGTCCTTTAGAAATTTGCCAACCCCTTTGGCTTGATGTTCCTTGAAATTATTAGACGTAGAACACTTTTAACAATGTAAAGGCACCCATCTGCTTAAAATTTGCCAAAATGGCCCCCTTAGCTGATCATGTTGGAACAGCACTACTAGTATATAAATTCCCCCATTTATACTTGATGAATTAATAAGTTCCAAACTATTAAGAGTGGTGTAAAAATTGTGATCACAAGCTGCTAATAAATAAATATCCAAGAATAATTGTTCAACAGCAGATTAATTATCAAAGTTTTAAAAAAATATTACAAATTCTACTGTATTAATGTAAATATATGAAGGATTTATTGAATATTTTATATTATTTACAAGGCACAAACTTCCGATTCTTAAGGTATGATTCTTTGTTAAACAAATTTTCTCTATTCTCCGTAGGTTCAAGGCAAGGATCCCTCAGTTGATATAACACAGGATGTGGTTGAAGAATCAGAAGATGAACGCTTCGATGATATGCCAGATGCTGCTCCTCCGATAGAACTGCCTCCTTGTGAACTTAGCAAATTGGAGTATATTTCCGAAATATTTACCAGCGTTCTTCCATCGCCTATACGAAGGGAGAAACTCTCTGTTGCCATAGAAAATGAGGGATACATTAAAAAACTGCTAGAGTTGTTCCACATATGTGAAGACTTGGAAAACATGGAGGGACTACATCATTTATACGATATATTCAAAAGTATATTTTTACTAAACAAGAACGCTCTTTTTGAGATCATGTTCTCAGACGAGCTTATCTTTGACATTGTGGGTGTTTTGGAGTACGATCCCTCATCTCCTGCACCTGTGAAACACAGAGAATATCTCAAAAGTACTGCCAAATTCAAAGAAGTTGTTAAAATTACCAACCAAGAGTTGGAAAACAAGATTCATCAGACTTACCGTGTACAGTACATTCAAGATGTGATATTACCGACCCCTTCAGTGGTGGACGACAACATGCTGTCTTCATTAGCGTCGTTTGTCTATTTCAACAAGGTTGAGATCGTCAGTATGATTCAGGTTGGTATTTCCCACAGGTGATAGTTTTTTTAAAGTCTGATGAGCTATGGTAACATGTTTTTAGTGCCACGTTTGTGTTTTCAGGTATATCTATGTATACAATTTATAATAAGTACTTGTTAACTTCTATCTCCCAGCTCTTGCCCAATTTATTCAGATCGATGTTTTCACATAGTTTGAGAGAAGTTGTGAAATCTTACTTTATTTTGGCATCAATATTTAATTAAGATAACACTTTAATAGCAATGATAAATGTTATCAAGGTGATTCTTTGAGTTACAAAAGTGGATTTTGTCATAGATTTTCACGAGTACGAAATACTGTTTCCTTTGGTTGAAGAGAAGTGGACATTGTCTTTGTTCTCATGTGATTGTGTTTATGTCAAACGTGAAAGTTTTGTTCCCTTTTTGTGTAGTCAGAGATTTAGTTTACTATTATAAAATATTGATCAATAATTTGCTACTGTGTAGAATTAGGTAAGAAATTAACAAATATTGTTTATTTTCCAATTTGTTTATATTTGTTTTCTTTACAATTTAATATCAAAAGCTTATTTTGCCAAAAGTAAGACTTGTCTGGCCAAGTAGCTGTCATCAGACTGTCAATTTGCCACAATCATGTATTTGAGAAAGCATTCTTTCCAATCAATGATAGTTAAACATGACTTGTTTACTCAAACCTTGTATGCCCAATTAGCCTGTTTTCCTGGGCATATTGAATTGATCTGCATCTCTCATCTCATTTCCTGAGTGTACTTTTAATTAATGATTTATTGATTTAAAAATATTCATATCCTTCTGCTCGTTGATTGTTAACATGATGAGTACTGAAATGAAGAAATTTTACAAAATTCACTTTAATTCTTGCAGGATTGAGAAAGGCAGGGCCCATGGGCCATTTTTGCGCATTAGGTGAAAAAAATGACCCATTGAAATTTAGAAATTTACTAATGACATAAGGGCTATGGCCCATTTGAAATTCAGAAAATTACTAAAAACCTTGAAAATAGTCCATTGCAAAAGGGGTCTTTCCAAATCCCTGATTCTTGTAATGTGTATCTTCGTCTGTTAAAAAAGTCACTGAAATAGCTTCACTTTAAGGAAGGCTTAGGAAGCCCTGTCACATCACATTTAACAGTTTTAAGAATGAGTGCCTTCTAAGTTAACTCAGATATGTTGAGTTTTTAACAGCATAAATAAAAAGGTTAAGAGTTTTTTTCAAGAAACGGACACTGCAGTCTAACACTTGGCTGTAGTTGGTAATATTTCAACCTACATCTTGAAGTGCAAGTCTATTTGAAAGTGGCATTTCTTTTGAGGCTATTTCGTATAGTGAATAAAACACTCGCAAAGATAAGTAGAATTTTGAGTTCCTTGGCGATGCAAGAGCTAAATATTTGGATGATTTTAATGACACGAGTCACATTGAATAATTGAAACTTTGTTAACATGAAATTTGCTTCAACCTTTAGCTTTATAGGAGGGAAGTGATCAAAAAGTGATCATCATAATGATATGTAGCATTTCCTAAATTATCGTATTTATCTTTCTTTACTTCAGGTATCTGTGGTTTTATTTTGAATTTTATTTTAAAGATTATTTGAACATGTATTGCATTCATAACTTTATGTTATTATGAATTGCAGTCAAAAGATACCAAACACCAATGCAATAGTCATTAAAACTTGTGTTTTTCAACTATACAAAGGCATATATCTATTCCATTTATATGCAGATCTGTTGTCTGCCGTTGGCTATTTCAAACCCTGTCGTGTGGAAAGTGTATAGCAAGACTTGTGTCAAATCATTTTCAATCTATATGGATATGGGACCTTTTAAATAAATTCATGCTCTATTTGTTCAGAAGAAAAGAAATATACATTTATTGTAGTTACATATGAGCAATGAGAGAAGGGCTTCAGGTGTGACATTATTAGTCTGTACCTGTCTGATACAGTTCAGAACCTCAGCACAAAGAATCAGGCCGTCCATTAATAATGTTCTTACTATAGTACTCACTCCCTGTCTACAAAAAAGTTGAGGTGTAAATGGATGGACAGGAGTTAAGTCTATGGTATTTGTCAAGTTTTTGTGATTTTATTTTCATCTAAGTAAATTTTCGACAGTGGTTATGGTCATAGGGTGATATATTATATATTTAAAGAATTAGGGCTACTTCAGTGTTGTTCCCAGTTGGTCAATTAAGGGGGTCATTGTGGCCTTTTCAGAGCATATGAGACCTTTTACAATCAGTAACAATGGTTAAAGTATCCTGCTTCTCCAAATATTAAGGGACACAGGGAAAAAAGTTTACCTATTCCATCCGAAGCCAGCTGGGCCCCTAAAATATTTTTTTCAGGAGCCCAGAATAAAATCCAGGAGCCCAATCAATTCTCGGCTCTAAGTAAATAGAAACATAAATTAAATAATTTTTCAATTGTTTAATTTAAACTATTTAAATAAGGCCAACCAAAGTGACATAACATGAAAAAAGCTAAGATTATTCTCAATAAATATTGACCAAATTGACAAGATTATTGGAAGGGAGCCGAGGTCACTCTTTCTTACTTTCGTTTTCAAGTGGCAGTCGTGTTTACGATGGCATTATTTTGAAATGACGACGTAGATTATGGAATCTCTTAGAATATTGTACTCTCATAAAATAAATCTTATAATATCATTCACCACCTGGGCTACTGGAATTTGGATGTTAGGGGCCCAACTGGATTTTTAATGGCAATGGGCAACTGGGCCCCTGTAAACTTTTTTCCCTGGGACACCAAGCAAAAAGGGTTGATAATTTTCCCAAAACCCCTATAGGAACAACTCTGCTTTTTGCAACAAGAAATGCATAATGGTTTGTTAAATAATAATGACAAAACTATTCTGGCGAAATGCACCCATGTATTCCAAGTAGACAGTCTATGTACAAACAGCCCATTAAGGAAGAAATATTGCCAAAGCAGTAAACAATAAACAGCTCACTCACTGACATAGTGTACAGAACAGCTGGTACTGAAGGATAACAATGAATGGGTTAAGCCCTTTTAAAAATATGTATAAAAGTTGCTACTATGTAGAATGCAGATTTCATCATCCATTGTTATCATGTGTATTTCTACTACTGATTGAACGGCTGAACGTAGAGTAGGTTCAGTGTCTATATCTATTTGGCGGGATGACTTGCCATATGTTGTAAAGAAGCCAGTGTAAACACATTGTAGGGAGGGACTGGGAGGCCTGAAACCTGATCACGCATGTTACCCTGACCTGACCATTCAACTCTTTACTCTAATACCAGCCACACCTAGTCGCCTTGGTAACCTGCTACTGAAGTAAAACATAATTCCTAGTTTATAATTCTTGCATATAGATGTGCATTTTGAGGTGGGAATAAAGAAGCATGTGCTTTGTGGGTGAGAACAACAGTAGGTCTTTGTGCAGCTGGGTCAGTAGGTCAGTGACTCACGGTGGAGGAATAGAGCTGATAAGAGATATACAACCAGTTGACTTCATCAGGGGAAGCAATCACATTGTTGTCATAGACACTTGTTCTGTGTAGAGGTGTAGATACGGCAATACATTATCGTATCGTGATACATGAGCCACTATGTCGTATTGTATCGTAGGATGCGTATTGGGATACATAAAATAATGATAAATTCTCAATGAATGTGTTCAAAACTGAGATTCACATCACAAAAATACTTCATTACGCGCACAAGAACCTCTTATCTAAAATTTGGAAGTTTGATTATATTCCATTGACATAAAAACTGCTTTCAAGTAAATTCTTACTCAAGATTTACTGACTACAAAAGTTTTTGCAAAGATCCTTATGTCAGGAGATATTATGTATCGGGATACATATCATATCGTGACCCCCATATTGGATACGTACTATCGTATCGCGACCCTCCTGTGTCGTTACACCTCTAGTTCTGTGATGAAGTTTTTGTACTTCAGTGTTTAGAGAGTCACTGGAACTTTATAGTAAATAGTACACTTATGTGGCTAACCGTCGAGAAAAGTTATTTTATAGTTATACCACATTCAGGCTTAGTTGTTTGATAAAAGTGAAGTATTGTTCATCAAAACTTGTATTTGTAGATGTCTTTGAAACTTTCCTGTGGCTTCCATTTATATAGCAGCTTTACTTTTGGTCAGCGTTCATAGATCAAGATTCTGTTCATATAATTGGGTTCTCACTAAGAAAATGCTGACTAAACAATCTTTGGTGAGCAATTTCCTATGCAATATGAAATAAGTTTTTGTGAAAAGTAGTTTTCATGTCAGATACATGGATATAATTTTGTAAATGGTATTAATTACCGTAACTGCATTAGAGTTTGAGTAATGCATACCGATATAACAAGAAATTGTAAATGGCAAATGGCACTTGCATATGGTTTAAACATATTTATTTCCCCAAAAAAGCAGGAACCGGATTGGTAAACAAGCAAATGCTTATATTAATACCGCTCCGGCGGCACTTGCATATTTCCTGTTTGAAATGTAAGGATGTTTTTGGGATTGTTTTGCTATCATATGATCTTTAAATGTATTACTGTCCTATGAGTAAGACACAAAAACAAAGCAAAATAGAAAATAAATATCTTGTTAGGCTTTTACTGACTATCATGCTTATGGATTTATGATGCTGGGTTTCTGCTCACATGTCAACAAATTTTATGCGTCTGTATTGATTGATATCTCGAAAAACATTAGGTTCTACATATCTTACAAATCGATTATGAAGTGCCTGATGCTGTATTGCTCAATAATCATAGCACTTCAAACAGTTTGTGCCATTGTTAATCTTTGTGGACAAATTGTGGTGTTATGTTGCTGTGTTAATCCCTGTGATGTTATGATTCAGCAATAAAATGCTGTACATTAGCCCATGACAAAAAAGTGTTTCCCCACTCATCCCTCGACATAAGGGAATGGTTTGACACTTAATATATGTATATCAATTTATAGAATTAAAGACATGTCTTTATTGGATTATTCCCTTACCCTTTAAAGTTTATCATAACTGCAATAATATTGTAGTTCTTTTTGCTTTCATGATATATTGATTATTGTATAAAAGTCAAGCATGAACTTGACTTTTCATTGGAAACTGGAAATCCATACTGTTTAAATCAAATGATTTGTTTTATTTGTCCTTCTCAACAAATCTTTGTAACATTCAGCAACAGTAGGAGTGTTGTTTTGGTTTCAACTTGCAGGGTTGAACTTGGAACTCTTGTTTGTTTCTGTTAAAAAAAGTAATTATTGATACAAATTTTATCTCATAATGATCTTTTCAACATCTAAGAATTTTCCAACTTGATGTGGGATAAAGTTGACTGCATTAGCATTAAGATGGAATTATTTTAAGTTAAAAATTAAGGTGTAATTGCAATTCTCCCGTAATTTTGCCTCGGACATGTATAGAAATTTTTAAACCCTTGAATAGTGTAGTATCAAAGTTAAATGAATAGGATATTCAGATGTATTGTTTTTTCTTTCAGGATGATGAAAAGTACTTGTCAACATTATTTGCTCAACTAACAGACGACGAAACAGACGATGACCATCGGAGAGATCTCATTTTATTTCTTAAAGAGTTCTGTACCTTTTCACAATCACTACAGCCAATTAGCAAAGAGACTTTCTTTAAGGTGAGGAAAATAAAAGGACACTAATTCATTTGCATACACACTGCTTGCTAAATTCATTGAACAATTATTTTTTTGTCTCCTTTCAGCATTATTGTTTGATTATTATGATGATTTTAAATCAGTGTTTATTGAACAAAGTCATTTGCACATTGTTTTTTCTGTTTATAAGGTTTCTTTATTTTTCAGACTTTGTCAAACCTTGGGGTATTATCAGCAATAGAAGTCATTTTGGTAAGAATTTATGCTTGACTTATTTCTTGTGAAAGTGTCAAAATTCATACAATACGATAATTTTAAGGACATTGATATGCGAGTGCCCATACAGAAGTGCTTACTTTCAATATTTTATAGTTGTATTCAAATTTGAAATAAATCGTTTATGTATAGCAAGAAATAACAAAATTGAATTTTATGTTATTTAAAGGTTAATATAAAGGTTATATAAAAGCAGAAGAAATGTCTTCTTTTACCTTGAACTTTAACTTTCAGAAAAATGTTACTTGATAATGTTCATGAGAAAAAGATGACATTAAGTGCTACATTACGAATGATATCCGCCTAATGTTTTGCCATGTTCAATGAAGAAGATCTATCTGTTATATGTGCAGGGTTTGGATGACACTAGGATGAGAGCAGCTGCCATAGACATATTTTCCTATATAGTGGAATTCAGTCCGTCCATGGTACGGGAGTTTGTTCTTCATGAAAGCCAGAATCAAGATGATGTAAGTTATCAAAGTTATTCTTTGATTAATAAATCTTTGAAAATTGCCATGGATATTAGAGTATAGTGTATTTGGTTTTGATATGTATCTTATGATATGTGAAGCTGCAACAAAATAGTTATTACTTTTACATACAGAAACATTTCTTTTGATTGTTAAAGTCATTCTTCATCCTTCATATGTAATAATGATCTTTCAAATATTTGTGAAGTAGAAGAGGTCCTTACTGATAAAAAAGGAAACTTTTTGTTTGGAGTTTTGTTCAAAGCCAAATGCATATCTGACACAAGGCTATCAAATTGTAAACTTTTTAAAAAAAGATTATATGGAAAAAGTTTACTACTTAAAAGTTAAAATCCTTTTAAGTAGTCTTGATTGATAAGATAATTAAGTGCAAGAAGATAATTGTATCTTAAATCAATTGATGGATGACTGTTTGTTGTTTCAGGATGAACTCTTGATCAACCTAGTCATTGAACAGATGGTTAATGACGTAGATCCTGGTGAGTTTGATACAGTTTATGCCAATATGGTATAAATATTATACTCTTCAATCACATGTTAGTGCTTGGTAGTTCTTGTTGGATAAATATTAAAGGCCTCTCTTGTGTTATATCATATTCATGTCATTTCTAATAGGGTAATCACTGTTTATTCAGTATTATTTTTTGTCTTGAACACAAACTATCTATATAAAATATTTTCAAGAGGGCATGTTTATCTTGGTAGTGGAACTGAAAGCATGACAAAAAAAACAAGTAAAAAGGGAAATAAGAGCTTGTATGATTGCTACAATGTTTAGCCTGATGTGTTTCCAGACGTGAGTAGTTAGCTGCTTATAGAGTATTGTGCTGTGTTTGCGCTGCTTCATCTGATCATGTTTTTTCCACCCTTGTGGACTGCTATCTAGAACTGGGTGGTGCCATGCAACTGATGACCGTCATTCGTCTGCTTCTCGACCCCGAGAATATGATGCCAACAGCAAACGTAAGTTTTTAAATCGACATCTACAGCGAGAAAATGTCTGTTCTATAATTTGTTGCTAAGGAAAGAAATTCAGCTCTTAAAGGGATAGCCTTTAAAAGTGGGAGATATTTAGGATTTGGTTTCTGTAAGCCTCCATATTATCATTTACCTGCTGAATTGACAAGTGCCAAGATGTTCTCAGAAGCTATCTTATAGGAATTCCAATTCTTTCGCCACATACCATACATTTCTGTGCAAGTGTTATTGAGGTTTAGTTCAAGTCATATTTGCACTCATTATGAGTGTTATCTTGTGTCAGCAAAAGAAACTCAATATTGTTTCAAACACCAGGAAATGTAGGTGGAAGGTGAGAACTGAATGGTGAAGTGGCTACTGTGGGGGATATGTGATGACTAACCTCTATGGGGAGAGAATCTCAATAACTAAATGAATAATGAAGATAGAAAACATGGATTAAGTTGAGGCCCTCTATTCTATTTACATACCTTGTTTAATCTGTTTTGACAGAAGACGGAGAAGACTGAATTTCTGAGTTTCTTCTACAAGCACAGTATGCATGTACTGACGGCTCCCCTCTTTGCTAACACAGTGGACGAGAAACCTAGCAAAGGTAAGCTTCATCTGCAGTGTTGAACGTGTTTAGATGAAGGACTACTTGTGAATCTAGTTTCATAACAGTTTAAGAAACTATTATTTAAATCGCAATATGAATATGAAATTCGTTGTAGTTATGAATATCCAAAAGTTCTCTCTGGTCTAAGGGAGACAATTCAGTGATTATGAGAGAAAAAAATTCTTGGGTTTAAGTTACTTGTATCATTATTTTTATGTAGTGAAAGTATTTCTTCTTTAATGAACTATTTCTTGTAACATATTTCCTTATAACAATGTTATTATCTGCAATTATTGCTTGCATTTCAATCATGATGAAATATTTCAAACTTTTTTCCAAGGTTTCTCCTGGTCAAAGGGAGACAACTCAGTATTTCAAATATTTCAATGGCTTTTATGACCTTCTTTAGAAATCTTATTGCTAAATTTTCAAGCTTCAAGAATATCTTGAAATTGTAGATGGGCTATTGTTCTTGTATCAATAGTAAACTTGTGATTTATTGTAGGCAATTTTTTTTTAAGTTTGCAAAATGGACAATGGCCCCTGCTTTTCACAAAGTGTTATTAAATCAGACATCTATTTGCTTCTCTGCCAAATGCAATAGCCGCAGATGACACAGAATTCAACTGCAAAATGATGTTATTTCAGACGACTACGCGACGGCCCAGCTGTTGAGTCTGATCCTGGAGCTTCTCTCCTTCTGTGTGGAGCACCACACGTACCACATCAAGAACTACGTCATCAGCAAGGATCTGCTGGGCCGCGTACTTGTGCTTCTCAAGTCACGACATTCATTTCTAGCTCTTTGTGAGTACTTAACCAATCTTTCTATGTAATGTGATGTATGTGCTGGATAATAACATTAGAGATGTTGAAATTGAAACTCTTTGTTCTTACAAAAATGAACTTCATCTCAGAAAATACTTTCATATGTTAAGATCAATTGCTGAAATGATTTCAGGCAGCATCTTTTTGAACTTATGTGTTAAAAATCACCATAATAACTTAAGACATACCAAAGGTTTTTGTATTTATCATTTGTTCTTTTGTAGAAGTTATTTATCTGGTGTTTGAAAATTTGGTCCAAAGTTTAAAAGCAATCTTGTAATTGTTTTAATTTAACAAACACTAAATGTACTTGTTTCAGGTGCCTTACGGTTTATGAGAAAGATAGTTGGTTTGAAAGAAGAGTTCTACAACCGATATATCGTCAAGGGAAATCTCTTCAAACCAATAGTGGAAGCCTTCATAGCTAATGGGGACAGATATAATCTCTTGAATTCAGCAATGATTGAATTGTTTGAATTTGTGAAAGCTGTAAGTGTGGCCAAGACATAATAACGTAAAAAACTTCATCACAGCACATCATAATAATATCTTTTAAATGAAATGTCATGCTTCAGTGATAAGAAGTGACACCAAGCAGAGCTCCAGATAACTTTTGGGGCAATTGGGTTTTTACTCCTATGTTTGAAAATATTTGAGTAATTACATGTTTTGAGGAGTAAGCTTAATTTTCTGTACTCCCAGAAATTTAAGGAATTGAGTACTTTTACTCATAATTTCTGATCCTTATTGAGTAATCAACAGTACTTACATTTTCAATTAGGAATGCATTTAATTAACCTAATTGATCAAGTGTAAATGTGTATGTGCATATCTTTTTTTTACATGAAAGTAATATACGCCAGGGTATTTGGCCTCCAAAACAAAAGGAAATAAAGAAAGATTCCATGAATTGATAATTATTGTTATTTCAAAGAACATTTAAGCTGCAATTCATTATTATTTCAAGCCAGAAGAGTTAGGATAAGAACGCTAGCTGGCATATTTTAAGGTTTTCCATTGTAAAAATAATTAGTTTTGATATTCAAATTTTCCTTCCTTAACATTGCTAAATCTGTCAACAATATATCAATGAAAATAAGAATTTCTAAATATACTAAATAAATTTAATAAAACTAGAGTTTTTCACAGACATTTATTACCTACTACCTTTACCTGCTTTTTAAAAGTCGAATATGTTTGTATTTGGATGCGAGTGGGTAGCGTTTCTCCCTTCGATTCTCCCATATTACTTCATTTGATTGAGAACTCAGAGTTCGAGTTGACGCATGCGCTTTCGCGTATCTTAGCAAATGACGGGTCAATTTTGCCTTGTGATTTTCGAACGCGACTCGAGTCACCAAATCAAACGTAGCTCTACTGGCCACGTGACAAGAGACTCCGTTTTACTGCTTCGATAAACAGTTGTAGACATCACTTTCGCTCACCCTGTTGTAGAGTTTGAATGCCGATGTGTGCGGTACGCAAGCCGATATCATTAATTGAGTAAAGTACGCAAGGTATTTGTCTAAATTGGGTTTTAAGTGAATTTCATGCGTTTTTTGTACTCCCTGATTATTTTTTAATTGAGTAAATTGTTAATCTATTGCGTAAAATACGCAAATACGCACTCTATCTGGAGCTCTGACCAAGCAGACATTGTAGGAAAATTGCTCAAGGCCCCTCTCTGGGAACAAAACTGAAATGCTTATGATTGAAATGTATTTTTGGCCTAACAATAATGCTGTCAGAACAATATAAGATGTTTAAATAGATTTTCCTGATAATAAGTTGTTTGCTGAATGATGTGAGCACCCGCGATTTATGAGCATAAGAAAAAGTAATCAATTCATTATTGAAGCTTTAGGGTCAAATTTTTCATGCATGTGAAGCCTTGAAATTCTTTTACATGGTTTACAATATATAAGCCTATGAAAACCTATTAAAATAAATAGTATGATTGCTTGACATTGCAGTTTGTCCATAGAGGCTATTTTAGGTATGAATACTGAAACTTGAGTGTTCTGTACAAATGGTTCAATATTTATCACTAGTAGATACCTAATAAGGAAAACAACTGTACCATGTTATGTATTTTCTCTATAAAATGATCAGACCCTTGCCTATGTCTATGCAGGAGGATCGCTCTGAATACCCCCTATTATAACTGAAAGCACTGCAGCTTATTTTGTCATTCCTTCATGTTGATGGAACCCCACTATGTTTTCAGGAGGATGTGAAGTCTCTGTGTTCACATATAGTTGAGAACTTCATCAAGGATCTGGACGGTGTCAAGTACGTGAAGACCTTCGAGTCGTTAAAACTGAGGTACGATCAACAGCAAGACAGGTTGAAAGACAGGGCAAATACTGAGAGGTAATTTGCTCAGATACCTACACACCTTTCTCTGTTGTTTTATTGTGTGTCTGTCATGTATGTTAAGGGTTAAACTAGACCTTGTCTGAGACTTGAGATGAAAGCTAGCCTGCAGGCCGATAATTTTGCAGTAGAACATGATATTGTTAAACCGTAGGCTTTGATATGCCTTGCTTGTCTTTCCTAGGCTTGTCTTTAATTGCTTGCAGAATTCTCAAAGAGTTACCTCCCTTTCTTATAAGTTGAATTAACAATTGATTGATGTGTTATAAAATTTGTTGGTAGAAAATTGAAAATAGTTTTACAGCTATCATCAATAAACTTGATCAAAACGATTTCTGTTGACATAATAATTTCAAGTGAGAAGACTGAATACATTTGATACTTTGCCGTGCCCTGATATTACATTAAGTACATTTATCAATTATCTGATGAAAGCAGCCATTTGCGTTTGTCTTTCTGTTTAGCTCTTTTGAAAGGTCCAAGGGAAATTATCAGCATGAGATTAAAGTATTTCCGAAAATCCTTCTAAAGAACAAATATTGTTGTTCTTTTGACAGGAAGATCTGTCAAGTTTAGAAATTTGCAAGTTTAAGAGCAAGCCTAAATATTTCATAAATAAGCCTAAAAAATGGCTTAAGTAAAAGAAAGTGTAATTGTCAAAGTTTGAGTTAAAGGGTTGTCTAAAAGATAAATCTCTGAATAGTTAATTTTGCGACAGTGTCTTGTGTGATTGTCTGTGTATCCCTGTGTGGTGTTGTCCTGTTCGCTAGCAGTACCTCTGTAGGAGGGAGGGTCTGGTGCCCTGCAAGTGACTATAAGTTGTATTCATGTACAGATTTGCTGTATTCAGTCATCCTGGACCGCTGGGTCGCATGAACCGGTTCCGGCGCGAGGTGCGTATCATGGACGAAGAGGAAGAGATGTGGTTTAACGAGGACGAGGAAATAGACGACTCTGAGGCCCACGCCCCAATGTCGGACATCCTCAGAACAAAGCTGGATGCAGACTTTGACCAAATCAATAGAATACTAGAAAATAAGAAAGGTGAGATTAGCTTTTTGATTTCGATGGAATAAGATTTGTTTGACTAGGTTATTTGAATATTCCTGATAGTGTAATGTTGTGCCTTTTGATACTGATAGATTGATTTTGATTTTTGGACAAGACAATTTTTTGAAGATTACAAAATGTCTGTAAGAAGATTAAAAAATGGGACAATGTAATCCTTTTAATGGTCATTCTTATTGCAAAGCCACAATGAGAATTGAATTTGTGCGACATTGACACCGGGGCATATCTTCAACCTATCTAACTGAAATCAGCTTGTAATCTATCATGATAAAATGCTTGAGATAAGGCCTAATCAAATTCAACAAAATCAGTGTGGAATTTCATTAGTCAAAAAAGAAGCATGATTTAATAATCTAATAACTTGTGTACAAATAAAATAAGCTTTCTTATTATTAATGAATATTTCTCCTCATTTAGCCAAAGAACAGGCCGAGATGCGCGAGTCTCCTCCAAGGCTGTTAAACAAGACGTCCACCATCAACATCAACCTGCGGAGTCCGAGTGGAGGGGGAGGGGTCAACAGTCCACTGTCCAGCCCCAACAGTTCCCCCGGCAGTCCTGGTTCCCCTGAAAACTCTTACTCCCCGCCGGGCAGTCCCAGCAGCCCCAACCCAGCCAAGATAGCACCCCCACCCACACCAGACTGTTCACCAAACTCATCCCCTCAGCTTAAAACCAATCCTCTCAGCAAAAAAGTAAGTTTATTCAATTGTAATATCTCTACTCCTGTTCATTTTGGAAACTTTCAATGTAGAGTATATTCCTTTGGAGACTTCTGAAGACATTGATGTTGTATCAAACGATCAATTCATGTTGTTGAAAGTACCGATATTCAAGAAATTTGAGGAAATTCTACTAATAATCAGTGTTGAAATATTTGACATCAGGTTAAGATTAAATGTAACCTTCAAAGTCATCAATCATAACATTTCATTTAAAAATCTACACCTCAACACAACACTTTCATTTGATAATGTGTGCAAACTAAAAAAGTCCTTTTGAAGATATCAAATATAACAATAGAATACTACATTATGAAACCTTTTTTCACTCTCTTACTCTCTTCTGACCAATGTGCACATCTTTTGCAGCCATTGGTAGGACTAGTAGACTATCCTGATGAAGATTCAGACGAAGAGGAGGACGAGTCCATACTTCCATCTCCGAAGCGAGCGCGGCTAGGGACGTAATTGCTACTGTAGTGTACATACTGGACGTAACATGGACGACATGACATGTGTTCTCGGCCTAGCACTATGTAGGACAACCCTGGCAGCAACATGAAATCAGCAGAGGCCCTGTCGAGATATATTGTGACCTCCACCAACCATTCCACTGATGTCGTCGCAACGGTCACTAGTTCAGTCTGGCATTGGGAGCAACTGTCGCGACCAATCACAATCGTTCTTCTCCCATGATTCGATGACGGAACCCTCAGAACAGGATTTCACCTCAGGAATTCCATGACCAGCTACTGAAAAACACCTGTGCTGAATTGTTGGTCAACAGTGCATGTTGATAGGCCTTTGTGAACCAAAGATATGTTCATAGATTTTGTTGGCGACTCCTTTTTGCGATGGGTGTTCAAGCCAATATAGGGGTCGCCTAGAAAACTGTTGTTTGTTTATCGACGGAGAGCGCTTTGTTATGCCAAGCCTGAGTCTACACAACAATTGTCATTGAAACGAACATCATCATTCAGTTGTGTTGTAAATGGAATGTGTGAACTATTTATATATGAATCCATGCTGTTCAAGCTTCATTGTTCTCAAAACATGCAAGCATGTGACAACTCTACCACAACTCGACCACGTTATCTTCATGGATCAGATCTGGTCGTCATGAGTCACTGGCCTATTCATGAACATCAATCTATCATGGCATAGACATACTCGTACAAGAGTAAATATCAAAGGCTTAATGTTCATTGAAAATGGCATTTAAATCATGTTGAATTTGAAATGGGTTGTGTATAATGTGTCCAATGCCATCATATTATCTATCATTGATATAGTGTAAATTTTGAATTACAGAGAGAAAAACTACAAGATTTAGCTACTTAAGTATGAAAACCGAGGCAGCTGCAGAGATATTTTAGAAGCTAGATGCACTTAGGCTGCCAACCGCCCAGATCATGAAGTCGTGTAAATATATTTTTGAGGAGACGGTGAAGTCAGTTTGAAGTGCAAATCAGAATCAGATAAGATGCAAAATTCAGTGTCTCCTTGTCTTTGAGTAGAGCATCAATTTTAGCCAACTGAAATTTTTATCATGTAACATATTCATGTTTAATTAAATAAATTCCATACCAAAGGTGTGGTCTAGTTATTTTAAGTGCATGGTTTTCTTAACGAATGCTCATGAGGTTAACACTGAACAACAGTGAAACAATCAAAAGCTAAGGCTGAATAAACAGATTTTCATATATAACAATGTATCTGCCTCTTGTTTGTTACTTCCTCCACTTTGATATTGAAGGAGAGCATATGAAGCTGTGAAGCAATTTATTTGAAAACTGCATGAACTTGGTAATTTTGCATAAAATTTACGTGCAAATCTTCAGCTACCAAAATCCTTTTCAAAACCGATATCCGATGACAGGCTGGAACTATGTAAGATGGACAGGAACCTTGAACCAGGCCAGATCATCAAGACTTGTACTGATTTCAATTTTTTGCTTGACAGGAAGCAGACCAAAACCCAGTAAACCTAGACTCAGTATTACCCTTTTCACTCCTTATATTGAGTCTAGAAAGGTGCAGGGTCGCGTCAGCCGACCTTTCTGCGACCTATGACCCTACAACGTTACATGTGCGAAGACAGACTTTTGTAGGTTGTTAAGATGAGTTTAAATTTGTCAATTCGATATGTGGCCTGATGCTACCCTCTACTAGACCTTTCTAGACTCAATATTGGAGTGAAACGGGTAATATCGAGGCTAGCTTTAGTTAGACTGACCCAAACCTTTATTTAAACAACCCTACTTAAACCATTTGTGAAAACTGGCACAGGTAGTTGAAATTTCAGGAGGCTTGTAGGGGAGAGAATAAAGTTAAATGTTTCAGGAGGGTGTTGATTCAACTTTATGACTGTTCTACAGAAGCCTTAAGTCAGAAGCAAAATTTCTTTTTTAAAAAAGTTCTAATCATCGTTCTACCCACAAAATAGGATATGGCAGGTTTTCAATTTGGATCAGCGTAGTCTTTTTACAGGATATGTAATCAGTATCATATGGTGGTTGTCATCAGATTTCAACTGAGGATTAATTCATATTTGAAGCAAACTAACTAAGGGAAATATAGATAATGTTAAGTTACATAAATCACGAAGCGCCAACCATGCCAAGTGGCCTAGACATATTCCTTGCAAGGTTACAACTGTTTTTTGATACTTTGGTCCTGACAATACTCCATCCTGAACAACTTTTCCGTATACAATAGGTGCCGAGGTGTTCATAAGTTAAAGCAGGGATGAACACCCGGAATTGCCACGTACACCTGATAGTGAAATGATGATTTTTGTATTTCGGAAATTAAATTATGTTTAAAGCTTGCTTTGCAAACTAAATACACTCTCACTAAAATTGTAACATTCCAATACAAGACATTTACAAATTCTGCACTTCTAACAAAGGTTCGATCCTGACATCTGTTGATTTCAAGCCAAGTGACTCATCCATTAGACCACTGAGACCAGATGAAAACAAGAAAAGCCTTTAAAAAAGGCATAGTCAGGTCAAAATATGGTTTAACCCCCAAAAAAATGCAACAAAAGGTTTCTCAACTGATTCTGGTAGGGTTCAGTGTACTATATAACATACTAAAAGTCTACCAAAGTCGGACCCTCGGGAAAAGTGTTTTTTTCAAGATGGCGTCCAAGATGGCCGCCGCAACCTTAAAAATACCATAACTCGATAACTACCGACTCAAATGTAATGATCTTTGTGTCTATTTGTCGGTTTTAGGGGCCAAGGAATCATTTAAGCTCATCGAAAATAGTGTATCTTTATTTGGGAACAAATTTTGCAGCATAACATCAAACAACGCGTCAAGTTCATCCAACAATTTACTCAAAATTGGTTATAATAGTTGCATGTTAATACCCAATGTTTTTTGGAAATATTAGACACATTGACACAACCATTGTTGATACTGCTTCATCAGGAAATCAGTTGATGATCCTTAGCTGTCCAATTTCACTGATTTCAAACACACTAGAAACTGTTCTGGAGGCTCAGATTTGAGTGTCATCTTCCTCCACAGTAGCCATGTCTCTCGTGTTGTTTGGATTGTCACAATTTGCTGTTTGACAAATACCACATGATGCTGTGAGAATAGCGTCTGCAGGTGTGTAGCAGGAAGAAAATCCAATATTTTTATGTCCACGCGGGATTCGAACCCGGGACCTCCGGGTTGAGAGTCCTACGCTCTACCTGTTCGGCCAAAGAGATATCCCTCCAGCCAAAGCCAGAAGGAAGTAGTAGACCTCACCCTGTCACAGGTGCATCGAGAAGATTTGCAACTTCTCGAACAGTTGCAGTGGATAATCTTCAAGAGTTCATCAGGCACTGCATTCTTTTCAGTCATAACTGGAATCAACTGACCAGCTTCTTCTCTCCATCCCCATTCAGTTGGACTTTTCCATCCCCATCAATACCATGACCTGATAGTATACACGTTTGTTGAGGGAACTTGTGGCAGCTGATGTTGGTGGAGGCTGTTCTGTCACAAAAGATTCAGACGCTGCCACTTTCTTAGTGAAAAGAGTATGGCGCGTTGTTTGATGTTATGCTGTAAAATTTGTTCCCAAATAAAGATACACTATTTTCGATGAGCTTAAATGATTCCTTGGCCCCTAAAACCTACAAATAGACACAAAGATCATTACATTTGAGTCAGTAGTAACCGAGTTATGGTATTTTTAAGGTTACGGCGGCCATCTTGGACGCCATCTTGAAAAAAACACTTTTCTGACTTTGGTAGACTTTTAGTATGTTATATAGTACACTGAACCCTACCAGAATCAGTTGAGAAACCTTTTGTTGCAATTTTTTGGGGGTTCGGCCTATTATTTTCATAAATTGACCTGACTAGCATGGTTGATGCCACAGATGAAGGTTGTGATTAGTCGACCAATTTGGGTGATAAGTGAACAGTAACCACACTGGGTACCAGCACTAGTATTAGCACGAGTATTGATCAATCAATCAAAGACAATTTCATCAACGAGTGTTGGTTTATTTTATATCAAAAGACCCCAGGGTGATATTCTATTTATCATCAAAAGTCACTCTTTTTCACATCTCAGAGAAAAAAATTACATCTCTGAACACAACTATACTAGATTTTCAAGACAGTGGGACAGCGTTGACAATGACAGGTTATTGTCATTATTGTGCAAAATGTACTGCCAAAACGATATCTCCTAGGCGCCATCGCTTGATCTCTCAGAAGCCATGATGGTTAAAAGGGATAGTCATAGAGTGTTAATCAGTTGAAATCATTTCTGTTGCAATTTGTGGTGGGTTGACTGAATATTTTGCTAGAATTACTGGACTATAAGGACGGGGCTGCTATCAGTTTTTGTGAAGTTTCCATCGCCGCCGCCGCCGCCGCCGCCGCCGCCGCACTCGTACTACCAGCTATAACTTTTTTCCACTAAGCTTTCAAGAACTCTTATTCATACCTTACTACTCATACCTCGGGGGAACGATTTTGACAAGTTCACTTTCAAGTTCAAAGGTCAAGGTCACGAGTTATAAAATCACCACAAAATTCTTTGTAAACACGGTAACTTGAAAAGTTTTTGTGCTATGAAGCTCTAACTTGGTATATATCATTCTTGGAAAAGTAAAATTTTTTGAAAAGGTTTCGGCTACAATCCATCAAAGGTCAAGGTCACAGCAAGGTCAAAACTTAAGCATGGTTTAGCGAAAATGCTTAATTTTAACTATGATCACTTTTAATTTATACATGATTGTTATACTCAATAAAAAGTGTTAAATTATTGTGTGAAAGGTCAAGGTCATGAGATATGAGTTATCGCAATTCCTTGTAAACACAATAACTTGAACAGTTTTTGTGCTATGAAGTTTAGATTTTGTATATATTATCTCTTGAGAAGTACAAAATTTTCAAAAAGTTTTGGGTACGAACTGTCGAAGGTCAAGGTCACAGCAAGGTCAACATATATGGAGAAAATGGATTAATTTAATTGTTAACACTTTATTTCATTACAATAATGTTATACTCAATGAAATGTGTTCATTGATTGTGTGACCTTGAGTGTCAAAGGTCAAGGTCACGAGAAAATTCCCAATTTGGTGAGGCCTGTAAAAGGCGGAACAGGGTAAGGCGAAACCCCAAGTTCCGGGGCTGCTCTGCTTTTGCGGTATCCCGCAAACGCTAATCTAGTTATTAACAGGAGTATTACAGATACTGAAACACAACTTACTCTCCGATCATCTGACGAGATTCGATCCCGGATCCTTATGATTCGAAGTCGAAAGCGTTATCCACTGAGTAAGCAGGCCTGATAGCTAAAGTTGGGAACCAACGATATATGTCATATTCTAAATATAGCACGCGTCATTTTCAGTAGCTCTGGTGATAAATACATGTTTTCGACGTAACCATTTAGTGACATCGTTAATTATAACTTGTAACGTGGTAATAAATGCTCCACCTATTAGTAAACATTAGTCTTATTTCAATGTCACCAGCGTACTTACAGAAACATTCCTTTTAATTCGCCAGGCGAGCCAAATTAGCGAAATTAAATCGCGTGGGTTATAAAAAAAAGTGGATCTTGCGATTATTGAATGCAAAATAATGCTCTTATCTAGAACAAATGTAGATTCTTCTTCATATGAAGTTGTTTTTGATTGACTCTGTTAACATTTATCAGCGTCTTGAATATAGTATTATTACTCTTTTAATATAACATTTAATTGAAATCATATTCCACAGTTTAATGTGCCAGATATTTTGTATTACCCACATGGTGACGTAATGCATTTTTTGCTACAACTCATTTGATTTGGATACAGCACATGTGATTGGCGCGGCTTCCCTTTGAAAATATCAACAGTAATATAAGATTGATGCCTTTGGGCATCAACCAATAAAGCATGCTTTTCATGGCCACATGATAAAGTTTCACATCATTCCTGAAAAGAAACGTTTTCGTCAATTATTCAAAAAAACATTGGTAGCAAATGATTTATGCATATCAAATTAAGTTTTTTGTGTAAACTGTTCAATATGGGCAAACAATCTATTGCGGTAGTTCTTGTACGGTTCCGCACGGATTCCACGTGCAGCACGCGAGGCGCGTGCCAATATCAGCTACTTGAAATAGACATTGTTCCTCTAAGTAGAGTCAATGTTTCAACTTCTCATTGTATCTAAGAAAGATATGCGTTACTCCACATAACCGAAATATCAAAAATAATATGTTGAAATTGGATTGATATAGCGTTGAGCTCGTGTGTAAAATAGTTACCGACCTTGACCTCGGGTTCATATTAGATGAACCCTCGTGCACGTGATTTATGATCACCTCGGCCAAACGGCCTCGCCGTTCATGATTCACGTGCGCGAGGGTTCATCTAACTTGAACACGGTCTGAGTCGGTAACTATTACAGAATTGGCGTAGCAGGGACGATACTCAATGATCCAAAATAATATTCAAACAATAGTGCAGCTAAATTTTAAATATAATTACCGACATCAATAAAAATTTGTAAAATGATAAAGGAAATCAATAACATTTTATTATTAAATGAAAAAGCTCTATAATTGGCTTCATCTGCGTATCAAATGAGTATATTAACCAATGAAATACTGCTGTCCAGACTGGAACATGCCACTTGTAATACTGGTGCTGCACTTGCCTGGCTGAAATCGTATCTACAGAATAGATCAATGTGTGTAGCGGTTGATGGCTACATGGAATTTCTCAGGTCGTCCTTGGTCCTACCCAAACGAGGGTAAGTGAAAAAACTTGGAATAGATTTTGATCAAAATATTTATCCAGACAGTCATGCCCTGAATATCTCCAGAACTGCAAACTATCATCTTGCAAGCATTGGTAAATTGAAAAAGTATCTCGAACGTGAAACGACCAAACTCCTCATCCATGCTTACGTGACCCCAAGGTTAGGTTATTGTAATGCTTTGTTGGCTGGATCTAGTTCTGTGTCCCATTTGCAGAGAATCCAGAACAAGGCAGCTCGTATGGTTGCAATGACAAAACCACGTGAACACATTACCCCAATTCTAAAACAAATTGCATTGGCTTCCAGACAAGCAAAGAGTAGTGTTCAAAGTCCTGATCCTGACCTATGCTGCTCTCTATGAGGACAACTCCCCTTCCTACCTCAAAGAGTTGATTCAGGCATACAAATCAACACGGAATCTCCGATCTCAAGACTTGCTGAATCTCTCCGTGCCGGTGACATCAACTAAACTTGCTGATACATTCTCGAAAATAGCCCCCGTCTTGTGGAACAGTCTACCATTTGAACTTAAAACAGCAATCTCTCAGACGACCTTCAAGAGCTCTCTAAAAACGTTCCCGATTAGAGACGCATTTAATATGTAATATTTCTCTTGTTCAGCGCCATTGAGCAGCTTTAAGTTGGAAAATAGGCGCTATACAAATGAATTATTATTATCTTTAATGTATACCTCCACCATTATAGTGTAACTGTGTTATCTTGGGAGTAGTTGTTCATTTTGTCGGTCTGTTTCTGCTTTCCGAACTCTGTCCGAATCATTTCTCCAAGGCTATGCCAGCTTAACTCAAACTAACGTATGACAAACATGAAACTTAGATGTATCAACAAATAATTTTTTTTTCCCAGCGGTTTCCGCGCCAATGTTCAATGGCATTCAATACCCTATTTGATGTTCCTTCCGTGGTTACACGTTCATTTCCCCCCAAGATAACATGACTCATACAGCGACTTAAGGCACGGTATTTTGTCTAGAACACATCTCCTTTACTAAACATATTATGTTATCTAACAACGGACATGTAAAAGAAAAGAGTTCACTGTGCTATATCTCAATGTGAAGATTTCAGATTTTAAGCTTGTTTTTTTAAACAAACCAAAATCATCAGCAAAAAAAAAACCAACAACAAAAGCCAGAAAAGATACCAAGAAACTCGCTATCAACTGTATTAAACATCGAACGTTCGATTCCTGTAACGTGCCACATAGTCACACTAAAAAGCGAGAAAAGCAACGGACTTGAAGTCCGCCCCTGTTTAACATCACTCAATGTGTCAAAATAAGTATAGAACCACTGGCTCTGTATCTCATCAGGCTAACTAATTTAACATATTGTAAGAGGATCAAAATATGAGGAGTCACAGGTTAGCAAAATCTATAATGTGCTTTCCTGATCAGCGATGGAGAATGTGCACAACGCATGAGCTTTCTTGGACTTGGCTTCTAAATAAGAAGCTAAAAGGGTTTAGGGTTCAAGCCCATGGGTCATATTTAAGGGATCACAGGGTCACCAAATCTTAAAGGTATTATCTCGTCAGCTAGGGAGTGGGTACATAAAGTTTCAGCTTTCTTTGCCTTCAACTTCTTGTAAAGCAGATACAAAATAATAGAATTCTCATTATAAGCTACGAAGTGTGTACACAAGATTTCAGATTTCTAGCTATGACATTTGCATCTGAAGTAGATGATCCTACCTTTTAGGGCCAGACCACTGTGGATCTAATTGGGGGCAATAGGGTCATCGAATCTACAAATTAGAATCTACATCTGTACACAACGTTTCAAATTTTTAGGCCTTTATAGCTTCTCTGGAGAGCTAATTGAAAATGATTTTAGCGTCACCAAACGTAGAACCCCGTCACATAATGATTCTTTACACAACGAGTCAGCTTTCGTTGGTATTTTTCTTCTCGAAATGATACCAAAACGTTTAGGACTATGTCAGGACTGGTCAGGGATCATAAAAGACAGATCCCTGGTTTATTAAACTATTTTAAAGTTTTACATCAGATTTAATCTTTAAATGTAGGCCTATGTCTAAATAACGATTTCGCTTTAAACTTAAAAAGCACAATATATTTAAATATGAATGATATCATTTATGTAGACCGACAGATCAGTGGACAAGCTTTCGTTTGGTATGCGGTAAGCACAATCGCAAATGAGGGTAGCCGCCGTGCGCCCTCGCTGTCCGAAGGTGCACGCAGTTTGAGGTACCGACTCTAGAGGGGCCACATGTCCATTATACAAGTAGGCCAACATCATGAAATTTTTACAGTGGTACAAGCACCATAAAATAGTATTCAAATAGTCCCACAATGTTTTCAACATATTTTTTACGCATTTTCAAACCAAGAAATATATATTTTGCCAAACAATTATCAGTATTTAGATTTGTACTAGACATCAATTGTTTGAATGTTTATCTATAAATATCTATATAATATATAATAAAGGCTTATGCCAAAAATAAGCCACTTTGCAAGTTTACAAAATATATCAACACATTCTCAAAAGCTTACATGTATCGAATCTGGCCAAAAACGTTATTATATCGTATGCACCTTATGTAATATATGGGACAGTAAACGAAAATCTAAAGGAGCATGTATGTACACAATTTTCACGCATGATTTCTTCAAATTCACATATGTCCCGACACGCACTCACAAGACACCGGTGTTACCTGAAGAGTGTCAACAAAGCGAGTTCACCGGTGCGACAGAGGCTCTTAAATTCAGTCCATTTTCTTTCGATTCAGCATGGTATTTTTTGACGATCTTTCCTCTGATTCTTCCAAGGGGATATTTCTGACATTAGCTGTCGGCAATGTCATGAAATATGCCATTGGTTACGTGATGCGCTATCGACGACGACACGAAATGCAGAGAGTTGGGACGGTGTCGTCTTTATATGTATACCCCGTAAAATCGTTCCGGGGACTGAAAGTAAATGAAGCCGAAGTAACGTCAATTGGGATGCGATGCCAAGGGGTCGGTGACAGGTAATATGAATATTAAATATTATGATAATTCATAATAATAATGAATGTTTTCATGGTACAATTTATTTCCCTTCAGGAACTATGGAATTAGCATGCGGCTAACAGAACAAAACAAGCACGAACTTGCACCGCAGGTTTACTATATATATATATACATATATAGCTTCATTGCTTTGTTGATGTAGGCCTACTTTCCGTTCAGCGAATGCGAACGTTTCTAATCAATCAATGTCATAACAAGCTTACGTATTTATTTGCTTAGAGTCTATGCCCTATGGTTTCATTTGACCTTTTAATTAACAGAATACTTAATTGTTTTAAGCGAAATATGTGATCCCTCTGAAAGTTTTCTTTTTACTTATTGTAAAACAATCTTTCTTAATCAATACAATAACCTCTTGAATGAACGGACAGTTATAATGCTACGCGAAGCTATTTGCGCACTTACAATAATTGAATTGTGTACACACTAAAATAATCATATGCATTTTCTCTTGATAAGCGACACCTTTTTCTTCTACTGCAAATAAAAAGTTGAATCATGAGGTGATTCATCACCTGAATTTTATTAAGTTGACAAATGTAGGCCTATATTTATTTTAGTTTGAATTCTATATTAGATTTTGCGACTGTATCTTTAAGAAACAAGGAGACAAGAGTTTCTAGAGTAACATTGTGTTTATTTTACGGTTATAAAAATGCCTATCCTGTCAAATATTTATAGCCATGGGCAAAGTATTAGGGAGTGTTTTATTGCAAATTTGTAAAAACATGATCGCGAGAAAGTGTTTATTACGTCCGCGTAGGTCCTGAATAAGAAACTTGATTTGAAGACGTGTGTTTCCCCAGCTTTCTCTCTGCTGTGAAATACATGACAAACCATCCCTTACCTTTCAAGTAAAAAAAGTGCAACTCTTTCAATGATTATAATAATTTTTTTGTAATGTATTTTATTTTGCAAGAGCAATATGCTTGCGATTTCACTACATATATATATATATAATGCACTTGCACTCAAATAAACAGTTTTTGTGGGGTGCAGCACTGCAAAAATTGCCAAAAGTTTAGCAAAATTAGAGAAGTGCCCTGAAATTTTAATGAGTAATTAGTAAAATTCAAATCCTAGGTCCAGGGTTATGATTATTATTTTTGCCCAAGAATTAAAAATGCATATTTACAGATATATACTTTCAAAACTGTCCTCATTAATCCAGGACTATAATCTTTAATCATTTCCTCCAAAAATGTGATTTTGACACAAAGCTTTCTACAGTCTATGTGAACTACACCAGCGCGTTGTTTGTCAAGTTAATTGCTTGTATACAGGTCCTGTGTTAAAATGAATCTGAATCTGAATCTGAATCTGAATCTGAATCTAAATCTGAATCTGAATCTGAATCTGAATCTGTTTATTTTGTGTCTTGTCCATACCATTTTCCCAAATTGATATTACTCTTTGCAAAATATATTTTATTCAGAGGGGCAAACATTGGAAATTCTAACAAAGGAGCGGGTATACATTTTTATTTGAAATGATGTCAATTTTTTCCCTGTATATATTCTGTCAGAGATTATGTTGTATGTATCTACTCTGAATTCGGCGTACAAGGTTCCTCTTGAATCTTTACTGTTTTCAGAGTTGAGTAGAGTTATTAAGATAAGTTAAACTTTGAAGATAGACCTTCATCAATTAAGGCAACCATAAAAAACAACGACACTGGAGCAATCGCATCACGAAACAGTATAGAATACAGGACTATAGCAACAGGTTTGGCAAGGATATATACAACACTTACATCCATACATCCTTTCAACCAGGCGACTTCATTTCTCTCGCTTCACTTCGAAATAGTCCCCTGTACCCGAACGGCTATACATCGCCAATTCAGTAGAATGGAAATTCCCTTTTCTATAAATGGAACGCCAATCAAAAAAACACGTCACATATGGATGCAAGACACTACTAGCTGGAGGTAATCCGAGGTGCAAAAAGTTTTTCCGACTCTGTCTTATATGATTCTGTGTTTGTGTTGAGAATGAAAGTCGATTCAAATCGAGTGTTTCCTGTAAATTCCAATGACTTACAATGAGAATCAGGAGAAAGTACATTTCATATTCTTCATTAGGCTCTTTCGTCGAACATAGTAATTCCTAATACTCTCAAAAATAATGATCTAAACGTTTTGACTATACGATCTTTTGTAAAGAAGTGGTGACCAAAACAATTCCAAAAATGATAATAGATCATAGGACATCTTTTCACAGTTAAGAAAACTTAATAGGCAGCTGTAGGCCTCGGAAATGGTAACATCTTTATTCTAGTATATTTCATTCAGAACATGGACGGTGTCCACCCCTAACGGCGTCTACTTGACCCAGAGAGACGAGCCCACCATGGCCCTCATAGTGACCAGTGTCCACGGAGACATGCTGCATCTAGACGCTCCGGGTATGCCCACCCTCAAGCTACCCATCAACCCACCCGTCGTCCAGAGTATGGTTACCAAGGTTACGTGAGTATCTGTTAATGTCAAAGCATAGGTCAAGTTATCGTTGCGCAACGGATGTAAATATATCTATATATTAATATCTAAACTCTGCGGCACTGTATTATGCAGCATAACGTAATGCATCCAAATCGTGATCCTATTTTAAGAGATTGTATTAACCCTTGTAACGCCAGAGTGAAGGTCGACACTATTGACTCTCTGAACTGCGGCACCGAGGCTTCCCAGTGGCTCAACAAGTACTTCAAGAGAGAGGGGCTGAGGCTGCACTTCTCCGCCCCAACACTGGAGAAGCGAGACTCGTACAATGCTAAGAAGCTGTGGCAGCACCCGGCTCAGAAGGGGGATATGGTAGGGGGATGTGTTTTGTCCAAACCTTTTTAAATTATTTATGAATAAAGTTATACTATAAAGTTTCCCGTTTTGGCATTCAATAGACTCCATTCATCGGAAAGCCCTCCCCGTCTTAATAAAACTATTCAGAAAATCCTTAAACCAGCTTCTTATTTGGTTTCAAAATCTCATTTACTGTATGAGAAACTATTTTAAGGTAATTAAAAGAATATATATTTGGATTTTTTTTGATCTCTCATTCAAGACGGAGGTTATGCTCTAGGAATATCTTGTGTTTCATGATAATGAATGAACTAGTTTAATGAATTTTGTCCAAATATTTTCAAGTACACCATTTCAAAATTTTATGTCATTTCATAATGTCAATTTTACAACAGATTCCGTATATAGTTCCTGTAGGTATAGGTTCAGGGAATAGGGTGAGGATGGGGAGATTAAAGATACGAGGTCTCTGAATCAAGGATTGACCCGATATAAATTCCTTCAAGCACAGATAGACGTTTGTCGTTCAGGTCCTAGCTCCGGTAACATCACAATGCTTTACAAAGGCATAACACAATCCAAAAGGATTATAAATAAAACATCTGTCTTTTTTTGCAATATATGTTATAGAAATTGAAAAATATGTAAACATTAACCTCTCTCCCTACAACAGCCACGAACAAACAACTTGATTAACAGATTGGAATTCTAGTATATGTGAACCCTTGCCCTGCAGACGGCGTTCTCGGACTACTGCGGCTACATGGTTTTATCCAACCCCTCCCTCGACGTCCTGAACGACCGACTCGAGGATCCCGTTCCTATCGACAACTTCAGGGCCAACATCATCGTCGACGGCTGCGCGCCATTCGCTGAGGTAACAGATTCTTAAAGAATTAATATATCACTCTCTTTATTTAATTGAAAAAGATAAGATATGTATTATGAAATTCTCTTTCTTCGTCTATCATGTTCTCGTAGCACGGCCTTCATGCATGAAAACCTCGCGAATTACCATACAGAAATGTTAATCTTTGGAAAAATGTCATTACATTTATCAATACTTGACTTTGATTCCTTGCGTTATGGCAAGAAACCTGCTCGAGCAAGTCCTTGCAATTGTTTATGCTATAACTGCTTGGAACCTATTTACTAGCTATATGAATAAACCATGTCGAAGATATGATGATCGAGAGGGGCAATCTGATGCTCATTCTTTCGTGCTCATTCTAACACTTAGACTCTAAAATAAAATGGTCAATTCATCTAAAACTGAAAAAAAGGTTATTGAATAAAATGAAAAGGATATTGAGTTTACTTCATTTTTCTAAAATGGAGCTCTCTAGTCTTTTTATAGACTTGCTTTTATCATATTTTAGGGTCTGGCTAACAGACTACTCTCTCAACCATCATACGTTGTTCACTGACACTGTATGGAGAAGGACTTAAAGGGGCAGTAGCACGTTTTTTGATAATTTTATAATTTGAATTTCTCACTTATAATTGTAAGTGAATGCTAAATGTATTACTTTGACAGTGTCAAAAATCTCATTACACAAGCCAATCATCCATTGTCATAGGAAAAAGAATGAAGATTCACATAAAATCCATTGGCGGCCATTTTTGTGTGAACACCTTTAATTCATTTTTTGTAAGAAAAGGAATCGCATGGCTAAACTTAACGTTATATATTGGAATTATTACTGCTCCATTTAGTTTAAATACATTGTCTTTCAATTGAAATCATTAATTTTCATTTTCCTTACATCACCTTATATTCCCCCTAAAAACGTGCTACTGCCCCTTTAAGTTGGCTCAAGTTGGCTACACTATGTATATTGTTGCTACACTTTTGTTCTTGGACGTTGTCCTGACTCTCTCGGAAATTGCACATATTGTGACCAAGTGACAATATACAAATTAGGAATTTGAAACGATGTCTTAAAAAGTCCGCTCTATTTAAAATAAGTCAAAATGACCCCCGTATCTGACCACCAGTGATGGCAAATGATGTTTTCCCCATGTAGGACGATTGGAAGGAGATACGTATTGGTCAAGCTCGACTCCGGACATTGGACGCTTGCACGCGCTGTATCCTCGTAACGGTTGACCAGTTTGCCGGCAAGAAGGACAAGAACGAGGAACCACTGCGCACACTCAGAACGTGAGTTTCCGGTTCCGTGTTAGCGATGTCAAGATAATACCCATTTCACTTTACAACCCAGAAAACATGCTATCAACCGTATTTATTATCTGAAAAGTTTAAGACGGATCTAGCTCTTAAAAATTCATGGTAAAATGGTAACAAAACTTAATTTTTGACCTCAGTTGTGGGAATTGTCTCAGGTGGACATCCATATACGTTTCTCAAACACGTCAATGGAATGGTAAAATGGTAACATAACTTAATATTTGACCTCAGGTGTTTTTTTATGAGAATATTCTGAGATGGAAATCCGTATACGTTTCTCGAACACGTCAATGGCATCGTTAGTTGTCAATGAGCCCTTGTTTCAGATTCCGAAAGAAGAATCCATACGGAGAGAAACCGGCGTTCGGAGTGAATGCGACCTTCATCACACCCGGGATACTCCGCGTTGGGGACCCTATCTATGCAGTATATGCGTAGGACATCGACCAATTAACATCAACATTTTTACGTACATTGTATATCTGTAAATGTCCTACTCATTCCTCTGTATTTATGAACTTCAGAACAATCCGGTCCTAGTGAGATGCAAAGCTTAACAAAGAACGATAAATATCAGATAACAGGTTAATACCCCAGGCGTTATGTATCATACCAATAAGACAGGAATTTGCATTTTTACTTTCACAACTTAAAGGGGCAGTAGCACGTTTTTTGAAAATTTCATATTTTCAATTTTTCACTGATAATTGTACGTTAATGCTAAATGTATTATTTTGATAGTGTCAAAACTTTCATTACACAAACCAATCATCCATAGTCAGAGAACAAATGATAAAAATTCACAAAAAGTCCATTTGCGACCATTTTTGTGTGAACACTTTTATTCATTTTGTGTAAGAAAAAGGAATTGCATGGCTGAACTTAACATTATATATTTGATTTATTACTGGTTCATTTAGTATCCATACATTTTCAATTGGAACCGTTTAGATTTACATGACAATACCTTATATTCCCCCTAAAAGCGTGCTACTGCCCCTTTAAGGTTGATGAAATGAAACCATATAAGACAATACAAGAGACAAAAGACAAGAGGAAAATTATAACAAAAATTCTAGTTAAAAGTAACACTTAATTCTTTTTGTTGCTAGAATGTATACATGTATGGTTTTAAATATATTTTTCTTTTTTTCAATTAATAGATCTGAACTAAACTAATGTCTATGGCCGCACTACCTAATCAAAACGTTGCTGAGCTTGGAAAAATGGAAAATCAAAAATATAATGAACGGCATTTCATATTGATTCCCACATACTCAGCTGAGATCGCTGACAAAATCTTTTGCTTTGGTTAACTTGCTTCCACTGTTATTTCATAGACAATCGTAAAATCGAAAGCGATCGTTATGTTATTTCACAAATACTTATAAAGCAATGGATATTGTTATCAAAGTCTATATCCAAACAAACGTGTGAAAACGGTTCTGTGGAAGATTCAGCAATATCAAAGAAACCACATAAACACAATGATGTTCATTCCTGCCCATTTATCTATCAGGTATGTATCTATCATTGAACATGTTGACAAACAATTGAAAGCACATAATAGAACTTTTGTTTTAAATTTTATGCCTTCATAGAAAATGTGAAGTTTTCAAGATTTTTCAGCGCTCCAAAAGTTCAGATTTCGCCTTTAAGAGATTTGATGGTACATTGCTGCTTTACCCACATGTATAATATTTCGTGTCTTTTAAAGATCTGACATCATCAATATCATGCATTTAGCTATTCAGACAGTTCTACCTCTTACCAATGCAAATTCTCTTCCCCTTGGTTGGGTTTCTGTAGCACGATCGCACAATGCTAAAATTCCGATGCTCTATATACATATATCACTCTTGGGAAGTTTGTATCCACGAAGTTCATACAATGCCCTAATATTTATGAAGGAATGTCCCGTATAGCTGATAGCTATGCATGACAATATAAAGCACACGCATGAAATTTCGTTACGCAATGAACCTAAAACCAAATATCACGAACCCATCGTCCTTTCATTCGGCCATTGCAAGTTTTGCTCAGTTGCTGGTTATTTAATCTAACGAAACAAAGCTATCCCATTGATCGATATTATGGTTTTGTATGGTCTTTGTAAACAAGTACGATACAAGTACGCTATAGTTAGCAGGGTGCCATAAAATGAGAAAGTGATATTATTTGCAATGTGTCTGAGTACAATAACTACAATAGTCCTCCCTGGGAAAATGGCTTGTCTATGTTTTGAGATCTTCTTTCTTAGTTCGACGCCTTTCGTATGTAAGAAGATTATCAACATAGACATAGATCTATTACTCAGTGAGTGACGTTAGGTTGTGTTGAATGACCATCTCATGAATTCAAGATTATATTTGCATTGATTCGGATAATTTACTTTGTATTTCTCATTTCTATTTCTCATATTTACCATTTTTAATATATTTTACGTTTGAAAGAATTCTCTTTTTACACAGATTTTATTTTTCTTAGTTTAAAGCCATGATTATGTTACAGACGTTAGTTAATTTTTCAAAGCGATTTTCAACATTGTATCGGTTAAGGTAATCTTTTTATTTTAATCATACTGAAATGTCCATCGGAATATCTTTTTCTATTAAATAGTTGATAAAATAATTCTTTTGTGTTGTTTATTAACGAGCAATTATTTCCAGTTATTGATGTTTTAGCTTCTGGTGACAGGGTATCATTTGATCTTTTGGTACACAGAGGGTAATATATCAAACCAAATGTGATATTACGAGATTCAAAATACTGGTAATTGGTGATCACATCTGAGAGATTTACCATTATTTAGATACGAGCTAAGCTCATATGAAACAGATCTACACATGAAAACAAAATTCTTGATCAAATAGACTATTGATCTGGAGATCAATAACAACGATCCAATTACACGCATGATGAAGGATGATCAGGACGTATATTTTCATGTGTGCACATATGCACATATCGCTTAGCGTAAATCAATGATTAACGGTCCATGCTAACCGTTGCTGGTTGTCCTAAAGGCAAAATGACTTTGTTGGGATAACTACCCAATAACATTAACGGTCTATGATTTAACCGTTGCTGGTTATCGTAAAGAGAAAAATGCCTTTGTTTAGATACTTTTACTCAATTCAAATTGTCTGAAATAAAATGAATCTATAAATACGCTCTAAAATATTCCATGTAATTCTTTACGTTTTTTCCATTTCAATTTATACATATTACATATAAAGGCAAATATACACATCATTTAGCTTTCGCTAGTTATAACTCGTCCAAATAATGATAACCCTAACTATTGATCGAAGATTAAATATTCAAATTCGTAAACTCGTAAAGCTACCAAACACTTGTTCGTAAAATAATCATTTAATGCTTAACATTTATATAGTTTACGTTTACCTTCATGTTCGATTGGTGAAAATGTCTATATAACGCCATGTGCTTTGAATTCTCACGCAATGTAGTAGTCCTTAACATTATTATGATTTATTATGCCAAACTTTGACAGCTTCATGGTTATATGCATGAATTCATGTTGATAACAGCTGTGATAGATACATCACCATACAGATACATCACCACTTGTGATCACCGACACATTATCAGATATACATAAAATTTCGAGTTTATTTAAAGGACATTTCTAATGGAACGTTCTACGAGGTCATTATTTTGTCTACACGGAAAACATAGGCCTTATATACGTTGTTACCAAAGTGAAACATAAACCGTGTTGTGAGTATCACATGTGCACAAATGCAAATCACGAATTGATTCCAACTATATATAAGCTATCCCGTTTCGCTCCTTTTTTCCCTCGAAATTTCTAAAGTTTATGGACACATTTTGGAAAAATTATTTTCTCGGAGGTCATCCTAAGGTTGACAGGACTTTAGTATATTACATATGTTAAACTTTTTTGAAGATCTTGCATGGTCATTCACCAAAATATGTTGATAAGAGGTTATTTTTGAAAATAAAGAACTCCGAAACATATGAGGCTTTGTCTTTGCATACCAACAATACGGTTTTGCTTATTTCAATGTAGGGTCCTAAAGGTTTTCCACAAAGGACAAGGTCGCAAAATCTTTATTAGTTAATACACCTGTATGGCAACTACATTTTAGGTAAATTATCAAAGAACTTTATTATCAACAAACAGATATATAAAAAGCAAAATATTTTAAATCGCTTAAAGCCTCATTATATTGTCAGATGTTTCAAAAAATCTTTAGGCAGGGAAAAAGTTAGACTAACAGTTTGTCTCAGAAGAATTTTTTCAATATTAAAAATATTTTAAACGATTCATGCATTTATAACAAAATAAAGCCCAGGAAATGCTTTGACTTCAGAGCTGATCTAAACTTGGTCGTCAATTGATTATTTTTGCTTTGCTGCAGGCCTAGATGACAGACTAGAAAACAGTGGACCTTTAAAAGCAAATTTATAGTCATGTAACAGTATCACTTTAAAAGTACAACTTGGATTGTGTCTTAGAAATGGCTTGAATAGGCCAAAGTATGTCTTATCAAGCATGGTTGACATTTACTAGTATCGAGGTTAAAGTTAAGTTTAGATTGTAGAAAACAAAGTGGTGATGGTGAATGTTTGTGAATATCCCCCTATGACCCAGTTAGGGCTCGATGATAGAGGATATCAGTCACGTGACATAGGATCCAATTTACCACCGACTAGAGGACCCACATTTGAGATTCGTGTGTTTGAAAAGTAGATCGTGAGGGCCTCATTGATTAAACTCATCATCGACAGAAGATTCTCGATTTGGACAGCTGCCGATTTATCGATTACCTTTCTTATTCGCAACACAGCATGGGAGTTGAATTGGATGTTAGTGAACCCGCGTGTATATTCGGTACACTAGCAGCAGCGGCTGTTGCTAAATTTGCGTTTGGATATTACACGAGATGGCAGAAATTACAACGTTTCGAGGTCGTGGGGAAAGTTTCAGCGTTAAATGTTTTCCCCGTCAAATCTTGTGCTGGAATGCCAGTGGATGCGGCCTTGTGCAGTCGACTCGGGTTGAGAGTTCACGGGATTACTGATAGGTGAAGGTCATTTATATTTGTCTTTGGCCGAATTACAGTTAACGTGCTTATTGTTTGCTCAAGTAGTGTCAGATAAATGCATTCTGTTTCATGATTAAATATTTAATATATATGTATACTAATGGACATGTATATTGACGCTTGATAACTTACCTTTTTTTATATATCGATATTAACTTCCTAAGTAAATCATACTTTTCACATAATTATGATTATCTTTTTCATTTCATTATAACATAAAGTAAATTTTAATTGACAAAATAATTTTCATATTAAATCTGATTTAGGTATTGTCTGTTTTCAAATTGCCGGCAACATAAGCTATATTCAGCATAGAGAGTGTTAAACTTTGATATTTTTTTCAAGAGAAATCTTTGGCAGGTATATTAAATCAATATCTGACAAATTACATATGCAGCATTGGACAGTAGCTAACTATTGTACGTAGCTACCGATTAGCCCCAGCCCGTATGGATTTCCCCTTGAAAAAGAAAGTAGAACCTTGGGTTTTACTCACCATCAGAGCAGAACTTACATGAAATCGAAAGTAGACGGTCGGGGTTCTCGTGCTTTAAAAATAGAAAGAGGTTAACCGCAATAAATCGATTGTTTTATAATTTGATATCTTGAAGTACATGACGCACGAATCTTTTTGTTTGTAAGTTGGGATTCTTTATCAATGTTATCATTTTGTCTCAACAACCCCTCTTATTTCACTTTTAAAAACTTTCGCGTAATTACCAAATCGAAACGTCTTTTTAACATAATTATATTTAGTATAGGGACATGGGCCCCGCTATCAGAAACCCCTTATGTGTATACAATTGATAAGTAAGTTGATAAGTTAATAACTATACATAAGGGATCTCTGATAGAGAGGCCCATGTAAAGGGGAGGTTTGAGCAAAGATGGCGCCTTAACGATAAAGATCTGATATTTCCTTGATTGGAAGGTGAAAGGTCATGGACAATGTCCCCTAACATTACCCCTATGGTCCGAGCCTCAGATCAGGAAAAACGCAGACAAGGACGAATAATAGTTTCGATCTGATTGAAATGAGATTAAAAAGTGGTCGTTTTCCTAAATTTACTCCGACTACTTTTCAGACATTGGATGATTGTTAAACCCAATGGAGACTTCCTCTCCCAAAGACAAATTCCAAAGATGGCGCTCATCAAGACAAGATATCATGATGGTCACGTGATCCTTGAGGCTCCGGGAATGGCCGCGCTTCAACTTCCGGTAAACCCAAAAGTGAACAAAAGACAAGTGAGGAAGTGTCGGTAAGATATCTTTATTTGTGAAGCGCGCTTTTGCTTTTTTTGGATGCAACTCTTAATATCAGTGTTTGTGGGGATGCTGGTTTGGCCCAGGAAGGTGACGTTGTAGGAGTTATAGAGGATCGAACACTAGATGTAAAATAGGTTTGATGTTTAGATTTAATGAATCTCACAAGTAATCCACCCAAATATACCCATCTATAATTATTTATAATTATATAAAATAAATGGTCCCCCAGTCTGGGTAAAATTGTAATTGACTTTATCTTTAATGATAGAAATAAAGGATGAATGAAAAATTCAATCAATGCTACGTTTCCGTCTTCTCCGTACTTAAATAACATATGTTAGAAGAATACAAAAATTAGCATACCGTATTTCCTCAGCGTCAGGCTTAACCTTGAAAGTATGCTTCTAAATAAAAAATAAATATTTTAAATGTGAATAACGGGTCTATTAAATTAAATTTTCTGTCATTAATGCTGGGTGTCTAATAAGCATCGTGCCTCCAATAAGCGCCGGAGAGTCAATGGAAGCTGAAAAAAGCGTCCGAGCGCTTATCAGAGAAAATACGGTACTTGAAGCGACCAAATGGCCTCTATATTCAGAGTCTGGGAGTGGACGACTGAGGGACTGGACTGTGGTCAATCGGCCTCGGACTGGGTCAGTAAGTTTCTGGGTGACCAGGGTCTCCGCCTGCTCTTCTCCGCCCCGGGACTGGACAAGAGGGAGGCATGTGAGGAGGAGAAACCATGGGGCAACCCCGCTCTACCTGGGGACCAGGTAGGGACTGAATTCTTCTTGGGACTCGGGTTCGATCCATGTCAGTACTACTTGGGACTCGATTGCAATCTCCCTTGGAGAATGATTCTCAAGGAAACTAAGGGACTTCTTATTAGTTGAAATTTGTCACGTGAAATCTAGAACCTTGGTATTAGATGGGGGAATGAGTCTTCTTCCTTGGTACTAGACAGGGGCTCAATTACGTTGTTGACCAACAAGGATAATAATTCACTTATCAACTCGGATAACAATTCTTAGCAAAGCCATTTGATTCAAATTGAGGATGTCTGCTTTTTTCGGGAGACAGATTGATACACTTTTTGTATGCTCGAATCGATTGCTATTGACTATGTGATATTATATTTTGTACGTACATGATGTAATTTGTCATCATGTATATACTTAGCTCGGAGCAATTCTGGACACTATAACCTGAATTTAAGTAGCAAGAACTTTGTGGAGTTAAAGGCCCTACAAACTTATGTTGGAATCATACCTGGTAGGCGCTAAAATATCAACGTTTGGTTATATCTCCAATGATCTTTAAAATTGTGCTGAAACCTTCTGGGAAAGAACATCAAGAAGTGCAGCAATCTCTATATAAATAGAGAAATTTGGAGAAACGTTTGCACATCGCAACAATTGCACTGGTCATGCTCCATGCTTATGTGAAAGTCGAACATTTTAACACGGGCTAGGTCCTTATTTATCAAGTGAAGAATAATTATAACCATAGTGCCTAGCAATAGTGTAGAATTAGCCGATTTAGAGATTGATTCCATGTGCCTGTTGGAGCTATTTAGAGGGTATTTGGTTTTTTTTAACAAATACCATCTTTATCTCATCGATTGAGGAAGGAAGTTTATATTTTCAAGAGTAGTTAGATTTCAACCTCATGTACGAAATACATTGAATTTTCTGCCTCTATAGTGCCTGATAACACGTTCCATTGTTATTGTCACTAGTGACTGATAACACGTTTATTTTCGTTGACAGATCTCGGTATTTCACCGCCAATCTTATAATAATTGGATATATTACCCGATCCATTGGATCCAAAATGCAACGAAATGACCCTCTATACACTCGTAGCATTACACAATGAAACCGCCAGACTTAAAATATGTTTTATTAAACCAAAACCGTATTTCAAATTTTTGGAAAAAATATTTTATGGACTCGACCATTCCACTTTTTCAGAGTGCCTTCAGTGACTTCTGTGCTTACATGTTGTTGTCCGAGGAATCTCTTGCGTCACTGAACAGCAAACTGAAGAGCTCCGTCACCATGAGGTCATTCAGACCAAACATCGTCGTCAAGACAAAGCAGGCATTCGATGAAGTATGAGAAATGTTTAGCGAGATAGTGTTGATATGTGAATGAACATGCTGCTTCATTATCCGTGTAGCCCCTACATACCCTGAGAACCATCAAGATAAATCCCTGGCATTTCTAAATGGTTAACATTCAAAAACACCGATATAACCCGGAGGAAGAGTACGATGGTTAAAGATATTTTGCTTCGCTCTCTCCAAATAACAAAATTCCTTACATAATCAACAATGATAATATGTCAATTGTGTTATATACTTATACTAAATCTGGCATCATATCAATATTGTCATACTGTGTAGGGTTGTACTGAGACTAGATGTAGAATCATAACATGTCAATATTGTTATATATATTGAAACTAGGCTAGCGTCATATACATCAAAAGATGTCAATATTGTTAAGTTGATTGATAATAGATCTAGCATCATATGTATCTTAAAATGTTATGATGTTATATATTGATAATAGATCTAGCATTATTTGCATCAAAAGATGTACATTTTGTTATTTAATGTTATTTAAACGATGTAAGGATATTAACAATAAAGTATTGAGCCGGCAGTGTTAATTAACCTTGAAGTTTTTCTCTAGGACAACTGGCAGGAGGTACGCATAGGTGAGACTGCCCACATGCGTATGCTGGACCCGTGCACCAGGTCAGAATCTCACCCTTCTTCATTCCTTAGTGTAGTAAATTTTAACTTGGGGTCAATCTTGGGGTAGACATGTATTTGTATCTTGCCACAAAATTTAACTCTTTTCACTTTCAAATTGAAAACTTGAATCATATATATGGTTTATTAGTTCTGTTAAACTCAAATAAGGTTGACATATTTAGAAGTAAATAATGTTTTAAATCTCGTAACCATAAATAATGCCAGTGTTTGTAAATTGGTGATTGGACATATGTTGTTTGGTTGTCCAACATGTGAACTAACAAAGTAAAGCGTAAGCGATCAAGTAAAATTTAACCATTTACTTACATGATTTTGCAATAATACTACTTCATAGTTTTATTTAACTATCAAACGAACTTATTCATGTAAAAAAAGATTAGTTTTTAATTTTAAAACATGATATTAATTTTGATAAAAAAAAAAAGGAAACCAGAAGAGTTAGAGAACTTTTACAACACTCTGTATCAATTTCGTTAAAACGAATCTGAGATGATAAAGAAAATGAATTTATGTGACCGTAACAGGTGTACTCTGACGACAGTTGACCCAGATAAGGGAGAGAAGAGGAAAGATAGCGAGCCACTGTCTACACTCAAGAGGTGAGGTCACTCACATTTACATACGATAATGTTTAGAGATTGATATCATACTAGCGTACGGTATATCAATATTCGATCTGTAATACGCCCTGTCGCCCCTTTAGCCACTTATTATCATATGACCCCAATATTCATAAGCGAAACTCGTCACTTTTCTACTTATCTCCCTTCATAAACTAGAAACTAGATTTAGTAATTAATTTCTGACAAGTAATTTCTGTGAAGAGAATGAGGTTACTTGTCTGTCATCCAGACCCTAGAGCACAAATATTCAATTGACGACCAACCCAGTCTAGGAAAGTATAGCAAGTCTAGATCACTCAGCTCTAGGCAATTAAAGCATCTTCTAAGCTTCTTTTTTTGTCATAATACATGAGTTTTTTTAAAAAATAGTGTTAATATCCAAAAAACATACTTCTGATACTCAATGCTAGTCAATGAGGTTCCGTAAGATAGGTAAAACTACTCGGGTAAAAGAAGCAGGTAGAAACTTTATGACTGTATAAACTTTTTTGTTTGGTTGTAAAACTTCGAGACAGTTTTGATTCATTATGAGTTTGTATTGGAAATGTCCCCCTTGGAATTACTGATCAGCAAACAGGAATGAACATATGATTATTTTTCAGCAAATAATCAAAGTATTATTTATATACTAGGTATACGATATTAGATCTTCTAAAGTTTAATCATTGTCCTTTTCCTTTTAGCTTTCGCTGTTTCTCGACCTATGGAGCTTCGCCAATATTTGGTGTAAACGGGGCCATAGACAATGAAGGGGACATCAAGATTGGAGATACGGTGTACGCTTTGAGGAAGTAATTGTGTACGATTTGATGACGTAATGGTGTACGCTATAAGGTAGAAATGAAAAAGCTTTTCAGAAATTATGGTTTACTCATTAAGTGAATAATTCTATACGCTTAGGAGAGTAATGATGTAAGCTTTGAAAAAGCATTGATGTTCACTTAAAAGGTTATTCTAACAAAGTCACGGATTTGCTAAAATCCAAGGCATTTTCGCTTCAGCGAGTGATGATATACGTTTCAACGAAATGTTGGCGTACACATTGAGCACATAAGGTCCATTTTAATAATGGTTATGATAAATGCTAAGCTTTTGCAGAGTCCCACTAATTAATTTAAGCGTTATATTATAGTGAGGATTGACTAAGAATGACGCTCTCAACCTCTTTACTACTAAACGTATGTTAAGAATTTGTATGAATGAGAACAAGTTATATGGATTTACAACTTCTTTATTGCAAGAGTGCGACGTTTCGGTGTAGGTACTAACACCGTTTTCAAGCAACGGTGTTAGTACCTACACCGAAACGTCGCACTCTTGCAATAAAGAAGTTGTAAATCCATATAACTTGTTCTCATTCATCTTACCAACTTCTAAATGCCTCTTAGAAAAGAATTTGTATGTTAAGAATTCGCAGGGTGCTGAGCTTCATTGTATCATCATCAATACTTTATACCATTAATTGAGAGAACCAAAACGAATTTACTGGTAATTTTGATTATCTCACTTAATATAATGGATGTTATACCAGATACAGCATTATACCACGAAAAGCTATACTTATATCAATGACTTTATATCACATAAACCTTTACATGTACCATTGGCTTAATGCTACATAGACTAGTTATATAACGTTATAGCATATATTGTTTACATATACCTTTATCATTTATGATAATTTGTATCAATCGATAACATAGAGCTTCGATTGCCAAAAATCCTTCAGTCAGATTGTCAAAGATCCTTCAGCCAGATTGACAAAAATTCTTCAGTCAGAATACCAAAGATTCTTCAGTAAGAATACCAAAAATCCTTCAGTCAGATTACAAAAGATTCTTCAGTCAGAGACCAGTTATCTTAAAACAAATCGTTTAACTTATAATATTCAGGAAAATGTATTACTTTTTTCAATTATTTGTTGGTATGTTGTGCCCTGTGCATGGCTCACAATCAGTACCTCTTTTATGACCCCTTCCTATGAATAAAATTGTCAAAACAGTGAAATTGTTATCACTCATACCTGTATCTTCATGAATAAAATATTTGTAAGACATATTCAACGTTCTTGTTTTAACAATGAGTAATAAAAAGCTATCTTACTAAGCGTTGCATAATCACAACAATTTTTGTCCTGCATTAAGAATTTTATTCATTGACGAAACATACATGAAGTGATTTATTAGCTAGTAATGTGCACCCTGCATCATTCATCATGCTATTTGTTCCTTGAACCACAGCAATGAAACAATTGTTGTAAGCAATATTGGAGGCCAAATAATGATTTGTTGCCGCCGCTTTTCGACAATGAAAAAAGAGTATTTCTATTTGAAACGATCTAACCCAATTGAGACATGTTTATGAGGGCAATATTTGTTGCTAAAGCAGTGCCGCTTTAGTTTTAATACATTTACAAATAGGAGCACACAAATCATTGATTATTGAAACCATATATACACAAAGAACTTAGTTAAGCACCACCCAATGTTTTCAGAAAAAGGCTTCTGCTAATAAACCATACAAAGTTCCAGGTAACCAATTAGGGTTTTTGGATAGAACGATCATTTAGCAGAGTAGAAACGAAAACTTCACTCAATTTACGAGTCACTGTTTCTGGATAAATGTTTTTACCCCGCTTGGTATTTTTGAAAATCCAAGATTTCTTATGATTGAAAATGAAAGTCAATATTGTTTGCTGCAATGTGGTAACCATCTTTCTCTTGACTGAATTGATAATTTTTAGTAAGGACCTCTTAGCAAATGTTAGTCGTTAGAGCAGTAAGAACCTTCAAAATCACAAAATGATCAAATATCAAATTTGAAAAAAGCTTCACTAAGAAAAAACTAGCCACTGTTTAAGAAAATGGCTTATCGATAGGGAGAAGAAGTGTTTGACCAACAAGTTCAATTCACAGAATCTCAAATGTAATCACAGATTTGAAAGTTTTAGAAAAGTTCTCAATTATGGTTGAAAAAAGTACTGAAAATTTAATATCCTGCTATGCTCTTATCGTGCATGGTAAAACATGTTTCTCTAATTGAGTGTCAACTAGGGATCAAAAATGTTATTTTTGATTTAAAAAATCCAAAGTTTCATGCGTGGCCTCTCACCAATGACAATAGTTTTATTTAGCCAAAATTCAGTGGTCTCGCATTTTTATTCATATTTTCAATTATTTTGTATTATAATGATTTTTACGTCAATTAAATAGTCAATAAAACTGCAATTGTTATATCTAGAGTGGTCAATACATCAAATAAATCACAATATTCAAAGAGCTCCCAACTTCATTTTACAAAATGGCCGGTGCTTAATTAAGTTCTTTGTGTATACATCGGCTAAAATTAAGGTAAACAACTGTTATCCTTCTGTTATTACGCTTAACTGTTCATTATACAAGCAAATATCTTGCATTTACAACAAAGTTTGGCGGCGTTCCCATGAACTCATACAATTTAGCAATTTAGAATTGATCAGTGATGCGAGAATGCCAATTACAAAATGGTTATACATTTTTCATTTTGAAAATAATACTTCTCCTAAAGTGACATTTACCCTTCTTAACACATATACAAAAATAAAGCTAACTTGCATCGCATCGTATGTTGAAATAACACACGAATTGGATCGCGTTTAACTTACAGTAATCCCAAAGTAACCATGTTATTATTGGAGAACGAATATAATTTCGAAAAATTTCAATAATCATACTTTTAATGTTTTTGGTATTCTCGAAGTACTATATATCTGATACAACTTAATTGAAACGTTGGGCAGTTTAAGCATTTTGTACTGTTAGGTCAACGTTAGGCCTACGGTCTATGTGTAACAACTAAGACAAACAGTCCCTCAACACTCCCAAAGCATTCACACACACGTAACACAAGCACAGTGATATAAGGCAATATTGAAAGACTTTGATAAGCTTTGGTGATTTCCATCCTCGAAAGTACCAGGGCATGTGTTCGACAGTTAAAAGAAGAAAATTATATATAAACAATCGTTTGAGATTGTTGTGAAGTTCGTCACACATAACCATTTAAATGTTATCAATCACGGCTGAGGTCGCCACACATGACTAGTTATTACATTATATAGTCACACATTGCCACGGAAGAGGTTGTCAATCAAGACTGTATCTTCTACAATTTCGACTTAAAAGGGTGTCACTCAAGGTTGTTATCTTTTGCCATTTCCACTGAAAACTTTGTCATTTGAGTTGTTATTTTAACCAGTTCCACTGTAAACGTTGTCGATCAAGACTGACGTCACACATTTTCTGAAAAAGATTTCAATCAAGACTGATATCATCTACCGAGTCGGTTGTCAGTGATGACCAATGTCTTCACACTTTGCCACGAAAGAGGATTCAATCGTCACTTACAGTTACAGCTCCAATATAGGTTGGGGAGTCACGCATTTCCACCAAAGTGTTTGTTAATTTCAAGGTTAATTTCATCACACATTGTCACTTAAGATGTTGTCAATTGTGACTTGTATATTCATTCATTGTCAAAACTAAATATGGTGTCAGTCGTCACTTAACATCAAAACACATTGTCATCACTGAATATTTTGTCAATCGTCACTGAGATCGCCACATATTGCCACCAATGAAGATGTTTTCAATCGCCACTATAATCAATACACATTGCCATCACAGATATTGTCAATCGTCACTGAAATCATCACACATCGCCATCAAAGATTTCAATCGGCACTAAAATAATCACCCATTGCCATCACTGAAGACGTTTCTAAAACGTCAACGCAATCATCACACATTGCCATCACAGATGTTGTCAATTACCAATTAAATCACCACATTGCAAAACTGCAGATGTTGTCAATCGTCAGTGAAACCATCATACATTGCTATTACTGAAGATGTTGTCAATCGTTACTGACACTATCACACGTTGCGATCACTGAAGATGTTGTCAATCTTCATTGAAACCATCATACATTGCCATAACTGAAGATGTTGTCAATCTTCACTGAAACCATCATACATTGCCATCACTGAAGATGTTGTCAATCAGCGCTGTGAGCGCATGAACGTCTAACGATTAACAGCAAGTTTATTATCATGTGGTTAGGCTTTCATTTTTGCAAGCCACTACTTCGAATTATAAACATTGTCATAAGTAAGGATCAAACTTTGTGATTAAGTGTAAAACGAAGCTCAATACGTTTATAAATCAAGAATATGTGTAAATCTTTCCAAGGGTAACATACCAACATGGATGTCGGAATACCTTCATGTTAACCCTGTCACCACCGAGTATAGGAACTGTTCTGTCACTGTTTGACTGTGGATAAAGCCAAGCACAGCTGAGCAGCGTAGTATGACGACATTATCATCACTTCCGACAGGGGGATGCTCATCCGCCATTTTGTCACTGCAATTAGGAAGTCGGAAAACATGAACAACGCAGAACCGGAAGCGGCGAAGTAAGCCCAGTTTGTGCTGTCGTAATAATAACGTTCGAAGGCAACCCAGCTGACAGCAAATATCAAAATAACGTATATAAACACCAACACTTTCATCACGTGGGATATTATTCCTTCGGCTAGGTACAAATACAAACAGATACCTATCAACGCAAACAAAACTGTAAACCTTGTCTTTTGGAAGTTGAAGGATTTCAGAAGACCCAGAAGATAAAAGACATGCGCAATGGCGAAAAAAATCATCCCCGGGATGAACAAGGTTTCCCGCCAAATGAGACTCATATCCCCGAGACTAGAGAAGCCCAGAGCGTAGACGAACATTCTGGAGTAGTCGGTCTGCTGTGAGTCTCTGGTCTTGTGGACGAACATAGCTAGAGACCAGATTGGCAGCGCCTTGACGATAGCAGCGTCGACGCTCTCGGTTGGGTAGGCCATGTAGGGCTCGTAGAGGATGAAGTAGGCGCTGACTCCCAGGTAGAAGGGGATGAGACGGACGTCCACTAGACTCATGATGAACCTCTTGCTGCAAGTAGAAGATAGGAGAGAGGATATAAGCTCAATGGAATCATCAATGAAATCATTACATATAGCCATCAAATATGTTGTAAATCAGCACTGAAATCATCACACATTATCATCACTGCGGATGTTGTCAACCGTCACTGAAATCATCACATATTGCCACTGAAAAGGTCGCCAATCAACGCTTAGATCGCATGAACGTCATCGATTAACAGCATGTATATGAATTTGCCACCATGTGGACAGGCTTTTATTTTTATGAGCTACTAATAAGACATATAAAATAAGTATGTATGCCAATAAGTATAAAACGAAGGTCAATGTGGTTAAAACCGAATAATATGAGTAAAATCTGTCAAAGGGTAACAGAACAAAATCTGTCCAGGAGTTTAGTACCCAATACCATTTCTAAAAAGAGTTGGAGATCAAACGAGTCGCAAGGATACAGGAGAGTTTAGCAATGTTATACAAAGAGGATACTAAACGATATTTTCGTTTGATACCAATTTTATAACAAGGCTTTACGTACTGATCAAAGTCCTTGAAAATAGGGTCAAGGTCACCAAAACGGACTGGTGTCTTCGTATCCATCCAATGACGACTGATATCAAGTTTGAAGGCTCTATGTGCAAGGGTGTGTGAGATATCGCCCTAACAAGGCTTTGTATTTGTTTCGGTTGTGACCTAGAAAATAAGGTCAAGGTCACCAAAACCGACTGTTGTCTGCGTGTCCAAAAATGAAGACTGATACCCAGTTTGAAGGCTCTAGGTTGATGGTTTGTTAGATATTGCGCTAACAAGAAGCGGATCGGACGTACGTTTGGAGCTGAATACTATATATGTCCCCCACTACGCAGCGGGGGGACAATAATGCATTGGAATTGTGGACGATTGTCGCTGTGCAGAGGATATCATAAAGTTGTTATAATGATAGAAACCAGTTACCTGAATGTGTGTCGTATAATTCCACTGTCAAACAGTATGAATCCTTCCGTATTAGACGAATGTAATAGGTATTACATACTCATGACGAGATTTGTATGAAGCATACTGTCCGTACTGTTATCATATCTCATTGTCTCATTTGCCAGACTTCACACTCTGTTATGATCATTCCCTGGGATAACAATGATAACTGCGGTATTAAAGATAAAAGTTATCTCGAAAGCGGTACGATATTCTGTTATCCAGAACCTAAAGCAAAACAAATTAAAGAAGCCTTCTAGACAATGTTGGCAAGTCCTTTTGTTTTTCAAAAAATAGTGAACGGAACCAAACATGAAATATGATATATGTATGCGTAACCAAGATGATTTCCTAGATTTTTGCAAAAATTGAAAATAAAAAGATTTTATCTCAAATGAATAAAATTAATCTTCCACATTAACATATAAGTATGGGATTTCTAATAATGATGAGTCACTTTTGTACCTTCAGCAGATTTACTACAGAACTATAAAGTAACCTTAACTCCCATTTTTTAACATTACACTTAGGCTGCATTACTGACTTACGATCAACTTAAAGCTTTGTGAAAGGCGGCCCAGCTATATTATACTAAAGAGCGGGCACAGAAAGGTTTATGGATGCAGAAAGGCATAAACTAGGCAGTGGTGGAGATTAATTTGAACTGTGGCTGGCGGCGATCAATGAGTGTAAACATTAAAACATTTATAATTGGAATACTACAACTGTTATGGGGTGAAAATACAGAAAAAGGCAGATGTTTAGAGGAAATGTTATTTGATAGAATAAAGGCAATTATGAAGACAGAACAAATTAAAAAAAGGTAGTAATATGGGGAAATAGAAAAGAGACAATAGATATATATCATTTAGTGTGGTGCGTGTCACGGGAATTTAGATAATGTATAGAAGAGAGAAATGGTCATGGATGTAGATTGGCAAAATACATTAACTGACTCCAACAGTGACAGATATATTTAATGTCCTGTCAGTCGGACAAGAGTTTGAGGTGGATTTAGGGGGACGATGGATGCTATGTATTTTGGGTTAATGAGTTACGTTGATAGGGCATGCAATATTAAGAAGATAAGTGGATTGCAGGTTCGACCAGAGTCAGATTGTTGGTCAGAAACCATTTATAGTAATTAAGAGATATGATTAAGGTAAAAGGGTGGAAAGTTTTGATGAGAAGGGAACTTAGAAATATTTAAATGTGAACTATGACCTGTGCAGTGATTGGTAGATTTGAGTACCGCCTGTTAGAATGAGTGACAGTTGGGTACAACAAAAGGTAGCTGCACAGTAGTTTTGGGGAGTTAGTCCAGGAGTTCTCAGAAATACCAACTGCATGCTTAACCCTTGACAGGCGTCTTCGGCTGGGTCGGAGCGGCTTCTTAGAGGGAACCGTATGGGTATCGTATAGCATGCTTTTCGGAAGTATGGGGGTTAGGTAGGGAGTAAGGAATAAGAATGTATTTTTAAGGTTTAGATTAAAGTGAGCATTCAGGGGTTAAGTTAAGCAGGTTAAATCGTATTAGTAGAAGGTTAAGGTATTGATTGTAATATGATGTGTAATTGCTTTAAATGTATTTGTAATAAAAGGTAAAAACATTGTATGAGTTGTTCATGATAGTTAATTAGTTAGTAAAGTAGTACCTCGAGTAGCCAAGCGAGTAAAAGATACATCCCATGATAAAGTTGAAGTAAGGTACATAAACACGTTAACATGACATGGTGAGATGCGGGTTTTCTCAAACTATTTAGCTTTGGGACAGGTTCTTAGTAACTACAATAGCAGGAAATTATTCATTTAATATTCTTAGGGGTTAATATCAATGGCGGGACAGTCGGTACTGGCTATCGTTAGAATTGAAGCCGACTGGTAGTGTAGGTATAGTAGCGTTGAGTGGCCGACAGACCGCAACGGATCGATATTTGGAGTAAAGCTTTTCTGTAAAGCGGGATGTTTTGCGGTGTATTGAAGTTGGGAGAATTAGATTTTTAGCAATATAAAGTTGATTCATTAGAAAACAAAGGTTAATTTAAGGAAATATTGTATTTACATATATTATTAATTGATATACTGTTTTACTATTAGAAGGAATTCCGTATGTTTATTGCATGGATTTGTGTATGAGATTTATAACTATAAATTATTCATTTGATAATATGTTGTAAAATATTGTTAGGTAAATTGTGGAACGGCTTTCGGAAAATTTGTTAGTTAATTGAAATGTGTTCAGGGAGGATTCATGAAAAAGGTAAGAATGGTATAAGTTGTGTTTAAGACTAGGTGTTATATTTGTATCAGAAGGATTGTTAGTTACAATAGCCAACATTGTGTGATGGTTTTAAGGTTTTACATGTATTAGTTATATATGTGTTATTAAACAAGTAAGTGGAAATTCAATTGGCTAAGGCAAGGGTATGTTTATAGTATTTTAAGTGATAAAATATATTTTGTGTAAGAATTTTAATAGTTGTAAAAGTCTAGCGGAATTTTTAGTGTTGAAAGGTCGGATTATTATGTTTAAAGGAGGGCGAGTCTAGTTATATAGCCTATAGTATTTGTCTTAGCGGGCGAAGGGCTATTGTCGGGCTTGTTATCGCTAGTGTTCATAACTGTCATTGGAATAAATTGTGATTTTGATTTGGGAAGATGTGTACCTTGGCTAGATTGATATGGAATTAATATTTTCGGCCAAATTACTCAGGACCGGCGGAGGAAAAGTCACTAGTAGAATAATTTGAAAATTTGTATTTGGAATCTCATAAGGAAATTATTAAGTGACGTTATGTTATGGTTTGAAATTATAGGTTTTATATGAGCAAGTGGCAACTTAGGGTATTATGGAATATTGAGTTACTATTTTAAATATTTAAAGGTTAGAAAGGTTTTTCAAGGGTGTCGTTTGCAATATTTGATTATAATAAGATATTTAATGTTAGTTAAATACCACGAGGGTTAAGTGGAGATAATAGATGAAAATAATGCCGGGCTTGCCACAAAGTAATAATTTTGAAGCTATAAAGGCTGAAATTCTATTTGGAAGATAGAAAGGATAGGTAAGAGGTTATTCAACAAGATATTCAAAGAGATACAGACGAGTCAGCCAAGGTCAGAGGTGAATTAGAGGGTAACGCTGTTATTACACAGGAGGCCGAGAGAATAGTGTCAAATGTACAGTTTGATTTAGACAGGGAACAGATTGATTTAGTGAACGACCAATTTGGTTTTGAGACAGGCCAGGCAAATGTAGGGGATGCGCATATGGTAGCCAATCGAGGAGAAGGACAGGAAATAGATACGGATAGGAATTTAAGTGATACAGAAGGTGATTTGAGAAGCGAAGTTGTTAGTATAGCAGGAGGGGTCGAGTTACTCGGTGAGAAAAATTGTAAGGAATCAGTGAATGAAAGGTTAAAGAGATCAGGTTCGGAGGAAGATTTATTAGTATTCTTAGCAGAGCAGGGCCTACCAGAGGCTAAAGAAGCTCTTGGTATTGAGGAGTCGGTGGTTATTCAGGTCGATAGTGTATTGCAGGGGATTGAGGATAGAGAGTTGTCTTTTGAGTCCCCATACGTAAATATTACGGATACCTCATTTGATATAATGGGAGATAATAGTATTCATCCTGAAGTTTTTGATGGTACAGACCATTCGGTAGCTCAAGAGTTTTTGGCCCGATTTAATCATTATGCTGATTTTAAAGGATGGTCTGGGACTCAGAAAATTAAAGCGTTTCCTTTATTTTTGCGCAAAAGTGCGTACTTATGGGTGCAACATGTAGAACTCGAAACGAACGATGATTTTGAAATTTTAGAAATAAAGTTTAAAGAAAGGTTTTGCCATGCTGTACCAAAGTGGACAATGGTTAAAGATTTTCAATCTCGCCGACAGAAACCAGGTGAGAGTCTTGATCAATATTTAGCTGAACTGACAAGGTTGGCGACATTGTTAGGAAAAACTGAAAGTGACATTTTAGATTCTTTTGTGAGCGGCCTACCTGCACGCGTTAGAGCGCTGGTTATAATTCAAAAGCCTGAGACTCTTGCTGCGGCTGTGGAAGTTGCCAGATTGGCACAAAGCATTGCAGAGGAGGATACCAGAAGTATAGTGCAGAGTTGTTTCGAAAGGTTAGAAAATGTATGTGAGAGACTGGAAAAGCAACAAAATGCAGGATTAAACTGTGAGTTTCAGGAACCCCCCGTAGCAGCATTTGAAAGGAGACAACCGGCACCGGATCCAGGTCGCTGGCAGGGGAGACCACCAAGGCAGATGGAACGGAGACAGTCGAGGGGACAGGGTGTAACCGGTATTGGACCAAGGAGGGAGACTTCGGCCCACAGAGTACGATGGTCTCGACCCTCCAGTGACAAGACGCACGCAGAGGGACCCGTCGTTGACCGCTCGGGGAGAACCGCTGTGAGGACCTGTTTCAAGTGTGGCGGTGAGTTCTCTGAGTTACATATTGAAAGGTGTCCGGCTCGACGAGCTGATTGTTTTAATTGTGGCCGACTTGGGCATTTTCGGCGCGTTTGCAGGGCGCCGGTTCAGCAGAGTAATAGATGACTAAGGGGACAAGGTCTAGGGACAGGCAGGTTTTCTAGGCACAGTGAGAGGCGCAGAGTTATGGGACATTTCTGTCATAACTGTGGAGAACCATGGGCCTATAACGCTAATAGAAGTTGGGTGTCTAGAGATGACAGGCATTATTATTCAGGTGATACGCAGGGGGGCTATGGTAGTAAATGTAACGAGCGAGGCCGACCTGGCGTCCGTCCTCTTAATTATGCAAGACAGGATAGATTTACTCCAGGCAAGGGGAGAATTTTTTCTGGGGTAACAGAGGCAGGCTCAATAATGAAAATTGGACTTCGCTTAAATAATTGTGTTGTGGAATCCATTGTTGACACGGGGGCGTGCCTATCTGTGCTCACAGAGGGTATTTTAAGAGACACAAGGTTATGGCGCGAGGAGACTCTCCAGCCGCCAGATGTTCAGAATTTCAGAGGTATTAACGAGGACGTGTTTCCGGTACTTGGTCAAATGAAGGTTAAATTTGAGTTAGGAGGTCGTTTTTATGAACATTCATTTTATGTAGTAAAAAGGTTAATATTTCCAATGTTCTTGGGGTTGGATTTCTTGAAGAAACATCAGGTAGTAATAGACTTCAGTAATGGTACAATAGAAATACCGGGTGAATTACCTTCTCAATCATTGTGTAGTGTTGATAGTAAGGAGACAGTGAATGGGGATGTAGAGGCAGATAATCGTTGTGAGATACCGGTTAGAGTAATGAAACGTACCATTGTTCCTGCTCATTCGGAAATGACAATAAGGGTTTATATACCTTGTTTTACTGAAACCGATGACATATTGTGTGAGCCTCTACAGTGCTCAGGCGAGGAGGTAGGTGTATTGGGAGCAAGGTGTGTAGCTTCGGCTCCAAGAGGGTTAACATCTTATAGGGTATTGAATCCTCATGCTCAGGATATTGTTTTGGAGAGGGGTCAACAGATTGCCTCGTGTTGTCACATTAGTAGCGATCAGATTAGCCAGTTGAAAGAGGGAGAGAGTCAACGAAACCGGACAGAGAATACTCAGTTGTCTATGAAGGAGGTAGATAGTCTGATATTAGAACTAGGGCTGAAGTTTGATGATGAAAATTTAGATGAATTACAAAAATCTCAGTTGAAACGGTTAATAGCAGAGAATAGGGATTGCTTTGCAACGTCTTTATCAGAGTTGGGGAGGTGCGACTTGTTAGCACATGACATCGATGTGGGGGACGCGAAACCAGTGAGGCAAAGGTTTTATAGAGTTAACCCGGAGGCGAGACAGGAAATTAACAGACAAGTGGGGGAGCTAGTTAGGTTAGGAATATGTGAACCACATTATGGAAGTGAGTGGGCCTCTCCAGTTATCTTAGTTAAAAAGAAGAGATTGCAAGGAAAACCCCAGGAATATCGTCTGGCAGTAGACATGAGAGTGGTAAATAGTGCGACTAAGGTTAAAGAGATATCACCATTGTTGAGAATAGATGATGTTATTGATTGCTTGGGGGAGAAAAAGAGTCAATATTTTTCCACTATTGATTTGTTCTCGGGTTATTTCCAAGTGCCCCTTACACCACGGGCACAAGATATTTCGACATTTGTAACTCAAGACGGGTGTTTTCGGTTCAAAAGAATGCCTTTTGGTTTGTGTAATGCTCCGGCGACGTTTTCCCGTGTGATTCAGGATGTATTCAAGTCTCTTAATTGGAAAACCACGTTGTGTTACTTAGACGATATTATTTGTTTCTCACCATCTTTTGATCAACACATGCAAGATCTTAGGGACGTTTTTGCATGCCTAAGAGCAGCTAACCTAACAGCGAAGCCTAGTAAGTATGAATTTGGTGCAGAAATCGTTAAGTATTTGGGACACATATTTTCAAAGGAAGGGGTCCAAGTCGATGCCGAAAAAACTAAGTTGGTTGACAAGTTTCCGGTTCCAACAAGTCAGAAACATGTTCGCAGTTTTTTTGGGACTGAGTGGTTATTACAGACGTTTTGTGAAAGATTATTCCAAAATTGCACATCCATTAAATAGGCTGTTGCAGAAAAATGAGAAATTTCATTGGGGTTCAGAGGAGGAAGAGTCGTTTCAAAAGTTGAAGAAAGCTTTAGTTAGTCCTCCAGTGTTAGCATTTCCAGAATGGACAAAACCTTTCATTCTAACAACAGATGCGTCATTAACAGGTATGGGTTTTGTCTTGGCACAAGCAGACGACAAGGGATTTGAACATGCAATAGCTTATGCAGGTAAAAGTTTGTCACAGGCAGAGCGTAACTACAGCATTACAGAGCTAGAGCTATTGGCGGTCATTAGTGGTATTCATCATTTCAAGGAATATTTGCAGGGAAGAGAATTTATAATTATGACAGATCATAAGGCACTCCAATATCTTACCAACAACCGCACTAAGTCAGCAAGGCTTATCCGTTGGTCTTTATTTTTGGGAGAGTATAATTTTACTATTAAGTATCGCCCAGGAAAATCTATTAGCCATGCAGATGGGTTGTCAAGGTGTGAACACTTAGAGCCAGGTGAGTCGGATATTTTGGAAAATATAGGTAGTTTATTCTCAATAGCTAAGGGAGAGGATGTAGTGGTTGAAGTAGATAAGGACATGCAGGACGAGAGTAGCGCGGAAGTAACAGAGGATAAAGATAGAGAAGTACTGGATGAGCTAGACACACAGGTAGATGGGGATCTATTACTGGAGGATATTCAGGCTAAACAACAGGCGGATGCAGCATTACGTCCAATAATTGATTATTTGAGTACAGGGTATTCAGACTCAACGGGTAAGGACAGCAAGTTATTGCAGGCTCAGTGTCAGGAGTATGTCTTGGATAATGGCACGCTTTTTAGACTGTGGGGGCCACAGGTATCGGGAAATTGGAAAAACAGGTGTGTCAAACAGGTGGTTATTCCAAAATGCTTAGTTAATAAAATTTTGTCCGCGTATCATGATAACTTGATGGCAGGTCACCAGGGTATAGATAGGACATTCCAACATATCAGAAATAAATATTATTGGCGTTCAATGTATACAGACATAAAGAATTATATTCAGACATGTGTAGACTGCCAGCTGGTAAAAAGGGCCTATGGGCAACGTCATGCGCCGTTAAAACCTCTACCAATAGAAGGTAGGCTGTGGGATCGTGTGCATGCTGACACAATAGGACCTCTACCTGTTACTACGAGTGGAAATAAGCATATTTTAATAGTGACATGTAGCTTTAGTCGTTTTACCATGGCGTTCCCATTGAAAACTTTGGAGGCAGCAGAAGTAGCAAGTGTGTTCTATGAGAGATTTATTTGTGTCTTCGGAGTTCCTAGTACTGTACTTACGTACATAAACACGTTAACATGACACAACGACTTAGCAAAACCTCGAGCCCAGATATCGCACAACAGAACGTCAAAAGATAGTTCTTTACCAATGATGTCACACTAAATATAACTCGACGAAATCACAAAGTTAATGGCGGGTATGACTACATAGTCATACAACAGATCTGTTTATAGAGTTTAACACCTGACTTATATAAGGAACATACTAAGTGACATTCTAAAGTTACATACAATGGCCATGAAACTAGTTAGATATTTAGCGTTTTTCTGGGGAATAAAGTTCGATCGGGAAGAAAGGCTTGTGCGTCGGTTTGAAACAGACGCGGGCTGACACCAGAAACAAATTACTTTCTCTAGGCCTTAGTTTATTGACTTGCAAGAGGCCATAAATTATTATCTAACGTAATGTTTACAGTGCGGCGTAAATATCATCTAACGGTAACGTTGAAATGAACATTGACAAGGCCAGCATGACCCAAAACACTTTTTAAAAGTTGAACTGTCAACAGTTTACATTCGGTTAAGTAAAAATCCTTTTCTTCAAGATATTGTATACAATTACTAATGTGCGTGTATTCCAAAGCTTCTTTCATTAATAAAACATGTAAACTTACCTTTTAAATTTTTTTAAAACGGAGTAAAATAATATGTTGTATTTTGATCAGCAATTCCAACAATACAGATGACCCAAAAAAATCTTTAATTTCTCGGTGTGATAGAAATTTACTTAAACTTAATCATTGCGATGTCCATGATCATGCAGTGTTGTTTCTTTAATTCTTCTGAAATGGCTCAAATGTTACGGAAAAGCACTACAAACACTAATGATATTGAAATCATAATAAAGACTTAAAAAATGCAGTTATCAAGCTTATATTGTTTTGGCAAATTATTCAGTTAAAGAATTATTCATATTAAAGATTTTGTGTCGTATGAAAACAAACCTGATAAAACTTGACTTATTCGATCTATCCATGACTCGAAGAGTGCAGGAGTTATGTCCCTTTAAAGACACAGCTGATTCCGGTATGACGAAAACACTGTAAGGAAAACACCAAGCGATATCAATATAATCATGGTCGAGAACTAAAGCAATTCCCAAATACCACCCTTATTATATATATCATATGGCATGATAAAAAGTGACTACTCACTTGTCGGTTTAAACCATAATCAAAGCGGCTGATTATGCAAAGCATATAGGCATGAACATAGAAACAGACTCTTATGGAAAACTATCGCGATGGATATTTACATGAAAGAGTTGAATGATTGATAGATGCAATGTACACACTTGTATCAAACCCGGGTGAAATGGAATCCAGTTCCTGTCAACATTCCCCTCTGCACGAGCTTGTTCATTTCATCATCGATCGACGGCCAGGAAATGTCGGCATCGCTCCAAGATCACGCCATTACATCAACGCGCATGTCCCTCGTGTTGTCAATATCATTGGCATAATTATATCACGACGCAGATAATATTTGGGCCAATTATAGAATTTGTTGATATGATGTTATGTCATTATGTACTTGATTAAATAAAACCCTTTATTATAGAGGATAAAGGATTTAGGCATTTTTATTGATGGTGCATATACTTATAATTTCACATAATTACTTAATTTTCAAAGAGATTATTGAGTTGAGTTTGCTTTATTCAGCAATTATTCATACATATTATAATAGCAAAACATCTCTTTAGAATGACACTTGGTGATATTTGAAAAAAAATTCATATAACTAGGCCTCGTGTATATATCGATGGAAATGTAGGAACTGTACATTTATTGTGTAAGTTTAATATACTGAAGTGATACCATCCATCAAATTTTGATATGATTAAAATTTGAAAACGTCTTTATTTCAAAACGATATTTTTTTTCAGGTTCCTCGATACAGTTTCAAACTTTGTATTTACATCGTTATTTTAGAAAATATAAGGAAAGGCGGGGTCAATTGTAGAGGCATATTTTAATTTTAACTACATGGCAATTGAAAACTCTCGGTTAACGATTTAACAAGGCGTCAGTAACAAGAATTATTCTAATTCAACTTCTGATGTTACGCATTTGGGTGTTTATAAACATTTCACCAACAACAGATGAAGAAAACAAAATAATAGATTTTTGCCCTTAAAGGTTTTTTTCATAAAACGTAATAAATTATTTTGATGCTTAATGTGCTGCTATATGTATACTTGATTTCTCTATTTGTTACCTTGAGATATATTTCAATACACCAAAATTTTTTTTGAATTTTGTTAGTTGTTTTGTCGTGACATGACATTAAACAGGACAACCCTCTTTGAGGGCGAATGTATCACAGTGCTATAATTGGACCTGCTATCGTGCCTTATGTTTAAAGTGGCATACATACCACCTTCATCGTTCTGTCTTAAATTATTGACGTCATTATGTGAAATACTTTACACCTAGCTTAGTTTAAACTCTTATGATGATTGTAAAGCTCGAAAACCTTGTCACTGTTTGAACAAAACTAAATACCTTAGATGTCATTCGGTTTCAGCATATTAAAAAAATCTTGCGCCAACCCCTGTCGACTATGAATTTATGAATAAAAAATATTACGATTTTAGTGCTTTGGGGATTAGTTGATTTTAATAATCTTAATTTATTTGAAACTTCTTGTGCTTTGTTTTTCTAAAGGAGTATTTGTAATATGGTCATATATTTCTCTTGTCGAGGAGTTTAGCCACTGTACAACAGATGATGAGTATGCCTTATTAAGCTTTATAAATAGTATGGTTGCACATTACCATGTTCGGTTGTTTACTATAAATGATTTGTCATGTAAATGTATTTGTCACACTTAGATTTAAAATAGCTTTAGTTTATAACATGAGACCTTAACAACAACAAAAATATATCATTTTGAGTTAAAATAGGCGAGATCACGCATTTAAAAATAAAGCGTTGTATAATCTATATTTTCAAACCTTTTTGTATGATATTCACGAGAAATATTTATTCTTCACCAATGGTGGGGTAAACTACTACGTTAAGCATCCAGTTGATGATGAGTTGAGATGGTCTAATTGGCTAGCAGTTTTCCAAAAGATAAGATCTATACAGATCTGGCTCGGGAGAAAAAGACAGCATTTTGTTTATTTCGCCCAGGTTGAGGTAATCGGCATAAGAGAAAATAAATTACATTTTACAAGATTGAAGATTTTACAATAAGCTTTATCTTTCACAAAATCAACCTTTTTGTGAATGAGGATACCTTTTTACACATAAAATATATGTTTTTATTCGGTCCTTTTCATTTAGTTTAAATACACTGTTTTTCGACTGCAACCATTTATTTTCATTTTCCTGACATTACCTTATATTCCCCTAAAACGGGCTACTGTCCCTTTAAGATATATAGTTTCAATAGTGTAACACAACATCTTTTCACTGTAAATAGCATGTACGAGAATAAAGCTTCAGTCGCATAAGATGAAAGGGACTCGCCGACGTCTACTCGCCGAGTGATTGATTACCCTGAAACATATACATATCATGTTGTCGGGGTCATGACCTGACCTTTGTGACGAAACAAGCTAAAAATAGACCGCAACAACTTGCTAACGGGAAGTGACACGCTGAAAAGATGATATCTCCAAAGTATGTACATGTTATTTATTTTAATACGATTTAAATCCTTATATTTGCATTGTTGTTAACTATAAGAATAGTTTAATGAGATCATAATTTTGAAATCCGGTTGACAACAAATATGTACGCATGACATATGTTTAGGAGAAATTGACATCTGCTTGTTCGCATGTAAACATATGGTTCAAGGATTATTATAACTCTTAATGTTAAGAAATTTGATTTGACAATTTCTCTTCTTGTTTTGACAGTTGTCTATTGTGTTATGCATTTCAGCTTGATTAAAGCGTGCAATTGTAATGTACATGTATATATCCACTGCTCGTTATTAACGTGGAAACTTGGTCTATAAATACCCCAGGGCTAATATAGTTTACCCGATTGCATCAACACAATAACACGTGGAGAGTGACGTATTGCTATAAGAAAATGACACCGAAGGGATTTAGAAGCATCGCATTGTTTAAGATATTATAAATAGGTGCATATATTGAAAAAAATGGATCTAATGATATTAGAGTATTATCATGACGGGCATGTTATTCAGTTTAAAAAGCCGCTCCATGCGTTGTGTAGGGGTTCACATATGCACAACTTAATCAATAGTGTAACCGAAAAGTGTAGGCTGGAAAATATGACCAAAATGCCTATGACCGAAAACCGGACAATGACGCGCATCAGTCAATCAGACGTAATTATGGAAAAGGGTCAGATTGTTAGTTACGCGTTGATAATGTTTGATAGGTTATCTATTAACTATAAAATTTACGTGTGAATTTGGCTTCCGCGTTTGCATATGACCTTTTTTAAGATCCTCACTGAAAACAAAGCTATATGATATAATTGCTGTTTGGGGATTATTATTTGATTTTCTTGAATGCATATAATGGAATATGCCATTTTTGTTCATTTCAAAGCAAAACAATATGAAAATCAAGTTGCTCTTTAACCTACTGACACGAAATAGATTAATAAGCAGATATTAACTGCATGACACAGATGGTCAAACTAACCTCATGTACGTTTGGCTAGACATCATAAACTGAACGAAATACACACCTGTAACTTACATGAATATCATAAACCGTTGATATACTGAACTTTATTTACACTCCCCATGTGGAAAAACGTGATGATTTATAAATATTTACCATTCAAACCTCTACTAAATACTCAAATACAGAATATATTTTCAAACCTACAGACGGGTAATATCGTAGTCAATCTGATAGTGGAAAATGCCTATTTTCAGAACTGAAAATTTAACACGACAAAGAAAGATATAACATGATTTTCTACTGAGTTATTTCAATTTGGTGTCGAGTGTCCTATTTAATTCGAAAATATCGTACACAGTTACTTCCTGGTTGGTTGCTATGGGAACATTAATCAGCGTTGTCAAGATAAACGGACACAGAGTCACTAATAAATCGATGAGTTTTAATTATGTATACAATTGGCAACGGAAATTTGAGTCTTCTGATCGAAATCTAGACTGGCTTTTAACAGTCATCAGGGCTTTCATCATTGAGTTCAGTTAATAATATAGACAAGACAATAAATATCTTTTTGCCTGTTATGGGTAAATTTGTTGTTAATGCTACTTCGTAAAATGTAATTTCCAATGAATTTTCGTTCAAAAATGTTTACCTTGCCCAACTGTATTTTTAAAATGAAAACCTTAAAATCGTAAAAAATAAAGGGACACAATTTTCTGTCCAGACCACATGAAGGCCCATCTGTGGTCGACCATCCCAATAGGTAAAAGATAGTCATTAGGGTCCGACGAGTCGTATATGCATCATAATAAGTGTTTGACTTCATGGTAAAAGATATAGTCGTTATTTTGCAAAAATCAGTAAGATTCACATATTTTGCTGAAATATTTGTGCTGACTCATCGGAAATGGGACACATTGCCACGAACATTGCTTACACAATAGCTCCATTGTTTTGTTTGAGTATTCATTTTTCTTACCAACTCATTTTGTCTGTGAAATTCACGTGCCGTTGTGTTCAGCAAAGAAAACGGGTGTTCATGATGAACACCCGGTATTGGCATACGAACACCTGATAGTGAAACGAAGAAACATTACCGTTAATTATTTTGATATATTATTACTTTATCAAAAAAAAATGCATTGGTACCAAATGTTTATATGCATATCAAAGTATGTTTTTTGTAAGCTGTTCTGATATCAATATGGACATACAATCTAGTGTGTTAGCGTGTACGGTTCCGCACGGATTGCACGTGCAGCACAAGAGGGTCATGCTAAAGTCAATTACTTGAAATAGACATTGTTCCTTCAATGTTTAATCTTCTCATTAAAGCTAAGGAAGATATGCATTACCGCACTTATCAGCAATATCAAAACTGATGTCGTGTTGAAATTGGAATGATACAGCGTTGAGTTAGTGTGTAAAATAGTTACCTACCTCGGCCTAACGGCCTCGGCGTTCATGATTCACGTGCGCGAAGGAATCATCTAACTTGAACACCTCGGTCTCAGTCGGTAACTATTACAGAAGAAATTATTCAATGTATATGGAATATAAAACGATGCCTTATTGACATCAATGCACGCGCACAGACCAAACTGTCAATGTTGTCCACGTGTGCTTCACGCTTTTCTGGTCAAAGAGGTTTTTACTGATACATAATGTTAAGGAACTCCCTCAACCCTGTACATTATATTATTCATGGATTTGTATAACAAACAAAAGTTATCTTAATTAATAATATATCTGTTTTACGCAAAGTACAAGGCGTAGTTTGGAATTGGTTATGGTCACTTTTCTTGCCAGTGCGCTTAGGTTTCGTTACTGACTGGTTCGCTTTGGTTGTGTTTTGGCGATTTTATTACGTTCCTGGGGTAGCTGCGTTTTTGAGCAGACGTTTTTCTTCTTCAAATTATACAAATGTTCTTTTCTTCTAAAAATGTTTAATCCATTTACAACATCAATTGTTCATCAATCAGTTGTTGTATGCAAATACAGACATTAAAAAATTCCAAAACTTTAGCAACAGTTCCTGACAATTTGAGTCCAGTGTGAGTAAAATTAGCACCAAGTGCAGTTGTGTTAAGATGTACGTTGGTTTATGAAAGTAATTCAATCTGCGACCAATCGAAAAATATATATGTTGATGGTCATGAACATTTGCAGATGACATACCAAATTAGTTAAAATAGAGAGATAAATACAAGAATAAAGGCAATATCAACTTAGGGTGATATCAACTTATGGCTGAAATATTACCTAGTGATATGACGCACATACTGAATCGTAGTTTATTAACAATGACCTTGAACTTAATTTCAGAGAATTCCTGGAGCCCACCAAAGACCTTCTCCTGATCCCCTTCTACCTCTCAGTCGCCATATTCTTCATCGTCTACCAACCATTTCTTGATCTGCCAGAAGAGTCATTCCTCGCAGCCCTTTGCAAAGCACTTCCGGTTTGGTGCCTCGCCGGCTACATCTTTAAGAAACGCATTCATCCAGATGGCTCTGACGACCCGTATATCCCCTCTGTGATGCTAGGTCTGCTTTTATCGGGCGTGGGGGACATATTCATGGTATTCCGTTCCTCCCTCATGCCTTTAGGGGTGTTCGTGTTCTCCCTCGCTCACTTCATGTACATCGTCGGGCTGAAATCGAAACAGGACCATCTCCACCGGAAGTCCATCTACCTTTTTGTGAATCTCCTTGTTCTGATGTTCCTTGGATTCCACGAATCTGTAGAATCCACCTTCGACAAAGTATCACTCGTAGGATACTTCGGTCTGGTTATGGCGGTAGGCGCAATGGCGGCCTGCAGGTATGAGAAAGAAGAGTCACTTCCGGCGCTGTGGGGAGTTTTAGCTGCCGCCATGTTTATTGTGTCGGATTCGCTTGTTGTTATAGATACGTACGCACTGCAAGCAGTTTCTCTGGAGTTTGTCGTAATGGTTTTGTACTATGGATCCCAGCTTGGCTTCGCCCTTAGTACCGCAGCTGTTGTGAAACCGGAAGTCACGGAAGATAAAAAGGAAAAATGATTCCATGCATTTATGTAACATTTGTGTCTCCATCTCTCTCAAAAGTTCACAGATGTTTGCATAATTATTGCTGACGTGTTTCACGTTTAGTTTATTTGTATATACTCACTTATTAAACTGATGCAAATCCTTATCAATCTTGTTCCTCTTATTTATCTAATTTGGAAAATCAGTTGAAGCAAATCAATGTTTCATAAATCGCTTTCATGCTTAACGTCATTACTTCTTGAAACAATATTTTTAGTTGTAAAGACTCACTTTAAAGTAGCATCTTTCAAATGGTTAATAAACTTTTAAGAGATTAAAACCTTAGTTTTAGAAAATGACTAAATTAATAAATCTTTATTTATAACAAACAAGCCTCAAGCAAATGTCATCGTAAATACAAACAAAACAAGATTTTGTATTGCAGTGTGTTAAATATGTATATACCACTCAAGTTATTTGTGCTAGCCAATTCACTGGGTTGAGTAAAGATTACATGCTTCAAACAGGTAGGGTTCTTATCAAAGTCCGCCAGTATAGAATTCGCCTTGATCTTCATCATTATACTTCCAATTCAACAAATATCTTATAGGCGCAGAACAACATCAATACAATAAATCATAAAATTCATTTGTGATTTTTAAAAAACAAATTCGATCCCCAGAAAACATCAGTTGCTTATTACACAGAATCCGAGCACGTTTTCCGAGCTTAAAAGTGTGTCCTGGTGTATTTTCTAGGATCTAGTTTACTTGTTCTTGGCGTTCGAGCGACGGAGTCTTCTACGCCCACAAACCAAGACCGGTAAATCAGAGAGAATGATGAAAAACACCAAAAGACTGAAGCAAATGATCCCAGGCAAAGCTATGAGGTTTGCTACGGAATCTGTGTTAGCAGCACTGGTTTTTGTGCGAATATACTTGGACAGACTTGTTTTGTCCAAAATTAAGTTCTGTTTCGAAATAGCAAGCTCTTTGCAGCGACGGCGACAAAGCCTTGGTACTTCATCATTGGTAGGTGTCATCGGGAGTTCAGTAGTTCCCAGCAATACAGATGAACTTAGAGTTGACGATAAGTTTAGATTTAATGACATGTTGTCAGGCAGAAAGGTTTCTTTTGAATTCAAGACAGCACTTGACGACGACATTAAGTTAAAATGTGACAATGATACTTCAGAACCAATCAAATGATCTGTCAATGTTACCAAATTGACGGTTGAAGCAACATATGTTTTGGTAACGGAAATTACATCATAATGTAAAGATTTTGAGCTCATGATCTGTTCATTTTGTTCAAGAATAACATTAGATCTTGTATTTTCAACAGTCGCCCCAGAAGGATCCAAATCAGTGTTTGTTGGAAGAACAGAGGGGGAGAACGTAAGGGGATGATTTGAACTTATTGAATGTGTCGGTAAATCCGGCTTTTCAATACCCTCTGTTAGGAAACTCGATTGTAACAGGTATTTGACGATTGATTCCTGAGTTGAGCTCAGCAAACTTTCATAAGGGAGTGTTGGAGGCACATTCTTAGTTGATATTGTATCTTCAGACATAAATTCGGAGAGTTCTTGAGGTACATCTGTTTGAGGTGTTATGACTGTTGACAGTGGCTCTTGAGATGTTAGTTGGTACGATTGAGAGGTTGTCAGTTCTGGCGAGAATGGTTCTTGAGATGTTAGTTGGTACGATTGAGAGGTTGTCAGTTCTGGAGTGAATGGTTCTTGAGATGTTAGTTGGTACGATTGAGAGGTTGTTACTTCTGGAGTGAATGGTTCTTGGGATGTTAGTTGGTACGATTGAGAGGTTGTTACTTCTTGAGAGGAAGGTTCTTGAGATGGTAGTTGGTACGATTGAGAGGTTGTCAGTTCTGGAGTGAATGGTTCTTGAGATGTTAGTTGGTACGATTGAGAGGTTGTTACTTCTTGAGAGGAAGGTTCTTGAGATGGTAGTTGGTACGATTGAGAGGTTGTCAGTTCTGGAGTGAATGGTTCTTGAGATGTCAGTTGGTACGATTGAGAGGTTGTCAGTTCTGGAGTGAATGGTTCTTGAGATGTTAGTTGGTACGATTGAGAGGTTGTTACTTCTGGAGTGAATGGTTCTTGGGATGTTAGTTGGTACGATTGAGAGGTTGTTACTTCTTGAGAGGAAGGTTCTTGAGATGGTAGTTGGTACGATTGAGAGGTTGTCAGTTCTGGAGTGAATGGTTCTTGAGATGTTAGTTGGTACGATTGAGAGGTTGTTACTTCTTGAGAGGAAGGTTCTTGAGATGGTAGTTTGTACGATTGAGAGGTTGTCAGTTCTGGAGTGAATGGTTCTTGAGATGTCAGTTGGTACGATTGAGAGGTTGTCAGTTCTGGAGTGAATGGTTCTTGAGATGGTAGTTGGTACGATTGAGAGGTTGTTACTTCTTGAGAGGAAGGTTCTTGAGATGGTAGTTGGTACGATTGAGAGGTTGATACTTCTGGAGTGACTGGTTCTTGAGATGTCAGTTGGTACGATTGAGAGGTTGTTACTTCTGGAGTGACTGGATCTTGAGATGTTAGTTGGTACGATTGAGAGGTTGTCAGTTCTGGAGTGAATGGTTCTTGAGAAGTTAGTTGGTACGATTGAGAGGTTGTTACTTCTTGAGAGGAAGGTTCTTGAGATGTTAGTTGGTACGATTGAGAGGTTGATACTTCTTGAGAGGAAGGTTCTTGAGATGGTAGTTGGTACGATTGAGAGGTTGTCAGTTCTGGAGTGAATGGTTCTTGAGATATTAGTTTGTCCGATTGAGAGGTTGATACTTCTGGAGTGAATGGTTCTTGAGATGTTAGTTGGTACGATTGAGAGGTTGTTACTTCTGGAGTGAATGGTTCTTGAGATGTTAGTTGGTACCTTTGAGAACCTGTTACTTCTTGAAAGATGTGTTCTTGAGATGTTAGTTGGTACGATTGAGAGGTTGTTACTTCTTGAGAGGAAGGTTCTTGAGATGGTAGTTGGTACGATTGAGAGGTTGTCAGTTCTGGAGTGAATGGTTCTTGAGATGTTAGTTGGTACGATTGAGAGGTTGTTACTTCTTGAGAGGAAGGTTCTTGAGATGGTAGTTTGTACGATTGAGAGGTTGTCAGTTCTGGAGTGAATGGTTCTTGAGATGTCAGTTGGTACGATTGAGAGGTTGTCAGTTCTGGAGTGAATGGTTCTTGAGATGGTAGTTGGTACGATTGAGAGGTTGTTACTTCTTGAGAGGAAGGTTCTTGAGATGGTAGTTGGTACGATTGAGAGGTTGATACTTCTGGAGTGACTGGTTCTTGAGATGTCAGTTGGTACGATTGAGAGGTTGTTACTTCTGGAGTGACTGGTTCTTGAGATGTTAGTTGGTACGATTGAGAGGTTGTCAGTTCTGGAGTGAATGGTTCTTGAGATGGTAGTTGGTACGATTGAGAGGTTGTTACTTCTGGAGTGACTGGTTCTTGAGATGTTAGTTGGTACCTTTGAGAACCTGTTACTTCTTGAAAGATGTGTTCTTGAGATGTCAGTTGGTACGATTGAGAGGTTGTTACTTCTTGAGAGGAAGGTTCTTGAGATGGTAGTTGGTACGATTGAGAGGTTGTCAGTTCTGGAGTGAATGGTTCTTGAGATGTTAGTTGGTACGATTGAGAGGTTGATACTTCTTGAGAGGAAGGTTCTTGAGATGTTAGTTGGTACGATTGAGAGGTTGTAAGATCTAGTGAGAATGGTATTTGAGATGTATGTTGGTCCGTTTGAGAGGTTGTCATTTCTGGTGAGAATGGCTTCAATGATCTTAGTTGGTCTGATTGAGAAGTTGTTAGGTCTGGAGAGAATGATTCTTGAGAGATATGTTGATGCAATGCAGAAAATGTAAGTTTTGGAAATAATTCCATAGATATTGGTTGATATGGTTGAGAAGATGTTAGTTCTTCAGAAAATGATCCTTGAGAAGCCAGGAGACGGCTTTGAGAAGATTTCAAGTCTTGGGATTTAAGAATTCGAGATTTTTGGTCTTGGGATTTAAGTTTTTGAGTTGAAGGTTGATAAGATGTTGGTTCTTGAGATGTTGGTTCTTGAGATGAAAGTTCTTGAGATGTTGGTTCTTGAGATGAAAGTTCTTGAGATGTTGGTTCTTGAGATGTAGGTTCTTGGGATGTTGGTTCTTGAGATGTTGGTTCTTGAGGTGAAAGTTCTTGAGATGTTGGTTCTTGAGATGTAGGTTCTTGGGATGTTGGTTCTTGAGATGTTGGTTCTTGAGGTGAAAGTTCTTGAGATGTTGGTTCTTGAGATGTAGGTTCTTGAGATGTTGGTTCTTGAGGTGAAAATTCTTGAGATGTTGGTTCTTGAGATGTAGGTTCTTGGGATGTTGGTTCTTGGGATGTAGGTTCTCGAAATGTTGGTCCTCGAGATGTTGGTTCTTGATATGTAGGTTCTCTAGTTGTTGGTTCTCGGGATGTAGGTTCCTGGGATGTTGGTTCTTGAAATGTTGGTTGTAGGGATGAAGGTTTTTGATATGATGGATCTGGAAATGTTGGTTCCCGAGATGGAGGTTCTTGAGATGCTGTTTCTTGAGATAAAGGTTCTTGGGATGTTGGTTCTTGATATGTAGGTTCTTGAGATGTTGGTTCACGAGATGCTGGTTCTTCATATGTAGGTTCTTGAGATGTTGGTTCTTGGGATGTAGGTTCTTGATATGTAGGTTCTTGAGATGTTGGAATTGTATATGTAGGATCTAGAGATGTTGTTTCTTGATATGAAGGTTCTTGAGATGTAGGTTCTTGATATGAAGGTTCTAGAGATGTAGGTTCTTGATATGTAGATTCTTGAGATGTTAGCTCTTGATATGTAGGTTCTTGAGGTGTAGGTTCTAGAGATGCTGGTTCTTTAGATATTGGTGGCTGAAATGTAGGTTGCTGAGATGTTAGCTCTTGAACTTTAGGTTCTGAGGTCAATACCCTTGACGTCAACCCTTTTATCGGTGACGTTTGGATTATTGGATTTTGCTGTAGGGTTTGACTTTTGGAGGTTTCGTCTCGAGACAGTAATTCAGAGGACAACCCTTTCTCTGTTGTTGACGATTCAATTTCTGAAAAAAAGTTGAATATATAATGAACAGAATGAATAAGGAATTAGACTTGATATTATGTTAATATAAAAAAACCTGACAAACCTCTTTTACAAAAATGTAATGTTCAATTTTCGTTATCATATTAATGCTTAGATATGTAATATCCATATTTCACTACGGGAGAAAATTTCACAAATCATCACGAAAGAGAATTTTTTTCAAATTCGTGAACAGTCGTATGCAGTCATACTCAATTCTTGAAATTCTTAAATGAGTCATAGTTAATTCGGAAATTCCTCCAATTCGTGGCATTCGTGAACAAACTTTGATTTGTTAAACAAAATTTCGCGTTACTCTTCGTGTAGTTGGTTAACAGTTTTTGGTAATTCGTGGTTGATATTGTAATTGTCTGGCCCTTAATTGCTTACGAATCATCTTCAAATCATTCATGAATGTCTCGAATTAAGGACGAAAATTCGTAGTGTATTCGCAACTGTTTCCTAATTATTTATTATTATTTTATTTTTAAAACAATTCGTAAATTATTCGTATCTGTTTTAAAGGATTTCAGCACGAAAAGCTACGCACAAGTGAAATTGCTTTTCACGAATTTTGCAGAATGTTTACGAATAAATACATTGAACTATTTGTGACTATTCGTGAAAATTCCTCTAGGAGTGAAATAGGGGCATAAACTAGTTTGTCCTCACGAATTGTCACATCACTCTGAAATGGTCTGTAATAGCTAACTGCAGAATGAGAACGTACTTTTGAAAGTGTAATCTAACATTTAGAACCATGATTGCGGGGTAATCAGACATCCAGTAATGGATAAACATGTGATCAATTAAGAAAAAAGGTGATCGATAGCGAATAAAGATATTCGTCAAAGCGTTATATCTATAATTATTATTACTATATTACATTACATTACGTTTCATTATATTATATTATATTATATTACGTTACGTTACGTTACGTTACATTACATTACATTACATTACATTACATTACATTACATTACATTACATTATATTATATTATATTATATTATATTATATTATATTATATTATATTATATTACCTTGTACAGCGAATATCTCCACCTCACACAGAGTAAGGGTTTTCCATGAACTGATTGACCTGATTTCAATCCTGATGTAACGCTTGGGCCGAATAGTCTTACACGAGATGTCGGTCGGGCCCGCTGGAAACATTCCAATGCGGGTATAACAGGCGACGAAGTCGACATCGTTGTTACTAGTTAAGATCTTGATGGTAGAAGAACCTACAGATGAAAGAAAATAACTTTTTAACTTAACTCTCCTTTTTTTCTTTGAAAGACACTTAAAATGTGTGTACTTGTGTGAACTATTAAAGACATACGTGACAATTTCAACTTTCTCGCCCCTTTAAGTACTTTTTAGTTCTTTTACTGAAAGCATATACATATGTATGTCTATAAAAGCGGAATAAAATTTTATAAATGACTTGTATTTTTGAGGTTAAATTAGTTTGAATGTTTTTACATTAATATGGTTGCAATTAATTCACAAAAGCAAACCCGGCTTCATGGATAACAACAAGTGATTTAAAAATAATAACAAAAATTATCAATAAATTAAAACAATAAAAAAAACGTGCGACAGCGCCTTTAAATGACTCACTTAAGATATTCGGAGCACTGCTACTATAGATAGTTATCTTGTAGATGTGGAACCTCTCTCCCAGATCCACTCTCCACCAGGGTCGCCTCTCCCTCCAGGTCTGGGTACAGGACCCCATCTCCAGGTCCCTCACCCCATCAACAGCTAGGGACGGGACGAGGGGGGAACTCTGGTACCAATAGGTGCTGCTTTGTTTGGCTGCTTTCATCAGAGCCACATTCACCAATACACCTGGAAATGTATCGTAAATCATGAGTACACCCAACGCCGTTTAGGTGAAGCGCTACATATATTTCGTTTTAAAAGATTTAAACTACTAAGAACTTTATTCCATCAGCATAAAACCCGCCCATAATCATTGAACTCAATTCACCCTGGCTTTGCTTATCACGCTCTAATCTACCGGTGCCTAATTACCTGCCTCACAAACTTGTATCCCAATGATATTCATCTAAACAGCATGTATTATTTTATCATTTGAAGTAATTGTTACCTTATCCTGTTATCTCACTAATCAACTATCAATATGTATAAATTTTCTACCCATTTTCCCAATTGGCTTGAAAAAGGTTTGAGTATACCTATAAACGTCTCAAATATTGATAATAAAGAAATTGTTCATCCATAGGATGTTTTTGTCCTCCGTATACTACCAACTTATAGAATGCCACTCATACAGTTACAGTATGATATTCATTGAAAATTCGTCACTTGCGGACAAATATTGAAAATTATTATTTTCCACTGAAATCGTATACACAACGTTTCAACATTCAGTACTACCTTTAGGTTTTATTAAGCATTTAGAGGATGTGATTTCAAATATCGGAATTCACTTCAGAAATGTAAATTGTTCAAACATTCAAAGAAAATGTTTAAAGGTGTAAGGGTGACCCTCAATTGAGTAAGAAGGCTACCACACTTGCAATTGATAAGTAATGGTTTAGGACAAAAAGGTTCACCAAAACCTCATTAGGTGCCACAGGGTATATACATTATAATCATAATTATTCAAGGAGTATATACACAAGATTTCAGTTTTCTAGGACCTATGCTTCTAGAGTAGAAAATGAAAATATTTGTTAAGAACATGACCTTTATTAGTGGAAAAAGGGTCACTATATTCAAATCAAACTCCTTCCGTTTTTTGAAAATTTTATATTTTCAATTTTTCACCGATAATTGTTCCTTAAAGGTAAAATGAATTATTTTGATTTTTATCAGAAATTTCATAACAGAAATTAGCCATCACTAGTCAGGCAACAAATTACAAAGATTCACATAAAGTCCATTTGCTGCCACACCTTTAATTCAGTTTGTGTAAGAAAAGAAATCCCATGGCCAATCTTTACATTATATATTTGACTTACTACTGCTTTATTTACTTTAAATACATTGTCTTTCAATTGGAACCATTTATTTCAATTTTCCTGACATCAACTTATTTTCCCCCTAATAACGTGCTACTGTCCCTTTAAAGGGTGGGGCCCCCGTATCTTTTGGGGCCTCCGGGTCACTAAAGCTTAAGAGTATCTTCAAACCTTTATTTCGATACTGTGAGGCCACAGGCCTATTAGTACAATCTTTAAACAGAAATATAAAATCTCAATATTACAAGAGTATTTTTCGTTTTTCAAATGCATTAAAAAATGTATTTTGCAGTATTCAACGATAGTTGTTGATTTTGGAATGACAATAAAGCATAAATTTTGATATACATGGAAACAGATATAGAAATACGGAAACAAATATATCCGTCTTAATTCTATGTAAGCTGGACAGAAAAGCAAAAAATGATATTCGTTTTCAATCAGATTAAGGTTACACATTTTACATAAGATTATAATCCTCACTTGTCAAGGAGTCTGTACACAAAATTTTAATCACTCTAGGCCATTTGTTTCTTGAGCAGAAGTCGAAAAAGCACAAAAATTAAGGACGCCAGACACCATGCGTCTTATATATGAGCCAAAAAGCCGATATCAACAAGGATGTGTTTTTTTAACAGAAAAATTATAACAATTAAATTAATTAAATCAATTATAATAATCAAAAATATTTAACGCTATTTCAAAAATATCATACCTACCAGATACAGTCGATTCCCCAAGTAAGGTAATACACACTACAGAGATCAAAATACACTTCATTGTCGTGTGTAAGTAGCGAAGAGAATAAAGGTTGGAAGTGAGGCTCAAATAAGCTGTGTTTGTTCATTAAAACTTCTAAAGAGTCATGTAAAAAGTAAATCGTCGCATGGCGTTTAAATATTGGGTTATTAAAGGTTGACATTACATCAAATTAAAACATTATGTTGTTCTCAATATGTGAAATGTATGCGCAATTGATTAGGACAATATAACTTGATAACTGGTCGATAAATCTAAGTAAATCTAGCCTCAATGATACTCGCTACACTCCAATATTGAGTCTAGATAGATACAGTATCGGGTAGTGTCAGTATGAAAAAATGAGATGTCACTTGTTAAAGGGCCACTCCATGAGTTGTTCAGGGTCACATATGCCAAACTTTATCAATAGCCTCATTTGATTCTTTTAGAGCCAAAAGACTCTGATTAGTGACAAGAGGAAGGTTTGAAGTCGGGATTGTGATCGAAAAACGGATAATGAAGCGCGTCCATCAGGCAAACGTAATTTAGGAAATTTATTATAAAGCAGCCAGAATGACTTTCAAGAGTTGATAATGTTTAATAGGTGAAAATGGACGTGTGAATTTGGCTTCCGCGAATAAATATAACTGTTTTTATTTTTTTGTTGAAAACTAGTATGTTTGCTATTTTTGGAACGAATATGTGAAATGATTTTGAAATATTTTTATTATTATTGTGCCATAAACGTTTATATTGAAAAACAATATGTGATGAATATCACAAACATGTAGTTTCTATTTAAAGGGGCAGTAGCACGTTTTTAGGGGGAATATAAGGTGATGTCAGGAAAATGAAAATTAATGGTTCCAATTGAAAGACAATGTATTTAAACTAAATGGAGCAGTAATAATTCAAGTATATAATGTATAGATTAGCCATGCGATTCATTTTTCTTACACAAAATGAATTAAAGGTGTTCACAAAAAATGGCCGCCAATGGATTTTATTTGAATCTCCATACTTTGTCCTCTGACTGTGGGTGATTGATTTGTGTTACAAGATTTTTGACACCATCAAAATAATACATTTATCATTAACGTACAATTATTATCAGTGACAAATTTGAAATATAAAATTTTCAAAAAACGTGCTACTGTCCCTTTAAAGGGGCAGTAGCACGTTTTTTGACAATTTTATATTTTCAATTTTTCACTGATAACTATAAGTTAATGCTAAATGTATTGCTTTGATAGTATCATAAATCTCATAACACAAACCAATCATCCATAGTCAGAGAACAAAGTATGAGGATTCACATAAAATCCATTAGCAGCCATTTTTGTGTGAACACCTTTAATTCATTTTGTGTAAGAAAAGGAATCGCGTGGCTTAACTTTACATTGTATATTTGATTTATTACTGCTCCATTTAGTTTTTATACATTGTCTAAGGATTGGAACCATTTATTTTCATTTTCCTGACATCACCCTATATTCCCCCTAAAAACGTGCTACTGCCCCTTTAAGGGCTTTTGCTGCCGATTTACATTTACTAGATACCATAGTCCAACTAAGAAAATGAAAATCGTATGATTTTACGATCACGGATTTTGACCAAACTATTGATTTAAAAATAAAAACAAATTGATAATGCATTTCTTTGAAAAGATTTCGTGAACATAATATTTCATGCAAAACGGACGTGTAAATGCAAAATTGAACTAAGTGTTTATCATTTAAATGTCATTAGAAATTATTCAAAAATTCGCTTTTAAGGACCTTTTATTGGAAAATTTATACCTTTTTAAAGGGACAGTAACACGTTAAAATCAAAATATATGATTTTTTTTTAGAAAAATATTTCAACAAAATGAAGCAGTAATAAATCAAATATATGATGAAACGTTCAGCCATGCGATTCATTTTTCTTATACAAAATGAATACAAGGTGTTCACACAAAAATGGCCGTCTATGAACTTCATATGAATCTTAAAAAAAAAATTTCTGCCTTGGATAATCGGTTTGTGTAATGATAGCATTGCCACTGTCAATATATTACATTTACCATTAACGTACAATTATCAGGGAAATTTTAAAGTATAAAATGTTCAAAAAACGTGCTACTGCCCCTTTAAAGAATGAATGAAAAAGATAACAAAAAATTATTGATATGACCAAAGTACATTGTCAGATATAAAGAACTTTACAAGGGCAAGGATATCCTTACTTTCATTTCCCCCATAAGTAACACTGTGTTTTTGGTTGATATGGTTTATAGCTGAAATATTGAAGTTAGATTTTTTACAAATCTTCTTGGTTATTTGTCAACATTGTTTCTGGTTTGGGATAAATATTTAAAATGAATAAATACTCGTTTATTTGACATTATGTTCTTTAGATCTTACTATTTTCAACATGATATTCTGTATTTGTTTATGGCGCAACCTACATCATTATTTCACAGAGGGTTGTTTTCGATGTACGTAAATTTGTATTTGTACAACTAACATGTTACTTGAGAAAATATAAGTAAATCTTCATCAATTTACTCAACTTTGTCAATATATACATGTACTTTATTTTTATGTTTGATCTTTTGTTTTTACTGATTCATATAACGATGAAATCAATAAGAATCAATAATAAGAGTTTACACAATCATGACCCTTACCATATTTAAAAGGTGTCAATATGTGAAAAAATAGGCATTAATTTTCCTTGTTAACACTAAAATTTTCCTCAAAAATAATCTTTGAACGATGATGGGTTCTCTTGTTCTTATCAGAAAAGAATACGACGTCAAAAACTCGAAATATTTGTAATTAAAAATTGTACATATGAGAAACTCAACTGAAGTGTGTACTTTTTTTTGTTTGTTTGTTGATATGAAATTTTAGCATTTGTATTAGTGTCTTTTGATTAATCATATTGCATCACATTACTCATTTAGCGTCTCCATATATTGGATTCCTTTTTTGAAAGGTAGCCAATTTTTAAACTTGAGACGGCATTGGACCACTGTTAATTACGTCACTGTAACCAAGTGTACTAAAGGTAACAGGCCATATTCAGGATTTTTTAAAAGAGAATAAAATGGAATAGGATCCTAGAATAAACCCTAGAATCTGAATAAAATGTTTTAATGTGAGTGGTCCAAGGGGTACATCTAATATTATACCCCCATTCCACCGAGCTTACGACGTCACTGCGACCGATTTTTGTCTCCCGGTCGTGTACACTCTCACTCACTCCCACTGACATCGCACTGAAATCTTGGAAATATCTCAATACTCGCACAAATGATCTTCCTCCCTCGCCATGGATCGCGTATTGTCGCAGAGGGGTTTGCGAGTTCGATTGTCTGTTTTCAAAAATCGCACAACTTCTGCGATCGATGCGACTAATGGCTAACTCGCAAATTCGGTCGCAATGAGTTCGCATAGGTCTCACTGAGGACTTGGTAGGGTCGTATGTCAGTCGCATAAACTCGCAACGTGATGTGTCGAATCGCAGTAGGGTCGCACCTTTGCTTCACTGGCGACCAAATAGTGCTATCAGTGGCGAGCGCGCCAAGACCCAAGTGCGATCACACCAAGACCAAGTGTGATCCCGCCAAGATCCAGTGAGATCACAAGGCAAGTACGAATTTCGATCCGTCTTTTGATGAGACCAATAACGAGCATTCCCGCGCTTATGAGTGACCAATTGCGAGCACTTCTGGGAGCGCACCACGAGTGACGCCAGCTCTATAAAAACCCACATGTAGCAGTTTTTTAGCAGTCGCAGAAGAATCGCCTAGCTGCAAACAAGAGTGCTGTGATTATGACACGGACGAAAATATCTTCAAGGATCTTCTTACATAAAAAGGATAGTTATATCAAAGATAGAAAAGACATTCTTGTTTATTCATTCTATTATAGAAGTGCATTGTTTTTTTTACCTTACCCTGGAAGAACTATCCCTTTAATGTTCTATGAAATTGATACGCTTGACTGTAATATCAGGCTTTTAAGAGATTTGCTGAATTGTTGTTTGTGTGTATCCCGGCAAAGGACTCGATCGAAAAGGTACAATAGTTTTACTTAGAACTCTACATCTATTCATAATTAAAGATGTTATTGGCTGACTTAATCTTTGCTTGTCGTAACCAATACGAGTACTGGCAAATCTAATATCAGTTTTAGTAGTATTATAAAATACACATAAAATATGGGTGATAACTTGTCTTCTATCATATTTGACTTTGTACTACTACAGAAAATGATATGCAACAGAGATTACATACTTATTCTTGTCAATTTCGAAGTTCAATTTAGAAAGCGATTGCATCATTAAACTGAAAGACGACTACTGCAGCCACATTATTCACCAAGACTCACTCAGTTTTACAATTAATGACAAACAAGCCCACAATAAATTTCAGTATTTATTAATGTACGCATTAACCAGATATATATCCCATAGACAGCCATTTATTAGTCATTAATGGGACGATGTGTTTATCACACCACATGCTAGCATATTCATGACATATCTTAGTCTTCCTGTGCTGGTGTCCGTCTGAGGGTCACCATTCTGTCCTGCCACGGCACTGCCCCTCTAGCTGTGTAATTGAAGTAGTCCTGGAGGTACTGTCTCTGATCTCGCCATGAACCTAATACAATGCATCCTCATGTAGTTCCTAAACAATTGTGGATCTTCTTGTTTCAACTATTAGACGAGATGATAGTACTGTCAGTGTTCTTGTCTCTCCAAAGGAGTGATCCACTCTCGTACCCACACTGCATGCCGTCGACTTCTCTCCTTCTTCCTTGACAGTGTCTCATAATAGCCAAGGTGCAATCACCTATATACTGCAGTTCTTGGTTACTTCCAAGAAGAAAAGCCACAATCAGGGCCATTTCATTTTCCATCTTCTCTGCATGCTAGTCAGATTCAGAATGACATGGTATCAGTCGCTCGCAGTTATATTTATACTTTGGACCCGACCAGTCTTGCAAAAAGTTGTGATGAGGTCGCATATATCTCAATGCAGTCGTTTAAGATGTCGCAATGATCGTACTGGGATCGCACAACACTCGCAACTATCGTGACATGGTCGCAAATGATTGCATAAACCGTCGCACTAGTCTCAATTGCTCGCACAAAGTGTCGCTGACCTCTCAAGTCGGTCGCAATTTGATCGCAAGACCATTGCAGAAGCTGTCGCGGTGGTCTCAGCATGATCGTAACCCCTCGCATAGAAAATCGCAAATTCGGTCGTACCTAAGTACGACCCTGTGGAGACAGATTTGCGATCTATGCGACTAATAATATCAGTCTCACCTCTGTCTCAACGTGCTCGCCATGAAATGTCACACGTGACCAGAGTTTGGTCGTAATGCGATCGTATAGCCAGCTTGGTGGAACCGCAAACTCAAAAATGTAAAAAATTGGTTGCCTAAATGGGTACGACCGCTGCGACCAACTGGATCGCGAAGGTCGCGTACTGTCGCATGTAAGTCGCGGCTCGGTGGACGGGGGGCATTATCAAGACCAGTGAGCATTCTGTAGCACTGGTGAAGTCGGATCTCTGGACCATTTAAAGGGCAACTCTATGATTTTCAACACATATTGTTTTAATTTGATGGTAAATGGCATAATTCCTAAATGAATTAAAAACTGTTCACATATGCAATCTCCAAATGGCAATTATATGATATTATAGACAGATTTGAGCCGAATAAGTTTTTGTGCAAAATAATGCCTAAATTTGAATATCTTTGAGGATACAACATAAATGTTTTCATCATTGTTTGTCCGCTTTTCATGATTTCTGAGGACTCCACCATTTCTGTAATACGTGGACTTTTATTTTTGTTTTCTTTAAGTTAAGTATCTGAGAAAAATAAATTTAGAGCATCTATGTTCTTTGGGAGGTGGGCCGTGGAATAAGCAAGATATGACACATCATCGGCAAACATAAGAAAAAAAAATCAAAAAAATCGAATGAGATAAAAACTCCTTCTCCTACCATATGTTCCAGATGCTATACTAGCTTGTTGATAAAAATGATAAATAGCTGGGGACTCAATATGCACCCTTGACGGGTGCCAATATTACACTTGAAGTAGTCAGCGCTCCTTAAACCGAACATCTTTTATGTTTTGCAGTAAAATATCATGTCTTATGGTGTCAAATGCCATTGATAATTCCACAAAGAGGCAGTAAAATCTCCCTTTTCTTGTCCCTGCATATATTTCAGTATCATTGCATGCAAACTGAAGATATTGACTATATTTGAGAATATTGCCCTTTATCTTGCTTGTAACTCATCAGTTATTCTATTATCTTCCCAGAAAATCTGAAGTCCATATTAACAGGTATATATGGAGTTAAATATTTTACGCATTATGTCAATTGATGAAATGCCCCTGTAGTTGTTCTCAGTTAAAATACCAGTCTAGCCTTAGTTCCGATTAATTTCATATTTAAAATATTATTTCTACGGGGATATGAAATCCTAGTGGAGAGGAAAAGTGTCAAAATAACAAGTTCTCGATAGAGTTAATATTTCATAACCTTTAATCTTCGGAACTAGGCCGATTTTAATCAGATTGTTCAATGTCATCGGGTAAGTGTCATTGTCAACCCTATTTCAACAATTTCCAATTGAGCAGTTGATTTCCTATTGAATGAACTAGTTTGATTGGCAAGATTGTCTTTTGACAACAAATGCTTAATGTTTACGACATTGGTGCCTAAATATCAGTATATCTCTCGCTCTAGTTTTGGGAAATACTAATATTTAGCCAATCGTGTCGTAAACATTGTATGTCATGGGCACTCACATAATATCCTATGTATTACACATAATTCTCAGCTATCCTTTGTTGTAGAAGCTGTCGTGGGTAACACGTTTGTGATTTGTGTGAACGAAAATTTAATTTTTTTATTCACATTCATTGATCAATAGCAAATAGCGCCAATATCCATCAACGCAGCTCAAAGACGCTTTGTTGTCAATCGTCAAGTTGATGTCACTTTTCAACAAACACTTTTGTACCAGATGTATGGATTTGTTAAGTGTTGGTGAATTTTGGGTTTGTATTTATGTTCATTAGCAGCGTCGACTAAGATAAATTTTTGTGATGTTTCCACAGAATCCATTCCTTGTTACTTTTCAATCTTATTACTTTCCCCCTTCATTTTCAACATGCGCATAATATATTAGGGGGGGGGGGGGTCATTTTGACAAGCTCAAAGCTATGAAATCATTTATCAAATCCTCATCACCATGAAAACTTTAAAAATGGTTTTTTTCTGCTATGAAGCTTTATTTGATGTATATCATCTTTGAGATACGTATTTTCAGTATCCATTTAACCCTTTTTCAGCTAATAATACTGTTAAAACGCCTTACTCCCTTGAAATTCCACAGTAATATCCACACCAAATAAATATCAACCTTCAAAAAGAGAATGAAGTTATAATGAGAAGATTTTGTCAAAAAGCTTCATCTCTTTCTAATTTGAAATTCTGGATCCTTTCTATCAAGGTAAATCGTTACCTTGGACCTTGGTCTTTGGATTTAAAGATTTGAGTATTGTAATGTAAATCCATGCACTAGTTGCATTTCGAATTAGGTCACAACTTTGATTCTTTTTTCTTTTTTGTTTAAATGTGTTGCAAAGAAAAGTTTTTCGTTTGTGTCAATAATCTGTTTGGTAACATATTTAGTTATGACCTGTAATGGATAATGATTTAAACAATTTATTCATGAACATACTACTCAAAAGAAGTTACGGATCAAAACAATTTTCGTCCTGACATTTCATCTGCATATGAGATAAGACTTTTTAAAATCAGAAATCCTGCTAAATTGGGAAAAGTTTATCCTGACGTCAGCAACTGTGTACAAAACAAACGCCATTTTCAAGCACAGCGAGCGAGACTGTTTTTTTGAAAAACACAATAAAGGCAAGGGTTAACATAACTTCACAATACTGCTTGCACAAAGTCAATGCTGCCAGACTTTATTGAGTTGGTCATGTCCTTGAGACGTGCAATACTTTTTTTCCGTGAACAAATTGAGCCATGTGCTCCGTAGCTCATCAAGCTTCATATTTTATTTTGCTTTAGGGTGTGGTCAATGTGGTCACCCCCTTCGTAGGGTCGCCAAATGTGCAAATCCCCATTACACAAGGAGTCTTTACAAAACATTACAGCATTCTATGCTTTCTGGAGACGTGGATGAAAAAAAGGACAAAAAGTTTATAGTAGGGGTAACAGGGTCACAAAAGATATTCATCATAAAATCACTAGTCAAGGAGTCTGTATACAATTTTCAGCTAATGAAAATACGGTTGATGATGTTGCCCTGTCAAGGAATCTGTACACAAAGTTTCTGCTTTCTACGCCTTTTAGTTCTTGAGAAAATGAAGAAATTGAGTTTTAGGGGCCTGGCCCCGTGTGACCCTTATTAGAGGGTCACCAAAGCTATAAATTATAATCCTAACTAGCTTAGGAGTCTGTAAACAAGATTTCAGCTTTCTACAGCTTTTGGTTCGAAAGAAGAAGTCGAAATGCATAAAGTTTACGAAATGCTGAACGGGCGGGCGGACCCCGGACACCATGATACGCCATAAGCTGAAATCATTACCTTGATGATGCTGCTCTCTATTGAGGTTTCTTGATAATCAGAAGACACAAAAGCGACCTAATAGCGAAAATATATTGTCTGACTGCAAGGTGGTTCCACCTAGAGGAAATGTGGCATATAGAATTGGTTTTAGTTTAATTGTTTATAAAAAACTCAAGGTGAAACCCCCTGCCCAATACCCATCTCATTTTGCATTAAAACGTGTCATGCAAAGACCTCACTTGTTTTGAATAGCATGGATACATGAATGGATTGGCAAACAAGCTCCGTATTGGCAATAAAGCCAATTCAATTACATATGAGTGAATACAAATGAGTTGTAGTTTATGATCATGGATTATGCAGTTGAAAGTTATGTAAATATGAAATAAAACTTAACTCAGCAAAGAAGTCTGGCGAGCTCCAAAGAGACTATCAACTTTTGTTTTAGCGGAAGATAAAAAAGCACTCTTATTTTTTAATCTTTATTACAGTTGATATGTTGGCAAACAAACTATTATAACAAATAATGCTTGTAAAGAACTCATGAGCATGTATAACATTTATAAAATGAGACATATTGAAATAATACTAACAAGATATAACATATGTTACTATATATCACATATCTCACAGGTGTAAGACATATCTCATTAATATTTATATTAAACCTCAGGTCTAGCGGGCCTCAGGCAAGAGGGTTGGATGCCAATATGAGAAATCATATGATAGATAGCACGATTTCCTTTCATACATCGTACATTTTCTCAAGCAATTGAAAGGGTCAAGAACTAAACTTCGAATATCAACTCTTACAATCAAACTTGATAAATATGTAAATGTAAATAGTATATGATAACTAAAAAATGAACGATTATGGTAAATAACGGACGTAGCCCGAGCGGAGTTTATCGCAATAACGCGAGGAAGTAATCGAGTTATAATTTAGCTTACATTCCCGCGGAACACTTCAACAATGTTTAATGTCAAATGTTTTATCTACAATTGATTTATTTGCGTTTTACTGAAACGCCTTGTGAGTTTTATCTGTGCTGGCCAAACGAGGTGAGGTGATTTGATATGGGGCTTATCGCTGCTTTCAAGAGTATATCACTTATATCGCGGCTGCTAGTATTAGCCAGCAACACCATCGTGACTCTGCATTGCGGTGAAACCTGCGAGCATCGGCTGGAACTAGCGAACAATGGGTGATACTGCGCTGAAAGTCAGTGTAGCATTGCACCCAAACCTGACTGCGTGTAGAACAGTTCTCTACCACAGACAAAGTTGCCGAGCCCCTGGCGGGATTTGAACCACCGACCTCCTGATCCGAAGCCGAACGCGCTAACCACTGACCAAACGAAACTGTATGTATATAAATATGTCAAATTCATATAGAAAGTAAAAATTAAGTTCGGGGCTTGTTGAAAATGTTCTCTTCTTCTACATTCTCTCCCCACAGAGGCAGACCAAGTCATGTTGATTTAGCCTCTGTTCTATTACGCCGAAATCCGTGGTTTCCGGCAGTTTCACCTGGCGGAAAAAACTTTCATCTCAATACGTTTGAATTTCTTTATCAAATGACAAGGCTTCTCGCATGGAAAGGGTGGTTCATATCACAATGCCTTTGTCTTGTTTCAGTAGCCAAAATGATGATTTAAGAACAGCGTCGCTGATTGCACAACTAATTTTGATTGCCTCCAATCAGGCATCTCCCATTCTATCCCACAACCTCGTCGTAATAGAACAGGGGCTAAATCAACATGACTTGATCTGCCTCTGTGTTGAGAGAATGCTCCTTCTAATGCATTCTACATAATGGCAATATTGGCCCAGTGTCTTTCCCCCTATCACATGTGCACAAATCCCATATCGTTGATAGGTATACGGTTAAATACCATATAATGCACATTTAGTCATACAATCCTACGGTAACCAACATTTGAAGTCGTGTATTTCAAGTGATTCCTACAGATTCCCACTGCGGCAAACATTGCAACACAATATTGGCAAAAGTCAAGCCAACGTTCTGGATAGCCATATGTCATCGAGGCCACACATCTTATTAGTTGATTCTGTTCTACAAAGGCGACTAAGGTGATTTGTTAATATCTATATATATGTGATGAAACAAGTCATGACATAAATAACGATATGTTGCACATGTGTAATAAACCCTAGAGGTAATTTCATTAGTTAGTGAAAAAAAACGTAACATCGGATTGCGGGACTACTCAACTCGCTACAAGACTTTCTGCTTTAGCGCGACCAAGGGCTTCCGGGTAACACGTGAAAAGCGTGCAGCACGAGCAAAGTCGTGTAGACTGGCATAGCGAGCGGGTGAATCAGTGCAAACGTGTCATTTCATATGCCTGACTTTGACACAAATGGCATGATTTGGATTTTTCTGCTAAATTAATATGTACTTGAAATTGATAGATGAAATAAAAATAGTGACATTTACGTTTGAGTATTGCTGTTTGAAACTGGCGCTACACAAAGAGTCTTTTAACAACGTCAACCGTGCACATTCTAATATACTCGTGCCAGATCAACGTCATCATTTCACAGTCACTCTTGTTGTAAATACAACATACCATCTCTGTCGAGTATTGATCTCTATATACTAGTATTCAGCGTGCAAATACGAATGAATCAAGTTTCCCTAAAACTTATGGAAATAACTGATAACGGTGTAGCTCAATGCAAAGTTACCTTTGCCTTCAATCCGGTTTCTTATTCATAGCTCAAAAAGTGCTCGAATAAATATTCAGAGCTAAGCGAAGGATGTACCTCTCTCGGATTGGCATACAATATGTATAACAACATACATAAACATTATGTATTCATAGCGTTATAAGAAACGTTGTTAAAACATCCACGGTCGTGAATGCCGCGAAAACCAAACTTTAGCTCATATCATCATATTTACAATATCAGTGCACAGTGTATCATACTAATCGTGCTGATAATTGCGTAAACACATGCCCTATACAATATTCCATGAACTAATTGGACCGAGTTTATTCCATCAAATTTGTTTAAAGGATCAAAAAGCGAATAATACAGAGAGCGGATTTGAGTTGTTAATGAATTAAGCCTGCAACGCAATATGTAGTTAAGTAAATAAGTGATAAGTATTATTTGAAGCAATTTTTGAAAACACAAATGGCTGAGATACGACTGTCATGCATTATTTAATGTGTAGTATAGGGGAAGTTTTTTTCGTTAAAAAATACTTTTCATGATTGACAGTCACTCATCTACCGCACACATCTTCAGAATCTCCGGCCGACACCTTTGTTGAATTGATTACTTTTAAACTTGAAACAGAAAAGATTTATCCCCATTTCATATAAGTCAATGACAAGAACTAAAACAGACAGTGATAAGACAATTCCTAATCCAAAGACACCAATACACTTGCTACTGAACTTGATGTTATCAGCGCTTTCTTTCGATCGTCGATAAAGAGAAGTGTCGGTTTTCTTCAATCGCAATGGTAACTTCCAGTGGCGAAACTTTAGATCAAACCGTTTCTTGTCTCTACATCTGCATAAGCAAGCCATTTCTTTACCAGGGGGCACTGATTCGTTCAAAGATGGCGGCAAACTGGTCATTAGCCAATCAGATGACGTAGTCATAGTACCATGGTCAGAAGTTGACCATTCATCTAACGCGAGACTTGATTGGATGAAAATGGACGTGCCATCGAAAGTTTGAAGTGAAGATGGCGTCAAACAAGACACATCAGATGACGTCATAGATTTGTCACCAAGGGTAGACAACTCTTCTAATGCTTCACTTGATTTGATGAACATTGACGTCGGATGGTCAATTCGATAGGTAGAAATTGATTGGAATTGCCTACTGTTATCTTCAGAAAAATCCGAAGTTCGAGCTGTATATTCAGAGGACTGCATGATAACAGAAGGATAAAGCATATCTGTTTGAACACCATCTGTAGAAATCATTTTTAAATCCTGAGTTAAACTAAGATCTATAACTGGAGTTACCACTTCCAATTCTGTAGACGCAACAAACATGTCTTTGCTTGAGGGAGTAAAAGGTACGATTACTCCAGTTTCCATTGTACCCAAATCGGGAATTATAGTTTTAACGTACGATGGTGTAGAGGCTTGTTGAAAATACGTTTTGGATGCCCCATCTGAAGGAGAAATACGAGATAAATACGCTGCAGCTGTTTTTGTTTCTTCTTCTGGAAACATGGAACGCACTTCCGGTTCAACGCTCTTTGATGGCAAAAACCTCACCTCAGTTGCTGTGACGTCATAAACGTTTGAAGGCATCATTAGAGTGACACTTTCGCTGATTGCCTGACATTCAGTTGGCATATCTGTAAAAATAATGTTACAAAAAGTTTAAACCTTTGCTGATGTTCTTATATCTCATTATCTTTTTCAAAGGGGCAGTAGCACGTTTTAGGGGGAACATAAGGCGATGCCAGGAAAATGAAAATTAATGGTTCCAATTGAAAGACAATGTATTTAAAGGGGCAGTAGCACGTTTTTGATAATTTTATATTTTGAATTTTTAAATGATAAATGTTGGTTAATGATATATGTATTACTTTGACAGTGTCAAAAATCACATTACACAAGCCAATCATCCATAGTCAGAGGACAAAGTATGAAGATTAACATAAAATCCATCGGCGGCCATTTTTTGTGAACACCTTTAATTCATTTTGTGTAAGAAAATGGAATCGCATGGCTAAACTTTACCATATATTTTTTAATTATAACTGCTTCAATTAGTTTAAAGACATTATCTTTCAATTGAAACACTCAATTTTCATTTTCCTGACATCACCCTATGTTCCCCCTTAAAACGTGCTACTGCCCCTTTAAACTAAATGGAGAAGTAATCATTCAAATATATAATGCAAAGTTTAGCCATGCGATTACTTTTTTCTTATAGAAAAAGATTTAAAGGAGTTCACACAAAATGGCCGCCAATGGATTTTAAGTGAATCTTCATACTTTTCCCTCTGACTTTGGATGATTGGCTTGTGAAATGAGGTTTTTGAAACTGTCAAAATAGTACATTCAGCATTAACTTACAATTATAAATGAAAAAATTGTAATATAAAATAATCAAAAATGTGCTTGTGCCCCTTTAAATTATTCCAAATAATAGTGTATGCCAAATGTTTATTCTTGTTTGAAATCTAAGTTTGATGTTGAATTTTATATAACTAATTTATCATTATCAAAATTTTTATCATCCCTTGCTAACTTCAGATGTGCCTCACATCGCCTCCAAACTGAAACTAGTCGTTACACCAATCAACCTAAAGAACATAGATTATGTATTTTATGCAAAGGTAACTTTATCGAAAATGAATTTCACTTCTTGCTTGTATGTAAATGCTACCGACATCTAAGGTGTGGTATATTTAGATTATATGTATAGTCACATGACAACCACGTGACGTAATGTTCAATTACCCTCGATCTTACCATTATGCATAAACGAGTTGTACCCCGTGGAATTAAATTGTTCACTTCCGCCCACCATAACTTCAAGTTGTGTTTTATGTTTGTTCGTGGTGAAAACACCACAATTGGCGACGAGGATGGCGAATTCTTCGCCTAAGGAAACGGAAAAAGTGTTCCGGTATGTTTGAAAATATGTACCAATGAACTTTTGAGGTTGCGAGTCGATGTTCGCGAATTCTGACCGGATTCAGACCACTGCAGCGTGTTGGGCGCCCGGTGTTGTTACTGACTTTAGGACTGATTCTCACTCGACAATGGCAGGTCTTATTGGTTCACTCGATGTATTTGACCCGTCTAAGGAACCGTGGTCAACGTATGTTGAACGTGCTGAACTGTTTTTCATTGCAAATAATGTTTCAACAGAAACCAAAGTACCGTCTTTTCTCAGTTCAATGGGAATTGAAACGCACAGATTATTGAAGAATTTGTGTTCACCTGATAAGCCATCTGATCTCAGTCTAGACCCTAGACCTACAGAAATAGGAGAGCGTTTTCGTTTTTCTAAACGTCATCAACATGAAGGCGAGTCTATTGCTGATTATGTTGCTCATCTGAGAAAATTGTCAATACATTGTGGATTTGGTAAAAATTTGTCAACTGCCCTGAATGATCAATTTGTATTTGGGTTGAGGAATGAGAGAGTACAACAGAGAATGTTGAAAGATAGCAAGTTGACATTTGAAGTAGCTGTAACGACCGCAAAGTTAGATGAAACAGCATCTAGGGATATGTCTGAATGACAAGGCAAGAATACAGAATCACATGCAGCTAGTGTAAACCGACTTCAGGGAAAGAGACATTTCCACAAACGACCAACAGCAAGTCACTCAAGTAACTGCTACAGGTGTGAGAAAGGTCCACATTCCCAGGACGATTGCAAGTATAAACGTGCTGTCTGTCATAAATGCAAAAAAGTAGGTCATATCAGCCCTGCATGTCATGCTAAGCCCTCTGCAAGTCATTCTACAAAACCTAAACAAGCAGAGAAAAAATGGAAAACAAAGAAAGTTCACAATATTTCCGAAGATCTTGAAAATCATGATGATGACTTTTTGATTGGTTCTTTACATGCTTTGGGGGACACAAACACTGAATCATTTTGGGTCAATCCGGAAGTGGAAGGGAAAGTGCTCAAAATGGAACTAGACACAGGTTCAGCATATTCAGTTATTCCTTATGATGTTTACAAGGATGTATTTGCCCATGTGAAATTGGGAGACACCCCAGTTCGTATGAAGACATACACTGGTGAGAAGTTAATACCAAAAGGTGTTATGAAGGTAGATGTGAAATACAAGTCACAGAACAAGAAACTTGATCTTTATGTTGTGCCAGAGGGACAGCAAATTCTTTTTGGGCGAGAATGGTTCCGCAACATACAACTTGACTTGGTTGAATTACATAGCCTTGGTGAGTCTGTTAACAAAATTGACAGACCTGTGAGTTCCAATACTGAACTTAGAACATTATTGAACAAATACCCAAGTGTGTTTGAAGAAGGGCTAGGAACCCTGAAGGATATCAAGGCAAAGTTGGTGATTCCTGCAGATACAGCACCAAAGTTCTTCAAGGCTAGGAATGTACCTTATGCTCTTGGATCAAAGGTGGATGCAGAGTTGGATAGACTTGAACAAACTGGTGTAATTTCCAAGGTTGAGTACAGTGAATGGGCAGCACCCATTGTTCCGATACTCTGTGGTGACTTTAAAGTAACCGTAAATCCAGTGATTCAGGATGTCACATATCCCTTGCCCAGGATAGAGGACATTTTTGCTAAGCTAGCTGGTGGTCAACAATTCACCAAGATTGACTTAATATATGCATACCTACAGATGGAAGTAGAGGAAGACTCGAAGAAATATGTGACTGTTAATACGTCTAAAGGACTTTATCAGTACAACAGACTACCCTTCGGCATCAAAACAGCACCTTCCATTTAGCAGCGCACTATTGACCAGATTTTGCAAGGCATTCCACGCAATGAAGTGATTCTTGATGACATCATCATATCCGGAAACAGTGCGAATGATCACCTGTCCAATCTTGAGATGGTCTTAAAAAGATTACAGGAGAAGAATCTCCGTTTAAATGTTGGAAAGTGTGCCTTCTTTCAAGACAAGATAGAATACTGTGGCCATGTGATTGACAAACACGGACTGCACAAAATGCCAGAGAAGACAAAAGCTATGGCTAATGCTCCAGCACCTGAAAATGTGTCAGAACTACTTGCATTCTTGGGTCTTGTCAACTATTATCATCGGTTTCTACCTGACCTGGCTTCAGTACTGAGACCACTCAATGAACTTCTTGAGAAAGACAAGAAATGGAAATGGTCAAAATCATGTGAAGATGCTTTCAAGAAAGCTAAAGAACTTGTCACATCTGATCTTGTGCTTACGCACTATGACCCAAATATGGAGCTTAAAGTAGCTTGTGATGCATCACCGTATGGATTAGGAGCTGTTTCTTTCTCACATCATGCCTGATGGAACGGAGAAACCAATTACATTTGCTTCCCGCAGCTTGACGAAAGCTGAAAGAAACTACTCCCAAATTGATAAAGAAGCTCTTGGACTGGTGTGGGGTGTGAAGAAGTTTCACCAATATGTATATGGACGGAAATTCACGATCCTTACGGATCATCAACCTCTCACGTCAATTCTCAGTCCAGACAAGGGTATTCCAGCAATGGCGGCAGCAAGAATGCAACGTTACGCTCTTTACCTGGCAGCTCACGACTACACAATTGTTTACAAGAACACAAAGAAACACTGTACCGCAGATGGACTCTCACGTCTTCCTCTGGAACAAGGGAATGAAGCTCTTGTGGATTCAGTTGAGATATTCCATATGGAACAATTTGAACCCTTACCAGTGACCAGTGAGATGGTGAAAACTGCAACAAGAACAGACCCTATTTTGAGTCGGGTTTATGAGACTTCTATGCAAGGCTGGCCTGACAAATCTCCAGAGGGATTGACTGCTTTCCACAACAGAAGACATGAACTCTCTGTGCATCAAGGATGTGTTATATGGGGAGTTAGGGTTGTGATTCCACAGAAATTGCAGCACCAGGTGTTACAGGAACTCCACACAGGGCACCTTGGAGTTGTGAAAATGAAGGCTATGAGCCGAAGTTACTTTTGGTGGCCAGGCATAGACTCTGATATTGAACAGTTAGCCAAACACTGTAATGGATGTGAAATGTGCAAGAATATGCCCAAGCAGGCACCCCTACACCCCTGGGAGTGGCCAACCACACCATGGCAACGTATACACATTGACTACGCAGGTCCATTCTTTGGACACATGTTCCTCGTAGTGGTAGATGCACATTCCAAGTGGCCTGAAATTATCATGACAAAGTCTACCTCTTCCGAGAGAACCATTCTCATGTTGAGAACAATATTTGCAAGAACTGGTCTACCTGAACAGCTAATCTCTGACAATGGCCCACAATTTGTCAGTGCTGAGTTCAGAGAATTTCTGAAAGTGAACGGGATTCGTCACACAACACGTGCACCGTACCACCCAGCAACAAATGGACTGGCCGAACGATTTGTTCATAGATTCAAGCAAGCTCTTCGTGCAATGAAGGAGGAGAAAGGGGACGTTCAGACAAAACTGTCAAGATTCCTGTTGACATATAAGAATACAGCTCACTGCACTACACATGAATCTCCAGCTATGCTGATGATGAACAGGAACTTGCGAACGCGTCTTGACCTGGTGAAGCCAAGTGTGAGACGCACTGTTGAAAGCAGACAGGCGATACAAGACTCGGGGACTGGAGTACTTCGAGAGTTTGAGGTTGGACAAGCAGCTAGAGAGTATAGGAATGACCACAAGTGGGTACCTGGTGTTGTAACAGCCAGGAAGGGTCCGCTGTCGTATGAAGTTGAAGTTGGTCCTACAACGCACTGGAGAAGACATGTTGACCAACTCAGGAATTCAAACATGTCACAAACGTGGGAGGTTCCATCTAATGAAAATACCTCAGAAGTTGTCATGACAACCCCAAGTGAGAACACACCAGCTAAGCGATTCACAGAGGAGGTCAAGCTACCTCCACAACCACAACCAGAGGTTCGACGTTCCAGTCGAATCCGTCGAGCTCCTAAGAGGCTTGACCTGTGAAACTATTAACATTAAAGTTCAAGTTAACATTTAAAAGTTTAATGTTAAAGTAGTGATAGTGTTCATGGGGCACAATAATCCCCAATTCACCACGTGTTTGGTTACAACTCGAGTGACCACTCACAGTAGTTCATTATTTGTTTCAAGAAGTGTTACACTTTAATTTGTATTGAACTGTTTAAGAACTGTTATAGTGTTTATATAATGTTGAAGAACATTGACATTAAAGGGGCAGTAGCACGTTTTTTGATAATTTTATATTTCAAATTTTCCACTGATTATTGTACATACATGCTAAATGTATTATTTTGATAGTGTCAAAAATCCTCAGTACAGAAGCCAATCTTCCATAGTCAGAGAACAAAGTATGAATATTCATATAAAATCCATTGGCGGCCATTTTTTGTGAACACCTTTAATTCATTTTGTGTAAGAAAAGTAATAGCATGGCTAAACTTTACGTTATATATTTGAATTATTACTGCTCCATTTAGTTGAAATACATTGTCTTTCAATTGGAACCATTAATTTTCATTTTCTTGACATCACATTATATTCCCCCTAAAAACGTGCTACTGCCCCTTTAAAGTTGACTGGATGCACCAAGTACCAATCAGATGGAGTCCTTGACTTTGTTTTAACAGATTTTATTCCCTTGAGAAGTTCTAATTTTAGTAGGGAGGAACTGTGGTATATTTAGATTATATGTATAGTCACATGACAACCACGTGACGTAATGTTCAATTACCCTCGATCTTACCATTATGCATAAACGAGTTGTACCCCGTGGAATTAAATTGTTCACTTCCGCCCACCATAACTTCAAGTTGTGTTTTATGTTTGTTCGTGGTGAAAACACCACATAAGGCGTTTGTACTTACCGCATTATTTCTATTAAAACCTAACTATCAATACATTCAGTATGCTTATGTCAACTGACAAGCCAGATGTTGTCCAGAACTTATACATTTTTATACACAGTGCAGTGACTCTTAGAGATATATTGTTACGCCAATAATACATTGCAAGTTGATTGTTTATTATAAAGGATGGGTATCGTTCCTCGTTACTGAATTGCAATATATTGCGATACAGAAAAGCGTATTGCAAAATATTGTTACTTCTTTAATTCAAGAATGTGCATGCTATCTTGTCTGAATATTGGCGATATTAAGAACGATCATTATTGCTCAGATGTGAGCCGTTTTGGAAAGGGATATTTTGTCAATCAATGTTTATGATCTGTATACATATTTAAGCTATTTTCTCAACACAACTTCAAACTTTCCGTCAATCATATTTCATTTGTTTTTTTTTTGTGTGCAATCTTAGATGGAAATAACTAGTCTTTTAAACGTTCGATATATTGAATATTTTCAGAAATATGTACCGATTCGTATCACGTAGTTCCTGTATTACAATATACCGATACATCGATAATACCGCGCATCCTTATTTATTATTTAAATTAACTCATTGTTGATTACATAAATGTACCTCTCCACATGTGAATCTGAAATGTAGACTGGTTCTATGGCCTCCATTACAAGGAAATGAAGGTCGATTGATATGCCAAATGTCTTTTTTCCCTGTTTTCTGAGATACCTCTATTTATAAAAAAACTTCCCCTTTAAATACAACCGAAATGTGTTTAGCAATTGTACTGCTAAAATTCTAAGGCAACCAATCAGATTCAAAGGAAAATCGGCGACATAATATTACTAGTTCTTCTCATTTTGATATATTTTGTTCAAATATCAATCGGGCATACATTTCAAAATGTCAACTCTTCTTGAAATTATAAAAAAACTATTTTTAACCAAATATGTACCATAACTGATATAAAATATAAATTGAAAAAAATGTTTTTGTACTGAAGCTTTGTCTTCGCAAACACAAAACAGGATGGGATTATCATCAAAATACTATGTAGGTGATTGAATTGACCACCATGATTATCTAAAAGCACATTTCATGCAAACATTCGATTGACAAAATAATCCCTGAAAGCGCCGGGTGTAGGGATGAAAAGCTTCTCTTGATCCTTTGGCGCTGACATTTAATATAGAGACTTTATGATCAATGTGAAACAATACCAGAACATATACGAAAAGAAGTCAATATTCATAGCACAAAATCTAGATAGAAAAATCATAATTATTAGTTGCATGATTCGGAGTAAAGATATCGATTTGCTTTAGATTGGTTTTGGTAAATTCAATTGATATATGATGAGCCTCTGTCTCTGTTATTTCTTCCCTGTTTGTCTGTCTGTCTGTCTGCCTGCCTTATGTCTGTCTGACTGAAGATAATCTTTATTGTCTTAGTGAAAAGGGAAAATTGTTTTGTATGTACCAATTCTCTAGCAATTTGATGATAACTTGAGACATAATACTTTAAAAAATAATGTCAACCAATTTACATATACTAGAAAAAATTAAATACGTTTACGTGAAAAATATGGTGCAACACTGGTCAGAATTTATCTCTTTAATCCTGCAAAGAATGAATGATTGGTCGAACCTGTTTGTTCAAAATGTCGGCATACGCGGCCTGCATCCAGAAGTTATGTTAAATATTTTTTAAAAAGAGGATGGAAAGATTCACCTTAAAGTGTGTTTCCTTTGATAATTGCTGCTCATAAAAACTGCCGATCGTTTCAATATTAACACAGGGGTTCGAATCCCGGGGTGGACACTATGAAAATTAAAAACTTGGACTTTGAACGTATATTATGTTTTCAATTGTTAAGATAAACCTACGTTTTCAAATTTGAACGAAATCGGATAAAGAATAAATAGTTTAGCGTAATTATCGATCTATTATATAGAAAACACAAGGGGGGACACTCCAGTCGCTATACCTGATCGAAAACAGGGCACATCAACTATCTTAACGTGCGGTGCAATTAATCCTAAATTTTATTGCAAACAATGCATTAAGATCGTCGATCAATGTTTTACTTGCTGAACATCTCGCCAATTTTTTCGAATTCTATCCAACTTTTGACCACTGACCCTTTGCATCAACACCACCCCTATACTTGCCAAATGCCTGGCCGACTGCGGGAAAATATCGGCAATGTCCGTAATTCAAACACGCTGCCGTGAATGAATCGGATATAGATAACGCCTCTCATTGGTCAATATCCACGTGCGCCCGTGTTGTCATTTCAAAATGCTTTGTAACCGTTGCCAACACCTATCAATTTGAAATGACACCTCCCTCTCCCCCCTCCCCAAAGGAAAGTCCTGTATCCGTCGCTTTAGACATATGGACCTAGCATGACCAATACCCATCCTGTCTCAGGGAACGCACGTTACGCTAACTCCACTTCTGAACCCAGGGTACAGATTCGTTCCCTGAGACAGGATGGACCAATACCCTGCAATCAATCTTTAAAACCGGAAAAATAAATTTCGATGAAAAATAGTCTGTCCTGTGAAATTTACATATTTACATCTTTAATTTTTGACATTTTCCTTACCTTCTTTTGAATAAATCAAAACTTCACAAAGGCTCAGTGGCGTGTTATAAGCACCGAGCTCGATTTTGACATGTCTGTACCGGGACGTGGTGAAACAAGGGACATAACTCGCGGACGTTCCGAGTTCTCCATAGTATTTGTAACATGGCGTATACTGGATCACGTTGTCAACTTCGTTACCGACATAGATCTTGAAGTCGGATAACAGATCTGGCAATAAATGATATAAATATTTTTACAAAAAGTTCACATTGTGAAATTAGGAATCAAACCATTTATAACATGCTTTTTTTGCAATGAAGTCTTGCAACAACATAGATTCACAGTAAATTGAGAATAATCAAATATAATGTTAAAACAATCAATAATCAAGTCAAAATACGATGTAGATATAAAAATTATATATTTATGTTACATATTTTGATTATTTTTACCGACAGCCCTCAATATTTAAACAGTACTACCTTTGTCCGATGTCGTACGACAAGACTTAATACGTCATTTCGCAAAGAGTAATATGGAATACCAGCAGTACATGGTGTGACTATAATTTTAAGAAATATCATATACATGTACGTACCTTTGTCTATCCTCCCATATATCCTCAGACAGCCGATGTTGAAGGCGTCAAGTGGGTCAACTGTCCACCACGCCTGGTCATCGTCTTCGGTCAGCGAACAGGAACGCTTGGTCTGTTTGTTATCACCGTCAACTGCTTCAGAGGCTGCCCCATCTTTTGTTGAACTTTGGCTAGTTGGTTTTCCAATGGCAATGTTAGTGTTTGCTTGATCTGGACCTGTGAGACGATAAATGGTTTATAAGTTAGAGGTGCATGTCATTTAGATAGTGAATATATAAATATATGTATATTAAAAAGAAGAAGATAAAGTTGAATTAAGATTGGCAAACGTTTTCAGCATTGCTTTATTTAGGGTCATACCCGCTATATAAGGTAATGCCCGAGACACTCGCTATTCCTTGAAATGTTTGGAGCCGAGGCCCTAAGGGGCCGAAGCCCATTATGTTCAAGAAATGGAGATTTACGAGGACATTGCCGACTTGAATTACACTCAAGTATATTCGAAATGGGCAGTAACAAGTTTTTAGGGGGAAAATAAGGAGATATAAGAAAAATTAAAAAAGTGGTTCCAATTGAAAAACAATGAATTCACATTAAATGAAGCAATGATAAATCAAGATTTATTACAATATCCAAATATTAAATTTAGCATAATCGTACAATTATCATTGAAAAATTTAAGATTCAAACTATAAAAAAACGATATACTGCTCCTTTGATGTCTTAATAAATGCGAAATTTCAAGTGAAAATTGTAATGCTCCATACGGAATAATTACAGTGTGATTCGATACAATTTCTTGTACTTTATCGGTCCCTTGCAGGCAACTCTTTGAGTCGGGTATCATCAAAAAGACTGGCCATACGATCCGTTACCCAAATCGCCCATCTCATTTGTACTATTGCAGATGTTGATACCCCCAAAATGTGATATTTGTTATTTTTGAAATAACATTAAATGATATACATAAATTCAATGACAATCTTGAAATAAGAGACACTTGATACAAATCTTAGGCAGATCATAGTTGATTTAGTAATTCAAACACAAATACCGGTTGGCCGGTTGGTCACAATGCACTTCTACCTTCAAAGAGAAACCTCAACATGAAGGATTAGGCCTTAACCTTATCAAATTGAAAGTATGAATGGAATAACAAATTCGTTTCTTAAAAATTGATTTTGAAAATTGTTAATGTTACATAAACTATTTTCTTCCTAAAATTATCATTTTCATAACATTCAGTTTTATTCAGTCATTATTTCATCAAAGTCAACATTTCATAAAAATATTTGATAAAATCAAAGTCATTAAAGTTATCTTTGTCAAACAATTGAAAATTTCATTAAACTTTCCTTATTATTACTCTGATTATCCAACATTTCTTCATATAGCACTGATATGAAATGTGACCTATGATTTTATCATTTTTGATTTTTGTCCTGTGACTTTTTTTCCTACATTCGAATGTTTTGTACGTTTGCCAAACAGTATCGCGAAATACAAACGCCCCCAGTATAAAATCTCTGGTGATATATTTGAGATCGCAGAGAAAACCAACTTTTGTTACAAAAATAAATATACTTACTATCTTTATGTTGGGTGGTGTTGGTAAACATCAGAATAAGAAATATCAAACTCCTCATAACCATGGCGAAGTAGCTACCAAACATCGAGTCCCTGAAGAAAGTGGATATATGTAGTGAAATACTGTGAGCAAAGAAACATATTCATAGTTGCTCTTTTGTTTCAGGTTCTAAAAGTTCATACATAAATACAGACAATCAATGCGATTAGGGATTAATCTTTTAATTACGATAATGCATAAAAACATAATGTGAGATTTCATCTAGCGACCATGAAGAAAGACAGAAGCAGTTAACAATTAGTTTACTGATTAATCAGGATGATAGTTTTCTCAGAAGTTCGTCGATAAATGTCAGAGACGACAATAACCATAGCATGATGCGTAGGCATTAATGTTCATATAAAAGACCATAAACAATATATCAGTTCCTTAGAGATATGCCAAAGCCAAAACTCCGATATTTGATTAGTTTTAAACTTAAAAGGAAAACAAAATTAATCAACTTTTTTTACTGAGCGGATGTAACGTTTCGGTGTAATTACCAGCACCGTTATCAAGCAGATGAGTTCATTGATTTGAAAAAAAGCGTACATTACTTGAACGTTAGAAAACCTTAAATGTCTGTTGATAAATAAAACTCAATTCTATGTTTTGACTTACGACATTGACATATGATTGAAAAATACAAAATTGATTTCTCTGTGGAATGTCCTCTTCATAAAACCGTGTTCGATCACGTGATGTTCACTGACCAATGGCATTCTTGCAAATTTGAACTTTGTATATTAAACCACTGTACCACCGAGACTGAGCTGAAATATATGTTGGCACAGGCCTTTTTTATCCTTTCGCAATATCAATGATAAAGGAACTCGGCGAAAGCGAAATCCTAATAAATTTCTGCATAACTATTTCGTTTGATATGAGTGTCTTACTAGAATGAAAAACTCGGTATGGTTAAAAAATCCTTTGCTTGAGTTGCTCATGTTCCTTTTCCAAAGAGCATCAAAAACCATTCTCTCCCCACATTAGTGTCGATACAGCCTCGGTTCTATCACGCCGACTTTGTGAGAAAGAATGAGAGATGCCTGATTGGAGGCAATCAAAGAAAGTTGTGCCATCAGCGACGCTGACAGGCCCGTAGCAATACTAGGAAAAAAAATGTTTAAAATAAATTTACAGACTATCTAAATTCCAGCCCTCCGAATTTGGAATTCAGTCCCATACAACCTCACAATCCATAAAATGAGCACGTAAAACACGTGTAAAAATTATTTTCGGGCAGAGACTTAGGAAATTGACCCCCCCCCCCCCCCCCCCCGTTAACTCGAATTCGGCTTTCACGAATACAATTACTGTTTTAGGTTTTCTTTGAGGTGAGGTGATAGGGGGTTTATCGCAGCTTTCAAGAGTATTTCACGGTATCGCGCATGTTATCTACTATTGCAGAGAGAAAGCCCGTAACATCATTGTGGCTACGTATTGCGGTGAAACCCACCAACACGGCTGGAACTAACGAACCATGGGTGGTACTGTGAGATTTCATTTTTTGTTTTTTAATTATATGATTGTATTGGGATTAATGTTTTACATCAATAATATGAAATATGCCATTTACGTTCGCATCAAAGCAAAACAATATATACATGTATGTTAAAAAGCACCGAGTTGTTCTTTCAGTTTTTAAAACTATTTGTTTCGAAAAATACAATCTCGCTTTTGTATCGACTACTAATCGTCGACTAAGTTGAAATACCTTTTGCAATTCTTAGGTTGTACCTTTATTAGTTCAAGAAAATGTTATATGATATACGATATATGAAAACACTTGATATTCGATTCAACACAAAGTCTCTCATGCTCAACTTCAAACGTGATGTACATTTCATGTGACTAACAACACGCAACAACACGCATTGCACGAGGTTTTCATGGCTACGGGGTGCACGTGCAAAATCAGACTAAGACGTCAATGACTACATTTTTCGTTACTGAAGTAAGTCGCAAGGTTGACAACCACAGATGACGGATATGTTGTTTCATTGCCTGACGCTATTATGGATTTTGCTGGTAAGTAAAGCTTAATATGGTGGGGAAATGGAAACTTTAACGAATAATCGCCTTCTGGATTTCGTTGAAGATAATGTCACACTTTGTCCATAACTTGATCAAAATCTTTATGTATGTATTTCTCAATTATCTTCAATCACTTCCCGTAAGACGAAATCTGAATGGAAAAAAATCATGATTTGACGCTTTTGGGGCAAATTGAGCAGAATTTTACCAACTATGCTCCTTCGGCTTTCATATCGTCATACCTCATTGTGAAGTGAAAAATCGATTAAGTTTTGTCGATTAATTTTATCACGAATATAATCTTTATCCATTGCTATTCCCAAATGAGTAATATTTCATGGCCCGAACTTGGAAATGATGACTGATTTAGGTAAATAAGCCAATCGAAAACTACGAAGATGCTATACATAACCTTGGAATCTATCACAGGAAATGCCTCATGTAAATATTGGTAGTTCAGGTTGAACCCGGGTGAGAAAACGGTTTTGTTGGTGAAATTTTGTCCCAGACTATATTTGCATCGCGCTGTGGCTGAAAAGTACTAAGAATAGAATGAAGTTTTCTAAAACATACTTATTTGCATAGAAAGTGTAAATATCACTTTAATTTCACAGGCCCCTAACGAAACATGTTTTCATTGGTTGCTGCAAAGCAAAACATCTCAACCAACGTAATGTCCCTCATATAAAAGGTAAAATGGGGTAAAATAGTTTGACCATGCTAACTTTGACAGTAGGTATTCAAACGTTTATGGATGTCAGATGCCCCCTTGACACAGAATTACATGAACGATGCTTGCTTATTTACATTTAGCAATTAGCTTTTCTTAAAATCTTAAAAAGTTATGTTTCCTTTCATTTCATTCATTCAAACCTATCTTTATGTATAATAGGTGCGTTTGTTTTGCCAACCGGCTGTACAGCCGGCGAGCCGGGTCAACTTTAAGCCCGGATGTAGCCCGGATGGAAACCGGCTGAGGCATTTGTTTTGAACCGGCTGAGGCCCGGAATGGCACCGGCTGTCAGCCGATTGCGCCGGTTTCATTCGAGCGGCTGAAGCCGGCTCAAGATGGCGGCAAATTGGAAGAATCGTGAATTGCAAAATCTGAAAATCCAATTTTAAAGTGTATATTTGGAAAAAAATAACAGGAAACATTAGAAATGTTGTGTTTGACATAAATATTATTATTTTCGTGTTATTTCGTGTCACTGAATGCCAAATTCACAATTAAATTCGGATTTTAAAATAATTTGAAAGCGTAATACGCAACAGATTAAGCAAAACCTCTCTAGAATATTTGAAATAATACATGTACCCATCGGAAAAAGTTCTATTGTTCGGTGAACAATATAAGGAAAAAATAGAAATAAGGAACAATTTGATATTTTTGAATAATGGAACTGCTATCGCATTAAAGGAAAATTGCATGTTTGTGAAGTTTATTAAAAATATTTTACAAAATAATATGAACCGAACTAAAAGCTTATTATCTCCCTAGTGCGTTGTTGTTGGGTTTTTTTTTCAAACAAACGAAATCAGTGACCAACGATTGACTAAATTATTTTTTTCAAAAGTTTACATATATATGTTCTAAACCTAATCACACAATATATTGTTTTTCAACAAGGAAATCCAAAAGAAAATCGTTCCTGTCAGAGTATCGCATATATTAATACATGCAGGGAGATAGTCAAAAGGGCCGTGGGATAAAAGGGCCGAATATTAAGCTCGCTTTGAATATACATGTACAGACTTCATATTTAGACCGTCTGTATAGTGTAACTAAATCAAACAAGAAAAAACAGAAGCTGAAACTTAAAAAAACCCGTAGATTTGTTAAATACAATACCGCCCCTGGAGAGTACTACCAATTAATTTATCTTTAAATTGTAACGAGTGAGTAATACTAATTAGTTTTTACTGTTTGTAAGTACAACTACACATGTATTAAATCTTTAATTGTTTGTCCATTCCAAGTTGATAAATGTAACAAATATTTCATTGTATGTTGATTTGACCCTAACGAGTGGGAAGATAAAATCGAACTAAGTTTGAAATTACATCTGTGAATGTTGTGACTAGATCATGGATATTATTTTCTTATTCATTTTGAGTTGTTTGTATAAGAAACGTGAATATAGGAAAGCATACATGTGCAACATGACAGTTTGCAAACAAGGCATTATAGCACTAACATATTTTACCTAACACAATAAGTTGTTAAGTTACAGAAAATTTGCATAGGCCTACATCAGGGTTTCTGGGTTTTGCAACACTTTTCCTTCGTGTATGGTATGACGTTTTACATAAATCGTTTTACATTGTATTTATTTATACAACTGCACCTGCACTGATCTTTTAAAGTTTATGAACTCAGATACATGTCAATATATTTTAACATATCAATGTCTCAATTTGACTATGAGCAAAGCCCTTTTGACTATTTGTCACAGCCCTGTTGACTTTTTCCATCGGCCCTTTTTTCCTTCGGCCCTTTTGACTACAACCCATACATGCATACTATATTTTATAGTTTATACTTCCTACCACTTTTTTTTATATATATGTTAGTAATATCAATAATCATGAATTAAGTTTTCGATAATCTAATGTAAATCTATATTTTTCGGTTATATTTTTGAAATATAATTTAATCATCCTAAAGAAATATGTGAATTTGTTAACAGACATTTATAAAGAATTATACCGTCTGTGTAAATATAATTATTTTATTTCGAAAATATTGTTTTACTGTCATATATATATTTATTGATAAGTGTATTTTTTCAGTTTTGATAAGAACAACAAAGATATGGGTTGCAACACTTTTAATGAACATTTGTTTAAAAATCATAAAACTCATATAGTGACCAGCGGCAAGTGTTACTTTCTCCGCCATCTTGTTGCACGCACGAAGCATTTGATTCATTCGGCGAGTCAGGTCAGCCGGGTCAGCCGGTGACGTCACTCAGCCGGCGGCTGAAGACCGGCTGTCAGCCGGTTCGGGGCAAATCAAACGCATCCAATATCTTGAACAAGCGGCGTGCAATTGCCATTTCTAATATGCTGTCTTGTAGTGAGTGTGTTAATGCTTAAAGGGGCAGTAGCACGTTTTTTGATAATTTTATATTTTAAAATTTTCACTGATAATTGTACGTTAACGCTAAATGTATTATTGGCGGCCATTTTTGTGTGAACACCTTTAATTCATTTTGTGTAAGAAAAGGAATCGCATGGCTAACCTTTACGTTATATATTTGAATTATTGCTGCTCCATTTAGCTTAGATACATTGTCTTTCAATTGGAACCATTAATTTTAATTTTCCTGACATCACCTTATATTCCTCCTAAAAACGTGCTACTGCCCCTTTAACGCCACTTTCAGCCATTCTTGTAGTTAAAGATGCCACCTAAAATCAAGCTTTTCCACACACGCAATATGGTTTCAGTATTTAGATAAACCGCTGTAGTCATTTTGCCCCAACTGCCACTCTTTCTCCATTCTCTCCCCACAGAATCAGCTCCGTCATACCCAAAAAGAATAATCCCAAGGGAGAGAACTTTCTTAGTTTCGATTGAAGCGATTTTAAGCACCAGTCATTATATTCATTTTGATTTGGAAAAAAACTCAAAACCTGGAAAAGTTTATTTCTTCCACAGTACCATATTGTAGATAATACCTATACCGTAATTCTTTGTTCAATTCTTTATCACCTAGGTAACAGTAGAGTGCCAATTGAATCCTGAATCCGAGCTGCCAGATGATTACGTCGTGCAAGGTATGTAAACATTGATATGATATATGAAATAGCGACATATACTGTGTAGGTATGATAACGTTGGTATGAAATATGAAATATAGATGATTACGTCGTGCAAGGTATGTAAACATTGATATGATATATGAAATAGACATGTACTGTGGAGGTATGATAACGTTGGTATGAAATATGAAATATAGATGATTACGTCGTGCAAGGTATGTAAACATTGATATGATATATGAAATAGACATGTACTATGGAGGTATGATAACGTTGGTATGAAATATAGATGATTACGTCGTGCAAGGTATGTAAACATTGATATGATATATGAAATAGACATATACTGTGGAGGTATGTTAACATTGGTATGAAATATGAAATAGAGATTGTTACCTTGTGCAAAGTATGATAACATTGGTATGAAATAGAGACGATTACATTGGGAATCATAATAGTATGTAAACATTGTATGGAATATGAAATAGAATCTCGCCAGGGGCTCGGCAACTTTGTCTGCAGTAGAGAACTGTAGAACTACACGCAGTAAGGTTTGGATGCAATGCTACACTACATTTCAGCGCAGTACCACCAATGATTTGCTAGTTCCAACCGAAGTTTGCAGGTTTCTTGGCAATACATAGCTGCAATAGTGTTGCGAGCTTCTCCCTTCAATAATACTCGCAGCCGTGATATAAGTGAAATACTCTTGAAAAGCGGAGATAAGACCCATTTAACCTTACCTATGAAATATTAGTCCTGCTTCACGACTGTGTATTAAATAGGAGCCTTATATATAGTCTAGATCCTATTTCTGCAAGTCTAGATTGACTGTATACAAAAGCCTCAAGTAATAAAATAACATAAATGAAGGTACAGTAATTATTTAAAATATTTCCTAGACTAAATTTTAGTCTAATGAAATATAGCCGATTTGATTTTGAGAGGTATGTTAACATTGGTATCCAGTATGAAATAATGATGATTACTCGTTCAAGGTGAATGTTAACATTGATATGAAATACCAAATAGATTTACAATTTATATAAGGTAACTATTTGCTTAGAATAGCTTTCAACTTAAAAGAGTAAATGGCTGGATTAAAGAAAACTTCCCTCGGTGAATAAAGTCAACTCTATCTGCTAGTTCATATTCTCGGATATATCAACAAGCATTTCAAACATATATAAAAACATAACTGTCACTGATTGCATACAATTCAATGAAATTCACATTCTCTCCCGAGAAAGGCAGATCAAGTCATGAAATGTGATACATCCTTTGTTCTCTTCCGTCGACTTTGTGGTCTAGAATGGGAGACGCCTGATTGGATGCAATCAAAGTTAATTGTGCAATCAGCAACGCTGTCCTTAAATCACCATTTTGGCTACTGAATCATGGCATAAGCATTTTGATATGAACCATCCTTTCCATACGAGAAGCGTTGTCATTTGATAGAGAAATTCAAATGGATTGTGCTGAATTTTTTTCGCCAGGGGAAACAACCCACGAATTTCGGCGTAAGAGAACAGAGGCTGTATCAACATTTCATGACTTGATATGCCTCTGTGGGAGAGAATGTGAAATTCATTAATCGATATTTTCACCAGTTGACCAGGTGTGTGGAACGGAGGGCAACCAATCCGCCATCTCTGTGAAGTCAGATCTAACCATCAGCGCCAAGGTCTTGTGCAGGGGAGATAATTTGTTCATCATGAATCAGCATGACGACAATGTCCTTCATACATACCCTGTCTACTTTTCCGGGAACGAAACAGAGACCTGCATATACGTGGTGAGATGGTCCAGCACGGCTTTACTCTTGTTATAATTATTCAGTGCTCGAGATAAGCTGCCTCTCTCCGTTTTTATACGCAATGAAATGATTAAAAAAAAAAGAATTTAAATGGAGTACAGATACGAAAATATTTTTTAATCAAAATCAAATGGATAAGTAACCATGCATACTGTACGCATAGAATTTTAACTCTCGCGTATTCATAGCTCTGCATCAGTGTTTATTATTATAGTAGCAGATGATCTTTTTACAATGTGGTGAGTAAGGAGCTCCTTAAAGTAGTTTTGGTTGTGTAAAGCGAAGCCATCTCATTAATAACTAAGATATCTATGATAATCATATTTGTCCAGAATAAGCGTGTTTTGTAATATTTTGTCTCAATTTCATATGAAATACCTAATTATCAAGAATCAGAAGAATCATTTTACTAAAAACGCAATAAGAATTAACTGTACGCAATGTTACCAATTCAAGGAGTAAATATGTCAACAAAATTCTGGAGCACTGAATTTATTTCTATTAGTTCAAGTTCAAAATATTCATGAGATATAGCCGTTCGCTGCTATGAACTTATTTTCTTATTTTGAAAATGAATCTGTATTTATAAAGCATTATCGTAGCTAGAAAAGAATTCCGTGTCTGTCTTATATCTATCTATATATGCGTACGTATAACAGTCAAAAGCAAAAAAAAATCTATTTTATGCAAAAATGCACGAAATGAACATAGTCTAACATAGCCTTGTTATAGCAAAGATTCAGGGGTCATTAAGTGGTCCAAAAAAGTTAACCATTCAAATACAGGTCGTTATGAACATGGTGGGGTTTTTCTTTTTGAAGTGGGGAAATTAATATATCGAAATGTGAGAGATGTATTTCAGTGCAATCTCAATAAATCAAAATCTATAATGCATCACTACGTTAGTGTTTAAATCTCCCTGGACTGTTAATCTAGCGTCAACATTTTTATTCAGAAGAAGGTCATTGGACCACATGACATACATGTTATATAACATATTACAACAACGGTACAAAACAAACATGAATAGTTTAAATCTGTTAATCTAGCGTCAAACCAAGGAATTACATCAGATGTATAAAAATCCTTGGTCAAACTAAGCATCCAGTGCAAAAAGGGCGAACTCGCTGATTGGCTAGATTTTAATGACGTCACATGTCAGTCTGACGGCTAGATTAACGGATTGACGTTGTGAAGCAATATAGATCTTTATTGAGATTGTATATGTTGACATCTGTACACTAACATAGTAAAGCAGTATTTCAATTAATTGAAAATGTACTTGGTGAGATCTATACACGAACGTAGTAAGACAATATAGACATTAATTGAAAATGTACATTGGTGAAATATGTACACTCACATATTAAAGCAATACAGACATTATTAAAAATGTACTTGGTGAGATCTATATGCTGACGTTGTGAAGCAATATAGATATAAATTAATCGAGATTGTACTTGGTGATATGATTTATTGAGATTGTACTTGGTGAGATCTGTACACCAACTTACGTAGTAAAACAATATTTAAATTTATTGAAAATGTACATTATGTACCCTCACATAGTAAAGCAATACATAAATTAATTGAAAATGTACTTGGTGAGGTCTGTACACTAACGTAGTAAAACAATACAGAAGTTAATTGAAAATGTTCTTGGTGAGATCTGTACACTAACGTAGTAAAACAATACAGAAATTAATTGAAAATGTACCCTGACGTTGTGAAGCAATATAGATCTTAATTATTGAAAATGTACATTGGCGAAATCATAACACTAATGAGATTATACTTTCATGAGAATATCTTTAACTTTCAGAAGGAGAACAGCGTGTCTGTGTACAAGGTGACGGTGGTAGTTAACGTGGTTGAGGAGGATGAGGGCGTGGCCAGTATCAACAGAGAGGCGCGCTACACCATGACCTGCACATACGGGGACCGGGGAGAGAAGCGCAGCAAGAACTCATCTGTCGAGGAACAGTGAGAGATTTTATGTCCGCTTAATAATTTCATGTGCTGAGCAAATTCAGGCCTGTACAATTTCAGAAGTATGGAGGGTAAAGTTAAACTTTTTAAAGCTCAGGGGGAGGGGATTGGTTTGATGTCATTCTGTACAAATTTTGGTTGGGGAGGGTGGGGGCAAATTGTCTTTTTTTCTGTGCAAGAGGGAAAGCGAACATCTTGACAACAACTGTATATAATTGTGTTTACGGTTGTTTTGCCAATTTTTACACACATAGCCTGTTGAGCTACAAAAGACATTATTTCTTATGTTTGAATTATGCTAAAAAAATAGGAAAATAGTTGAGGGCCAAGGTCTCCCGCTTGCTACGGACCTGAAATATACGAACTAAAGTAATTATCGGAACGTTTGTAAGTTGTCATTAAAATACTAATATATTTGAGCACATGGTTAAAATATGTATAACAAGAACATTAACTACCTTAACAATATTTATCATTAAACACTTAAAATAGTGTCTGTATTGAGCTTTACATCAGAACACAGCAGGGTGAAAATCACGCATATCAGCCTAGTCAGTTTCATACAGATGCCGTCTTGTCTTGGTTGATTATATTGCAAAACAATTTACAAACTACAAAATTAAACCAATTAATACAACAAAAATCTTTTAAGATTAGAAAACAGAACATTTAAGGTTATTCATATGGATGTTTACAATACTTTTAAAAATTTACCGAACTCAGTTGAATCGCAAACATGTCAAGTTCTAAATGATAGATATTTCTTGAGTGTCTCTTTGTTTCAATTAATGTATACATTCTAGATTAAAGGACAGTAGCACGATTTTGAAATTCTATTTCTTCAACATTTTCATTTTATTTATTTTTAGGGTAAAAACTATTACTTCTCTTCCGGATTATCCGTAGTTAAATAATAATAAAGTATCATGCAAAACCTGTTGGGAGGCCATTTTTACTCATTTGAGATACATAAAGGGAAATGGATTGGCGTATGTTAACCCGATATGATTCGTTACGTTACTTTTGACAAGAAGCTTAAGATATTGTAGTAACTTTTATATTCGTTTTCATTTGACAAATGTATTTTCCCAAACGTGCTACAGTCCCGGAATTAAAACTTACGCATACATATGGTCTGACTAAACCTTGTTGGACTTGACTCAAGTTAAGTCAATGTCAATTCGAATAAAATTACGAATGAAATGATAAAAGTCAAATCCATATGATTGGAGCTTTACAAAATTTAAAGATTTTATGACACTTCAACGATGCAAAACCTGTCACTGTAAATCCTTGAACTATCGCCCGCCTATTTCTCATTTCAAGGGCCAGTCGTTTACTCAAGGCTCCCATTTATTATTCATTTTAGACTCGTAGTGTATTTTAAAAAATCATAAGAATAAAAAAAATTCACATTAAGAAATATGGCCTGAAAAAAATAAGGTAAATTCTTACAATATTATAGAAGGTTCACCAGAATACGTTTTTACTGTGTTCAGTTTAAGCCAGCGATTTTTCAAGAAAGGTTATTTTTTCATTTCAAAGAGCTTAGACCTGTCGGGTTAAGTCAAGGTTGACTACTCAAGGCAAGCGTTTTTCAAGGATTTACAATACCTATTTAGATTGTTTTGCTTATCCACAGAAATCTTGTATTTTGCAGATACTATTCCGCCCAGGAGGTTCAGAGTATATATGGTAACCTGACGAATGAAGAAGTGACTGTGGAAATTACAGATATTCTGGGAAGACCCATCAAAAGTGACAGCGTCCCGATGGACAAGTATCTCTGCTTAAAAGTGCGCCTGACGAACATGACAGGTAACTTAAGCAGAGATGACGGGAGACTATTATAGTGTTTAAAAGGACAGTCCTATCGAGGTATTTATTTTTGAAAAGAAAATCAAGGGGACATATCAGTTTATGCAGTTTAATGCCATTAGTACATGATTATGACATAACCAAGTTGAAACAGGTTACTGGGAGTAACAATTTTGTTGATTTATATTCGACAACTTTATTAAGATAAACGTGCAACAGAATTTCACAAAAATACCCCCATAACACTGTCCCTTTAAGCCAGTTTTATTTTTGTCTCTTGCCAATCTCTTTTGACCACACATCCACACATTTTATGCTTCTCAAAATAAACATATGTAAATTGCAAATCTTATGTTTTAAAAGGAAATTTTGAAGAACAAATTGATAGTTTCGAAAGCAGTAGCTCCATGCCAGGCCTGTAAAACATTGAATTGTATTGAATATTTACAGGGTTGGCGGGTCCAGGGAAGAAAATGAGCATATTTCCGGTCTCCTGTGAAGCTGTAGGCAAAAATACTGGGCATCGCTACGCTCTTATCAGATCTGGGTAGGTATACATCAGATTCTCAGTAAAAGCTACAGATCTGTGTCAGCTTTATCTTCATACAGTAAGAGATACATAATTCCCAGCCATGATCAAGGTTTTGCCTGTGTGTGCGTCAATCCATCCGAGTTAAACGGGACAGATTTTCTCAGAAACTATTTCAGATAGGATATCCCAATTTGCGGTGTCTAAAGGGTATCAATATCTTGATGGGGTTTGAAAATAAAAAACTTTTAATTATTGTTACAGAGTTAGAACCCTTGGTTTTTGAACGTTTGAACATATTTCAAAGGGTTTATTTTTCTCAGAAACTATGAGTTGATAACCAATTGTACCGAATGTCTTCAGGGTATACCTTGGAGTGTGGAAATCAGAAACATGCAATTAGCTTTTGGACTATGTTTTCTTATTTGCTTTGTTGTTCTCACGGTAGTTGTAATTGTGCTTAAATACCAGTTACTTTCATTGATGAAAAGAAGCATGCTTTACACAAAATATTATTTTCTTATTTAAAAGCATCTTCCTACGCAGAGCCTAAAAGGCCAGTTTCCAAACTGTCATTTTATGCCTTGCTGCAGAGACTTTACTTTTCTGTGCTGCTATAGTGCCCATACAGAGTAGAGAGCAGGCACAGAAAACTCAAGGCTATGCAGCAAGGCATAAAATGACAGTTTGGAAACTGGCCTTTTAGGCTCTGCGAAGGAAGATAATTTAAAAGAAGTTTTGTAAAATATAAAGTAAATATCAAAGTAATGTTAAAAGGCAAAACAAAGGTCCCATCCACTGACACTTTGTGAATCAGAGATTTGAGCCTGAAACACAAAAAGCAAAGTGTTATCTACAACACAACCACTGTCTTCTCATAGTTACACTCTTTACAAATGCATGGTCTTTGAGAAAAATAAGTCGAATTGATTTAAAGGATCAAACTTTATTGTCAAACTTTATCATACAAACATTATCTTTTATTTTCATATCTTTTTATTCACATCGATATCTGCATATGGCCCATATGGATAGATAAACGTCACTTGTCAACATCATCGTCTGTTATTAAAGATTAAAATATTCCTAATTGACGTTTGACTCAGATGCGGCGATGGAGTGATCTTCAAAAAGGCGCAGGGTTTCACTATGCTGCCAGGTATGGCCATTAGCGGCTATTTCAAGTTTTTTCACGTGAACAACGAGCACAGCTTCAGTATCAGCTGTAACTTCACGATGTGCCACAACTGTATCAACAAGGTAAGATGTCACTTCACAATTTGTGAAAAATGTATCAACAAGGTAAGATGTAACTTCACAATGTGTGATAAATGTATCAACAAGGTAAGATGTAACTTCACAATGTGTGATAAATGTATCAACAAGGTAAGATGTAACTTCACGCTGTGCGACAAATGTATCAACACAGTAAGATGTAACTTCACGCTATGCGACAAATGTATCCACAAGGTAAAACGTAACTTCACAATGTGCGACAAATGTATCAACAAGGTAAGATGTAACTTCATGCGATGTTACAAATGTATCAACAAGGTAAGATGTAACTTCATGCTGTGTGATAAATGTATCAACAAGGTAAGATGTAACTTCACAATGTGTGATAAATGTATCAACAAGGTAAGATGTAACTTCACTCTGTGCGACAAATGTATCAACAAGGTAAGATGTCACTTCACGCTATGCGACAAATTATCGACAAGGTAAAATGTAACTTCACAATGTGTGACAAATGTATCAACAAGGTAAAAAACTTCACTCTAGATATTGCTCAGGATTTTATATTGACACCTTTGCTTATTATCCTCCGCAACCACGAAGTTGCCGGGGTATTAAAATGGGTACCGTCCGTCCGTCCGTCCGTCCGTTACACTTTGTGTCTGGCTAATAACTTTGTAACTAATCAATCATTTCAATTCAAATTCGTCAGGAAAATGAAGAAACATGTTATTATGTGTCATGAGTAACAATTTTCTAAAAAAATCTACATAAAATATTAGGATTTTGGAGAGAAAGTGGTAAATTTGTGAGAAATCTGTTACAAGTCCCGTCCGTGTAATATGAGTTATTCCATTAATGACAAATGCATGACACGTTGGTAATAAGTTGAAGTTTGAGAAAGCATAAATCAATTTTACGACACCAACCAATACATAAATATCATGGTATCACTTGCATTGATGGTGAGTCTAAACTATTTTGTGTAGTATAATTGATTTTCATAATTTTTAACCTACCTAACTTAGTATATGCCACTTACCTTTCTCACGAGAGACAGAGGTTTACCGCGAAATTCTTCGTGCTTACCGGATGGGATGCCCCCAGCCCATTGGCATGAGCGGGAAACCGGAATCCTGGGTAAAATTCGTGTCATACCTTCTTTCTCTCTCTTCGAGATCGCATGTAATTTTCGTCTTGCTTATCGGTTCTACGTTTGGTTTTTCTGGTCTTTTTCCTTCCTTTCCTTCCGTCATTATCCTTTTGCTGCCCCCATCGCTTCTAATGTATCGATGTTCCCATCTAATTTCGCTTTTCGAGATCTTTTTGCACTTGGTGATTTTGCTATGTCCATGGCTTCTCGCCATGTTACGTACCTTGCATGTTCTATTTCACTTGGAAATACCTTCTGGGGGGTCGATTTGCTTGTTATCCCCCCCCACCCCCCCCTTTACCTCCGTTTCCCTCTTGTTTTCCTTCTACGTGGGCTGGCTTTGTTGACCTGCTTTTCTGCACGTCCGCATTCCTGCTTACGTCACATCTACCTTTGGTCTGGTCCAAATACTATGGCTGCCTGTTTCTGCCATCTAAAATCTCCTATGCATTTATAATTACTTTCTAAGTATTTCTATACATTACTTCCATCAGCATTTTCCTCCTTGCATATAAAAATAACAATATATCTTAATATATTTTATTTTCTATATCTCTTTCATTAAAAAATTTCGTAAAATTTTTCAATCAGAAATTAATATATATCATAATCACTTACGCTTATATATTAATTTCATGTTACATATTCCATCTAATGCATTTCATTTTTGCATTTACTCTTTATTAAATAATCTTGTAATAATAATTTTCTCTCTAAAATTATTGCATTACATCTTATTTAATTTTCTACGGCAACCCTTTCGGGACATAAATTTTCCTGTTTTGCTTGCCTCTTAAAAATTTCAAAATATTTTTCCAAATTTTTATACATTGCCCTTATGTTTTCTCCATGTTGGCATGTCTCTGTTTCATGTGTTACAGTATTTATGCCTAGAGTCTATTGTGTCCTGTGTCGTTCCTCCAAGTTGGCCAAGGATCCTCACCTCCGGTGCCCCGACTGTCTTCCCAGGGTCTGCCTAGTGGACGACCGTTGTGACGAGTGCAGTGACCTCTCCCCCCTCGACTTCAAGAGCTTCGCCTCCGCTCGTAGGAAGAGACTCACCCAACGTCGGCTCAGGAGCATGTCTGACCCTACCACCGACCTCCCTCCCGCCGAGCCTACCGGCTCTCTGGACTCCCAGGTCCAGGAGGAACCTCGTCGTTCGCCTACGCCGCCTCCTCCTCCTCCTCCTACTCGGCAGACGCCGCCTCCTACGCCCAGCAAGTCTTCGGCCCTCTCCCGTTCGGAACTGGAGCTGATCATGACGAGCATGTTTGACAAGCTGATGGCCCGTCAACCTCCGTCTCAGGACCACGACCAGCGCTCGGTGCAGCGCCTAGACCAGCGCCATGACCCTCACCAGCGCCACGACCAGCGCTCGGACCAGCGCCTGCACCAGCACCAGCGCCCCAAGGAACCGTGACCAGCGCCAGCGCCCGGACCTCATGCAGCGCTCAGACCAGCGTCAGCGCTCCAGAGACTCTCCACCCAGAGACGTCAGAACCTCCCGCTCACCTCTTCGCTCCAGGAGCTCCTCCTCTCCTCGGCGCCACCGTGCACTCGCTCAGCCGCTTCGACAAGGCCGCCGCCCTGGACGACGCCATAGGACGTCTGGCTCCGAACCTCAACCACTCATACAAGGTCTCGGATACCAAGATCTCGTCGGTGGAAGCTGCCCTCAGGAGGACTCTGAGGCCGATTTCGATCTTCCTCTCCGCGACTGACGCGATCAAGGCTGACCTAGACGTAGACAACCCTTCCCGTCTGGATCACCTCCACACATTGATGGACTGGCAGCGCCGTAACATCGTCCACATCTTAGACAACGTGAGAGCTGGCCTAGGCTCCCTAACTCACCTTCGTTGCTCGGGCTTCCTGGACCAGTGCGCTTGGGACTCGGAATTCAAGAAGTCCCTGTTGCAGGCTCCTCCCACGGCTGCGACACTCTTCGCCGACAAGATCCCGGAAGTGTACAAGGAGCAGGCCTCAGTGACTCAGACGGAGGTTGCCTTGCAACACGTCTCGAACATCTCCTTCCGACGCCAGAGCAACACCAGTCAGCGCCCTTACAAGCGTCAGCGCGTCAGGCCACAGCCCTCCAGATCAGGTCCCTCCTCGCAGTACCAGCGCTCTGCCAACTCCTCCAGAGGAAGGGACGCCCCCAAGCCACGCGGAGGCAGGGGTGGCAAGCGACCCTACTCCAAAGACTCCCCTGACACGAGACTACTCAGAAGCCCAGAGCGCTCTTCTAGCCGAGAACCTCAAGACGCTTACCGACAAGAACGCTCTGGAGTTGGTGCTACAGCCCGATCACGCCCCAGGGTTTTACTCACCAATCTTCCTGGTCCCGAAGAAAAATTCCACAAAGTTCCGAATGATCCACAACATGGCGACATTCAACGAACTGTACATGGAGCCACCATCCCACTTTCGCATGACCTCCCTAGAAGCTCTCTGAGCCCAGCTGTCTCCAGGCGATTGGATGGTCAGTCTCGACTTACAGGACGCCTATCTCCACGTGCCGATCTACCCGCCCCACAGGAGGTTCCTGCAGTTCTTCTTCCAGGGCCTACATTACCAGTGGCGGGTCCTGCCGTTTGGAATTTCTTCGGCTCCGTGGTTATTCACGAGGATCACAGCTCCCATCTGCCGCTATCTCCATCTCAGAGGGATGCATTTCGACCCCTACATCAACGACTGCCTCATGTCCAACCCTCAGCCACTCGTTCTACGCAGACAGGCGGCGTTGGCTCTCGACCTTCTTCACCAGCTGGGATGGCTAGTCAACCGGGAGAAGTCTCAGCTCGTCCCCTCCAAAGATTTGACCTTCATAGGGGGGCGCTTCCAGATAGACCTGGGCCTCCTACTCGTTCCTCCAGACAGGTGGACCAAGATCCAGTCCTTCGTCCAGCGAGCCCTGGTGTCTCCTCTCCGGCTCTGAGATTGGCAATCTCTTCTGGGAGTCCTCACGTCCGCCCAGGCTCTCACACTCAGAGGTCGTCTCATGATCCGCCCTCTCCAGGTGTTTCTCAGCCCTTACATCCGGTCGGACGACACGTCAGTAAGGATCCCCCTGCCTGCGCACCTCAGCCAATACCTCCGTTGGTGGACACAGCCATTGAACGTCTGCGAAGGCTGGGGAGCTCATCTCGGGGATCAGACCGCGTCAGGCATCTGGACGCATCCTCAGACCACCTGGCACTCAAACAACCTGGAGATGCAGGCAGTAATCCTAGCAGTGACGCAAGGGATTCCGGTTCTTCGAGGCAGCCGCCGTCTCCTGGCCTCAGACAACTCCACGGTCGTTTGGACTATCAGGAACCAAGGAACGACAGGCTCTCCTCCAGGCCTTTCGAGCTCTTCCATCTATTAGACGAGAATCAGATCCTCATCAGAGCTCGGCACATTCCAGGCTGCAGGAATGTCCTCGCGGACGCCCTGTCCAGACCAGACAAGCCGTCACCAACAGAGTGGATGTTGAACCCGGAGGCCTTCGCACTCATCGCCGCTCAGGTCCACCGTCCTCTCCTCGACCTGTTTGCCACGAAGCAGAACCATCACCTTCCGGTGTACGTCTCGCCTCTCCCCAATCCAGCAGCTTGGGCCGTCGACGCCATGTCCTTGTCATGGGAGAATCTGGACGCGTACGCTTTTCCACCTCCGATTCTCCTGACCAAAGTCGTCGCCAAGATCAGGGACACCCTTCACCTCAGACTGACTTTGGTCGCGCCCTACTGGCCGGCGAGAGGCTGGTTCCCCGATCTTCTTCTTCTCGCCGAAAAAGATCCGCTCCCTCTTCCAAAGTGGCCGAACCTACTTCGTCACCCTCTCAGTCATCAGCTTCACCCACATCCCGAGAGGTACGCTCTGCACGTATGGACCATCTTCAGAGATCACTCCGGGCCAAGGGTTACTCAGGACGGGTAGCCAGTGCCATCTCCAGAGCCCACAGGCAATCCACGAGGTCGTTATACGATAATAAATGGCTGTCCTTCGAGAACTTCTGCAGAGACGCGGGCCGGGATCCTTTGTCTGTGGACCCCCAGTTTGTGGCCAACTTCCTCCTTCACCTCCGCCGGAAACGTCACTTGAAGGGTGGGACCATATCTACGTACCTGTCGGCGCTCAACTCGGTCCTCGCCGTTAAGTCCGACAGGAAGTTCTCCAAGGTTCCTGAGCTGGTCGCTCTCCAGCTTGAACGACTTAAGTTCAGACCTCCTGCTTGGGACATCAACGTTGTCCTCAGATATCTGCGGGGAGCTCCCTTCGAACCTCTGTCAGAGGCCTCTTTCCAAGATCTCTCCAGGAAAACGGCCTTCCTCCTGTCGTTTGCTCACCTCGATCTCTTGTGGAACTTGGTTGCAAAGAATCAGCTTCCTGGACAACCGGGCAGGACCTTCACCATCCCTCCCCTCTCCAAGATCGTGTCGTCTTCAGATGTGGAGGAACTCGCTTTGTGTCCTGTACGTGCCCTTCGGGAGTACATCGACTGCTCTGCGCCCAAGAGAGGCACCAGGAAAAGACTCTTCATTCCCTTTTCACCGTCTGCCAAGGGAGAAGTCACCAGAAACACCCTCTTGCTGTGGCTCCGGACCGTTATTCTAGCAGCATATGACGCAGCCGGCTTACCTCACCCTGTCGCCAGAAACCCGCATGAGATCCGGGCACTTGCATCCACCATGGCTTTACATCGCAACTGCTCAGTTCCAGCCATCATGGAAGGATGTTTCTGGCGTTCTACGAGGGTCTTCGCATCCCACTACCTCCGAGACCTAGCTGTGGAAGATGTGCAAGGCCTGCAGACCTTTGGACCGTTGGTGGTAGCCCAACAGCTAGCTGCCCCAACGTCTCTTTAGGGTAAGCTGAACACTTGTCTACTTCGTTACTTCTCACCCTGCACCTGTTGAGTTGTTTCGTTGTTGGCGACTTCGTGGGGTTCACCGTTTGCTTCTCTGTGCAGTTCGCTTCGGTCGTTCCCACTCCGGGAGGATGTTTGATGGATGCTTTCTGCCTTGATGACTCGTCCTCCCTCCTCCCTACTGTCGGATCAGTGGCAGTTAGGTAGGTTAAAAATTTATTAAAATCTAAATATTTTAGATATTTAAATACCTACCTAACTTAGTAGGAATAACTCCCGCCCGGCCTCCCCTTCGGACTTCGCTGGATGCCTCCTACAAGACTTCGTTCCAGAAAGTATGACACGAATTTTACCCAGGATTCCGGTTTCCCGCTCATGCGCAGTGGGCTGGGGGCAGCCCATCCGGTAAGCACGAAGAATTTCGCGGTAAACCTCTGTCTCTCGTGAGAAAGGTAAGTGGCATATACTAAGTTATGTAGGTATTTAAATATCTAAAATATTTAGATTTTAATAATTTTGATATATCCGGCATATTAAGTTGTAAACATTTTTTTGGTCTCGATTTCCGGGTACCATCCAGGAAGTGCCATTTTTTGTGTGAAACTGCATTTGGCCCAGTTTTTGATCCAATTAGACCTGTCAGTAACCTTTAGTTTTTTTATGAATTCATCTTGGAGATCCAAATAAATAAATTGATTTGTTTGATTTTAATTTGTCAGTTTACTCAAATTATGCCCAACAGTGAACACAAAGTTGCATCATTTAGTTTTATTAGAACAGTTTCCTTCATATCCTGGAAAAAGTGTGTTATTTTGTGCGACAACAATTAATCAGCAGTATGACAAGGAAAACCTATACATGTTGTGCAATATCCGGGGGATATAGCTCGACCATGTCAGCTGCTTGTTTGTATAGGGGTGCATCTAAAAGTTGCCATGTTATATTTGTAACATATTTTCATCGCAATGCAATATAACATTTGTAAATGTTTTTTACGCACTATTGATCAGTAAGATTCGAATGATAGACAGCGTCGTTATCATTTACTTTCTTTACAGAGCTGTTGTATATTCAAAGGTAACATTAACAATTCTATCTTTATACTATCCAGTTGATTTGATAAGACCTTTTGGTTGCTTCTACAAACCCATTAAAGAGAATGATATATATGAGTGAAAATGGTATAAAGATATGCCAGATTTGTATAGCGTCTATTTTTCAATGACGCTGAACAAGTTATAAATTTTACATATCGTATGCATGTCGAAAAAGGAAAAATTTATGAGAGTTCATGAAGTTAAAAACTAAATTTGAAACATTGGTTTTGCAAATTGTTAATGACATTTTCAGGTGAGTTTGGGATTGTCGAGAAGAGGTGATTCAGTTTTGAAAGAATAGGTTATTTAAGACGGTGGTTCTAGCGAAAGAGGGAACATAAGTTCCTTTGACATTTTAGGGGCTATTTATCGAAATTCATCAAGATGTAAACTAAAGTGAGTGAGTTAATGCTTAACTCCGCTTGGGCAATTTTTCGGCCATTAGCGACGCGATCTAAACTAAAATGAAACTTAAAGGTGTAAACGAATATTTATCCTAATTTAGCTTCCATTTGATGTTCCAGAACTCTTGCTCGGGAGGTCGGACCAGGAAATTATTTGATATATTTGGAGACTGGATTAAGGCCGGCAATGGTCTGGGACTTCCGCCGAGTCCCAGAAGAATAATTCGACGATCAAGACGATGTAAGTACAGTTTGAAAATCACACATCAAAAATATATCCCAGGCTGAATACATGACCATGGTCAATCAAATAAGGGAACAAATATACTGCAAGACAAAAGTTTAGACTCAGTGAAAAGTGTAACGTCCTATTTTCTATGGCTTTTATCCTAAGAACTAGATACTATTCTTCATGTCTCGGGGGGGGGGGGGGGGGGGGGAAAGAACGCCGAAATTTCGTCCCCTAATAATGAAAAACTGTCTTCGTTACAATGGGGTCATAATGACGTCAAAAATTGCCTTTTGAACAAAATCAAAGGACTTGACCTAAGCATTTGTCAGTAAAGTTTCATCAGGGATGAGTTATTCCATTAATGACAAATGCATGACACGTTGGTAATAAGTTGAAGTTTGAGAAAGCATAAATCAATTTTACGACACCAACCAATACATAAATATCATGGCATCACTTGCATTGATGGTGAGTCTAAACTATTTTGTGTAGTATAATTGATTTTCATATTTTGATATATCCGGCATATTAAGTTGTAAACATGTTTTTGGTCTCGATTTCCGGGTACCATCCAGGAAGTGCCATTTTTTGTGTGAAACTGCATTTGGCCCAGTTTTTAATCCAATTAGACCTGTCAGCATCTTCCCACGGCAAGGTGAAAACGTATCGAGCAACTCCTCGTTTAGACCTTGCCATCACAAGGTAGAAAACTGGTGATCCGGAGCAGCGACACCTATCGTGATCACGAGTTACGCCCCTTATCAGCTCTTTCAACAATAGCCAATGAAATTGCTGTTTACATTCGGAACAAATTAAAAATACTAACAGACGATAATTTTGAAAACTATCCGAGTGAAATTTAGTTTTAAGCTTCAGTCCGCATGGTTGTTTTCATGTTTTTGATGAGCACCGAGAATGCAAAGAAGACAAACATTAATTAATCACTCAAATAAAGTGTTTCTCTCCCTTGTAAAACGCATACAAAAGTATTTTTTCAAATCGGTTCATTTATCATGCTGTCTTTTGATTGGACTATTCTACTTCCGTGCAGTGGGTTGAAATGCTAGCACAGAAATTACGGCCAATGATGTCAAGGGAGGAATGGGAAAGTTTAGAAACCTTTTCGTTTCGCCCGTGACGTTGTGAAGATGACCTGTCAGTAACCTTTAGTTTTTTTATGAATAAAATCCGAAGCTAACTTAAATATCAAACGCACCGATTGCCTTAAGCCTCGCTGCTGTAGAATGTTATTTACTGACATGATCATTTAGAACAGTACTCAGACCAGAAACTCAGTAATGTACGAGTGATAGCTTTGGCCTGGGTCAAATGAAATTAATGAGGTATATAAAGTTATCCTGCAGGCATTGCCTTTTGGCAAAGGTATAACATAAGATAAGACTTTGGTTTCCTGGAGGAAATTCTTTGACATCCAAAACGTATTTATAGATACATTTTGAGCTTGCTGTCATAGATATTCAATATAAATGGTAGATAAACAGGCAGTACCGTTTTAATATACTCCAGTAAATAATTCAAAACATTCAGTTAACGATTACTCGTTAGTATGAAGAATTGGCGAGCCCCGTCGGCTAGACAGTTGGTAGAGCATTCTATTTCTCACAATGCTAGCAGGATTTAAGATCCTTCGGCGCTTAGTACAATACATCCTCAGTGGTCCGGAGCTTTGTGGTCCGAAACTTCACTACCATGGAGATTTCACGAGGAAAATACCTTTCGGGTCTCCTAATAGTGTATCAACCCTCCAGAACACTTCGTTCAAGTGACCAAACTCTTCTGAAAATTCCACAGACACGATCCAAGTCATATGAAGATCGATCCTTCTCCAGAACTGGACCAGTCCTCTGGAACAGCTTACCATCCAGTCTAAGATCAGAACTTGAGTTATCAAGCTTCAAGGCCCAACTCAAAACCTACTTTTTCACTTGTGCATATTTGTAATAGGACTCGGACAGCGCTTTTTAGCAATTTCATTGGGAAAAGGCGCTATATAAATATGTGTATGTATGTATGTATGTATGTAAAATAAACTGCAAGATCTTACTCCAACGAATAATAACATTTGTAATACAGTGCAGGACCGCATATTATACTCAACGGTACCTGTACCACCTTGGTTTTGAGCGATATCAATATAATGTTATTAATCATGTTTTTCCGTATTGGTCTAGTTACAGGTCCGAGGTCTGCTGTATTGGGCCAATATGGAAATACTTGATTAATGACATTTTTATTAATTAACTTCTTTGTGATTTACTTGTACAACATTAGAGAGTTCATTTTCATCGAAATCAAAATTATAAAAGAGATTGGTGAACTGTAATATATTATGTCGAAAGTTTTGAAGCGATAGCATGGACTTGCGCCATTTGTGTATATGCGCATGCTCAGAGTCGTATTGGCCCAGTCTGCTCGTATTGGCCCAGTTTGGCCCGTATTGGCCCAGCTTACCTGTATTGGCCCAGTTGCCGAATCGTATAGAGTAGGCCGTTCAGATTGTATTAGTGCCATATCATTGATAGTTAATTAATAAGCGTACATAATTTATTACTTTTGAATTACGTATTAAGTTATGGCAGACAACAAATAGTTTTTGGCATTTTCCCATTTGATTTGATTTCTTTCTCCCTTGTCCCAAATTATGACAGCATTACACAACTTGAGCGCTGACTGCACGAGTATTATTCGCGCTTCATTTTAGTCAGAGTTACCTCCCTTTGACCCCTTGTTTTATTAACGATAGCCGTTTTCATGTTCCTAAACGATAAATTTACAGTCGTTGTCATAAAACAATAATTCTGCTAATTCTGGTCGTGGAACACAGGATTGTTCACATTACAGAATCATGTCATAAACATTTATTGATTTCAATGTTGTCTTTAAAAAAATTGAGAATTGTTTTTATTACACGCATAATGTAAAATGCATCGAACAAATAGTCAGACCAATAGATGCATGTATGGAAGGTAGCATTCAATTGTTACGTGACTTAGATTTATACTTAATCCTTTCTTGCTTTTCAAATTTTTCATATTTTCATTTTTGACGGTTTCAATGGAAACGTAACTAACTTAGAAATTTCCTGGGCCTTACTCCAAAACTATCAAAACAAGCTCATTGATTGCTCAGTCAGCGTGTGAAATGAGCCTTCAACTTCCTCAGATAATTATATGTTATTTATATATAATTTAAATTGAACTTATAGGTTTGACAGATGACTTGGCCTCGATATTAATCTTAAATTTTTTTAGATCGATATTCTGATTTGTGAATCTTTATAACTGTTTGATGGAACAGTGTTTGTCTAACAAACTTTTTAAACCTATAAATTCGTGGAGACTGTCATTTGTTAAAGAGAACATCATCAAGTTCCCTTTCCCTTTTCAATGAAAATTAAATAGTAACCGTCAAAGTAACCGCCTTCGTGACCAAAGTGCTAGAACCTCTGCTTTTTTAACGTTATTCGTCTGCAAAGAATCTATTTATTGGAATTTGATGGAAGGAATAGGAATGTTAATTTCTCACTTTCATGAAAATCAGCCTTATTTTTAAGTGCTTAAAATGGTTTTGGAATATCGGCGATAAATAATATCACCATTTGCCTATTGCAAATCAGGGTTTCGCGTGGTTAGGAAAAACAATTAGTTTCATCGACTTGTTGGTGACGACATCTTTACTTTCACACATTAAAGGGGCAGCAGCACATTTTAGGGGGATTTAAGGTGATGACGGGAAAATGAAAATAAATGAAAATGGTTCCAATTTGAAGACAGTGTAACAAAATAAGTGGCTGCTGATTGGTTGCACACAGAGGAATGTTGCACAGAGATTTGGTTGCATCAATAGAGTGAAAAACTTCTCTGCTGAACCACCCTGTAGCCACTCTGATTTCCCACTAACAATATCGTTTTGTTTAGTCCGACCATGACGAAATTTCAGTTTAAGCATCATGATAGTGAGTTTTTTGCTCAAATTGTTCATGGAAAATGCATATGACACGTTTAGAGACATAACCACCCCAAAAAGGTCCAACAACATTGCTGTTTTGCCGATGCAAAGGACCCTTGATTTGAGAATGAATCCATGTTTATTTCAGGAGACTGTCATGCTCGTTGTTTTTAAATATGACAAATGCTTTTTGCAAGGTTTTTATCCTCAGGATATACTGAATCCATTTCAACAAACATTTCTGCTTAGAAATGTGAACCAATATCGTTTCTATGCATAGAATCATGTCTGACAGAAAATATGTTTGATCCTTAAATTCTTTTGAGGAGTATATTCGCGGACGTGGTATGACTTGTCATACGAAATCGGGTAAGGGTACTGTTGTTTGATGTTCTGTATTAAGGGTCAGAATGCACAGAAAATCTGAAAAAATGTGATAAATGAAAGGGGGGAGAAATTCATAAAAGGGAACTGTTTGCCTGAGTTGTATAGCTGTTTAACAAAACTGATTGTTACTTTTGAGGAAAACAATAAGTTTATATTTCGTCGTCTTTTTCTTTTTGTCAGACATCCAACTCGGTCTTAATGGTGAACGTATCGCGATAGAGAAGGACTTCCGGTTTGCGGAATCAACGTGCGCAGACTGTTACCCGGAACCAGTGCTGGAGTGATCCTTTGCCAAGTTGCATTGGTGGTGGTAGATTTTCAATAAATAAACAATAGCCAGTGTTTTGTCTTTGTCATTTCTAACATTTTAAATTGTTTGAAGAGGCAGAACTTTGTTTTGGTTAGATAAAATGATCTCAGGAAAACTAAAATATATGTTGCAAATTGCAAGACAATGTGTTCTTTCAAAAATGAAATCTTTAAACGAACGTACCATACTCAGTTTAGCTATATCTCATCTCAAATGTTCACACGAAAATGGCCTACGCATTATCGCATTGAATAATGAGATGTTTCTACCTTTGGCGATTACAAATGTGACATAGGACTTTCTGATTTAGATTATATAAGCTAACGGGTAGTTTGGTGAAGAAACGCAGGCACGATATAAGTAAATCTTATCAGTATGGTGTTAAACCCATTACAAAGAAAAGAATTAACGTCATGGACAAACCGTATTCAAGATTGATATTTGAATGATAATCTGATAATATTACCCATCAAATCGATGTTAAAACGTTAAAAGGATAAAGGAAAAAATGCCGATAAATTCTTTGGTTATTTTCAAAAGTATATCTCTAATCAATGTGGTGTTAAAACCAGATAATAAAATATTTCCGTGTATTCATAAAGGTAAAAGAACATTAGTGATAAATGAATTAAGAATTCAAAATATGAATATTACTAATGGCGTTAAAACCAGATCAAAAAAATATATGCCGTACGTTTTACATAGATAAAAGGAAAGTGATAATGAGTCACTAGGAAGATGGTACCAGTTCAGAAGGGGATTATCTCTGGCGTTACCCCTCAGGCGTCCCCCAATCTCCCATCTCCCCCTTCTCGCCAGGTAACACCCAGATCCTTAATTACAGGTAGGTATGTTCAGGTACGTGACCAGGTGAATATACTTCACGTTTGACATGCATTCTAAAAGTCTGTACTCTGTTTTGTACTTGCTTTAATTATGAACCTCAACTTTTATTTTCTTAGACATCACATATCCCAATGTTACATACACATGATTTTATCGCTGAAGTTTCCTATCACTAAGTCGACAAGGCACCACCTTAAAGTTAACAACAGTGACCACCAAGTAAATTTAAACTTGATTCATAAATACATAAATATTGATTTTCATATTCGACTTAAAAATAAAACTCATAACTATTGCATCAAACCTAAAAATGTGATAAGGCAAGTCATGTAATTTTGATATTCCTATACCAAAATTAAATTTCACGACGCATGTTAAAGATATTCAGATCTTTAAAAACTTTAATTCTTTAAAATAATTTACAAGGTCGACTGCACATTGAGATTCATCCACAAATGAAATGGTTCTTAATAGCCTTATTTTTTAAAAATAAATAAAAAACCCTTAATTACTATGACAAATAAAGGATATACATACATGTACATAATCAGATGAATTTCGCCTTTTTTGAACAGTTGCTTAATAAAGGACATATAATCAGATGACTTTCGCCTTTTTTAACACTTGCTGAACAGACTTTTGGGATGCATCTGTTCTGAGTTTCAAAGGTGATGGACTCTTTATACTTATGATTATTAGTCTCATCATCTGAAGGACAACAGGTGAACATCTACCATCTACCGTTATATCCCTCTCACCTTTCCATTAACGCTGATAGAGTCGTAATGTCTTTTGATTATAAAGCTAGTCTGCAGGGCTTCGATCAAACACATTTTGAGTACTTCTACCTGAAATGCATTTCATTGTGACTAATGCAGGAAGAATGTGTTTATAACGGTTTGTTTGAAAAGGATGCTTTTGAGGGATTAAAGTTGTCACGGTTTGATGGGGAGATAGAAGGTTAACAAGGTACCTGAACTCTGACAGGGACACCTGGATAATTGTGCAGGAGACAACAGGTAAAGGTGGGAGGGGGGAGGTAGGATGAGGTTAGAGGAGACTGACTTAGAGGGAAACTCCCCTTTTTGTAATTACTGATATACTGCAAATTAGTGAAGTACTGGATAGTTGTTTCAAGTTGAATTTATTTCAAAATGATTGAAACAAGATATGAAATTTTCTCTTTTTATCAATATACTACGGCTAGTTTGTTCTGAGCTATGTGCCGCTTATCACGAAGTTAGAATTATTTCAATGAAATTGGCATTCATATATAACAGTAATGATCTACAAATTCAAAACACGTTTCCTGAAACAACCCTTTCATGTGTTGGTATGACACCAATTTTAAAGTTTTTCATTTCATACACAGTGATGAATACAATTTGAGCAAGACTTTTCTTGTGAATCAAATATTTAAGTTTCTATAACCTGTTAAGCTCAAAGCACTCGAATATGTTGAATTGTTGCATAACCCTTGGACTACAGCTGAGGTGACAACATATACAAAATAATGCTATTCTATTTAAACATATTCAAGGAAAAATAATTGTTCATTTACAAATAGGATGGTTCACTTACAGGATTTTTACACTCGTCGCGCAAATTAACGACTTCACTTTTCAATGATTCTTACAGAATGTGTTCTTATTTATGTAGTTGACAAACCTTTATCAATCAACTTAGTTATGTAATAATCAGGTACTTGAAAGATATTAGTATCAACTAGAATGTCGCCTTTTATTCCGATTCAACAAAATTACTCAGATGTGATCCCTTTAATTGGCCATTAAGATCCTCAAGAACATTTAGGATTGAATTTAAGATAAAGTTTAAAATATATATAATCGTGTTGAGTGCGTTTTGGTAACCTCTGATTGGACAATAACGGCGTTCAACAGTAGACATCCACATATGAATTTCAAATCGATTAGAATTTGATCATAGAATGTTTCTCCTATAATCTTTGTTTACTGATCACATGTTCGTAAGATTTCCTATGTATCGCCACGTTGTACCCTTGTGAATACAAGTATATAGTGATTTAGTTAGTTTGTTTAGCATTATAAGTTATATCCATTGACTGTGAGTAAATATAAGTTTACTATAACCCGAGATATCGAATAATGTACATCTATTCATCTTTTCCTGTCGAAATCGTTTCAAAATCAACTCTCGTTCATCGCCGTTTTTCTGATCTGAGTAGTGAACTGTGACCTTTGCACTGACCTATAGAGTCATCGGCACGATAAGATGCTTTCTTATTGTTTGAATGTATTGAAGTTGAAACGCCACCTGCAACGATCCTTGGAAACATTACTCAGTTCAGAAACACAGCGATGTATGAGTAGTGTTTTCTGGCTGAAATTGAATATATCAATCCTTTTTTCAGTGTAACTTTACTCTTTATATATTCAAACATGGATATATATTTTGTAAGTGATCATTACAATATTGAAGTAGACACTCTGACGATTTATAACTTGAAATATATAAAATAAAAAAGTCTAACTGATGGAGGTAGATCAAAGGTAAAAGAAAAAATATAAATCTAGACAATGCAATCACACCTGTGTGTTTTTCTTTGATCTACACAGGTATATTTTATGTTGTTACACGTACCTTGCACGAGGCAACTGGTAATAATACGCTAAATTGATATCGGAAACCAAACTACAATTTCAAAGTTTGCAAATTTCGTTTGACACCATCTGGAGATTTCCCTGCAACGAATAACCGTTTAATGTACATTGAAGATGCAAAAATAGCATATAGATTATAATATTGATAAAAAGGATATATCATAAACCATGATGATGAAAAGGATCCGAATATGTTTCACTGCCTCGGGGGATTTCGAATTTTGTTTGAAATTCAAGATTTTGTAATAAAGTAAATCTTGTTTGTCTATTTATGTATATCATATGTGATCTATGAACAAAGTGTCTGTTGTTCAACTTGACTAGAGAACCACTCTGCAATCGTTCATCACATATTGTTTGGCTTTGATGTGAACTATAATGCTATTTATTGTAAATAAATTTTTCAAAACCTCTGACATATATGTCCTCAAATGACAAATATATGCTAAATAGTTATTTCAATGACAATAAAAAAACAAACCTTTCTATTTGCTGAAGTCAAAAACACAAGTTCAGTTTACACAGATACCAGTTGTTTATTTTAATCACATACTGTTTTGTTTAAATAAGAAAGTAAATGCCATAATTCATGATATTAATTCAAAACATCTCAAAAATTCATTTTCAAATGTCAATTATATGATCAAAACGTAAAACAGTCATTTAATCGTAAAAGTCAAATTCACACGTCCGTCTTGCATGAATACATCAAACATGATCAACTCGTAACTTTCATTCTGACTTCTTAAAGGGGCAGTAGTACGTTTTTAGGGGGAATATAAGGTGATGTCAGGAAAATGAAAATTAATAGTTCCAATTCAAAGACAATGCATTAACCTAAATGGAGCAATAATAATTCAAATATATAATGTAAAGTTTAGCCATGCGATTACTTTTTATTACACAAAATGAATTAAAGGTGTTCACACAAAATGGACGCCAATGAATTTTAGGTGAATCTTCATACTTTCTCCTCTGACTATAGATAATTGGTTTGTGTTATGAAATTTTTGACACTATCACAATTATACATTTAGCATTAACATACAATTATCAGTGAAATTTTTTAGTAAAATATAAAATCATCAAAAAACGTGCTACTGTCCCTTTAAAGAGCATAGTTTACTTACAAAAAGACGCTGGAATAAACGTGCCGTATAGCTGCTGATTAAAAGTTAAGTTAATTACGTTTGAACTGTACAAATATCATGTAATATGATGTTCGCTTGCGTTCAACAGTCAACGAGGATTGTAACAAAAGACGTGATTTTTTTAGTAGAAGAAGGAAAATCATGTTCCGACCACTAACTGAAAGCTGGTACTATAGCAATAACAGAGGAACATATTTAACAGGGATTTAATAAACACTTTGGTCCAAAATGCAAAAAACATGTTGCAGACAGAAGAAAATCAAAATTTTCAAATTGGTACCCCATATCTCTCTTGGAGAATCACAGAATCGTATCTGGTATGCCTAATAGCTGTTCTCTGGTATATATTAAGTGTAGAGATGATCAACGTACATATTAATATTTAAGCTTTCACTATACATGTAAGGTATATTGTTTGGAAATGGTGACCCATTTCAAATTAAAAAAAAATGGGATTTTATATAGGAAATCGTGCACAGTTAAACAAACTTTTGGTAAGAAAGAAGTTACGTAAGCAACTGTTTCAAATTACCTTATCAAATATGTTTGCATTTGGTCATTGTTCTGATACATCTTCTTCATCTTTGATTTGCTGTGTCAATATGTTTTACTTTTGAATCGTAGTTTCTTCATCTATGGGAATATATCATTTAATATATCTGAAATCTTAGATTTTGATTTGATAACCATGGTTAAGTAATATTTGTTCGATGTAAATGATAGCTCAACACGGACTCAACGCTGTCATCACGTTGCTTACATCTCTAAACAAAACATCATTAAAAAAAAGTTGACTTCCCAAAACCGCTGAGGATAATTTTATATTTGTTAATACTTAACCCTAAAAATCAATACGCTAAACATTAATACATGAAATCTGAATGTCTTAGAATACGAAATAAACAATGGTAGAAATTGAGTAATTTCAATATTTTCATAGACTAAACACATGTGCCGCAATTGTTCAGCAGATATTTAAGTACACAAAAACATGTCGAAAACATAGAAATATTATTATCTTTATAACCCGTGAAAATATTCTTATCATATTATCATAATTTCATGGTCAATATGCAGAATAAACGTTTGATTAATCAACCATATGTTGTCAACAAAGTAGTTGATCCAATCTCGGCCACACAAGCAGTATTTGAAATTGTTTTTATTATTGCATTATGCGTGAATAAAACAGAGGCTGCAAAACAACGTATTTATTTTGATCACGGCAGGGGTTACGGGTTCATTGCAAATGGACAGTAAGTGTCTTATCAAATATGTCAATATCTTTCATTGAAAGAATAGCCCCGGGGAAATTTTTTGTTTCGGCATAGCGTGAAAATAGATATCATTGCTTATTGAAGTTGAGATTATTTCCCCATTTACCACTTTAACAATTGACAAACACTCATCGGAAAGGCCAGTCGAAATTTTTACATATTTTGTCAAGATACCCCCAGGTGGACATGTCAATTAAAGATCCTCTCTGATCCAAGGTACATCCCGATCGCTCAAATCTCGTACTTTATCGCGCGAACACGAGCCACGTGATACACGTGATGTGACGTAATGTCCTCGCTTTTCTTCAGTTTGAGTTTGGCCACGGGCGACATTAACATTTAAATGGGCGTATCGCTGTCCAATTTCATGCATCTAAGCACAAATGGCGACGTAAAGATTTATTACCGATTTGTATCTCCACATGAGAGGTTTGACGTTAAAAGCATTGGTTAATTCACTTTGACTTGAAAGAACTTTTATACCAAAATCAATAAAAACTTGACATAATTCATTTTTATATAAATATTGTACACAACACAATTTTACTACTGATTGATTCTTCAAAGTACGATTCGTTTGGTATATACATAATGTATACACAATGGTTATTTATGGTTATAAACGTTGGTTTTCAACGCAAAAAAAAAAGGAGTTAATTTTAGAATTTCATCCTTTCAATTACTGTCTGAAATATACCTCAAACTGCTTTAAAGGTCCCGATTTTAACAATCTAACTTTACCTTGGACTATTTCGTCTATCATATACTTTGTCCTATTTATAATCTGCATTTGAGGTATAGAGACAATTATCTAACTAATTTTGTTATCATCAAAAAGGTGACAATATATGAATTCAGACATTAGATTACGTCATTTTCTTTTGGGTTCCTTAATCCTCTTATATTTTGTCTCTTTGCTTTGATGCCTTTAAAATCATCTTGCCACATCATCAAAATTTTTTATTTTGCAATTTTCGCACAACAAAGATAATAAAATATTAATTAACATTTTTTAATAAAAGCATATCTCACAAATCCTGTCACGATTAAAAGACACAAAATCACATTGCCTCGAACAAACTAAACCAATCTGAATCTGTCTTCTAGGTTCAAGTGCCAAAGTTAGTAACAGATTATAGAAGTCTGCGACTGAATAAATTCACTTAGAGCCAATGTACAAATGATCTCGCCAATTGCCCGCCGAATTACCACTTTACGAGCTCGTATAATACGCTTTATCAACGCACAGTCTGCCTCGTAAGGGGCAGAATTGTCACAAATCCGACGTCTTTGACAACATCTAAGATAATCCGCCAGTTTTACACCTAACCCGACTAATCTATCACTTTACAAAATCGAATATTCTCCGATTGTCTGGAAGGGCAACTCAGGATGTGAGGGTAATTTGCGTTGTTAAGACAACTCCGTAGCCTTTATTAGTGCACAAAGATTCCTGATTGCGCGACTAAATTGGGGACCCTTGTGAACAAACTCGCCAAGGTTCGTTAGTTAGTAAGGCCGCGTATTATTAACGTACAGAAGCGTAATTACCGAGGAGGTTGAGACGTGTTGTGTAAGTGCGTAGGCCCGTGTTCTATAATCTATTGTCGTGATTTATATGTTCTATCTAAGCAAAACTTAACATATGTTAACCCTTGACGTGCAGAAATTTACGTGATGGTCAAAAGTAAAATTGTCAAGGGAATTTTTTTATAAACAATAATCGCCCATTTTAGATTTTTTTCATCCGGTAAATTAAACAAAACACACATAATAATATGATCTTTTTATAACAAATTGACTTATCGGAAGACAAAAACATTTCATTTACAATAAGCTATATAATTGTGTTCAGAACTTATAACTCTCACTATCTGCAATATCAAATTCGTTTGTGCCTTTCGGGATTCGAACTCACACCATCAGTGTGCGGCAGTGTTTCAAACAACATATATGATCTTAGAAACTAAAATATTACATATAATATATGGTTTCCACTAAGTATAATAATCGATTTTACCATAACCTTAATGACGCGTTTTTGTGTTTAAGTTTTAAAACCGTTTTAAAACCTGCATAGCGCAGTAGCTTCTGTTATTATTTAGGAGAAGCTTTATGATCATTACATTATCCTAACTAGAAAAGAAACCGGGGTTTATGTTATTCAATCTTAGATCTTGACTTTTTTAACAATAATTATAGAATCACTGAGTTCAGTACAAAGAAGAAAGTACTATATTTGCAGCATATATACAAAGTTGATTGCAATGAACCTGATAGATTGGCGGAGAAAGAATTATTGTTTATAAAAATATTCAAGCCAAAGCTACATGTAAATCCCAAAATCTTATTAACTTCAATTCCAATGTGCATGTACATAATGTTTTCATTTTCTGTTTCTACGGAGATGTATGTGTACTCCTGTAACTATGTTGCACTGTGACGTCATAATTGTATTTGATGACGTCATTACAACTGACTCAACATCATTCACCTGAAGATACCGAAAGGTTGAAAGTACTAGTGAATAAAGTCATCGAAGTTTCAACAAATCGTTTTATTCTAGATAAGACCTGAGAGTTGGACACATTTGAACTGTTTATATATATGATGAATAAAATACTTCAGACGACACTTGCTATAGGTATCATGTTAATGATGACTGGATGCGAAGTATTTTATTCATCATATCTACATTTGCTATATATATCAACTTCCATGTCAAACATTTAATTCACATTGTACCAGTCTTTAGTATACACATATAAGTATGAACATATGTAGTGTCAACTTAGACCTCTGGTCACTATAAATGACCTCTGGATAGTCAAATGACCCCTCTAAAGGCCGTTTGTGAGTCACATGACCATCTGTCCAGCATGTCAAATCGCCGTAAGTGTGTCGGCAGTTCAAACGCTTAACCCATCATCACGCTCTTTATACTGGTCACTTGAGTCGGCGCTTGCGACTGCCAAGGGGCATAATTCCTTTAATCAGAGTTAGCTCCCTTTGCAGACGACGTCATTTTGCTTTTTACAGACACGTCTGTTTAAAGATAGTGAGATAGTACTGAAACAGAGAAAGCCGAATGAATAGGACTTTTAACACGTTTTGGAATTAATCTACCTAGTGTTTTTTTCATATCTAAAATGTGAAATGATAATGATGGACACTTCAAATAAAAGTGTTTTAGCACATTTTATTATGATCTATTTCTCTCATCTTATTTTACAAAATGTTTTTGAAGACTTAAACATGGCAGAACACTAATAAATTGTTTGATATTCTGTTTCTGATTTTTTTTATAATACAAGAGTTATTCTCTGTACATGCATATGCATTGGACAAAAAAGACATTACTTTTCTCTTTCTTATTTGAATACAAAATTATTGAATTTTCACATACAAATTTATGATATTGATGTTCAAGCTAAACTTTAAATAATAAATGCTTGAAAACTGACATCTCGTGGTTGTTTAACGTTATGAATTATTTGTGATCCTATGGAATGGTTCATTACTAAACATTTTATGTTTCATATCAAAATTCATTGCTTTGTAGTCACTATGTCATTATCACTTCCCATTGTCACATTAAAATGTTCCTAAACGTCCGACTTTCACTTCATGTCACGTTATTCCACGATATTAACCATTCTTTTATTAATGTCAATCTCCCATTATCAGTCCCCATAGTGCTTGAGTTCTAAGCACGAAGTCAATACACAATCAACAACAATACAACCATAAATGTTTGCTTAATGACTTTGTCTGGTATTCAATGGAGAATGTCATTTACCATACAATAATCGCCGCTGCACTTAAAAGTATCAGTAATTTTGTAAAAGCATCTCTCTTACAAGCTCTTTAACCATGTTCGGAGTTTAATGGCACTAAGCCTCGTTCTGATCTCGATATACACTACACTGTTGGGCACTTCCTTTTCAAACCGTGGTCAAATCGAGGCTGAGTAGGAATGAGTTGAACCCACCCTATTTAGAAATGGCGTGTCTTTCTTTCCAAGTTCTGGGAAACTGATTTCAAGGAGATTTTGAGAGAGACCTCGTGCTCACGAAGCGTGGTCAAGACAATATTATCATTATGACGTCATCAGTTTTGCAACAAATTGTCACGCCTTACCAATATCGAGTACCACCAACGAAAATGACAGGCGGAACCGGAAGTGTGAGACTTGTGTTTCAAGATAAGGAAATTACCTTTGATTGTTTGAATGCCACTCGAAAGAAATCTTGTCCATCTCGTGGTGTGAAAACTGTATTGATTGGTAAAGACATGATTTATGTAATTTCCGGGCACCTTTTGATGTAAAGTACATAACATATCTATGTCTTTTGATGTAAAAATGAGAAAGTGAAATAAAATTAACCGAAAATAAAGTTCATTATCTTAAAATATTCTCATATTTATGCACGCTGGCATGGAAACTTTTTAGATGACTTTTTTATTTAAGCCTATCACGAACAAGAACGATAGTTATATAAATGATCGCACGAGTTTTATAAATTAAATCATTCGAATTATATCCTTTCCTTCTTTCAATTGCAAGTTCTATTCCATTTGGAAATTGCTTGCTTTCCGTATGACGTCAAAAACAATTATTTAATGACTTCACAAATACGTAAATACGAGAATTTGCGCAGAAACAATCATTGTTCGGAAAAATGCGATTTGTACACGATATTTCTAAATAATTAAAAACTGAATCAATACAAGAAAATGATATGCAAAATCATTCTGCACTAAGTTTTCAACTTTACACATTTCAGAACAACAGAAGAGAATGGATTTTTCAATAAGAATCTCTTCTTCTATGAAATCACCTGTTTCTTAGCTATACAGAAACTCCAAACTTCTTGAAACTGATGCAAGAACTTCTCGACTCCGTAAGACAAACTTTAATCCCTGAACGATTTTCCTTAACAAATCAGACCCAAAGGTTGCTTTTATGCGGAACCTGTAGTCTGTTGGAAGGATATCGGACTACAAGTTGATATATTGTCTCAAATCACTCCCAAACCAATCCTAAGCTCCTGACATCACTTAATTCTCTGCCGTTCAATACCCGTTAGAGGAAGCAACTGAAGAACTCCTTACAGGTTTACATAGCTAAATGAAGTAACCTGTTGTTTAGTTCAACAAACACTTGATTTACGACACTTGGTTTGTGCTAAAAGCTTTTGTAATTGTCAAGTGAATTTATTGGTGAAAGTGAGTTTTGGATGCAATTCAAGGCTTCTACAAATGCTTTCTGTTTCTGGAAGGTGGGATGTGTTAAGGTGCTTGGTATACTTTTGTAAAAGGATAGGCGTGAGATTATGAGAAAATGATAAATCATTTTAAAAAAATAACAAAATATGAAGAATTGGCGTCAGAATGCGAAGTATGTGAACTTGTTATATTTAAAAAAAAAGCCAAGTGAGGCATAAGCAATTATTGTCGACCTAATGGACAAATGAGTATACATGTAACGTTTAATATTACAGGTTTGGTTAAAACAAGAAAACACCAAAATGAAGAACAAAGAAATCAATGTTAAAATGTTTTTTTTTTTTTTATAATTTCGAATTTAAGATCAAATTCAAAAGGAGGCAAAAACCTTAAAAGCTATTTAGCGGAAATTGCAAACGGCGCCGAACCGTAACATTCAAAATATAACACTCTTTTGATAAAACATTTCATTTATGGACATAGAACATGGCAATAGCGCTTAAATGTGCTTCCTTTTCGGATGATTAAAAAGTGTCGATGTTTCCAAACCATTTTGAAGGAAGAATTAGGTATATGAAAGCAAGCCCTGTCAATTAAAGTCAATCATTGTCAAGAGAGCGTCACGTGATACTCAAACTTCCGCTAACAAGGGGAGAGCACTCTCGGACTATTATTCGAACAAGTCAGACTCTGCCAGCACATTTCGTGAAGATTTTTAGATCGATGGGGATAATTGATTTTTGGGGGTATCGAACAGGGACGCGCTTGTAACAGGCCCCCTCCCCTCAACTAAGCACTTCTAACTCAGGCGAACTGGTGCAAATCTTTCAAGACCTGAACGATCGCCTCGAACATGTCGTCTGCTCCTACACTTGTAGATCGAGCTCTCCAAGCAAGGGCTTCCAGACCTGTCAAGGAAACAATGGGTGAGAGGGCCACGTACCACGCTTGACAAGTCACGAGGTTCGAATCCCGAGATTTCTCTGTTTTTTCCTGCGGACCCCATGGAGTTCTTTTGTGCTAATTGACGAGAAAGTCCTGCCCTTTTCTAGACTCATTAGTTTTGATAATTTTACAATAATCTACCCCCTACCAATTAGACATATTAGTATATTCTGTAGAAGGATGCAGTTGTGATGGAAACAATGTTCAAAAGCCTCTCAACTCCATCGGGTTTTCTCAATTTCCTTATTTTAAAAATCTGACGTTTTCTAAGACTTCCCACGTTTTGATTTTGTCAAGCTTCAGCGTATATCCTCATTCCCTCCTGAGTTTATTCCCCGCTGACTTCAGTTCCTGTTTCCTATCAATAAAGTCCACATTTTCCATTGATGAAATCTTTTATACTGCTGTTCTGATTTGCTAACATGTCAACCATTGTTAAAACCTCTGTTTTGCTGACACTTTTGATACAAGTCTTTGTTCGTTGCTTGAGCAAAGTCAAATGGTGTTTGGGCTCCATTGATTGACCATTGAAAGGTTTGATCTCTACATCCTTTAAATCCACAATGTGAAATTACACTTTCAAGTTGCCAGATGTGTTGACTTTTGGTGAACCACTTTTCTTTAAATTGTCCATATTTCATTTTTGTATTTATTGTGTAATGTTTCATTTGAAAGTTTCAATATTGAAATTTTAACTCTTTGAAGATAATTTGGCACCTGCAACCAATGTTTAATTTTTATATCCCAAGGTTTGTGTTTCACTTGTATATCCACTTATTTCATAGACCAGAACAGAGATATTAACTAAGAGCAACCTCGCCTTATGAAATACACTTCATCCTTGTAGAAATGAAATGAATGTAAAATAAATCTTTCTTGTCTTCTTACAATTTAATCTGCCAAAATCAATACCTCAATGTTAAATATGTCAGATGTTCAAAAGATTTTATTGGTAAGCAAATAGAAGGCACAATATATACAAAGAAGAAACGATCTGAAAACCATTTAGAATTAACTTCGTTATATTTTGAAAAAAATGTAACGTCAATCAAATAAGTGAATGAAATGAATTTCGTATGAATTTTGTTATTGTTCAAACAGCAGCCGTTATTCAACTGAAATATCATTTTCGATTTCCACAAATTTTAACAATCTTAATTTTGACAAGTTTCCATAGGTTTCTAGAGAAAAAAATCGGAAGGATACAGAAAACAATATTATATTATAAAGGAGGAATTAAAAGGGTCTTCTCAATTAATATCCAGTGTTCTATCCAAATACATGTATAGTCCCTTCTTCTGTTTGCCAAACAGAAAGTAGAAATCTTTAAAGGTAAGGGTATTATCATGAAAAGCTTCTTGTGTACTATTTGACATAATTACGGTTCAAGCACTACGAGATAGAATATACACAATAGTACTCTTATTTATTGTGCTGATTTGATTTAAATCATTACATACTTAACTTAACTTCAACCCAAGAGGAAGATGTGTTAACATTATCAATAACGTCCACCCAAAATTTTAATTCTACCCATAGGAAATTAACCCTCACGGATAATCAACGTTGGATTTTAGATTTATTTGATTTCAATGAGTTACTTTTATAGTAGTGTCTAAAATGATAAGAAATGTACAAGAAAATGCTGTGAGGATATCGGTTCACCAATACACACGCTTAAGAATAACTTCAAATGTACACAAGAATAATAATTTACACAAAATTTAAGAAAGTGTCAAAACATCATCAAAAACAAAAGTCTTCAAATGATGAATGTATCATTATGTACAAAACTGATACAATATATGAAAATATCCCAATGGAATGCATGTTTCATCTCCTCTGTTTCAAATAAAGATGATCTAATGTTACTATTGGTTATCATATGCTGTTACACGAGAAAGATCCTTAATAATTCATCCCTCCTATACAACCAATACATGACACATGATTTATAGAATTCCTTTTATATGATCTTACGCTAACATTTTTCTGCCACGGACAACGAATTCAAGATACTTTTCTTCCTCGGCGCTTTTGTTTCACATTTTCAAAAGGACATTTGTTCAAAAAGTTGAAAGTAATACTAATTTTGATGTTTTCCACACCCATAATTACTAATTAGTTTGTTTTGCCTGTGCGATCATATTTCATATTTGCATCAGCTTATCATTAGTGTTCTGATGTTGGTTTAACGGATTACTGCTGTTGATATTTAATATATCTTTGCTGTAGGGCATAACGCTACCTTGACTCAAAACAAACGTTGCTAATAATGACTGTAAACCATCGATAAATCCATTGTTCATCAGTCGTCTTGGTTTGCTAAGGTGTTTGTAAATGTCGTGAAAAACAAACAGCGTTGTCATTAGAACGTAAAATAACTACGGATGTAATTTCTGGTATCTTTGAGGCCTTGTATATCTAAGAATCCTAAAGAAATGAATTGTCAAAGAAAATATTTGAAATACAAACTTATAACATTCGAACACAAATGAATCAATAATGATGAAAGGGAAATACGCTTCACACAACATAAATCAAAGGTTCAAAAGGAGAAGCCGACTGCTTCAGCAATCTTGCTATAGTCTGTTATCCAGACCCTAAGCAAAAACAATTAAAATAGCCTTCTTATGTCTAGAAAATGTTGGCAAGTCTCGGTGCCTCACGTTTGGAATTAGGTATTTTTAAGCCTCTTTTAAATTAAATTCAAGTGAAAAATTAAAATAATAAACTAGTCATTTTAGGGACTATATGTTATCCTCAATCTTGCTTTTGACGGATGCAAGCGTTCATTTATAATTCAACATCTTGAACACTCTTTTATCACTAAGGGCCAAATAACATTTCAATGATCTAGAAGTTATCAATCCTCTTTATTGAATATATTTCATGTATATGTAAATAGTGAAACACTCCAGTCAGTTTACGTTCAAGATATCATGCTTGTTATAGAACTACGCGCGTAATTCGAGTACTTCCTTTTCCTTTATCATTTTTAACACTCAACACACCCTTTCGAACTAGTATTGTGCTTTCTTGAAAAAAGTTCAAGATCAAGAAGTATATGTTATGAAGTTATATGTATAAATGCAATTAAAAGTAACAAAATGTAAGTTTCTTTAAGTAAGGCACATCAAACTAGTTATGCTAAAGGAATACTATCCGAAGGTTTCAAACATTCCGTTGGAGCGGTAAGATATCACCATAGTTAAAATTTATCCTCAGGATATTCAGCTACTTCAGATTTTGTTTTCACTTTTCAAAGGATGAGACTAACCACTTTCAAATTGTTTCTGAAATGGTCAAATTACAAAAAGAACAATTCCAAAAGGACAATAATTTCTTTGAAATGGTGGATCCTCGCTATTGTTTGTACTGCCCATTAAAAAGTTTAGCCTAAGGGACGATCCACGAGAGGACCACTTGAAAGAATAATTTATTGGGGCATAAACAGTATGCAGCAGGTCACTTCACTTGACCTGTGTTTATTATTAAGACCTGCTCATACTACAACAATAAAGAACTATCTAGTCTAAGGTCGAGTGTCATCTTTGAAAAAGTGTCCATACGACACAGCCCATGGCCAAGCCAAATAACGAGTATCTAAACATGCATTTCGCGGTGTGAGGTTTTCCGCAATCATTTCAGTTTCATACCAATCAAACTCAATAAGTTTCGACGTTATGAGTGAAAATAAAATACTGTAGCCCCAAGGAAACCTGGAAGCGAGACCAGGCAAATAGTCTGCAGGCTCTTCCTCGACGTATTGAAGCCTGGAAGAAATCTTAGAAAAACTGCACAAAAGAAAAGGACAGAGAGCACAGCCCTGCAGTACTCAAAGTTCCTTGTACTGCATGCGATCGCACAAATATTTGGCTTCCTTTTCACAAAACAAACTATTTTATTCGATGTTTTCAAACGGATGATAAAGACAGGATAAAGAGAAATTAAGGAGAGTATGGCTTGAGAGCCGCTTCTTAACAAGACAACAATGATACTCCACCAGGTGTGAAACCAAGGACAGCTACCATACACGGGCTGCTAAACGCTTCTAAATTACTCTGCTTTAAAGCATCGTCGTTCATAGCACGTATCATTGTGAGTTTGTTTTCTTTTCATTTTATCATCTAAATAACGAGGAAACGACTCTACCAGTATAAATATAGTATAGCTCTGACATGTGAATGGGACGTGAAGGTTTACTCAATAGCAATATCTACATCAATTTCACGCTTTCAATAAAGGTGTAAAGAAAGCAGGGATGAAGTATGAAAGGTCGCCTCGGAGAACCTTACTCAAAAGGATACATATGAATACTGCAGTGTAACGCTTACTGTTTGTTCTCCGTTTGTTGGTTTAGGCACGATATGGGTGCTACAAGTATGAGTGTCTTAAGATATTAGCTAACACACCACATTCAATGAATTTGAACATTCATAAAGTTTTCTTAACCAATCGCTATATTGTGATAGCAACGAATACCTATACTTTTCGACACCGTGATGTTTGTTTGGATAAAATGTGTGCCTTGAGAAAATTATGCATCAGTTACATTTAAAATTTTGAAAGACGTGACACTTGGGATGCAATTTTACATTTCAATTTTGAGATTGTTGATCTTAGAGTTCACTGGGTTTTCCTTACACAAGCAGTTCACTAACACTTAAAGTATTTACCAAAGGATGGAACGTTACTTCTTATACACATAATTAATATGGGCTTACTCCAAATATTAATAATTTCAATGAATTTTAAACCAATATGATGTTCTTTAAGATGATGAATTAATTCAAACTGAAAATAAGTTTGAGGATATGTCAACAATAAATGTAAATGAAAATGAAATTTTGATTATGAATTTTTCTTTCCTTAAACTAATATTTATGATACTCTTATTTCGTTTCAATACAAAAATGTGTATGCAAGTAATATCTGAAGAATAAAAATATTGTAAAAATATCGAAAAATATTTTCGTCAGTTATTAAATCCAATAACACTTGGAAACAATTCTTGCATGGAATATTGGTAAAAGGTGCAATTAGCACCAGCTGTTTTACCCATTGGGGTGAAATATGCCTTATGGATATTGAACCATAATATCTTATAACACAGTGACGGGGTAGACACGGTTGGGTGACTCGGGTAGGTTAAGGGTAGGGATTGGAAATGGGGATCGAGGGGGGGTCATTGAGAGTACAGCTGCAGGGGTTACTGAGGACAGACATGTAGATTCACAGCTGCTGATGGGGTTGAGAAAAAGCTGTTAACGTTAGGGATATATGACAGTTTTATGAATTTGTAAGTTTGGTATAAAGTGATAGGGATATATGACATTTTTATGAATTTATAAGTTTGGTATTAAATTAAAAAGTATTTCCATATATACTGATTGCCTATGCTAGTTCTTATATACATACTGTAGATATATTAAGGATGGATATGATGAAAGTTCTTATTAGATAAAAAATATTAACCTTTATTTATACGGTTTTATTTTATTGATTGTGCCATTGTGCTAATAGAATTATAATTGGATGTAATGGTATAGATGAATAAATTTTCGAAGGGAAATGCAATTGAAAAAACGATTAATGATATAGATTTAAAGTTAACTTTACGACTGTTATACATTTATGAATGTACATGTAAGACAGTCAGAATTCATCCGTTAAAACTTGAAACATAATTAAGAGGATATATCTTGTATTCTTTACACTATAATATACATAAAATAAGTAAGTTTTAAATCGTTTTCATTAAAGGAAACACATACATATAGTTGTATTTCTTAGAATGTTCAATGACAATGAAATTGTGAAGACTCATTTAAGAACATATAATGATAAATGGTATGTTCGATATCATGTTTTTGATTTTCTTTATTTCTAGCGAATACCACTTAGATGTAAATAAATGTTATGAACGAGAATGATTTAAGGGGAAAATAATATTTTTCTAGGAAATGATGTAACAAAAAATTCATATTTTGAGAATAACGTATATCTAAACAAAAGGTAAAGAGTATCAAAGTTAACGATCTTCTTTTGCTTTTTCGCTCAAAATCTGTAAGCAAAACTGTATTGAAATCTCCGCTTGCTTTAAGACACCAATGAACCAATTCTGATCGCTAAACTTTTACGCATCTGAATGACAAAAGTTTGAAATATACTCAGTAATTGTAAATTGACAGTTTACAATTGACACAACTTTCTTGTAATTAACAACAAATCTTGCTGTACACGTCCCGAGTTAAACCAAATATAAATGTAATAATAATAATAATAAAACTATGACATGCATATATTGACGAAAATAATAACTTTTGAAATTAAAATTTATATTAGTTTAAAACCTCATGATACATATAGAATCCATACGTTCCGCGTATCTTCACTAACTTATCAAAATATACTCGTGAATGTATATGATGATTTTGACCCATTTCTGAACTTGTCTATTCAACTCCCTTACACGAACACATTTTGTAAGAGCACTTTGCAATGAATGTTAACACACGATATTGTACTCATGGTAAATACACTTGTACAGGCGTCTAACCTATCATTTTGTTATGTTTACCAAAGGGGTGTACAATAATTTTGTTAGTTGATACAGATGATATGAATTCAATGCTTATCCTCTTACTAAAAGTCGTCATTTGGAAAACATAAATTAATTTGATTTAAGTAATATAGTGCTAAATACGATTTAAACACCGTTAAAGTTTCTCGAAGCATTTAAAACAAATCCTTAGTTGATATACATATTGTGTTTATAAAAACATATTTCCGAAATGCAGACAAATTTAGTCAATGACTCAGTGGCAAATGACATAGATTTAAAACCAGATGAGCACGGACTATTTTTACGGAACTTCATGGGACTAACCTCCTACTGCAATCTTTAACAGTTTAATAATGCTGTTACATTGTATACGATAAGCACAAAATTTTGTCTTACCAATAAAAGTATATATTTCAATTCCAATGAAGACCATCGTAGAATATATACCAACTTTGGGACACTGTCAATCGTCTTGTATAGCTATTCAATATCAGAGAGAAAGCATTTAATATTATGTTACAACCTTTTAAAGGGGCAGTAGCACGTTTTTCGGGGGAGTATAAGGTGATGTCAGGAAAATGACAATAAAACGGTTTCAATTGAAAGAAAATGTATTTAAACTAAATGAAGCAGTAATAATTCAAATATATAACGTAAAGTTTAGCCATGCGATTCCCTTTTCCCACACAAAATGAATTAAAGGTGTTCACAAAAAATGGCCGCCAATGGATTTTATATGAATCCTCATACTTTGTCCTCTGACTATGGGTGATTGGCTTGTGTAATGAGATTGTTGACACTGACAATATAATACATTTAGCATTAACTTACCAATTTAAGAGAGTTATTTAAAATATAAAATTATCAAAAAACGTGCTACTGCCCCTTTAAATTCTAATTTGGCCGAAAAGTTAACTAAACAGTAGTCGAAGTTGTGTCTCTCATATTGCTGTGGAACTGCTTTGATGTCATGTGAGGTCAAGAAGAGGTCTCCATCTTGACCCCATTTCTCTCAAGTCTGGAGGGACAAGAAGAATATCACTTGAGTTACCCAGACTACAATTCTTCATCTTGGTCCGAGGTGAAACACCGGTTTCCCTATATTATCATTTTCCTATCACCCCCCCCCCCCCCCCCCCCCCCCCCAAAGTTCTTTGAAAGAGGTTACCAGGTTGCAGTAATACTGATGGAGTAATTCTTGAAACAAGTGATGTTAATGAAACTAGTGTCAACTACAATTGATATATTTGAAAATATCTAATCTAGTTTTAATTTTTCTTTGTGAATGACAGTTATAAGTTTTATTGTTTTAATATTCATAATTCTGACACAAAATAATTCTTTAGAAGTTCATCCTAAGAAAATCACAAAAGTCCGGATCAAATGCCTATGCCTAACGTCTTCTGATTTCCTTCCTTTCATATCTATCCTGTATTTAATTCATTGTTCTTATGTATGCCACTTATCGTCTTTAAAATTGCAATGCAATCAAAACCTACTATATTTACACACAGTAAGTTGTGTCAATTTATTATTATTTCGTTTAAAAATGTCTTTACCATTAAATTTTCTTATTTTTAAACTCGTGACTTCGTTGCATCTTAAAACATGATTAGCCATTAAGGTAAACGTTAATTTTTTCGGTGCCTTTTCACTGAAGTTAAATTTTGATGAAAATTTGTTTAGAAATGGTAGTGTATGTAAAATGTTTAGTGCTTTGGAATGCGTACTCTTTTTAAATAAATTTACTTTTATTCTTTAAGAATCATTATCATTTCTTGACTATACACACGCTCAAATATATTTGTACCCATACTTTTATTCAAAGTGTCACTCTAGTTGAATACTCTAAGATATAATTTCTAGATACATACATAATAGACATACTATTTCTTAATACAATATTCCCTTATCATTCAAACATTATCATCATTTCTTGAATATACATGCATCCATATCTTTCTTCCCAACACTTGAATGTCACTCTAATTGAATGATCTTAGATATGATTTCTAGATACATACTCATACAACCCTTTTACAGATATAACCCTAGATCTATTTCTGTATCTTTGACCAAGTTCTTACATATAGAAACCCTAAGTGCTTCACTCCTATTGAATACTGTATCTATATCTAGACCTTTCAACCTTACATCGACCTTCAGTATAGAGATCCAGTTTCATAGTGCCAGATTTCCTCTCATCACAATCCCTTCTTGAGAATGTCGTCTCAATTCGGAGGCATCTGGTGCCACAGAGCTCTGGAACACAAAGAAGTAAAAAGATGAGATATCATCTGTGTCATATTGAAGAAAATAACATTATAACAAAGTGTTCTTCACTGACCACTAGATCGCCTCGTCCACTGACCATCAAATCAGCACCTCAAGTGGACATTTAGTATTGCCATTGAAGCCAGTACTGATCAGGTTGCCATTTGAGTTGAAATCTGTTCCCGAAGAAATCCTTCTTTAATCTGGACATGTTTAGTAGGGCTAACAAAAGTGTAACGTATCTTTTCACGGGAAAATGGAGTGATCCCTGGACATGCTTAGTAGGTCTAACAAAGGGTAAATATATCTTTTCATGGATATATAGAGTGATCCTATTATGGGATCCATATCAAAGAGCATTTGCTTGAGGTGGTGCAAAATAACGAACAAGAGACAAAGAAGAGCTTCTGAAGATGTGTATGATCCTATGAAGGGTACGAAGAATACATAATGACAACATTTTATTTGAAATCGTCTCAAATGACCAGTGAAAGGTAACAATACATTCTATCAACATTTGAGTGGATAGGTGTCCAGTCGTGAACGCTGGTCATTGTATGTGGCCGGAATATTTGACCACAACAATGGTCACCACGAGCACCTGCGGGGTGAATAGATTGACCATCCATAGAAGATGGGAGAATATCGCTGAACAAGACGACATGCTCGCTTCATAAAGATACAATACGTATTGTGAAGCTGTAGACTCGTCTTTGATTAACTTACTGTAGAATTAGCCTATTAAGTTGTTTGAGAGAGTCTTTCCCACCGCTTGGAATCTTCAACCTGGCACTGAGTGATATTGAGAAGTTTCTTCCGGACCAGGTGCTTATATTAATATACGGAAAATTATGAGAATATCAATATTTAAACTTTTGGTATTCAGACGTTTAAACATTTGAATCTTGATATTTACGATTTTTAGTCGTTTATACATTAACATAGAACTTTCCAAGTTCATACAATTTTAAGTATTTTTAAAAAATATTGATAACCATATATTTTTCACCTCAGCTAGAAGATATCCATGTAAAACCTAAAAAATCAGGAAATTACCGATAATATTTAACCATAAAAGAGCTTGAAAAGGTTTTATGATCTACTTTCACCCACATATCATTTCAAACCACATTACACCACACTGTTTACCTTCGATATTATAATTCCCTGTCAGGAACAGAGTCTAGATTGACTAGATTGACTAAATGATCATCTTAATAAATAACAATAGAAACATAAATATAGAATACGAGATAACCAACACACGAGTTACAATTACGACTGAAGCAGGGTTACGTCATGCCTTCAGAAGCCGACTAATCTAAGTAACGAAGTTTAAAACAATATCCATTACCGTTTCTGAAAACCCCCACGTATTTTAGGGTATCTTCGATTTGAAACCTCCTTAGCTAGACAGGACAGGAGAGCCAAAACAGGTCATATTTAACAGTACTAAATGATATAATTTCAAACAGGGTTATTGACGTCGATAAATGTTTTTTATTGAAATTCTACATTTCATCATTTTTCACCAATATTCTAGCCAAAATGTTTTGAAATGGTTATTTCAGGACCCCTATCTTGACAGACACAATTGAAATACATACTCTCAAGTATGAAATAGTGAGATTTTCTTTATAAGAAATATTGTAAATTCGTCTTCCAAAAAGCAGTAGGCCCCATTTTGTTTTTCAATAACAAAGCGTGATGGCCTTTCTTAGCTCGTGAGTTTAATTGGTCAAGAAGTTTCTGATGGATACCATTGTAATGCATGTGAGTCAGTACCATGCTAGTAGTTAAGTTTATGTATAAATCATAGTACATGTACCTGCCTCTTTGGAGTAAGGTAATTGTCTATGATAATTATTAGCATATAAAGGGAACTACTTATTTCAGCGGAATTAAAACACAAATCAACCCATTTCTACGAATCCGAAGATTTTATTTAAGAAAATACAAAAATTCAGTTTTCCAGCATGTTGATTCCTCTCCAAACTTCCGAGGAAGTGTCATGATTATTATTGCACCTGCCAGGTGATACGAACCCCCCTGTTATATCACATTAATGTTCATATCATCTTCTGTACATCTCAAGGGCCCCTCTAACACTTCATATATGTCAAACACGACTGTCATCCACCACCAAGTACCCGTTTTAAAACGCTCACACCCATAATCTTATATCCAGCATGTTCATGGATTAAACAGTAAACCATAAACACACGCGTTAGACGTTTATGTCATAAGTTTGATTGACACGTCGATGACTTTCGACGCCATTGTCGCAAAAATTACATAATTTCCGATATCATATCAACCTCCACAAATAGTAGTATGTGGCAATGTTTAAAAGTTTTCCTATACCGGATATGCCACGATATGAATTTTATCCAATCATAACGTTTGCTTCACCATTTTGCGGAGCTGCTCTATCACCGGTCACGTGATGTTATCTTTACTTATTTCATTACCTGAACGTTTCGCACGATTGTCATTGAGATTTCCCCAACGTTATGTTTGTAAATGATAACGATAACGGCAACAAAGATTTGCCATTATCTTACCCACGCGACATAGGGAATTAGCCGGTGTTGTCTTAGTTTATAGGTATTTGTGTAATCTGAAAGCATTTTACAGTTGTCTTATCATAATTCATACAAGCTTTAAGTACATGTATTGAGGGCTTCATGGGTTGTGATATGTGCCCTTTAACAGTTTCTTGTAGGAGTTTTCTGTATTCTCTTGAATGGTAATGACCATTCAAATATAATCTAAATGTATTTTCGTTGATATTTTTATATGCTTTAGAGTAAAATGGTATGTCACTTATTTTCACTGGCGCCTGTATGTAAAAGAATTTAAAAACATGAAACATAGAATTTATCTGAAGAATGATTTGGGTTTCACATATATGAAATTGAATCAAATTCAAACTAAATAAAATGTGTTTTTCATTTGATATGCATTTCGTATTCAGTGAATTACAAAACACCATCGGATGAACATTATCAAGCGTATATGGCTTCATATATGATTTTGGTTGCAATATTCAAGGTTTTAACGGAATTATACATTTATCATGTATTTACAGTGAACATCGCGTTGAATATGCTGTCTCTTCTTTAATACACTTCAGAAATACTAAATTAAGCTTTATATGCCACACTTTAATTTTCAGTTGTCTTTTGTACCTTCTATGTATTTTAAATGTAAGTTACCACAATCAACCCTTTTCGTTTATGAAAAATCACTATAGCAGTAGATTCAAGAAATGATAAATCGATCCAAAATCGTTGCTTCCCCACAGCAACTTATAACTATTTCGCTCCGGCAGTGTGAACGCCAATTACTGCAAGCACAAAACTACATCAATAACTACCAACTTAGTACCAATGACTTGGCCCATAAAACAATTACATCACTTGTTGCTTAGCTATTCTATAATGCCATGATAGATTGGGATTCAACATCAATTGGCAACACAACCAAATAACACACCTTCTCGGAGAATATTTAAAGTTGTATCAGTCGGAATTATTTATAAGAAACTCCGATAGTCGTGTAAATGCACAAAGAGCATGCGAAGACGTGATTTGCGGGTTAAAGTCAGTTAAATCTCCACGGAAAGTGGGGTTTTAAGCAGACTATTTCGGTGAATTATTGAGAGAGATTCTTCCCTGGTGCTCATCACATAAACAAACACGTAGGTAGGAACAGAGGGACAGAGATAGGGAGACAGATAGACAGAGAGAGAGACAGAGAGATACACAGAGAGAGACAGAGATAGAGAGAGAGAGATAGAGGGACTGAGGGACAGAGACAGAGACAGGGCAAGAGAGATAGAGATATAGACAAAGACAGGAACAGAGACAGAGACAGGACAAAGACAGGAACAGAGACAGAGACAGAGACAGGAACAGAGGCAGAGACAAGGACAGAGACAGAGGGACAGGAACAGAGTCAGAGACAGGGACAGAGACAGAGACAGAGACAGAGACAGAGACAGAGGCAGAGACAGAGACAGAGACAGAGACAGAGAATAATATAATTCAGTATATGTCAGTATAATTCAGTACCTCTTCTTTTTTACTGTATCGTACTTTTTTGAAACTTACAATAACAATTTGACATTGCAGACGTTGGATTTACTCTCCATTGTGAACCACTCAAAAAGACAACTGCACAAAACATTCGCTAAATTATCATCCGGTTAGTATTTTCATTTCTACCATACTTCCATACATACATCTACCCAATGTTAAAAACATTCATTTCAAATGCTATATTCAGTTCCAGCTATTCCATAATCATCTTTGACCCTTGACCTATGACTTAAGTTGTTGTTGAGACTGAAGAGCACGTTAAGGGGAGATAACCCCTCCTCCCCGTAGCACCTTGATAAGACCCCTGTGTCATATTCCTCTGGGGTTGTTATCGTCACGGTGGGACCAGGTGACACTAATTACCTGTGCTAGTGTTTATCTTAATCCTTTTGTTTTCCATATACCTGTCAGGTTGCTCATCATACCTGAGATATAGAACACCGCTCTGGCATTAAAGTCCCGCTGAAATTGATTGGAAATACACACCCTTGTAATAGCGATTGAATTCGACGGATATTGGAATGTACATGAAATTGATTGGAAATGCACACCCTTGTAATAAGGATTCAATGCGACGAATATTGCAATGTACATGGAATGTACATGCTTTGGATTTATGTATACATGTAATATGAACTATAATTTGATAAGTCTACATAAGCTGAAAAAATAGTTTTTTTTGTTAAGAATCGTATTTGTTATGATCTTTGGGTTTAACTCTCTTTCCATTCTCTTCCGTCGTCTTTAGTTTATATCTCTTAACTTCTCTTTCTCTGACAATCTCTCTATTATATGCAAAATTGTTTCTTGTTTCATGATTTTGACTTTTTGTTTTGATGATAACATTTTAGAGTCAACACCAGAATGAAAGCAAAAGGTAAAAAAATCAATGTAAGAAATATCTTAATAAATTTTCAGACATTATCTGCTAATAAATAGCAATAGAGTTTTTAAATATCCATTATCCAACTTCTTAAACCTCATAGTTGTTCAACTTCATTCGTCATACAAGTAGTTATACCCTCTTGTCGGTGTTTGACGTGCGTTTCAAATTTTCCAATTCTAATATCTTCAATGTAGGTATGAAATCTTTATTCTTTTGAACGGTTATCATTCCCTTGGTTCAATTTACATTAAGAAGTGAAAAAAAAATACAGGGTTGGTCAATTTACCAATACTTAACATTATACATACCACATAATATTTATTCTTAATAAACATTAAACAAATTCTTTCAAAACTTGAAAATATTTCCAGCTCACTTTTTATATGTTAACCGTCAATCACACATGTCAAGATTAACAAAATGCGAAAAAAAGATCATTAAAATCTTTATGTTATGTCAACCACTCACAATCAAACCTAGAACTGATGATATCGAAAGAAGAGAATCCAATTCCATACGACAGTCCTTAACGAAACGTTTCTACATTGATTACAAAAACTTCATTCTTTATATAAGGATTTCCAGTCCTTGTTAAATCTGACTGCGCCTTAGTTGCCATTGCTTCACATGTCTTCTCCTAGTTAACAATGTAAGACCGATACCTAATACCCCAATCAGTGTAATTGCCTTGTCACAAGAGCAACTGCCAATGCAACAAAGGGTATTTGACAGAGTCACTAGGTTCCTTACCATTGACATTTCTTCATAAACCAAAACTCCATCAATAACCACGAGTACTTATAACGCTAGTGTTGCCTAATTTGCCATTAAAGTATAAAATCAAACAACAAGACTTACGTGATCTAATCAAAAGGGGGCTTGGATATTTCATCAATCTGAAATCTTTACGGCTTTGGAACCTTGGCATGTTGGTTCGAACTCAGATTTTCTGTATTTGACGCAGGCATCAATAATGCAATGACACACTACCGACAGAGGAGGAATACATATAGTTGATTGGACTCCTGACATGTGATGTCTTGAATGATTGATGGCATTTGGTTGCAAAAGGCAAGCATTTCTCTAAATAGAATTTTATTTATTAATCGGGAAACAAGAAGACGTAATTCCGGGAGCAACCACGAAATGAGCAGTTTTGAAATTTTAATAAGATTCCAAAATTACCCTCATGGCTTTTGCCCCCAGGGTTGGCAAATTTTTGTATGATCTTTGTGATTTCGTGATGTAACATATGTCTGAAGTCGTGATTTGAAATCATGTGTGGGTTTAAAGCTCGTTTCCAATTTTTGATTAGATTAATGATTTGGTCAAAGTTTGTCAAATGCATGAAAAAAGGTGAGGAAATTTTCTGATGAGGGTTAAATTGTCCCCTGACATGCAATGCACGTGCATTCTATTGTTCCCTATAGCGCAGTGCATAAAGGTCGGGTGAATTATTATGTGACATAATTTCAGAAATGATGAAATATGATAAAATTTAATAGTGTTTCAGGTGGCCCCAGATGTAGAGAATGCAAACTTATCTTAAAAGATTTTAAGATCGTTGCGGAAAAAAAAAGAACAAAGATATAAAATCCAGAAACAAACGCAGCTAGAAATATAAACAGAGAGAAATATTGTCAGATGGATAAAAAAGACAAAGTAACAAATGAGAAAAGAAATCGAGATCATGAATAAATAAAGCTACCTAGTTTTAAAAGGGGAGTACATACTCGAATGAACTTATTGAAAAATTCATTTCGAAACAAAAATTACAGGTAATTTGTACTGCTCTGAGTACGACAGCATCCGTCAAACGTTGACTTTCATTGATAAGTGTTTGAGCAACCTAATGAACGTATAACAAAAGAGAGCAAACTAAATTGACAATGAAAATCCAGGTTTCAGAAAAATCAGAAATGTTAATGATTTTTTTTGACAAATTCATGGGGCATCAGGACATTCACTAAAGCTATATATATATCAACAAATCAAATTGTTTTCTGCATTTTTGCGGTGTAAGTTAACTTATAAAATAACTTTAGGGATTATTAATATAAGCGTAACGATGTTTAATAATTTACTAAAATGATAAAAACATTTTAATGAAAATATTTTTTTATTTACATTCATCCAAGGTTATTGTATCATCATAAAAACAACAATCCTATTTTTAAAAAACACGATCTTAACTAGGCAATTTAAACAGAAATATTCACAATAGTACTCGTAACGTTGATAGTTGCTATCAATCAAATACAAAACGCTAATTAGATACTTTAGAGTTTGAAAAAATCTAAATCTGTACAAATTGAGACTGCCAATATTCCAACTCATAAAATACGCTTAGTCGTTGTGTCAATGTTACTATTGCAATGCTTTACACATCACTAGTAAACATCAACGCCACTTGTATGAAATGAATTTCAAATATTTGAGTTTGTAAAAACGGTCTTGTGGGAAACAAACGTACAGTAGCGGGCAGCAGACAATGGAGGGTTTTAATGCGTGGCCCCTGTGGAAGTTGAGTCTTTAACGAATGTCAACCGAGTAATTGACTTCTAACCCAAAATCTAATTTCCTCAAAATATGCTTTCTACCAAGCCTCTCGTATCTCGTATAGACTGTATTACACAATCAACTTGTACAATCGCGATAACGACAGAAGCGCGCTATCGGCGAACGTTTATCATTTGTGATCAATTTCTTCAACATCGAATAATTGCCGAGGCTGCAGTTGACTCTTTCAATCTATCAAAGATAAAGCTTTATTCAGACTTCCATCACTGCATGCGATAAGCGAATAATCCACAATAATTTCGCCATAATGTCCTTCAATTGAGCGCATTTTCCTTGCGCCTGATTGGTCTATTTTCTGACTGGGCAACGTTATAAGGTTTTTGGGCTTAGACTGGTTACTTTCACAGCCATGCGCTTCATCCATTGCACCAATCGTCCCCTAATTAATGGTTTTGATAAAGACCTCGAAATACACTGACGCCGTTAGCGCGGCGTTCATAATTATATCATATCATTATATAGTTCTATACGGCTGATTAGGAGTATTGACTGGTTTAATTTGGGATCGTCCATTCGAGAGACAAAAGCAAGTAAATGAGCCAAGTTGTACTTCTGAAATTACATCCATTCGGATCTTTCTACATCCTTCGCAATCAGGGCTATCAATTGAAACTTGTCATCCATTGGGCCATTTGTTGGTTTTGTTATCGACAAATCGCCGTAATTAAAAGAACAATAATTTCGACAGATTCGTCTAGACTCAAAGAAAAGGTTATCAACGAAATATCATCCAAACACTCAAATTGTTCCCATGTTGGCACAACATTAAACAGCAAATATGAATACGGAACGTTTTTGGCGATAACTTGTAATCCAAGAAAGCCCGCCCTCTTTGCCAAAGTGTGTGCAAATAAAAACTTGCACTTCAAAAGGTATCGTTTGACTTATAAACCGTCTGTTGGTTGACAACATTGTTATGAAATACAATTACGTCGCTTCATTAGCTTCAATTGGCTCTTTAGCATTTACTGTATTAATTGGAACATGTTTGGAACATCAGGCGTTGATAAATAGTCTGTAGCCGCCTGATGAATAACATGATCAACAGATTGAATCATCTCGTGGGTTTGAGAAAGGTTTCTTTCTCCATATTTGGTCGTAACAATTCCTTTTTGAAATCTCTGCAACACTATATTTTCTGACAGCCTTAAAGGGGCAGTAGCACTTTTTTTTGATAATTTTATATTTCATTTTTTTTTATGATAATTATAAGTTAATGCTAAATGTATTATTTTGACAGTGTCAAAAATCTCATTACACACACCAATCAACCATAGTCAGAGGACAAAGTATTAAGATTCACATAAAATCCATTGGCGGACATTTTGTGTGAAAATGGAATCGCATGGCTAAACTTTACGTTTTATATTTGAATTATTACTGCTCCATTTAGTTTAAATACATTGTCTTTCAATTGGAACCATTAATTTTCCTTTTCCTGACATCACCTTATATTCCCCCTTAAAACGTGCTACCACCTTTTAAATTGTGTTTGAACATGGTTTATATTGTGGTTATATCATACAATGGAAGAAACAATGTTTATTCTCTCACTACACTTGGACTTGTTACACATTTTCACGATCTTTAAAGTGAATCGTTATTGACGAATGTAATTTTACATATGAACTGCATAATTTTTCTTATGTCTATATCGAGATCCTTTTGTGCTCATTAAGAACATCGACGTCGATGCGTTATTAAATATCATAACGAAATCTGATGGTATTTCAACTTTTGGGTTTGCAATTCCCAAAGTATATTTTTCATGACAGTCACCCATAAACTAGCAAATTGAAATTTAAATTTAAAATGCAATATGTCTTTGTCAGTGTCGTTTGTCACGAGAATTTTTTTAATTGCATAAAACAACATATAAAAGTTACTCAGATCTTTTTCGAACAAAAACACATATTAGCACAAATTTTAGTGAAATATACTGTTATCATTTCCTCATTTTTATATTGAAAGTGGCTTTGTCAATAATTAAATATCACCCTGAATGTATCTGGCAAAGGATATTTTGTTTTAAAAAATCATGGAGTATTTCTATGATAAAGCCATTAACCATTTTGGAACAGTCTTCGCATATCAAGAATTTTCCTCGTTTACGTTATAAAATCTTTCCAAAAAAATAATCATATGTTTATAATTGTATATTTTAATGTGTTTGATCAACATTTACCATAAAGGAATATGGAGTGTTTTCACTAGTATTTACTATTACCAGGGTAAATACAATGTAGAATACAACTGCTGACATCCATTCATTCTCACAGTAGTTAACACCGATGTATATCATCTAAGCTGTCTAATTAAATCAATTCTTTCTAAATTGTTGGAAGCGGCTTCCATATGTGATTTCCTTTGAAATATACATGACACACGGGTTATTGGGACACGGCCAGTAGAAACACGTGTCACAGTGTCATTCTATGAATAATAATCAACATTGATGGTATATATGAATATGATTATATCTTTTATATCTCATAGGCCTGATAAACAGCATTTACCACAAGTTTTATGTACACAACATCTGTTGAACAGTAACAAGTGTGTTTAACGAACAAAGAATTACACTTTTATTTCTGTAATCAAATCATTTAGAATAGTTACCTGGTCTATACTTCATATTTGGTCAGGTAGAGAAAAATTTTTCAAAGCTTTATAAAATTCTTTCAAATTAAACTTTATTTTCATATCCGTTAACGCTGATATGACTAAATCCTTGTTAATTCTTTCTAATACATTTAGTTTTTGTTCTATTTTAAATCTTGATTTTTTAGAAACATTTTGATTTAATATGTTGAAAATAAAAAGATGTTTATAAATATTTGGATTAAATTCTCTGTCTGTCTGTCTGTCTATTTCTCCCTCTCTCCCTCTCTATTTCTCGCTCTTTCTTTTCTCTCTATGTCTCTCTCTCTATTTCTCGCTCATATTCCCCTCTATCTCCCTTTCTCTCTCTCGATTCTCTCTCTATCTCTCGCTCTATCTTTTTCTCTATCTCTCTCGTGCCTAACCCCCCTTTTCTCACCCCCTCCTCCCTAATTAACGGTTGTCACTAAGGTATATACAATGTATATCCTAATATGCTATTCGTATCAATGATTAATACGATAAAGAATACAACTGTTGACGTTCGTGTATTTACACATTAGTTAACACCGATCCATCTCTCTCTAACTCTCTCTCTATCTCTCTATCTATTTCTCTTTCTGACCTCACTCTCCTCAAATATTTTAATTGATTTAACAAGGATAATCAATTTGACCAAATTCGTCCTATTGTTTCCATCTTGTATTCTTCCTGTTCCTATCTCTCAATCAACCACTCTTTTAACTTCAAACCATTCAAATCGATTAAACACATCTAATCGATCATTTCCAACTTGTCGCCGTTTCCTTAATGTGTCTTAAACACCTTTAAGATTAGAAGTTAAAGTTGCTGAGATTTTTCAAGATGATCTTTCATGTATTTACAGAAAGAGACTCGAAAAGTAAACATTCGTAAGCGGATGCTTTAAATCTTCTCATCGTAAGGAGCTAATTAGGATTTCATCCTCGCAGTCTCACGTGTATTAAGTCAAGTACTCCTTGAAACAAAGCCGAGATCACATCCATACTAGTCGATAAACTCATCCAAGACGTCATCGACTTCTGTGTAATCGTTAACGCGGAATGGAGTGAACTGGTCTCGGTTGGTTTGGCTAAGATAAACAGGGAGAAAGGAGAGGGAGAGGACTGAGTTAGAGGATTTATCGTGTGGTTAGGATAAATATATCTAAATTCAATTCAAAATCATCAAAATTAAAAGGAGCCCCATGAAAAGGATCATATGAGGTCGAAATAAGGGGGGTAAACATTTGATAAATATTTCTAGACTTTAAAAGACTAGATTTTATTCTTTTTTCGCTATTTTTTGTTTTTAATTGAGGGAGAGTCCTTTGAAATGGGGGAAGACGGGATATATAAAGAAAGAGAGGGAGAGGGAAATGGTGGGAAGGGAAGGAGAGAGAAGAGGAGGAAAGGGAGGAAAAATATCAAGAAATGGGAGAGAGGGTTATGACAGATAGTAAGGGTAGTAGATAGAAAAGGAATAAGAGAAAAGGCGAGGAAGAGAGGGAGACATTACAAGTAGAGGTATATGAGAGGGAGAGGAGTTAATGAGGGAGGCGACAGGGATAGAGAGAGAAGGAAGGGGAGGGTTCGTTAGAGGTGGAGGGAGGGGGACACAGCGGAAGTAAACCATATACATTGTACATGTAGGTCTACTTAGTATGTGACCGCTTACCTTCTTTTCACACTGCGTTTTTAACTGTACATCGTACTCCTATACTTAAACTTTTCAAATCTTTCACATAGATAATTATAACAGCATAGATATATAAAGATTGCAAAAACAAGGAACAACAATATATTTCATATCTGAAAACAAAATGGAGATAAATGTTGCAGGATGTATTTAAATTTATTTTTTCATTTTCCACCAATACAAGTTATTTAAGCAGTTCATTTTATAACAATGTTACATAAACATAATCGGTGATATACTTAATGAGTTACTTCTATCTTTGAAAGTTTTAGTAACAAGCATTTTGAGAGTTTGATAGACCATCTCAAGTATATAATGTAGTTCATTTGGTCACACTGTTACATAATATAATTAGTGATATGCTAATGAGTTACCTCCATCTTTGAATGTTTTAGTAAGAAGTATTTTGAAAAACTGAAAGATCTTCTCAAGTGTCTCATACAGTTCATTTCATAACAATGTTACATTTCTATGATTGGGGGTATACTTCATTGGTTTCTTTAATCTTTGAACGATTTTAGTTACAAGCATCTTGAGAATTTGATAGACCATCTTAATCATTGCAAGCAATAATCATAACAATGTTACATTTCGATGAATGGTGATATGCTAATGAATTACTTCAATCTTTGAATCTATAAACAAGCATTTTGAGAAACTGATAGACCATTTAAAATGGAAGATAGATGTCCGAAATCCAAATTTTAGTGTTAAAATAGTGGTTGAAAATTGTATTACAACAACATATCTTTGATTTTAAAAAAAAAACCTTCATCGAGACATCAAAATGAATCCTTTTAAAAATTTTGGGCTTTTATCTTTACACGAACTGAAGTGAAATAATATGGTGTTAAAACACACAATGTTATATCGTATCAACAATTTACTGTGTCACAATAGGTTCAATACATCGGTACGTGCCTCCTTTCCTCCAAAGTATTTTTAAAAATATTTTATAAGATGTATCTTAGAGAATTTAAAACGTGTATTAATTAAGAAAAGCATAAGTAAAAGTATGATAAGTATTAAATTTACAATGATAAAGTGATCCGTGTATAAAGTTGTTATACAGTATGTAAAGATGCACGCTTTATTTGTATGTATCATGTACAATAGTCCTGTGGCCTTATGTATTGAAAAGAAACACATCAACCAGAAGAGCATTTAAAGTGTCTTGATTTGATAATCAGTGTACAGTAATGTGTTTTTTGGAAAAAAAAATACACAATCACACAGACTCACACGCATCTTTTCATATCATGTGTACATAAATTCTTGTGTACACGCGAAGCAGTTTCAAGACATTAAATTAAAAATGTACATTAATTTACAGGAATTTTATGCATGTTATACAAAGTCCCACAATCATGTTTAAGATAATCAATTTAGAATTTTTGAAAAGCTGACAGAAAATCATGAGATATTTTGGAAAGGGTTTATTAGAAACATTTCAGCTTTTGCAAAATATCTCTCAACAAAAGAATATGATATATCTTGTTTAAACTTCATATCTTGACCAAACACAACTGTCCAGCAAGCCCGTGCACTTGGACCATGTCTGGTTCTGACCGAGCAACTGACCGCTTCAGTTGAGAGAAGTGCAGGCCCTTTATGCTCATCGATCGAAGCGAAACGCAAGCCCCGCCCACTTTCATTGGACACGCCCCCGGCTGTTAAGTGAATCGGCAACCTTCGGCATTCAATCGGCGATCGTCAGATATTTGAGAATATGTGTTAAATAGTTGTATCGCCAGGCCGATTAATTCACGGATCATGGAAATTGCTGAGGTATATGTAAGTGTAGACCACACTTGGGATATGTGCGGTAGCTTACTTACATACATGAAAGCATAAACACTGTACATGTGGCTTCTGTTTCTTGATACACTGAATAAATGTTCAATTTGTGACGTGTTTCGCATGTGACGCATGATGTATTAAAAAAAGAATTATAAAAGTAATTTTCATGAATATTATGAATACATTGAACGATTAATGATGATTGAAATTGAAAACGTAACAAAAGAAATTATCTATATACATCACATGAACTTATATAGAGGTAACAAACACAACTTTACTTTCATGTTGTATACATATATGCGATTGTAATTTCCATATATACATGCAACAAGGGGTTTAAGTGTCCGGTTGAACGAATTAGAAGGACCATAATCTGTTTTATTCATTTAAAGGTGTTTACATATATTTTATCATTACTAAGTTTATCAATGCTTATTTCTAACAATGATGAGCTATCAAAATTGAAATAAGTTTGAAGTGAGATAGTTATGTAACCACTTGTAACGTAAACAATCAATTCTTTTAATATTTACGAAGGAAAATACTTGACATATAAATAAGTAGTATACATATACATTTTATCTCAACTAAAACTCAATGCGGGGAAAGAGATGAATTTATAAAAATAAAAATATCATTATGGATTTAATGTTTAATGCGTTTTGATAAATCATCAATTTATCATTTTTTTCCAATTTTAAATTTTTTTGAAATAACATTTGATTTGAAGCAAATAATCATATTTGCTATGGTACCATTGCAACTTAAAAAAATATCAAAATGATATAAATTCTCAAAATATACTATTGTAACGACAATTTTATGTATATCATTCATCAACTACGCACCGGTACATATTCAAAAAGGTAATAGATAGGATTTTTTTTGTTTTGATATTTGTATCATTTTGTATTGCATTGTATTATATTGTACTCTAATTGTATTTCAAACTCGTCTGACCTCATTGGTAAATTAAAGTTGCATAGTATAATGCGTGTGAAATGAATAACATGTTTTGGAATATACTAATCATTTGGATATTCAAAGGAATAAATACACAGTACGACACAACGAAAATTTTCCTATTACCATAATTGTCAAAACATGCAAAATGAAAATGTGAAAAAAATAAATCAAATATTTCTGAAAGATGACACCCTATCTACGTAGTTTCTAGTTTCACATTCTAAAATTTCACGCTCCCACATTTCGTATCATTCATAATCCTAATTTTCTATTAAGGGTTCAGATTGCAACATCCGGTGTTTAAAATCCGGACCTAACCGTAATGCCAAACGTTCACATTCTAATTTGTCACATGCCACCTTCGCATAACGTACAACCAGATATGGGTAGACTGGCGTTCTTTCAAATTGATTGATGCGTGAAATTTCAAGTCATATTACAAAATAACTTGTCTGTTTCTCGGTTGACACTCTCTGAAAAGTGTGGCCTCGAATCGATTTGCATAACTATCGCAATCTAGATATCTCAAAACTGATGACTGATACTTCGTCAGATTTTCCTAGGTTGTCAGGATTCATCACTCGAGGGGGCAAAATAGTGAAAAGACGTTTTTCACCTGCAGATGGAGAATACAGCGATGATAAAGTGATGATACCCGCGTTTAGAACCTGTCAAGTAGGCCGATTGTATTGAAAAGATACGTCTGAGTCTTTATACTGTACCCATATCCGTGGAGATACAGAACGTTAAGAATCTTGAAGAGCTGGAATGACAATTGTCAAATATTTGACGTTAATGACCGACGTTTTTTGACGTCAAAGTCAGAGCTGGTGACATGACTGCTCGCTGGAGATGGTTGAGAAGGCTTTTGTTGGTGTAGCATGTGGTTAGAGATACAGCATACACTTTAGCATCAATCACACCCTGCGTATGAACAATCTACCAATTCTTCCCGACTCTACCTGCCCTCTGGCGGTCAACCTTTGCAACTATTATTGACATGCGCAGTTGAGAAGGGAGAGCGCTCGCAGAACCCCCCATGGAGAAAATGATACCAGAGCCGTCTTTATTTTTGACGAATTTTTGACAGGCTATGAAGGAAATGGAGTCGACTCGGCTCCCGATGCGATCTCTGTTTACACACCAAATCGGTCGCCGCGGCACCCGCCGTGTGTCAGGATAGGGGTTTTATCGGGGCGCGGAGTTCGGATCGAGTTTCCCTTCTAATTGTCTGGGCGGAGCTATCGGTATGGTCTTCCGACCCCTGTGCCAGATTTCCCCAAAGAGAGAATTCAATTACGCTTATTGGGAATCGCGGCTCAAATGTATTTCGGTCTTAAAACAAACAGCGCTCATCAATTTGCCTCCTAGTTAAATCTAAAGTAACCTAGGAGGCAAACAGTCTGATGAAAGTGAATCTATTTTGCCAACTCTTTCAAGGATGGGAAGCGACAACTCCTGGAGAGAGGTATTGCGAGCCGACTCCGAAGCCAATTGGGGAGTAATTAATTCTGCAAATAACGCTCAGATGTTGTGCATTTTGTCCCAGATTCATTTCACGTCAGGGCCACATGCGGGCAACGTGAACCGAGACCCTCACACAAGGCATCACCCACCCCAAACTCTGCCCCTCTTCTTAGGGGGAGCGGCTCCCCATCTGGTCCCACTTCCGTTCCCCCAATACCCCCTCTCCTTACCCCCTCAAGTGATTACAAAGTACCATTCCTCTTTCACGGGTCAAACCAATATTTCCAAAAAATCCACCACAAATCCTTCTTTGGCACCCTTCATCATTTCGGATTATGAAGGAAGCATACGCCGCCACGCTTGAAGGCTGGGTACCCCGTCAGACACACACCCCTATAGAGTAAGCACACGAGTCGGATCTTCACGAGAGGGTGATGCATGGTGTATGCGGCGATGTGAATCGGTAACATCATCCTCAAGCCTCTTCAGAACTGATGACATTTATTCCTTGTTGCCGTCAGGACCAAAGCTTAAACTCCTCTCCTACTTATCTAGTTTACCATTCCTTCTGGCACCGTTCTGCTATCTTTGACAGTCAGAAGTGGGAGGTGGCGGGGGACGTATGTTTATGGTAAACTCATCCCCATTAGAGGTACACCCTAGGGTGGTCTTCTGTAGTTGCAGAGTATATTTTCCATGACCCATGTGTTATTTGGAGACCCAACTTGAGCCACTGCCGAGGGGTATGTAACAAAAACAATCTCGCTCCCCCAGACGCTAACCCAGCACTTTCGACATTCTGTTCTTCATTCCGAAGACAACAAACACTTCCAGTCCTATTGATCCGGTAGATGCCGGCCCAACATCATTGAAACAGCGTTGTTAAACATTTCTCTCTTTCAAACAATGATGTTAAACATTTCTCTCTTATAAACAATGATGTAAAACATTCCTCTCTTTTAAATAATGGTGTAAAACATTTCTCTCTTTTAAATAATGATGTCAAACATTTCTATCTTTTAATATAAACTGCGTTGTTAATCATTTCTGTTTTTTAACAATGATGTCAAACATTTTTCTCTTAAACAATGGTGTTGTACATTTCTCTATTTTAAACAATGGTGTTAAACATTTCCGTCTGTTAAACAATTGTGTCAATCATTTTTCTTTTAAACAATGGTGTCAAACATTTCTCTCTTTTAAACAATGGTATCAAACATTTTTAATTTTTAAACAATGATGTCAAACCTTTCTCTCTTATAAACAATGGTGTCAAGAATTTCTCTCGTTTAAACACTAAAAAATTAAATAAATGTAAAACATTTCTAATTCATAATTTCCGATGCTAAAAAGTGCTAAGTATTCAACAACGACCAAGACATTTTCTTTTTAACATATCAGCAATTTACTTTAAAATCAAAACATCGAACATCTCTTCATTTACAAAGAACGACACTGTAGTTTCTATATTTTAAACAGAGATGCTTAAATGTCCTTAATACAGTAATACACGAAGAATATCTTTTATTACCGCATTAATCAAACCCGTTAACAAAGTAACCGCCTAATGGTAAAAGGGCATATTTTTTTATGTAAAACAATGTGATTATTTTGTATATATATATATATATGTCATTAATTCGATCGAACAACGATGTGAAACGCAAATAATTCAACAACCCACGTGACGTACGCAGCTAGTATTTTTACAAGGGGGTTAACGTATCTTTATCCTGTACATACACGACAGATGGAACAATGCGAAATGTTTACATAGACAAGTAGCGTGTAGTTCTTTGTTTCACAAGTAAGAAGATATTTGCCGTTTTTTTTAAGAAAACCGCAGTTAACAACTTTGCCTAATATGTCATCTAAAACAAAAGCTAACTGGATTTTTTATAAGTCAGAAACTTAAATTTTTTTGTAAAGTGTAATACCACCATTTTAGTTGGCATTTGATTAAAGAAATAACACTTCCTTGGTATACACCATGAATTAAATTCAGGCATAAAACGACCTGTATAAAAGGAATATATAATCAATGAATCTGTGATAAAAGTCTTTATTCTGTTGATATACATTTGCGATTAAATTTGACAATACAATGATCAACTGGTAACATATATATTAAACATTTTTAATGGACGACGTCATACAAAAATATCCATTACATCAATTTAAAAATCCGGAATATGCGTTCACTTGATATTGAACACATATGCTAAACGCAATGTGTAGCCAAGTTGAGTCTATTCGTGTGATCCTTGAAACAGTTTTAGTAAACTTACTAAGTAAACTTATTACAAGTAAAATAAATGAGAACACAAAAACAATTTTACGAAATGATATTCAACATTAAGTAAATATCACTATAAAGATTATATGTTAGTGTAAACTTAATGCACTGTTATAGTGTTGCAGAATTAAACACATCAAAATCATCATGAAAATATTATTTGTTTTAAGGTAAAGAAGTATAGCACATAATACGGACGAAAGAAAGAAAGTAGCGTGTATGTACACATGTTGTAGCAATATAACTTAAATTAAATATAAACATAAAGTGAAGAGACAGCTGATTGAGATATTTTTTATTCCGTTATAAGAAATATATTTTTTAGATTCACACAGTAAGAACCATATAGAGAATTGAAAGACAGAATTAGTCATGAGGGGAAAAAGGAGAAAATAAACATTGAAATTACTAGCCCTAGCCAACCCTAGCTAAAGAATAGAGAAAAAGGCCCATTCATGCACAAAGTCAGATTCTTGCATACCGTCAATATGAAAAACACAAACAGACGAAAAAAACAAATAACAAGGTCATGCTTTTTCATAATTAAAATCCATGTACATTGTCCAATTACCTTCAAATTATTACTTGTTCAATCAATGAAAGCATCATAACTTTCTCTCTTAAAGTGTATCACGATTGTTCTTTTCTTCAAGAGCTTATATTTTTAGATGTTATATCTTTCAAAGATAAGATCAAAAGTAATATTGGTTTGAAATATGGCTGAACAACCAATGGGTTCGAATCAAAACATTGTTTTATTCACCTGTGCTGAATGAGAATATTCAGATAAAATACACATTAAAATCGATTTAAAAAATTGATATGATTATAATAAACATTGAATCCAAGCAGAGTTATATTTCACCTGTATGAGATAAAGATATTTAAGATAAAATACAAAATGAAATCGATTACAAAAAAATAGGTTGATGTGATTATAATAAACATTGAATACTTAATGTATAAAAAGGAAGTATCGTACTTGGTAACCCTAGATAGTGTTAAATATTAATAGATGCATTTCTGATACCATCTAAGCAAAACTGTTCATTGTTAAGCTCGTTATCCCCCGATAATCTAACTTGTTCCTTCCATTTGGTTATTCAGGGCAATACAATACACAGGAGACGGTCGATTAATAACGGACAGATCAATTAATTACCACCTTGACGAAACCAACTAAAGGTATATGTTTATTGTAACTATTCTTTTAACACTTTCCAAACAATGTATTGTATTTCGATACGTCACATGTTAGTGAATGCGTGAAATACTGATTCTTTTCGGAAAAGGTCGTGTTTCATAAAAATGTTTTGTATATAAATGTGTGATACTGTATTTCATATTAAAATCTATGCTTGAAATTAAATGTTAAACAAAAGAAACAAAAGGAAGAAAAAACTTAATAAATTGGATAGAAAAAACAAATTGAACTGTCTGAAATAAGATTCTTCACACAATTGGAATTAAACTACCAAACAAATATAATAATGTTTTGAGGAAAAAATTAACACAACATTTAGTCTATCAAAATTGAGAAAACATGATTTTTATTAAAGGGTAATTTGTCGAATTAAAGACCAAATCTGACCATTTCTCTCAAGCTGTGAACAAAAACTGAACTGAATGTCTCCAAATGTCCATAAGTCCATGAGTCCAGTGATGTCCGAGGGGTCAATGAGGACACTCGTGCTGTGGTCAAGCATTGCTGCATCACGCTGTAGGAACAAGAGACAGGACGGACAGTTTGTTTGAATTTGTAACTTTATTCAATAAACTTGTAAAACTTCTAATTTTATTATTTTGAAGATATACGGATAACTGGTTTTGGATATCTAAGAATATTTTTACATGAGCTTGTAGGTATTGCAGCTTTTCTTACTGCAAGTGTTTAAGGTAAGGTAGCCGACAATAAATCCACTTCATTTCACAATTTCGTTATATGAATCAGACATCTGACTTTGTTCTTATGTAAACAGTTGTAGTGAATCGATTTATTTGTTTAACCCTCGTATATAGGTTGCCTTCTCAGGCTGGGTTATCCAACAACGTCTTTCAAAAAACGATTTTTTGATGACGTTACTTACGTGTTTCCCTCTGAACTATATATTCATTTTCATTTTGCTTATATGCTTCCATAATTTTATTACAAATGGTATAAACAGCCCCACAGTTTCTTATCACGATACTTTGTTGACAGCGCTCTGTAAAAGACCTATCATCCAAAATGTGTTACTGTTCTTTCTACGTAGCACCTTCAATGAATGAACATGGTTTATGACAATTAGGTTAAGTAACAGTTTCTGACAAAAGTTGCCGTAACTTCACAATCAGTCAGTGGCAATAAGCAAGAGGTGAAGTTTTTATAATGGCTATGATTAGAAGAAGCAGGAACGATTTAATTAAACAATAATTGGAATTTTTATTTTAAAAGACAAAAACCTGTTTGTGTAAATATCTACGTGTAATGTATGGCACTGGTATATGAATAAGTATTTAGAAGCTTATTTTTTAGAATTAAATTAAATTCATAAATGAAATTGAATAAAAGATTTTTTTTAAACTCACACACCCAAAGAAATATGTGAATGCATCAAATATTAACTCATGCTTCCAAATTAGAATAAACACATCTAGTAATTAACCGCTTGAAATGAACCATTCGAGACCCTAGATGTCTTATGACAAGTATCTGTATTGTTGTGTGTTTACCCATTCGAAAAAATGTCAAGATTCTTTGAATTATTAAAAGCTTTTCCTTATTACATTATTTCTAAAAACGCTTTCATTTCATTTTGTTTTCGTTGACGTTTGTAATTAGATAAAATATGACTTTCAAATGCCACAGGGGGTCGTGAAATCTTTGAAATAAAATATTTTCTTCGTTTTCTAATCCAAAAAGCATTTTTAAACTGCATAATGACGCCAAGATAGCTGACAATATTGTCACATTTGCGATAAGATTTGAACAATTATAGTTTCCAAATAGCATAATTAGGACTATAATTATAGGGTGCGTATTTAGCAGAAATCACCGGGATGGAAAATTGATACCAGAGAAAGACTCCTTTAAGATCTAAATGTAAAAATATAATAGGACACATGCTACAAAGAAATGAATATTAAAGAATATAACAAAATAAGAAGTAAATGAGTTCAATAACAAATAATTTTTCAACCTTTGACACCAGGTGTTTAGGATATTTTAATTGAGCGAAGCGAAATTTCATCTTTTGAAGACAACAGAAATATTTTAAAGTTAAACATGTCTTACTTGATCAGACAAAGTGATATGATTAACCAATCTATCAAAATATTTCATTTGAGTAGGGCTTTGAAATGTTTCAAAAGAATGTATTCTCAAAGGTTAATTTTTCATAAAATTTCCCAATGCTCTCCTGTCAATAGGTACAAATGCTATAAAGTATTTATTATGTCCCTTACATATGAAAGTAAAGATTAAATTCAAGACAAGGGCAAAATTACTAATCATATTGACAGAACTTAGTTCGAGCAATTATATTTGCAATAGAATGCACTGCACAAAACTGATAGATTGCAATACAGAATGTACATGTTTGCAATATTATTTTCATTGAGAATTTTTATAGCAAAATGCAAGGTGCAGTGTTTGGTGTTCAATATCATACTGAACATTTTATCAAATGGGTAAGTTTTAATTCATAAAGAAATGGAAGAATGTGAACGTAGAGTTCAGTCAATATATATTGCAGTATGATTGAAATGAATTATATATCGAAATATATTGCAATGCGAAATTTGGTGCAATACTCAGCAGTATTCAAGACGACTATCATGTTTATGAAAATTTTAGATTTCAATTATCCATCACTGAATTAGTTTATGCTTAACATGTTTGGCATTTGTATATATTTGTGGAATCATTTGGACAAAAAAAATCATGGAAAATTTAATAAGGAAAAGATGAGAAATACATCTTCTTCATAATTGAATACAGCATAAAGAAGATGTCAATAGTAATAATTCTTCGAACATAGACTAACATAATCAACCAAGTAGTATCATTAGTTATGTAATACGTTGACACATATGCTAAGGAAATTAAAAAAAACTATGTAAAAAATCGTTAGTTGACTAAGAACATTCTCGAAGGTGAGCTAGTTGTTAAATAACAGTGGACACACAAGACATATTGATTCAAATAAGAATTGATCAACATAATTAGAACAATGTGAGGGGTCGTTGAGAGACAAACCATTTCCATAGCATTTGCAGAATTATCAGGGATAAGCATTACGCATGGTAAATCCCCCTGTAAAATGGTAAGTATTGTTTGGGCATTCTGTGGGGCACCATCAAAGAAGGAATTGGCGAGATTTCCTCCCGGGCTCAAAACGCTTGGGGGGAAATCTTCCTGGTTTAGTTTCGTGGGAACGTACAAACATTCAGCACATTTGCAAAACATACAGCAGAAGCCTGACGGATGGTTTTGACTTTTCCCCAATCTCCATGATATGAAGTAATCCCCCGCTTCTAATATTTTGCTCCCCTGTAGGTGAGGGCTACGTTACCATGGTTTCGGGTGGCTGAATGATACTGGAATCTTAAGAAAGGGGATACCTCAAGACCGAATGAAAGGCAAGGATATATTTAAAAGCCGGATATTCATTTAAGTTGTAAACGAGACGTTAATCCTCTTCGCAGAAAGAGGGCAATTATAGTTGGGGAACATAAGAGAGTTTGTTAGAACATAATTTTAAACATTTGTCGGGTTTAGAATTGCTTGATTGATACGGATGTATTTTTGGTGAAATGTAAATATGCTTATGCATTTAGCTGAAACTATAAGGTTTGGACTGTGAATATATCAACCAAAACATCAAAATGAAAGTATGTTAAAATTTTCGTATATATCAATGACAATTGTCAGAAAAAATGAGTTTCTGTTACTAAAATAAAAAAATACTGAATTATTAAATGAGATGTTAATTTGCAAAAGAATAAGGATTTGTCATTTTGTTGATTCGCAACAACCAATACACATCTCGTTTCATATAATAATCAATAACAATATTGACTAACATTCCTAAATGTGCTACTTAGCTTAAGTTTTTTTTAGGTCCATTCTTGTAATAAGAACGGCTCAAATAACTGATAATTATTGTTTATATTCGCACTTTTATTTTGAGAAAAATATCCATCAGGTTAAAGTTATGAATGAACGAAGATATAAGCTTTATAAAATTATTTCTTTAAAATAATCGTTATAGTCATCATAAATGAATATTCCACCAATACCCTTCATTCATTCTAAAAATGAAACAGGAGTGAACCCAAAAATAAACAATGGGGTACAAAAATGAAAACAACGATTAAAGAAATGTTACAAAGCAAAATTGAAAAAATATCTCTAACAATTGAAACCCTGTGAGATTTTTCAAACCGTGTGGCAGTTATGTTTAACGAATGTTTCAATTGGACATGGGCATAATTATCCATATGGTAACACGAACACATGACATAACACGATATTAATCTTCACTGTCTGTATGAGAGGGACATTCAACGATGGTTGGTTATTCTCTCCTTTCCCTAGTTCCCCAATTTGCTAATTATGCATCATAATTTGTAAAAGTCCCCATTTGGTTAGACGCTCATTCTATTAGATATGGCAGGTTTGTTACGACAATTTACTGAATTTGATGGAGTGCTTTCGGTAATTGATTTGTACGGTTTTCTAGACCCCAGTAAAGTTGAACTTGTCATTTTCAACTAAGACGAAAATGACATTTTTGCAATATTAAGAGCAATTGGAGAGGAAATATAACAGTTTCTTTGTTAACAGTTGCAGTTCGGTTTAATTACCATTTGAAGAAGAGAAGTTTCAAACTTATAATATCTGGTTAAATTTTCGGCAGTAATTGCGAGTAGCCAAAGTTCCAGATGAGCTACCCTTAAACATATGTTCATGTTGACCGCTTAATATTGTACTCTGTGTATATGTTGATTAAAATGCATTCTTTTTTATGTTGCTTGGAATATCGAAATATACATAGTTCCATATGAAACTTTTTAAACGTAAGTGTTTATACAATCCTCGATCCCTAAAATGCATACCAGAAGAAAAAACTAGATGTTTACGTAAAATTTGAAAATAAAATAAAATGGTTTCAACTGTACATTCCAAGGCATCGAGTAAGTCAAAACGAGGCTTTGTATGAGGAATTGGTACACACAGACAGGCGTATGGAGAGACAGACAGACCGAATTGCCTTATGATATAAACATTATTATTTATAGTTAATAAACAGCTAGTAAGTTCGAAAATAGATCCACATAAAGGCGAAGGAAACTATCCCCTTTAGAAGTAAGATGAAAACTAATAAAATGTTTAATGGTCACAACAATTTCCTCTGTTAATGATTTTTCTCCATACATGTATCTTGGTCCGTAGTTTGTATAAATGTTTCTCTCATTTTCCTAATATGCTATGGATCCATTTTTAATATTTTCCATAAGGCTAATATACCCATCCCATCCATCCTAGTTATTTTGAATCAATTTCTGAAAATATAAGTGGCATCATCACAAGCAACAAAATTACACTATCCCCACACCCTTGAGATGAAATCGTGTTATAGTTTTTAATGAAATTTCCCCAAATCGAGAAAATTTGATCAATAACTGTCATCTTATAACAAAATACCATAAAATCCATTTTCAGGAAATGAAGATTGCGAGATTATATGAATAACGAATTTTTTAATCCTTCGACTTGAGATTTGAAATATTCGGAGAAGGTGGGCAGCTAACGACATCATTGTCCAACCTGTCAATCATTTTGAGCTGCATTACACTTTCAATCACCAATGAAAAAACAGCAGTATGATATTTCATAATTAAAAAGTGAAAGTTTCGCTCCCGAGCTCTTAAAGTCCCTCAGCAGCCTATGGACCAATCTCTCTAGAATTCTACGCGCATGCGCAGACATATTGATGTTTCGTCAAGAGTTGGCGCTGGGGTGAAAATCTGAAAACTCACGCAAAGCAAGACCAAGATAATACTATAATAATCTCAAGCTGGGAAGCAGAAAACTTGCGATACAATATACAGCACTGTCGAATAGCGGTACACCGTTGATTTCCTCTGACTGTCAAAAATATAATTCCCGGAATGGCTTTCCTAACTTCATGGCGGAAAGCCTCTGTCGGGCCCAAAAGAGGCTTTGTGTCAACCGGGCTTACAGGGCAGAAATGATATTGCATTAATCTACTCTGCTTATCAGCAAAATGAAATGAAATGGGTGTTCTTTCCTTGATCCTTTGGGATCTAAATACCGGTAATGATTTTCCCATTTCGTCTTATTCTCTGCGTCATAAACACAGAACAATCCACACCAGGTTGGCTTGAGTACAATTCTGAAATAACGCCCATTTCCACACGATTTACTATGTCAATACCAGCAATTCAGCATGGGTAGTTATTCTTCCAAACCAATTGGATAACGGAATTTGTTTGTCTTTGTCATCAAGCTTTAAGCCTATTCGGTGCAGAACATATCTTTCTTACAGAATTTACCAATTTTAGTAACAATTTATTAAAAAGGGTTTCCACCAATAAGTTTCTCAACTAGACTAAGTCCAAATTTCCTAGCATGTAATAGGCTGAAAATATGAATATGTAATGGAGAATGCATGAGGAGTAGTGGATTCTTTAAAATAATCAACTCGCCCCTTCGTTGCTCGTTGATTATTTTAAAGAATCCACTGCTCCGAATGCATTCTCCATCTTAATCCATGTTTAACGCACAGTGATAAGATATGCGGAATAGGTTTGTGTGAAATGCCTGACACCCCTCCAGACTGGACAAGTCCATGTGCAGTGGATTCTTTAAAATAATCCACTGTTCACACAAAAGAGTGACGTCATCATCATGGATTAATTGCATAGATGTAACAATTATGACAGGTTTCATTAATCATTATCAAAAGTCATATAAATATCCCCTGCAATTATCATCTTTATATCAGTTTAACGTCTTTGCAACCAGTCATGCATTTGTAACAGTCATTAGTATGCACTAAACATTCAAGTCAGAAGTTGAACTTGCCTTGATTAAATGTATTGGCTTATTTTGACCAATATGTGTATGCAACGGTGGTTTCACCGTGCATGTTGATGAAATTATTGAGGCAGATCCAAGAACAATACAAACATATCTTCATCATTGATGTTTAGCATTTCTGTATGGTCTAAATATATGTCACGAGTCAATCTTTATAGTATATTAGTAAGTATATTATAATAATTTACAATCCTTGCTTGTTTTGGAACGATTGCAAAATGTATCGTCTTGTTTACTTTCTTTGACAAAGATAATGTAAAAAAAATGCAACTGTTTTTATTTCCATGTTTGTTAATGAGTGCAAATGCAAATAGAAGAACACCTGATACATATACAGACATATTATATACGAGTCCCAATACGCATTGACGGATTGCACACTTTTTAATACACTAAGCCACTTGTAAACGTACTGAATAATTTTACGGCTACGTTCAAGGGAATTGTTTTTCAAATTCACATTTCGCTTTGTTGTTTGAAATCAAGCGTATAAGAATGTTAAATATGACGTCAGAAATATTGAATCCTTATCTCGCGAGACAATACGAGACTTATCGAACTCGCCAAGTGGGATCACGTGACACATGAGTGAGAGTTGGGAATCGAACTCATAATATATTGATAAGTATCTGCAACTGAACCGTTGACTTACAAAAGACTTCTTTTTATGCACACAATATGTTTCATGATACTTGTAAGGGTGTTCTCAATGACACGATGCGACAATAGGGGTTGTGTACTTGGAAACGAGCCCTGCGATTTGAATGCAAATATACGTCTAGTTTGTTTGCAAGGCTTGATGACTAATTTATAGCAAACTAAAGTGATACAGAACACTCTATTTATTCAGGAATGTGTATATGTAACAAGTTATAAAGAATTCATGATAATCTGTCTTTGCATCCATAATACCTGGTAAAGAGCGTAGTTCACATACACTCATACATGGCAAGATGAGAATGTATAGGAGAAGGTACGTTAGATGCACGTGGAAACGAGTGTAGCTTATATGTCAGTTCACTTACACTCATTTTGGTAAGATAGATAGGAGAATGTACTTTAGATGGTGTTTTGATCTGAATGTACAGAGTATTGTATGTTAAAATATGACAACGAATAGCCAATGGTGTTATTTAAGCTAACACACCCAGTTTTGTTGAAAATTGACATCAAATTCTAAACGGCAAAGTATGATGGCAGTAAAACGATTGAGATATCTTGTCGTAAAAGGAACAGTGTACGGCGATGATCGTATGCCAATGAGTTAATCGTTCTTACAAAAAACATACGAAATGCAAATTTAAGCATTCTCTCCCCACAGAAGCAGATCAAGTAATTAAATGTTGATATAGCCACTGTTTGTAGGATAGAACGAGAGATGTCTGATTTGAGGCAATCAACGTTAGTTGTGCAATCAGCGACGCTGTTCTTTATCATCATCTTGGCTACTGAATCATGGCAAATGCATTGCGATATGAACCATTCTTTCCATGAAAGAAGCGTTGCCATTTGATACAGCAATTCAAATGGAAATTTTTTTCCGCCAGGGGAAACTGCTTGAACCCACGGATTTCGGCGTAATAGAACAGAGGCTGTATCAACATTTCATGACTTTATCTGCCTCTGTGGGGAGAGAATGAGGGTTTACTTGTGTGCAATGGGTCATATTACGTAGTTGCATAAGTGATTTTTGCTTCATGTCATTGTACAAGATACTTTTGCATACAAATAAATATTTTTTTTGGCATTTTGGGAGAGTAGCACATACGATATGATGGAACCTATCAAACCAAAAATATATCTAAGTGCATATATGTTTTTCACTCACATGTAAATGACGCTGCACTTTAACCAAGCATACCTTTTACCAACAGAGGACACTGGATAATATCTTTAACGGTGAATTGTCATCACTTGAGATTTCATTGAAGGCGTTTTGACAGATAGCGTGCATGGTCGTCTGATTGGGAGGTTTAATTTCCTTAAGATTAGGAAGGATTAGGCTGTATTTACAAATCACTTTTATCGGGGTTTATGTGCTAAATACCAAAGCCCTTTGTTTGATAAATTTGCAACGATAAGAGATATTGGAATTAATCATTGTAAATGGGTATATGATTAAAGCATTAATAACTAACTTAAAAGTGTGAATCTGTTAACGAATATAATTCATGCTTTCATTGCTATATTGATGTTCTTTTTTGGTGATTTTGTAATTTTATGAACTTTGTTATAAATGGATGTTTATATTTCACAACAATGTCAATGTTATTGATGCGTATGTTTTCAAAATCTTTAACATTCAAATACGGATAACAAAGTCATATTTTTTTTGGAATTTCTGTTTTCTATCAATATTAAATTCATGATGTTCTTATTGTAACTAAAACTCTACGTATGTATGTAAGTGAACTGTTTAATTGTGATATTTTAAACGAAATACAATTTACTGACAAAACATAAATGAAAGCAAAAAATAACTTTTCTTTTATCAACATTATGATTTATGTTTATTTTCAAAACTTTCATTGAATATATTCAACTTTTTATTTTCAAAGTCATTGGCAGTGATATCTATTAACTTATTTTTCGCTATAAACCAGCATACCATTGCACGTCTCAAAATACAATTCAATACCAACACAATGTGAGGTCCAGTTTTCATTTATAGGAATATGAAAATTGATATCATTTTAGGAATTCCGGGAGTCTGAACCAGATGAAAATTATGGCAATTTCAATAATGCTATCATCAACAATACTTTTATCAGCACATGACAATTTCTGTCCCATTCCCATGATTACCCATCAATCCATGTTTGCGAGCGTGGTTGCTCGCTATCCCTTCATACAACCGTGTGTCGATCAGACTATTAAAAGCCGGGTCCCTCGCATATAATCATACCATCAAATTACACATATTACTTCTCCTGAAATCTACAACCATATGATATGATTGGCAGGCGATGTACTGGGGGACCCTTCTTTACAAAGTCGACCGTTTGGCTATTCATCTATGTTTTACTTGAAAATAACATCTTTGAAAGATCATGTCACAGAAGTGAAATATTAATCCGCTTCTGTCTTCCATGACAAAGAAAAAAGACATGTCACATCGTTAGTTTTTGTGGCTTGTCACGGGGGTTTCAATAAGCAAAGAGGTATTACCGGCAACAAGGGATGGCTTTATTATTCTCATGCTGTCGAGAATGGCAATTCTTTTGTATCGAAGTAAAATAGCATCAATTATCACGGTCATTTTTCTGACCAAGAAATAACCCCCTGTAAAGACCATACTTGTTTGATTCAAACATTCCGTGCAAGGTTCCTTCCAGACATCATATTTAGAAAGTACAAGTCGATATGAGCGATAATGCACGAAAGCATGCACAAAACATCGATCTTGTAATTTTGAGCACGAACATTTGGTCTCGTGTACTTACAATGAAACGTTGTCATTTTGTATTTTAGATTTTTTGTCCTTTTAATAGCGAATTTGAGTTTACATCCATGATATTTTGATTTGCTAATATATTGTTATAACAATACAGTCCTTGGTCTTAATTTATGGTTGGTGGTTTGGCTTTTACTGTATATCACTGAAATAAGTAAGAAGTGAAAGTAAGTGAGAAGATTAATTGCAGTAAAGAGCATGGTTTATAATTGTTCACCAAAATGCTTTCTTAGGTAACAATTTTGAATCATGAAACGTTTTTGTATAACTTTAGAAAAAAATACATATTCTAGCAAATAACATTTGAATCTTTAGCAAAAGATGTATGTAATTATGGTTTCACCATAACTGAAAGGGGTTTCAGAAACATCTTTAAAAGGTTGAACGTTTTACAGAATATTCATACTGCATAGACATGCGGTATAAAAGTTGTATGCAACGCCTTACCAAATTTGAATTTCAAAACAAAGCATTGCAGCGAGTATTATACGAACATTTTAACAATGTCAAATAAGCAAATCAAACATTTCTACAATATCAAACAAACATCTCAAACAACAAACAACCATTACACGAAGAATACACATACATATAACAGACCTGATGGAATTGCAATATGTACATGTGGCTGTCTCTAGTTATTGATTAATAAAGAAGTGAAAATGCTTAGCTTAGGAATAATTGAGCTGAAATGATTGAAGTTGACAGATATTGTAAGCACGATATCGGCATTAATGAAATAGACATATTGATGGTGTCGTCACGCACAGGTGATGATGATGATGATCCATAATTACCCGTCCCTGTATCATATGATTGACTGCTATCAGGTGCATGCTGGTATAGCAATGGTGGTGTGCATGTTAACCCTTTTCAGGCTGGCTTCTAAGTATTCTTCACATCAACAGAAACTGTTAATTCTGATGCTTTTTGTAATATGTGTAATAGCGGAAGTATTGAAAATGAAGTGCACTTCCTGTTGTAATGTAATAAATATGTAATACTTGGAACAAATTATCTACCTGTATGGAATAGACTAACGAACGATTGTAAATGATCAAACTATTAATGTCTAATGATGTTGTTCTCTTAATGAACTGTGTTAAGTATATTAGATTGTCTCGTTAATGTCGATCTGTTACAAATTTAAACTTGAGATGTCTGTATCAAATCCATGTAGATGTTTTATTGTTATTTGCTTTCGTACATGGGTCAATTGTCGACAAAACAGAAATAAACTTTTTGTTTCTAATTCTGTTTCAATCAACACATGTCCTTATAAATACTCTATTTTAGCTTGAAAAAGATAATGTTATCTTATGATCATTTTGCCAAACCATTGGTTAATTTTCTGGTATTATTACTCATATGGTTGGAAATAAGTGGTGACGTATTTTCAATACGAGCACTAGTGCACATATCACTTTTGCCTAGCAACGATTGTTGTAGCGCGAGTTCGCCTGTGACGTCATAACACCATTGTTCCTGACGTCACCGTAGCCGGTGGTCGCAAGGGAAGCGACCCGTTTCTTTGATATTTCTAAAATGGAATAGAATCGGTTATAAAGAAAATATAACCCTCGGAAGTGTGTCATATGACTTTTAGGAAACTCGTGCACATTTCTGTATAACCCTCGCTCTCGCCGTCGGGTAATACAAAACTTCAAACTCGTTACGTAAAAGTCATGTGACACACTTCCTCTGGTAATAATCTCTATATATTGTAACAATTGATAATGTCATTTGCCTGCTGCTTTCAATCTTTTATCTGCAATATACAATATTAAAATTTAAGAAATGATGTCAATTAATGATCGTATCTCGATCTTCAGTAATGCAAATGGTTGCGCCGCTCGTGAAAATATCACTTTCTCCCTCCACTCGATGAAATAGAAATGATATTCTGCAAAATGAAAAAGACTCTATGTACGCTGGAATCATTGAGGTTAGTCTGTTAAGGGCTCACAATATATAGCCGCATATATAATTGAAACCAACTTGTTGAATGAACCTCAAGACAAATTCCAACCGTGAATAAAATAATTAACAGTTAAAAATCTACATCAAGTCAGTTCCATATGCTGTCGTTACAAGGATTAAAGGAGACATGGATAAAAGCCTCGACCAATAAATATCAGATATTAATATTAGAACTCTTTGAATCCTGAACTACTTTTTAGTATGTTTTTAAAATTTCTTCTCTGTAGAATAAACACAACACTTTATTGATAGACAATCCTTTCAGACAGATTAAACTATTGAACATTTAATCGAATATAGATGAACATCATAAAAAACCTACACTTTTTAGAGGGGTTTGAATTTCATATCAAATAAAATGGAAATGTTGGTTGACTGTCGAACGAACATTAACGGATAAATCATGGAATTAAATTGATTAAAATGTTCGTTTTGACACACTGAAGTTCGTATGAAAATGTATGAAATTAACATGTAAAGCGCTTCGAGAATGGAAACGATTTCTCAACATGTGCTTATAAATATTCATGTACATTTTTCTATATATGTACCTATGCTCTAAAGCATGTACTTTTCGTGTTTGTTTGCTGTTTAATATAATATTAACTTATCATTCACTGTATATCTTCAATTTTGGAGGAAATAAAGACAATCTATCTATTATTATCTATATTGCATATAATCATCACAACAAATTGATCATAAACGTTTTGATACATTATATTTTGATCAATTAAAGATAACATTTATATTGTCTTCACTTATCTTCACGTTACTACTTAAACCCTTCAATACACCTGTTACGATCAATACAATCTCAACACTATTCTTGCTATTAATACACAATTCTTTCTCCTTTCATGAGGGTATTAACAACATTAATATTTTGAATAATGCACACTGGTCTTAAAGAGTTGAAGACATTGTTAAGATTGATGTTTAACTATTGTTACGACTCCAGCCCTGTTAATGGATTCCAAACGAAGGAATTATCCTTTCTGTGAAGGTATATATTACTAGACAAAGACAAAGGGTAATAGAAAAATATTTGTTGTAAATTTTGTGCGAAATTTGACAGCTGTTCATACGAAAGACCTTCATCCTGTAAACCCTACTCGAAAGTTTTGTTTTTAACCATTATCAAGTCTATCAGTTTAGGGTCTTTAAACATTAGATTTGACGAATGGTTTTTTCTATTGGAAGATGGTGAATGGAAAACATTAGAAGTTATCTTTTCAACTGCCATGCTTCCTTCTTATAAGATAATGACATGCTACAGGATGCATAATGTTTTTCATGCATTCATGAAGTAAATACTTGTTACTAAAAACTATAAAAAGGCTTTAGTTCTAAAGAAAATCTGATTTCTTAGAATCTAAATGATATCATCCATATCATGAAATTGGCAAACTGAATAAAGTGACACAAAAAAGCTGTAAACTTCAATAAACTATGATGTTACACTGTATTATATTTTAAAAATTATTTCGGCACATCACTTTTCTGATAGTATTTTTAAATTGATTATTTTATTGATCTTTAAAATAATTGAAAAATATACGTATGCAATTAAATTCATTTTCAAACACTACACGAGATTTGAGGAGACTTGGATTACACGGATTTTTAAAGACAGCTAGCCTCTAGATATTATATAACATATATTTGAAATACATAAGTTCTTTATATAGCGTATCTGAATTTAATATCTTTAACAGGTTTCATGTAACATTATAAATGCTTCCAAATGCCTCGACGTGTATATCACATTAAACTTAAACACATATGTAATGTCTTCAACTGATTTAAGCATAAATCTTATTTAAACCATTAATCCCCACAAACTCAATATTCACCAAAAACAAAAAGTTTAATGTCATATTATTTATTCATGAATATCAGTCATAATGACAATACATGTATTCCTACAAAAAGACACGAGGTCACAAAGGCAGAGTAAATAGAGAACAATAGCAGGCGTTATGTCTCACCTGAACTTTACCTGGACGTATGTGTGGTTCAATCACATTGCCAGAAATCACGCTAACCGAGATTGAAAATGAATCTTTAAAACACTCAGTCTAGCCCAAAGCACTTGAACCTTCACCAAAATGCATGGAAGTCACAGAACGATATGTTGGAACACAATTGATGAATAATTAACCACTAATTAATATTTATCATGTTTGTTCCAGGCCTAAAAACGTGAAAAGGTACCATGGGAGGTTAATTGCCATGTGCAAGATAAGATTTGATTAGATCTCCAATCGGTAATAGTTACGTTTTAAAGTGTCATGGGACTGACTCTATAATGCATGATGACTGCAAATGTAGGATAGCATGGAAGACAGTTGTTGTAGGAAGGTGTGTCAGTGGTAAAATCAGGATACCTGATAATAAATCTAAAGGTTTTTGTTTCAAGAAGATTGGCGGTATAATATGATAGAGGAGTTAAGAAAGAAAAATAACTGCTATAATGTAAATAAAATATCGGAGGGAGTTAGAAAAACGAATAAGAGATAATGAAGTCAACAAAAAAACGGAAACAAAAAAGTGACAGCAAAATACACTAAACTAAAATAAGTACATCAATCAGCAAAACAACAGGGAAAGATGAAGAAAACATTTATTATAAGGAAGAAAAATGGAAGAAAATAATGAGTAAGAATAAAAACTTGTCTATACCGTTAAGAAATACAAAGGAAGAAAAAAGAAAATAAAATTAAGATAAAATGATCTTTGAGAATTTATATTCATGCATGAGATCATGTCCGTTAAATAATTAAGATGATCATCTACAGACAAGATAAATCGAATATCATATAAAATATAAGTTGTTGTAATGATGTAATGTAATGATCAGATATTTTCAATCACATATCAGAAACAATAAAGAAAGAAAGTGTCAAAAATTAGTACGATATCAACATCTAAATCAAAACACAAATATGAACATGCCATTAAGAGGCATTTCTCTAGATAAAATTCAAGTTTCAGACTAAATGGACTGCACTGATATATGTAAAATATAACAAATCCTTAACAAGGTGAATAAGTTACACATTGAACAAGAGTAAGAAATTCAACTTGAAACAACATGAAGCCAAACTTTGCACATTGCATACCCCACAACAAGAAACATGTTTTCGTTATAAACTGTGATAACACAATTAGTATTACGTCTAATACCTTTTAAAGTCTGTTTATATTTTGCATTATTAAAACCTTGAGCCCATATCGTTTAAATGATAGGCTCTAGGGAACGTTTAAGCTGTATATTGTACGAGTATTTAGTATGGTAATATCTTAAAAGTAGAAAAATACTGTTATTTTGATCCGGATCACTTCAAATCCCTCCATATACTCTCACTGGACAAAACTCTCAACATCTTAAGACATGATGTTTGAATAAGATTCCATGCATCACCAACACTGTAAAGAGCTGAGCGTTTACGATTCTAAAGAGAACATTCCAAACGTAAATCCACCCTAACCAATGATTTGGTTTGAATGAAGAGTCAATATACCCTGTGGTTATTTACACTGATATAAGTAATACGGTTTTCTTCCCCCAATTCCCATAGCGCTTTATCAGTATATCCCATATCTTGACTACTCTGCGTGATAAGACATAGTAAATGCGATGCTGTTCTTATTGTATATTTTTACATCGGCTTTGTTGCGCAGTGTATTAAGTTGAATTGTTAGGACACCACTAATCCACGACTTGAATAGGAACCAAGATTGGCTTACATCAGTCTATTATTTGGAAGGATAAATGGGAAAGGCGTTGTGAGTTCTCATGTTAGCATAAATGATAAGGAGGGATAGAACAACCCTGCAGCACTCCACTAACCATAAAGAGTTTAGAGGGAAACGTTCTACATCTTTAACAAAAGTAGCATAATATTGTTTAAAGAGAGTTTTGAACACGTGCAAGAAACCCTTTATCGTCGCATAGAGTATTTTAGTTTCTGAAATATATGTAGTACTATAACTTTGAAAGTTTTATACAAAGGGTTAATTATCAAAATTTATAAATTCTGATAATAGTTTTAGTAACCGAGAATCCCTGTAACTTATAAGTGTTGAAACGTAAGAACTCAGAAGTACTTTCCTTATTCAAAGTTTGAAAAAGTTTGTACCAAGTTGTGTGTAGAAGTAAGAAAATTATGCTTGAGAATGTAAAGCACACGTTCACAATGTTTAATTCTGAATGAAATGTTGTCTCAAAGTACAGCAGCAGGAGTCAAAAGGAGGCAGTTTTTCACCATTAAGATAAATTCTTTTGACGTTTGTTTTTGATAATAGCTAAAACTAATTGAAAAGATGTACAAAAAAAGTCGGAAATGCGAGCTAACGTGAGGCCATTAGTTTCAAGATATTTTCGTTCATGAAAGAATTTCAAAGATCGCAGATGTAAATGGATTTCCTTCTGCATAATCTGTTCTGAAGACGATAGTTCAAATTATGGAATATGCTTTCAAAGTAAACATCATAACCTTAAAACCCGTCTCTAATTCCTATAGTATTGTGAAAGTCTCTCACGAATTCATAAGACGTCTTTCCGGCAAATCGGAAACAAACAAGCAAGCTATGGCGGTCTTCAACCAAGCAAGTTGGTCGTCTTTCATACAAGATCAAAACCCTTTCACTGGGGCCAAGTTCAACAGATACGTTTGGTTTGTAACACGGAAAAGCCGGAATTGAACGATTCACTCGTGGCCTATCGATTAATAAACGGTATTGCTAAACGTATACATCTCCCCTCAATAATCATATGTTCTGATATAGACCATTGAAACTGCGATCCGGTAATGGGACCACACAATAAACTCTTCAGAGATAGAACGCATTAAAACACACGCGAATAAACTCATTATGTCTCCTTTGTCTAGGGATCGTGCTTAGCTTGTGTGCATTTCCGAATGCTTCTGATATTAACGGATTTGAAAATCTACGAAATGAAAATGTAGTTATTATAATGATTTTACATTCGTTTACGGATTTTGCGATGAATTGAAGGATTATGTGAGATACTTGTTTATTGATTGACAGCCTTCGGTGACTGGATTCATCATGAAGGACAAAGTTTGGATGAGTTTTTAAAGAAATATCGTCATAGATCTTTTGATTAGAAAATTGTACTTATGAAAAAAGTAAGTTACAGCCATGGGTATGATTGAAATTATATTTTTTTTTAAAATGATTGGAAAAAATGAAATTGTTGTTTTAAGTTTTTAGATATTAAAGATAGAAATATGAAAATTCAATCGTAGCGGTAATAAAAACCTAGGTATATTAGTTGACGTGAAATGCTTACTTTTCCTTGATCTTCCTATAGGAAGACAGCTGATTACATATTCATCAGCACGCATGAAATAAAAGAGCGTATATTATTTATAACGGTATATTGGGATAATTCTGTTTTGCGAGCCAAACAACAATATTTCAATAAAGTTGATTTTCGATCAAAAACAATATAGACAAATGTTGGTTTCTCTTGTTAATTCATACAAATCACTATCACAAACATAGAACTAATACATGTAAAACAGCTAATTAAATGAAGTAGAAGGTGCTTATACGAAGTCAATATAGCAAACATGATTAACGATTTTTCAACATCATCCTTTCCATGAGAGACAAGGCAAGAAAACGTCCTAGCATTGTTAAACCTCTTTACAATAAAGATAGATTATGTACATAAATAGGAACATCGAAGTAACTATTTATCTTAGTCTAAGAGTAGTAATGATAGATATACGTTTACAGCTATTTGATTTTCGTTCTTGTTTAAATAGCCCAAGGAAGAGTATTGTTATTTGAGAGGGAACAAGTCTTTTTGTAAACAAACTGCTTGTTTTCTTTTTCTCCAGCTCAGCCTCTAAATTAATAAACTGACACAGTTTATGACAAAATATTTATATGGATTTAGACTTTCAGCGTGATATATATATTATAGATTAAGATAACATTATTACATCTATAAGATATGACGAGTGTTTTGGTATTATCAAAATATTTTATCTGTGTTCTACGATATTGGTTTAGAAACACTTGCTTTTTTTCAAAGATTGCTTTCATAAACTGTTTTATATGTTTTATTCATTTAAAAGTTATTGTCAATAATTTGTCATATTAGTTTTGTTTTTGAAAGTCACAGTTTATGTTAAATGTGCAAATGCTCCTTGTTGTCGTTACGGTAAAGTAAACCCTGATAGTTATAAATGAGTAATTTATTTTCGTGTTATCTTTTATTATAGTAGTCCAAAGACCATAAGGGTTAATGACAGACAGACAGACAGTATTTCATTTGAGTCTCACCTCAATTAAGGTAAAAGTACTACATTACATTTTACAAATACATGATATACATAAAATACCTTGAGCCACTCCATTAGGAGATATGAGAGACTTCAAATAATAAATACAATAACATACAATATGTACAGTTTACAGTAAATGTGTTGCACGCAGCATTCTTATCAGTTTCTTTAACATTTGAGCATATTATTTATAATGCAAGTGTGAAACAATTGATTTTACTTACCTTAACTTTTGTTATTTTTTTTTACTGATATATTTCCTACTTCATTTCACTTTCAAAATCTCTTTGTTCAGGACAATAAAATCTAGGTATAGAACATCATTTTACCAATATGGTTAAGCAAATATAAGAGGAATACACTTAACAATGTTAATTTATACACTTTCATCAGTGTTATGACTTATTTGAACAATAAAAAACTCGAAAGATTGGAGATTGGAGGTTTTAAAGCCAGGACTTTGAAAGATAATATATTATTGAAGTTCATTTCGTTTTAGTACTTATAGCCCTTTGTAAACCATTAAATCTTAACATTGCATGTTGTTTTTATCAAATTTTATAATATTTACTATCATAGAGTAGAGATTTTATTTATCATTGTCTCATCCATTAAAATACATAAAGACATCACTTTTTTATATTGGCCACCCAAAAAGGTTATGTGACATTTTCTCATCTTTAATTAAAATATACAGTATCATAGCACAATGCCAACAGAAAACACAATTGAAGGTATTTCTAATCAAGGAACGATAAAGCAGGGTAAAGGTGTGTGAGGGATGAGATGCATGGTGATTACCCCCAAAATACGATGCCGGGGGTTAGGGAAGGAGGGAGGGGTAGGTATGATTATATAGCACAAGTCGAAGAGTAAGAAAAAGGTCTGTACATACAATAACGCCTTGTTTGAATGGTGTAAGGTTGGAGGGATTGTAGCGTTCAGTGAATGGGGACAGTCAGTAGGTGGGAGGGGTGGATTAGTGAGATACAGTGGTTAGTTTGTGGGAGGGGCAGTGATCTATCCCCTCGGGCTCTACGTCTTCATAATGTACTGTGCGAATTGTGACACTTTTTTGGCTTGTTTACCTAGTGCGAATAGTTAATCTGATCATTATGTGATCTTATGAGAACATTTCATTTCTACAAGAAAATTAACTTCTCAAAAGGTAAACCTACTTACTTATTTTACAATCAGTATTTGTACATTCAAATGTTGTCCTAAAAAGTTATTGAAACCATAAATTGTATTATATATGAAAGATAACTTAATGACAATTGTGCAGTTTGATATTGTTTAAGTATTAGTTCATCATTTGTTAGTTCGTATTAAATTGTAAATTGTAATATAACTTAGTTTTGCTATCAAGATATGTATTTCGTTTCTGAAGCATGTTTTGTCTAAAAATGGAAAACGGGTTCTTTTGAAATAAGAGGAACATGAAATACGCGTATTTGGTTTAAAAAAACAGAGAGTGTATCGAATATGTATCATAGCTACTTCCTATTTAAACTTAAGGAAAATAAATTATTGTTTCAAAGAAGTGTTATGTGTTCAATGAAGAAGTTTGGTATAATAGTAAGTGTAATTGTTCATATGAAATGAGTTATTGAGAGAGAGGGGGGAAAGGGAGTGAGAGTGTGAGAGAGAGATGGAGAGAGAGGGTGAGGGGAGACAGACAGAGAGACAGAGATTCAAAGAGAGGAAGGGAGTGAGAGAGATTGAGAGGGAGAGGGAGGAAGGGGTAGGGAGAGAGATGGAGAGAAAGAATGGGAGCGGGGGGAGACAGACAGAGACAGAGATACAAAGAAAAGAAGAGAGTGAGAGAGAGACAGAGAGACAGAGGGAGAGACAGAGACAGAGAGACAAAGACAGAAAGAGGGAGGGAGAGAGAGATCGTGAGATAGGGTGGAGAGAGGGAGAGAGGGAGAGAGGGAGAGAGGGGAGACAGACAGAGAGAGAGACATAGATACAAAGAGAGGAAGTGAGTGAGAGATATTGAGAGGGAGAGGGGGAGAGAGGTAGGGAGAGAGAGTGAGAAGAAGAACGGGAGCGGAGGGAGAGAGATAGAGATAAACGGAGGCAGAGAGGCAGAGACAGAGATAGAGGGATGAAAAGAGTGAGAGGGGTGGGGGAGAGAGAGACGACATGTGCTCAACCATTCGTCTTAATAAACCCCGACAGAGGAAGCAGGATGGGGAGAGATAGATATACAGGTAGGGACTGTTCCTCTGAACCCCCTGACCCAGTGTCATTTCCACCTGAGTGAGCTCGTCAGAGGAAGCTACCTGCGGGGAGGGGCATGGGGAGATGATGTGCGCTCATTAGTGAGCCATTTGAGGGAGATATCCAGTTTCTAAACCACCCGAAAAGTGTCATTCAAAATATGGCTTGTCACTCGCAGATACGTGATCCCCAGTAGACGGTATCCCTGGCGAGTTCTTTCATTCAGAGTGTGTTTTGTGCCTCCTCCAACCATGTATCTTTATTGCAATTTACCCCTGGTGTTATTTACTCCTTATACCCCGAGGCAAGCCTCCTGCCAGTGCCTGCTGGGTGGATATTTGCCTGGCCTAGGTTTTTATTATAGGATATAATCACATAATATTATTATTTCGTCCTGAATGGCCTCCAGATATCTCCATCGGTGGCAAACAGAGCTGGAAACAACGACAGACCACTTTAGGATCAGCTGTCACGAGTTACAAAATCATAGGTTCCAGTTGGTCTGCGACAAGGTTTCAATCTTTCTGCGCCCTTATTGAAAATCTTTTTCTCTCTCACTGTGGCTGAATATTTGTTCAATGCAGGATGTAATAGACTGATTGTTGATCTCATCCCCTTGCCTCGCGCTATTAAAAGTCAATTTTGAGAAGAGGTCCAATAACCAAGCCAAACACTTAAAAACCTGTCCTTAAACGTTTGAGTTAATGCTTTAGAGTTCGCTACAATATCCCTTGATATCCGCGAGGGGTTTCTAAGTAAACGTTGAGTAATTTCTTGAAGAACGAAATCTTGATTCTGACAGGAAAGAAAGAGACCTACTAACTTGACAAAGTTCTTCGATTGGTCAGAAATTTGTGTTTTACCAAGGCAAACAACCAGAATAAATACAAACGACTCTTTTAACCTTTAAACAGAAAAACTTTTAGATTTATAACAAATGATGCTGAAAAATACTACTCCAATGATAAGTAAGTACATGTAGGACAAAACAAAGTAAAAAATACATGATTTATTCTTGTTTATGATTTTCATACAAGTTTGATTTCACTCATTATATGAGATTCAGATTAAAGCGCACAAGCTTCAAATCAACGACAATTAATATCAGCGGTTAACATATTCACACAATCCTCTTAAACTGGTATTCTAACTTGCGTCTTTAGTCAAATTAGACTATTGACAAATAAAACAACAAAGTCACATTGTACCCTAATCCGGTGACATCATTGCCTGCAAATGGGGGTTGTCGACCTCTTCAGGGTTTGCTTGATTTCCTCTGATCGTGTCAAGGAAAGGCTTGTTTACTTAGTCGATCGCATTATGGGGAGTCAACACTTTAGGGAATTTCAACAAAATGATCAAACCGGATCAACAGAGAAGACTCAAAAGTACCAATGCTTCTCAGGAAGATATTGAAGTAATGGGTAATGTGTGCATTTTAAAAGTGACCAACGTCTATGTAATTTGTAAGTTCTGATATTTTTTTTTTTAACAAATTTTACGTTTAAATGAATGAAATTATGATTTATAATCATTCTATAAGATTTTTTGCTTTGTGATGTCATCTATATGCAATAAAATACATAAGGACAAAAGGATATTTGTATATGTATGTATGTATGTATGTATGTATGTATTTGTAACATGATAAAGCTTATTTCACGATCGAATACAATATAGCCTTGAAATCATGAATCTTAAATTCTTGGGCCAGCATTGCTGTCGTTTTAAATATTTGCTATGAAATATTCCCCCCCCCCCCCCCCAAAAAAAAAAATCATGTCTTTGATAATATAAATGTTTACGTTCTGGTCATTCTTAGTTGATTGTCATACTAACATGAATTCTTGGGCAAACATTGATGCCGATTCAAATATTTGATGACAAATCCACATCCAAATCTCTGTGTTATATCATCATCACTTAGACGATATAAATATTTACTTTCTGAGCGTTCTAAGTTGATACATTTATGAAGTTTACTTTCTTAAAATAACTAGCCAGCTTCATCCAAAACGAATATGACAAAGATCAATAAAATCGTTCTCAAAACGACAGGTGCTGTAATTAATGGTTGTGCAAAAAGCAGAAATTAGCAGAAGTTTCCGGGCAAGTAGGGAACCGATGCCTTTTTAGAACCATTTAGACCGAGGTATGTGTTGAAATATAAACAAAATGGCGTTTTCGGTGCGGAGCTTTTTGTGCTGAGAAATCTCATTTGTTGACATAAACAACAAAATTGTCTGAAATGACGGTTTTGATTGACACGTGCAACCGATTTCTGGTTGTCGCAAACAGAGCCCAATCATATCAGTGGAACTCTGGCACAAAGAAAATATTGACGAGAGTCATTAAAAGTTATCTAATTATGCCTTTAAACACAAAGTGTCTTGTCTGAGATGTTATCAAATGCTACCCGCTCTAAAGTCCACAATTTGTACGAATCAAAGAGCTTCGGATAGAACAAGGTCGCCTCTGTTAAGAACAGTCTGATATTTCTGATAATTTGAAAATGTGGGTTTCTTTGATACTATAAAGAGTATAATAGTTGCAGTCTGTCGCTACTCTTTTCATCATATATTCGCACAAACGTGCTTTATATAAGGAGAAGTTTAATTTTTTTAAAATTTACAATGACATCCTTAGATACATTTGAGTTTGAAACTAAAAGTAGGTTATGGGATATAAGTACTTTTAAAATATTTGGCATGATACACAATTTTTTTACACAATTCAATATTTACAATTTCGGGAAATGTTTGCAATTACAAATATTACACATTATTTTCAATTACACATATTTTGACAGCAAAGTAAGTAAGCCATCCCTCACAACCTTATTTAAATCAATCCAAGATGATAAATTAGATATGAATTTTAATTCGTGATCATTTTTGTATATCAGTTACTACTTTATTCGTTTCTGACACGGTAGTATCTTCCTGTCATTCCGTGGGCCTTCTTTATTTATTATGCAAATTGAATGTTATGCTTTGTGTTGCAATGTTACTTTCGTTTTTACTTATGTCATTGTCTGAATTAAAGCCAATACAGCTAATAGCTAATACGCCCCTTACTACATTATTGATAATGTCAATGGCGTATTTTAATCCCACCGGTATGTAATACCGTGGGATATAGTCATTGCCCTGTCCGTCTGTCCTTCCGTCCGTAATCATTTTCCGGATCAGAATTCAAAAACTGTTAGCTCAGTGAAACTTGGTATGTAGATTAGTCAGTATGTGCCCTTTGGTACTTTAAACTTCTTCGGAATTATATTTTTGGCGGTTTCCATGGAAAAAAACCCTTAGAATTCGGTTTCCGGAGCAGAACTCTAAACATAATTATTCGACCTTGTTCAATTAAACATGGCATGTGGATTACTCGGCATATGAAGAGGCACCTTTTGGAATTATCAACTTCTTCGGATTTTTACTTTTTGGCAGATTCCATGGAAACAAAATTTAGAACTCGGTTTGAACTGTTATATCTAGCTCAATAAAACTTAGTGTGTGGATTAGACAGCATGTGAAGATGTACCTTTTTAAAACCTCTTCAGACTGTTTCCATTGCAACGTAACTTTAATTGGGACCGGTGGGATATGTCATCTTCTAATCTTCTCTTTAGTAACGTCACTAAATTCTGTTCATGTACGAACTGCTGTCTTTGTGTCATCGGAGTCATTATTGACAGTGCAATCTACCAGACCTTTGTACTTATTTCTGACATACACATTGTATGATAATGTCAATGATATAGTAACGTCTTAAAATGAAATTGATTTCATAAGTATTGTTGCAACTGCCTTAAAATTTGAAATTTCTGTGATTTTGTTTGACAGTGTAATGCCTCGATTTATGAAAGCAATTGCTGTTTTCCATTGGTATCTTTTTTATATAATTTTATTAGTTGGCCTTCAAATTGGTATACAAGTATCGTCAATGGTCTTGGTGGATTACATTCTTAGAAAAGCCCCAGACATGGTAATATTTTATAGTACTATATTACGTTCCCGTTTCCAATTAACTTCATTGTGAATAGTTAAAAGCAGCTACAAGTTAGGTCCCAGGCTGAATAAAAAACATAACATCATTTATCGGAAATATACATTTGGTCAAGTTCAACGCCTTAATATACCAAGTTAAAGACGTTCCATAATTGGTTAAAATGACCTTCAAAATCAATACATGCCCCTTATGTCATTCACTAATGTCGAACAGTGTACTTAATCTTAAAGGGGGTCTGCAACCCGAATTTTTAACTTCCAGAGTCGAAAATGCTCGGTAGGGACGAAATCGTTTGGTTATGAACGGCGTACCAATTTTGTGTCATGTGACCCCTCTTACCCGTCTGGACGCTCTCAAAGTACTCTTTTATGATTACCATTTTAAAGATTACTGAATCAGTATAGTAAGAATAAAAACATGACTTAACTTGTTAGTTAAAAATCGGACAGTGTTCATCGATTGTCGCGCGCCAATGTGTCGAGCGTAGAAACATTTCTTAAGACAACTAACCAAAAGCTATGGGTTGGCGCCTGTAGATTTGGGCAAGTAACGAGTGGGAATCTTCCCAAAACTTCTACATGCCAAAACTTCTACAGCTTAAGCAACAAAGCTGCATCACTTATCCTCTGTCCCTTAGCTCAAGAACACTAGATGAACTATTACAACTAGCTGGGCTCAAAACTAACCCAGATTTTCCTTAAAAGAAATATGCCATTAAAGATTGTATTGTCATTTAAGCTGATATTCGAACACTCATTTGTCATTTTCACTAGAGAACGGGCACAAGGGAAGCATTTCGGCTTCTAAACATTACATAATGCATTTGTTCCCCTATCATTGAAAACAATATAATTTAAGACAAGTTAATTGAGTTGTTTTTAACCTAAATCAGTACACGGTATTATATTTTTATGAAAGATATTCATTGTCAACTTAAATTTTGCCATTCATGATATTCATATTTTTGTAATGATATTATTGGTGTCACTTCACCAACGACACAATTTTATATAAGAGTTTTAGATTTAAAAAACGTATAAATCTCTCTTCATTTTTCGTTTGAGGCTTTTTGTTATACATGTCACATTTTTCATTCTCAATGTCATTGCGTCAATTCTAGGTAATGTCAACCTGACAATAAGCCATTGAAGTCAAATATACGTATGATGAAGATATAATCATCAGTAATAACATGTATTATGATACATAGGGTGCTTATTCATGCGATGAGAAGTTGGCTACGTATGCAAATAATTACCCGATTGGTTCACTTAATAGTTAATTGGGGGTAATCATATACACAATAATACTTGGTCCAACACAAATAAATATCTGTCTTCACTGCATAAACTCAATGACAATTACAAACAGAGAACATCATAATTACGATGCTTGTCATAGGTATCAAAAAGTACTTACAAAAAATTAGGGTATCAGATTAAAACCAATTAGTAGTGTCATGGCTACCGATTTAAACTTTCTATACATAAAATCTAATTATACCCTTTTCTATACGTATTTCGCTTGTGATATCATTCAGTAAACGCATACAAGGTAGGTAGTTATCTGTTGAACTCGTCTAATTGAAGTTTTGTACACATTTTGAGTGATTAAAATCATAATCAAATTACCACAACATTTTTGAACGATATTTATGGACATGAACTGTGCTAAATTACACATAAGATCAATATGTAAAGTAGAGATACATTTAGTGTATCAATGAAGCTTATAAATTTAATAGCTTAAGTTAGATAATCAGAATGATTTAAATAAAGTAACATACCACCCTGGATCATTAAGTATATGATATGAATTCAAGAAACACTTAGAAGTTAATTCGCGTGATTTGATTTTAATCACATGTACCACAACATAAACAAATTAATAGGTATGAGTAACAATAGTTCGGGTTTAAAAATGGTAGCATTCTTTTTGTTTATGTGTAGATTTAGTTATATTGACATGCGTTGGAAAAACATGCTATACATCTAATCAATACTGGACGATTGATAAAACATAAACTGAGGTACAAAAGAAACTACACACCAGTTCGTTTCGAGTTTTTTTAAATATCCAGAAGACATGTGATTTATTTGATTATTTCACTGTTATCATAACTCATATCCGCAAAAGTTCGAACGAATATATTGATTTCTTGCTACTTTTTAAAAATAGCTTTGTTCATTGTAGGTGGTTTAAAACTAAAGATTATATTCACAAGACCCCCACCATGTTTAAAATGTTGTCAAAGTGTGAAAAATGGGACCCAATTATTGATCCTTAACATAATGATTACTATAATATACTCTAAAACTTCATCTCATCATACAAAAAAGACTTGAGACAAAAATTAATAGATAACTAAAACTTCAGAAAACGTATCGTCCCCTCTCAATCATGTACATATCATAACATACATCAACAAAATTTCTCAGAGACGGAACTTCACCATAGGAACTATCAAATAAAAAGAGCTTAACTCTAAGAATGTTTCTTTAAACTAGGGACGTCATTTGGCACGATGTAGGAAAATCGCCATAAGAACTATCAAACAGAAAGAGCATAACTATATCAGAACGTATCTTTATCATATAGTCTTATAACTAGGGACGTTATTCCCACGATGAAGGAAAATCGCATATTATTCTTCAAACTTCACCATCAGAACTATCAAACAGAAAAAGCTTAACTATATCAGAACGTATCTTCACCAGATAGTCTTATAACTAGGGACGTTATTTCGTTCGATGGAGGAAAATCGCTTATTATTTTTTCACCTCTAAGGACCCTTCTTCAGCGCTCGGCGCCAAGCAGCAGTTAATAGCAATTTCAGGCAAGTGGCCGCATGTAGGAGCGAGACACCGACATAGGGGCATGGTTTATTATGTGCCGGACATTACCCGGAGCACAGAATCAATTGTGGCAAATTGCAACGCTAACTATGTGAATTTCTATGATTATCAAACACCGAAAATATTTGCTGAAGAGCGTGCTAGCCGCAGGGAGAAGCTGGACCGTTCTGACATAGCAACTTCTCGCCGTTGAGGACTGAACGAGTGATGGAAAGAGCTATATGGTTTCTCCCATCTCAACAAGTTTCGCGGCCTCTCAAGACGAAATATATGCCAAACTCGTAAACGTCCAGTTTGCCATTCATGTGGTGTTTATTTTGAAGCCTCTTGGCAGAGTTCGATGGGTTCCTCGGTGATAGGGAATGTTTAACAATTGAGATGGACGAAATCTCGCCATAATTCGATGGGAGAGATGAAGACGATAACTAGACCGTTTTTACCTCCGCGGAGAGAAGAGCTGAGTGCATCTCTACTCCTTTGCTGAAGAGCGTCCTTCCTTCGTAAACTCCCCTGTTCAAAATCAAATTTCGCCTGGGGCCTCGAAATTCAATCTAAGGTCCGGGAAGCATCTAAAGAAAATTACCAGCTCTCGCCAATAATATTTTCCTTGATTGAGGCAAGATATGGATATAAAATGAAGGATAATATGTTCGATTTAGATGCAGCGTGGCATATTCATCTCGCCTGATAGTAATTCGTCTTCTTTCTTGTCCCATTAGAAGGATCTGGCGAATGACATGCTACCAGCTTTCTAGTGCCCGAGGATGGAGAGAGGGACTATAAGCAACTTAACCTTTAGCCAAATGTGCTGGCAAAAATTTGATAAAAGGCGATGACTTTAGAAATCTCTTCTTATCGCACCATTAAACCACCTCTTCTTCCGCCATGCTTATTTAGATGGGACTAAACTTCCATTTATTTCAAGAATTTGACTCGAAAGGTAAATACAAGTTCAACAAGATTAAGTATTGGAATGTTAACCATCGCCAAAATATTTGAATATCTGATGAAATAGTTTGTTTAAGATGTTTGATCATTTGAGCTACATTTTTGGGAAGTATTTACATACTTTAGAATAAAATATCCTTATTCATTTCGGATTTATGATTTCGTCATACTTATCTATTTTTTTTTATAATTTTGATATTGCTTCAACCAATCCACGTCGACAAAGAAACGAATTTTTTAAAATACGATAATTTTGTAAAATTACTAAAAATATTTTAAAAAATCATCATAATCAGATTTATATATGAAACTGTATGTTTCCAACATTTATCTTTTTGTAAAATATGTAACGTCGAGGTTGCTATAATGACGAAATGAAACGGGACAGCCGCAATCAGACTTGTCGCCTTAAGCAATTGGCTCTCTCTTCGTGAAAGTTCCACCAATTATGTTCTTCATTAGTTGATGTGAAATCTGTCGGGAGGGTATTTAATTGAATTTTATTTCGTTATAAAATGAAAAATGATTCATTACTGTTTCAAAATAAATATCAACTTAAAAGTGTTTATTTTTGTATTTTGAAAACAACTTTAAACAAATTTAAACCAGTTCAATATACATAAATTCGAAGTATCATAACCAACAAACATTAGATGATTTTGTTTAGACAAAAAGTTTGAAAAATCTAAAAGATCCAAATTGTAGTTTAATAATCAAATGTATTCGTATGGTAAAATATATGAAATTAACACAAGGTCAGGTAAACGTCTTCATTTTTTTAAATCCCGAAAAGTATATAATTTACTATCACAGGATTATGACATTGAAAATGTTTTGATGGCATATCGTTAAAAAAAAGAAATAGACCACACATTCCATGATTGCATTCTATTTTTATATACATATATTTTTATACCTGTAAATATATATTCGGCCATACTTTGATCGTTTTTTTGTTTTGTTATGTATTATGCATATCTTTACAGAAGAATGATGTTACTTGGAACTATTTTTTATTTCATATTTCCTCCAAACATCATATGTATAACAAACGTATTACAACTTATACCCCTTTGTTATTATTGAACCATACCGATTATTGTTGATAACATAAACAAGAACTATCTTAAATTCTAATCAAATTTAATTTTTTTTATTATCACAATAACAGACATACTCGCCTTTCGATGGTTTTAAGAAATATTCAAATATTTCATGTTTGATTAAACACATATAAAAATGTGAAAAATAAAACAAAGTCAACTTATAAAATTATTATTTTAGATATATCAAATATATTCATCCAAATCTATTCGTACATAATTTTCTAAATTAAAGTTAAATTCAAAATTTGTCAAATTCATAAATTTCATTTTTTTCCTTCCATCCTGACTACAATAACGTTAACATGGTAGGCTCGCCATGATGGATATGCGTAAGTTGATCTAAAGGCAAGTTGTCAGCTTCTAACGAGATACTCTCAGAGGGGAAAAACAGATAACCTGATTACCGCCTTGTCTTCCTCCATCAGACACAATATAGTCCACAATGTAGGAGAGTGTGTAATTTAATTAACATCACTTGACAGTAGCAAAAACCTATTAAACTATGAAACCTAGGGCCTGAGAGAATAGCGCTATTTTGTGTGACAAAATACACGGTTCACACACGTTAAAGCATTTACATTCATACCATTAGTGTTGAAATGTATATTAAGTAGTGACAAAAGTACATTCGTGCCATTATCTTGTAAACGAATGTCGGTTGTTTTTTACGAATATTTTTTTGGTGGTAAGAATACAAATCAATATCAAGTAAATTAACTTACTGTACAATATTACTTTATAGTAACACTTATTCTGAAGTGAGAATAATTATTTATCCTTTGTAGACTTTTTGAATTTTGATTAAATGTTACCAATTTGCTGTATTACACTTTTAATTAATCATTTTAAAAATAAAGCACTTAACATTTTATATGTTTCCTAATTTACATCTTATCTTGTATTGATGTATTTATATGTTGAGATTTTGTGTAATGTGATATATTGAGAAACGGACAAATATTCTTCTCTTATGAACCCGTCAAATATAATTATGTGTTATCACTTTAAGCTTCAATTGCAAACAGATTTACTTACCATTATTATATCATATCCGTTCTTACAACAGTTATTTTTCTAACAATAACCTGATTAATAATAAAATACATTATACACAAAAACTAATTAAAATTTGCATGTAAGAAAAAAACATTATCAAAAACAAAAGAAAATGTAACCTTTTTTTTATTTCATTATCATTGCAAATCAACTTGTCAATATTCCTAAAACATTTTTCTAGTTGATTTATACAATCTTAGGTTGATTATGAAAAAGGAAACTTCATTTTCAAAATTTTTAAAGACACAGTCTTCTGAATATTCCTTCACAGCTACATTGCATCATAAGAACGTTTGATCTTTATATTCTAATTATAATCACGGAACGTCGTAAATGATACCAACTTATTCATCATATAAATATAATCGCTAGATAGCAACACATGATTGATCATACCAATAATAAAGATCCTTGAGATAGAATTATCTATTATTTCGGTGATAAATGTGATACGGTAATCATGAGTACTTTATAAGATACGATAATATACGTAATTTTAGTTAAAAGTGAACTGTCTTGAATATCTTAGATTGAAACTAACAATCCATCGTTGTGTAAAAATTTCATATTTAATAAATCAAAGATATAACAAGTTTAATTTCGAAGAACTTGAAACCAAATACATGAATAATTAATAATTAATAATCATAACAAATAAAAAAACTCGCAACACCACAGACAAAACGTAGCTTATAAAACGAACAGAAGCAATTTTAGAAAACGTTGTGTGATCTTTCGATATTTTATATTTTGACGAACCTCATTATTATAGTTAGTTCAATAGAATCTACAAATAGAACATAAGTGTTCCGACTCTTTTGATGTGCATCAAATGCATCATATGTATGTGTCTATACGATATATTTTGATTGACATCTACATGGGGCTATCCAAAATCATAAATGACAATAATATATATAAGTGTTTTTTTACATAATAATAAGATGAAAGAGGTTCCATTTACTTCTTTCTTCACGATTTTTTAATGAAAACTGTATGAAAGATTTTTCACTTACAATGGAAATCAAATGTATAACATCAAATAAGATAAGTAGTGCATTTTATAAAGGACTAAATACGTTGCACTCACGAATCATAGCTATCATTGCTAACAAATTGAACGACGTTTTGTAAAACACAAGGGACTTTAAAGGGACAGTAGCACGTCTTTTGATAATTCTATATTTTAAATTTTACACTGATAATTGGAAATTAATGTTAAATGTATTATTTTGACAGTGTCAAAAATCTCATTACATAAGTCAATCATACATAGTCAGAGGACAAAGTATAAAATTCACATAAAATCCATTGGCGGCCATTTTTTGTGAACACTTTTAATTCATTTTGTGTAAGAAAAAGGAATCGCATGGGTAAACTTTACGTTATATATATGAATTACTACTGCTCCATTTCGTTTAAATACATTGTCTTTCAATTTGAACCATTAATTTTCATTTTCCTGACATCACCTTATATTCCCCAAAAAACGTGCTACTGCCCCTTTAATATCAATATAACTTGCTCTTTGACAGGGCATATATCAACACGTTTATAGATATCATAAGTAATGAATATATGCTATTTTAGGATGATTATTTTTACAAATGAATGGATATTGTTCGATTCCATCATCTATCTATATCGAACATATATTCAATTTCTTTGTCTTTAGTTCGTTTGCCTGATCTGGCTGAGGGCGCACCAACAAAGAATGTCATTTTCAAGAGATCGGCTTCAGCAAAGTCAAGGAAGTCAACCATAGGTGTTTTCATCGACTTTTTTCATCTGGGACGGATATCGATAAATTAATCGATATGGTAGCGACTGGTTCACGGTTTCGATAACGATCCTACATTTTTTACTAACAAAGTATGAAGCTATTGTCTTCGGACATAATGAAATTGACGACCATTACATTACATCATTGTTTAGTGAGCAAATAGATTTATAACTGTACATCTACGAATAACGGGTTTGCTTTTAAAATAAATACTTCATACTTCATGATTTATTCGAATGCAAAAGAATTGACGGACTAATATTTAAGCCATATAAGAGTGTACATGAAAGTTTTCATTTCATAAAAGAAGTATATTATAGACTCACCTTAAAGTGTAAGTACAAGAAAGGAATTCCACGATGTTAATAGCAAATATGGCACATCCACCGCAAATAAACTTTTTTCGTGTAAAATTAAATCAAACAGTTGCCATATTTAAAAACGCTCACTTCCGACTTTCTGATTTGTCAGTTTTGCTAAAAACACCTTTCACATGACCCGCGTGTTAAACATCGTGGCTTATTCTAAAGTTAGGATTTCAAGTACCTTTGGAAACTAAAGCCAACAAAACGTTAGTAAAGGGGTGGATTTTTTTCTATTCTTGAAATCAACTTTCTGTCAGCCTGGTAAAACGAAGTCAGTTTACATTCAAACTAAGCTATATGCTGTTTAGAAAGCAATTTAAGCAGCTACGTCGCTCTATAGTGAGTTTCGTTGTCTCTGGCCAGTCAAGGGTTGTAGAGAGGGGTGATGCCAGTTCGACCACGCCCTTCGCTCCCTGGGGGGTCAGGTAATGTGCGCTAGAAGTGGCTTTGTCACCTATACATGCTGTCAACAGGCAAAGGCAAAAAGCAACGACATAATTTGAAATATGACCGACCCTGGTAACTATTTTATAAACCGGGCGGCTTGATTGCACGTGCAAATCGTGATAATACACGCTTGCGCAGTTGATATCAGAAACCGGTTCAAAGATGAAACCAGTTATGTAAAGTGGTTAATTGTTGCTAATCAACTTCAGGGGAATATACCTATTGTATTATTTCTTAACGAATGATCTGTTGTTTGAAGAGAGCGGGTTTTGACATATTTACCAAAGTGTCGAGTGGCGCATCTTGAAATTTTAAACGACGGGTATAATTTATTGATCATTTAAAACTAGGGAACCATCAACTTTAGGGTTTGTCATGTTTTATTTAATTGGCCGTTTTATCAAAATAAAAGAATGATGTCATACGTTTTATACCTTTTATCTTATCATGTAGTTCTATCTTATAAGCGACGAAAATATGTGAGCGAATAAAATAAATATATTGAAGCCCAATGTAACCTCATATCGCACACGTATGTTTATAAGATTTTAAAAAGTATATTATTTAAACTTTCGAACATTTATGGGTATTTAATGTTTTAGGATATATCATCTCTTAATAGTGATGACGGGATCATATTTTGCTGTCATTGCAATGTATACATGGTTTCCCTAACGTGTCAATCTTCTACCAACCTGTCAATCATCAACATGTCTGACAAAATTCACAAAGGAGAGATCTTATTATATATTTTGTAAGATGACGGCAAATATACTCACTTAAAATTGAAGCGACTTTGATATATTCACTATCAGCCCGCACAAAAATAACATTTAACTTCGCCTTTAGCATTTTATCAATTGAATGAAAACAATGTAGCGTAGTTAAATTTTGTCTATTTTACTGAAATGAAAATGTACAGGAAATTCATAAAAGTAAAAAATCTATCATTCTTAAAATTTGAAAAATACATAAAACTCATAAACAATATCAAAATGATACCAATACAATTTCACACTTATGGACTTCAGTATCAATAAAATATCTAGACAATAAGAACCAAAGTGGCTTCTTCGTCAAGACTTGTATCTACCCCCTAATTTCTCATCTTACAGACTGGTTCAGGCTTTAAGTGTACAGATGGCTGTAATACAATGAGTTCATATTCCTCTCAGCACGACAGCCCCGGAATTATCCCGCCAGACTAGACGATAATGCAGTTACAGTTACCCTTGCCTTTAACTCGCCAGCTGAGAGACGTTCTACGCATGCGTCAACTGCCACTGATGCGAGGCTCCTTTCAATGGCGACCGATCTGCTGATTAAGGGGGCGGAGCCAGGGACGAATTAAGTCGTGCCGTGACAAGCGCTTTTATGCAAAACAAATATAGTTCTGACCTCGGATTCATTAAATTCCGGGATGACCTCAAACCATTTGTCAGGGTCGAAGGCAGGAATACGCCGCCTCTACGTGATACCGTCACAGTGAGTGAACATCTCAGTCATTCCATCATGAATACATCCACGGGTCGCTGTTACAAATTTGTGCTAATGACATCACGACTGGAAATTGATGTTATTGACTTAAGACGAGTTTTTTTACGAAAGATGTTTTTAAAGAAAATTTTGTGAAATAACAGTCAAGGTGATTATGCACCTTACTAAAACACTATCCGATTTCAAGGTGAATTAAGGGAAATTAGTTAATCCCATTATGCTGATTAATAAACTAAAAATATTTATTCGATCCGAATTGTAAATATTTAATACGGGCATATGTTACACACAATGTTGACATACCATCACAGATTTATATCAATTTTTCAAATGGACTTGTTTCTCTTTATAAGCCATCGATCCTGTACATATTTCAAGGGCAATAATCCATTTAGAACGAACCCTAACATTTTACGCTCCAGTACTTAAACTGCAATGATATGATTACATTGACAAGCTTAAGCATGTGTTACAAAACCGTTGTGAACCTACTGTCAACCAATGTGACAGATATAAATTACTTTTTCGCTCACGGCAGCGTATTTACAATTCCATCATACCCAAGGGTGATAGTGTTTTATTTCATATTCGCCTTGGGCTATGTATCTAACACTAGAGGACTGCAGCCTGATAGGCAAATTATGATTTCTCTAAACAGTTCTTTGGAAGCAGAGAACAGACAATATCATACAAGTGGATTGGACACATAAAAGATTGACAGACGGTGAAATTGGATGAGCTCATGTTAAAATTTAACAATTCAGCTATTCATTAACAACGACGCCAAAGTTTTAAAGTGCGTTTTGCAAATATTTAAGAATCGCACTTTGATAGCGATCAATTGCATAAAAATATAATTGAAATTTGTAATAATCGATTGTTTACTAAATAAATTATCCGTCACTTGCACATCGTCAGTAAAATACAACACATTTTTTTTTGATTGTTACAAAACGTCTGTTTAAGAAATACTGCAGACGAAGGTTTGCAAGCCGGAAGTACTTCAAAGGGAGACAACCCCAAAACAGTAAGATGCAACTTTGTAGAAATTCTGCCGAATAGGCTATTATCATTTGATATTAAATTTACGATTTTTATGATATCAGGTCTCAATTACGCACTGATACAACATAACAAGGATATATTTCAACATTTCAGATGTCAGCTTGTCAATCATGTATATCATTTTTTTAGCATTTATTCATTATTCATTCAAATATATATGACAGGATTATAACACGCTAAACGACGATATAAATTATACATAAATCGTTAAAGTCTTAACGTAGATTTTCATCTTTACGTTATTGCCATTCTCTCCTAAAAGAGATCATGAAATGTTGATCGAGCCTCTGTTCTTATTAGACCAAATCCGTAGGTTCCGACAGATTCCCTGGAGAAAAATAATGCACCACAATCTATTTGAATGTTTTAGCACATGGCAATACTTCTCGCATGGAAAGGATGGTTAATATCACCATGCCTTTGTCATGATTCAATAGTCAAAGTGATTATTTTAGATCAGCGTCCCTGTTTGCAAACTAACCTTGATTGCCTCCAATCAGACATCTCCCATTCTATCCCACAAACTCGGCGTAATATAACAGATTCTATATCAACATTTCATGACTTGAGCTGCTTCTGTGGGGAGAGAATGCATTACAAGATTTAGTATCAAGTCGACTCGAATGAATTTATCATATGTAAGATTATAAAGATTTATTATACAAATATTTCGAGTTTTTGATGTCGTATTCTCAAACAGATAAGAACATTAATTAAATCACCGTTCAAAGAAAACTTTTAATTGTTTGTAATTTCATTTTTAAAAATGAAACTTTATGTTCATAAATTATTCAACAACAATTTTGATATATCACAAACGTGCATCAACAAGGAAGACATATTCTATGTGAAAATCGATAAACGCACCTATTTTTGCACATGTTGTCAACCTTTTGAACATTGTAGGGGTCTTAGTGTCACTTCTTATTCTTAACCCTGCCTCCATGAAACAATTACATTTAAAAAAAGCCCAATTTACCAGACACAAATTATTTCATTCAAATACTGCAAATAGGTGATATGTTTAACGTGTCATAACTAAATTCATCGCCTTTCTTTTAGATATGAGGTAAATGTAAACAAACTTGGGGTGTTTACTTTCTTTTGGCTAGCGGTTTATAACAAAGTATCATAATTACTTAAGTTACAAATAGACTACTAAATATCATACTTGAAAAATCTGCAAAAGATAATGAATACATTGTAATGGAGCTGAAAGAGATATTTCTTTTGTAGAACCTAAAATAGCAGAAATGCTTATTGACACACTGACAAATATTAAATGATATGAGTTGAAAGATTAGTCATATTATAACAAATTAAAAGGACAGATAGCAATTGACATTCATACATTGTAAGAGAACAGGCGAATATTTAAAAAAAGTGCATGAGAAGTCAAATACTGAAAGGTTTCCCCATAGAATAATTTTGGCATTTTGCAAGTTGGATTAATCAATATATTAAACAAATAAATATGTCAGAAAAGCATATTAAGATTGTTATGTTTTTAATGATTACTAATTACGAACACGAATCATTACACAATTATACTATAGGGGCGATCGATATAAAGGTTTGAAGTCTTTGAAAATTATCGCTTCTACAATTTGCCTTCTTACTTTCAGGTGCATTTCACGGGTTAGTTTTCACTTAATTTTCACAAAACTACATAAAACAGAAAAAAGTGAAAAAAACTTGAACAACATCTTCAGATCCTCTTGAGAGAAACATTAAGCAACAATGGGCGTATTTAACGTGCTAGCTGTTTGAATTACCGAGAAACACATCGCCAGGTGCAGGCGAGCTAGCTTTAATTGGCTTCATTAGAAAGCGGCACTTCAAGAGAGGCGAACATATGTTACTTACAACAGAACTCGGAGCGAAAACTGCATTTCTAAGCTTCATTGATTTCGGAAAGAGTTTATTTTGAAAACAACTCCACTGAATCGTTGCGTTTAAGTGAATCTCAACAATGTCTCACTTTTATGACGTACCTAGTAATGCATTATTGAACACCTAAACTACATGGATATATGCAGTTACAATTACCGGCTTGTAAAGCAGTGAAACTGAACCGTCTGGTCGATATGTATGTACTGTTGCGCTCTCGCTGGAGACACAAAGATTCGTGAAAAGCATGCAACACGAGGCGAAGTGTAGATTTCATAATCGTTCTGACGTATGGTTGTTACATTGTTCGTAATGGTATCAATGGTACGAGTTGTGATAGCTGTGTTGACGGATAATTGACGTATCCGAGACTATGACATTGTCATGCCTGTTAAAAGACTATACAGAGAAAGTTATTTTGAGGTTTTCTTATACATTTATTACTATTTGTAAGTAATTGAGAATAAAAAGTTTTGTTAGGAATGAATAACAAAGATATGTATATGATTACAATAACGGATGCGTGAAATTGATTTGCATATTGTTGCTTAAATGCAGTTGAAAGTTAAGTTATTTTTTATCGAAGCCTGTAAAGAACAGGCTGTTAAAAACAATAACTAAGAACTTGAAAATAGAACTTAACACTGTCAGAAGAGATACCAAATGTTTCAAACCAAACAATATAAAACTATATATACTAAACGTTTATAAACGTGCTCAATTGCCATGAATGGTGTGAAAGTCAGTTAGAATTGCGAGACCAGTCCATTAACAAAACGATTTACAAAGTGCACCCTTCAGAAGTAACGTCTAACCACAATAATGAAGAGGCGCCACTCTGAACCAAACAAGCCCAGTTGACAACTCTCTTAGAGGAGGAGTATCGTCGTTTTTTAGACCTCCTCATCGGGTACAACACATATTAGGTGCGGGCCATTTCCCATTGTGAAAGAATCGGGTGAAATTCAATGCGCGATTTTCACGCCAACAATTACCCCGGCTTCAGCTTAGCCTAGTTGACAAGTTGTTCCTCGCATGGTTGCGTGCCCATAAAGAGTTGTAACAAAATTTGCCTCTGTGAAATTAGGGTCCTGGAGAGGTGCCGGTCCTATTTCGTAGCGCGGAAGAATAGCGGCGGTGAGAGGGTCGTCAGGCGAAAGGGTACAGGGGTTGTCGATTGCTCCTAGGCCTTCGTCTTTAAACCATCTGCCCAAATCCTTCTCTAGTTGATACAGTGTCTATCGATGAATGTTCAACACGACCAAACCTCAGCGTTATATTGTCCGGCTTTTAGAGCTCCACTGTACTTTGGTAGTAATAAGTGGTGTTCATAAGTACGTATAGTTAAATAAATAGAATCACGTGCCGCTATCAAATGGGTCATAGTTTTTACAACGACCTTGGTTAACGTCTTTAAAATTCCCTTTCGATGATGAAGCTCTAAAGAACGAGTATTTCTTTGGATATACAACTTCTTTATTCTACAACGGCAATGTGTAGACATATATACTATTGATCTATGTAAAAACGTCGCCATTAAAGAACAACGAAGTTTCATATCAATAAAACAGACCCAAGGCGACTTCGTATCATCATTACAGCGCTGCTCTTGAACAGACCAAAGGCGACTTCGTATCATCATTTCAGAGCTGCTCCTGAACAGACCCAAGGCGACTTCGTATCATCATTACAGCGCTGCTCTTGAACAGACCCAAGGCGACTTCGTATCATCATTTCAGAGTTGCTCCTGAACAGACCCAAGGCGACTTCGTATCATCATTTCAGAGCTGCTCCTGAACAGACCCAAGGCGACTTCGTATCATCATTTCAGGGCTGTTCTTGAAAAGACCCAAGGCGACTTCATATCATCATTTCATGGCGGCTCCTGAACAGACCCAAGGCGACTTCGTATCATTATTTCAGGGCTGTTCTTGAACAGACCCAAAGCGACTTCGTATCATTATTTCAGAGCTTCTCCTGAACAGACCCAAGGCGACTTCGTATCATTATTTCAGAGTTGCTCCTGAACAGACCCAAGGCGACTTCGTATCATCATTTCAGAGTTGCACCTGAACAGACCCAAGGCGACTTCGTATCATTATTTCAGAGTTGCTCCTGAACAGACCCAAGGCGACTTTGTATCATTATTTCAGAGTGCTCCTGAACAGACCCAAGGCGACTTCGTATCACCATTTCAGGGCTGTTCTTGAACAGACCCAAGGCGACTTCGTATCATCATTTCATGGCTGTTCCTGAACAGACCCAAGGCGACTTCGTATCATCATCTCAGGGCTCTTCCTGAACAGACCCAAGACGATTTCGTATCATCATTTAAGAGCTGCTCTTGAACGGACCCAAGGCGATTTCGGATCACCAGTCCTTCGTGTTTATGCCGCGAACAAAGGTTGTTGAAATGAGAAAGTCGACAGTTTACATGCTGATATTGAGACTGGTGTAATGACTGCTATGCGCGCACTTCATGCTCCACTCAATGTTCTCGGCGAGTCGGACAATCTACTTGAAATGTGTACTTATGGAAATACTTAATCTGGTTAAATTTCTATGAATTTTAAGCAAGCTTGTTAATTGTTTTATTGCATTTCCAGACATGGGGCTTGATTGTCGATCAGCCGGCTAAACACACTGTAGTCGATGGTCAATTAATCGTGTAACCACAATGATCTGGGGTCTTTGCCTTCAAGAATATCCTTCTATGTGGCGTGCATTCAGTTGCCATGTTACAATTTAGTCACTGGCAATCTTTGTTGTAATTCATCTTCGTTCGGTTACCATCGCATCTTGGGTAACTTGAATTAACACGTGTAGATGAATGTTTCGCAAACATGTTATTACACTGACTTGATTTAGGTTTTATATTTCGATAATAGTATACGTATTTATAAGAAAACTTTTGATACTTCTTTAAATTCATGTAAACATAACCATTATATTTCTTTTGCATTGCTACATTTGTATTTCACATATAAGTACTCCTTATTGAATCATCGAATAATGCATTGGGGCCTCAATATACGACAGCACAAGCCTAGTATGATAAAGCCACGTTTACATTCGTTCGACTTCTGACTACGACAAATCGCACTGTTAGAATTTTACAGATAGAAAAGGTGCATCTTTCATTTATACTTTGGCTTAAAATGTATTTACGAGAAGAATAAAGTGTGATCATACTAGAATACATTTGTCTTAATTGAATTTCCTGCTTTGCATACCGGAAGTTTTGATAAAAGACATAAACTATTTTATCTATAAACACCTTTCATATACCGAATAGATTCAATTCTTCTCAGAGGAAACTTTCTGTTAAGACAACATACAACTCACAATTTATAACGTCCTTTCTTTCAAACATACCTTTAAAGTTTTTTTAAAGTGAGTAAGAGAATTGTAGTTGGGATTTATTTCAATCGTTTACAATGTTAAACATTTCTAAAGGGACGTATCCCCTCTAAATATTTGTCTTGCTTTAAAGTATTTCAAGTAAATGTTCAGGACATACAGAAAAAAATCAACAAACAAAACGCCATTGTAGCTCACAGATGCTTCACTGTTAAAAAGCCACCCACAATTATTTATAGATGGATAACGAAGTACAAGCCTGAAATGTAAGGAAGTTGATTATTCTAGAAGCGTTTGGTTTAAATTGGCTTAGAAGTATCAAACCAACAACTTTTATCAGCAAGAAAAATACAAATATTTCTGAAATGAAGACGTTTTTTGCCAGAAAAACGTTATTTCTCGATCTCATTTCGACTCCCTATTGAAAAAGGGGAGCGTGATTTGTTTAGACAAAGCCAGCGTGTCTTCATCAACACCATCAATATCTTAACTTTCCACTCGCGGGATGTTCCTACGGTGTGGTAGCGATAATAAAGTGTTAAATTTCATTCAACCCCCGTCAGAAATCAACAAATTAGCCTGCTTGATTGCCACGGATTGCAGAGGGTTGCTCCCTATCTTAAGGAAAGTCGAAAATTGAAAGATGAAAAGGTTAATATCTGGATGGTAGCAACTAGGGAAAGATATCGCGGGGATATTTGATACAGTAGCATCTGGCAGGATTAATGCTGTACATCTAACTAAGGAATCTAATATACAGGCTGACATACCTTCACGCTAAACATCGTGCACGAGCTGCTGGAGCCAAAGTGGAACTGGGATATATTTATCTTTTGTGAAAAGATGGTTATGTTGATATCGCAATCTGTGTCAAAAATCATAATTTTCAATCTTTAGAGGTGCAATAGCAAATCTTCGTCTTGTTTCTTGGTTGACTTGAACGTTTGGGTTCATCTAATGAAACCGCGTTAAACTGCAAATTAATGTTACGTAAACGGTGGAAATTAAATGTGTTAAACCGACTGTCATAATTCCTGAATTGAAATTTTTGAAATTGACATCCTCGATTAACGAAATCGCGGAGTCATGAAAATATTTACGTTCAGTTGTTTGGTGGAGTAAAATAAATAGTAATTTTCGCAATAGCAGCATATTTAAAATTTACCATTCAAGTAAATCGTAGAAGAAGTAATAGTAATGTATGTACCATAGATGAACATAAGGAATAACTGGGGTGGTAGTTATAGTTGTGTAAGTAATCAGAGAAGTAGTAGTAGTAGTAGTAGTAGTAGTAGTAGTAGTAGTAGTAGAAGTAGTAGTAGAACTAGTAGAACTAGTAATAGCAGTAGCAGCAGCAGCAGTAGTTTTTGTATTAGAAAAATTAGTTGTAAAAGCATAAACGGCCAGTGGCAGCATAAGTAGTAGAACAAGTAAAAAAACGTGTCCGATAAATAAGTTGGTAAACACCGGAGTATTTAAACACAAAACTGAAATGTCGTGTTTATTAACATTTAGGTAAGTTTAGTCTAGAGTATGTTTATATGCCATGAGAAACCCGACAATATATTAGACATACATACCTAGATAACTCAAGCAATAGCTTGTTTTCTGAAAAAATTATATAGTTGCATGGCTTTCTTTCATAATTCTGACATTTCCATATGTTCATTTCAGTCATATATCATAATATATAAATCATATCGGTTTCTTCAATATTCATTCATGCCAAGCAACGTTGAAATTGTTTCTATGTTTCTGTCAAATCGAGTTTGATCTAAGCCTATCATGTACAATGCCATATGTTAACTCAGTGCTTGCGTTTGCGAACCCTTACTGATTAAAGATGGACTGAAATGCTATATGGCAACTTTCAGGATTCGTGAAATAGTGATTACAATTTGACATTGACTCAACTTTAAATTACTGAAATCGACCTAGAAACGGCTTAATTACGACTGTATACATAACACTGCCTAATTAGGCCGGCGAACAGAATAAAACGCACTGAAGCGTGACTGCCTCGTGACGTGTTAGTAGGCGATGTGATACCCCGTTGTGTGCCCTCGTTATGTAAAACAACACAAGCTAACAGTACAGCTCAATGTTTAACCGTTGATTAAACAATCTAAACAACATCCCAACATCTCAAACCTTCAATAAATCGGTTGTTTATTTAATCAACTGGCAATTTGTATTGATGAAAACGTAAGACCCTCATTAAAAACGAAGTTGTGCGCATAATGCTACAGCATGTAGCTGGTCTCGATTTGCGCAATGTTGTCATAAGACTGCACGTGAGAACCCGGATGTATTTTCGTCATAAACAATTGCTCACGTGTGAACCGTTTTATCTTCTTGCACAGTTGTTTGTTGTTATTGAATATAACTTTAGTAGCACAACAGAAAGGATGTTATTATACAATACTATTTTTTATACATTTAAACCAATTTTTTTTAAATGCCTTTGACTTCATTTTGTAACAGGATAAAAAAAATATACGTTTTTCTTAGTTATTTCATTTAGTGATAGATAAGTTACAATTCTCAATGAAAGGCATGTATTGGATGATGACTGATGTCTTGTTTAAAACATTATTTTAATAGGGCATTTCACTGACAATCTTAATGTTTTCACTCTTGTACAATAGAAGAGATATTGTTCACAACAATACCCGATACATGGCCCAACAGAATGAAGATTTATTAAATGAACCTTATTCAAAATAATTATCAGATAGAGCAAAAAAGGATTTCTAATTTCAACAGGTTATAATTTACAAATCGGAGAAAAAAGGGACGTTAAGGAATACAATTGCTATTTGATGTTACCTAATAAGCTGATGTCATAAAATAGCCAGGTGTTGATGATTGTGCATTATATAACCTACCTGCTATAGTCATCATTTGATAGCTTTTAATTAGGAAACAGACAGGAAATACGATAGACAATAAAGTAATTGTGTAATAGGTGAGTATCTGATCTAAAGAAAGTAAATAACACCTGCAGACCAATGTCATTGTTTATTCAACCATTTACACAACGTTCAAATCTAAATGTGAGCATTGTAAATTCGGATTATTACCATAAATCAGCCAAAAACTTTGTGCTATGTTTTATATTTTACTAATCTCTTTTTTCTCTGCATGCCAAACTGTTCATTCAGTGAAAATGCGAGCTCGAAACAGAAAATCGGTGTAGTGATCGGAACACGTGAGTTCGATGTAGATTGTCACATTGCTCTGTTTGACCTTACACAGCGGGTCAATTTGGCGTGAAACGATCAATGTGATGGGAATTTGTCTACGGAAACTTCATCAGGAGATATTGTAGGACAGTTGACAGCAACACAATGATATGACATACTGTTAATCGCTTGGAAAACGCAGAACTACGGATTTCGCCTACCATTTTCCATATAAGCAGACGAACGCTTCGCCTACTGCCACGTCACTTCCGGTATCCCCTGCCCGTGACCTCTCAGCCTTGTTTTGGTTTGTCGCTGGACGGCGACGAGCAGACGCCTTGTTACGCAATGTTTACTTAGCTGTAGCTTCATTGAGAAACTGTGTATCGTTGCTGTTTTGGCCTAATATTTATGTTATATAGTTATTTGACCAATATCTTATGAAAAATATATTTAAAAAAAGGTTATACAGCGGCTCTTTAACGTCTACAAATTACATTCTCTGAGTTCTCGCGAGATTGAACGAGACTTGAGACTCGGATTTGTATTAGCGTCATTGTTGGTCGGAAATTGGCGCCAATTTGACTCTGTCTGTTGGAAATGGGTAGCGATTTGAGACAAAAGGGTCGACAATATGACCCTCCGTGGCCAACTCTCAACAAAATAGCCAACATCCCCTCAATTCCAAATGAATACCCCTTTCTTGATTTCGACTGCGTCGTAGATAAATGCTGCGCTGCGCCACGGCAAATTATATCACATTGAGACAGCGAAAAATGACTAGGTTGTGTCCTTCCTCCTTACACAATTTCCCCCTGTAGCAACGAACATGAAAAAGCAAACTAAAACTTCAACGACTGAAAATTGCTGGTTTCGAATTGTCGTCAAAGATTCAATATGGCAATTAGGAGATCAACTCGCCCAGGCTGCCATAGCTTTTGAAAATGGATCTTTTGGATAAACGACTGAAACCCGAACAACTATAGTAAATATTTTGTAGCACGTTTCACCGTTTCAAACCAGCCTTTGATTGAAACCGAATACATTTTTATGGGCCATGTTTCAGAGTTCGTGTTAAAACCATGTTACATACACATTTCAATACAATATAATGGTAACAGATACCAAAAGGCGAAATGAGACATTGCAATAATATGACCTAAGATGATATTTTTTTAAAATAAATATCAAATTTGATTTTTTTTGCTCTTATTAAATATAGATAAATATTGGTTATTTCTTAATGTAAATGGGGTAATTTATTATGTTTTTAACCTGTAACTACCTACATTCTAATTTATTATTTTCACAATCTTCAAAGTTGATAAGTCATACAAAACATTTGACAACGTTGACCGGTATTTGTATTGCAAATGATAATTTCCACCAAACATAAAATTTGATAAATTTGTCTACGAGTATTTAAATAAAAAAGTCAAATAATATTCCAAAAACAATTCTTGAAATAAACAAGCCATTAACACAGTTCAAGATCTTACAGAGTAAATAGTTTTAACCTGTGACTAGTTACCAATAACAAGCAGGTTTAATTCATCAAATTGTATGAACCACTTCATCCAGTACACATCATACCGATTCATTACAGAGCAGTGTTAAAGATAAACTGACCGGTACAAATGAACACCCTAATGATGTTACAAAGATTAAAGAGCCGAGGACGACAATTAAGCTACCAAGATCTGGCAAGGTCACAATGGTCAAGCAACACGACCCTTAATTCTTCCCATCTCGTTTGTAGCTCGTCTCTGATGACTAAATAGAGGAGTTTTCTGATTAACATCTTTATCTAATGATCCCAACACTTTGCTATCTTCAATTACTGAAGAGTAACACAACCTCTGCGACAAAAGAGCGATAATCAGGGACGACAACTCGAGGTGGCTCTTCGCTTTCGGCATACAGATTAGCAGCGAATTGCTAAAATCAATATCAATTCTTGGTTTAAGCGTACAAATCATCTGTATCCGCAGCAACTTCCTTTGTTTCTCAGAGTCCGGCAATTGGACGATGGTTCCACTTTAACCAACCGGAAGTTACTAATAAACAGCTGTCGTGTTGTAGATCACTGGGTAGTTAAAGAGGTGTGTTAACAAATTAAGATTACAGTCTTCTTTGCATTGAAAGATGTGTTACTTACGAACACATAACCGTGCAGCTCATAGCTTTTAAATGCATTACGAGATTCCATTATGCCTTTTATGGTTTCAGATGCATGATACGTATAACAGTATATCAGCTTCTATCGGCAGAATGTTTTACGTTGTCGCCAAGGGACTAGTGAGTTTTGCCACATGAGATTGTAACTAACATTCCAAATAGTAGCAAAATTTTATCCCTGATTATTGACAAACGACGGTTAAAATAATGGACGAGGAATGCAAACGAAATAGACAACCAGAATATTTTCGGGTTTGTTTTATTTCTTAAAGATAAATAACCTCGTTTCATAAACAACATGGTTGAAATATCATCCGTTTGTACCAAAGTTGATATAGGCTTCAATTGGAGAAATAATAAAATTTCATAAAAAATACAATATCAAATTGATTAAGAAATGTGCAAATTGGATGAAATATATATTCAGTGGCCATCGACCTCTTAAGGTTCATTACCATTATCATTCAAGACATTCCTAAGTACGTCCTCATTTCATTAAGCTGTCATGATGTTTTTCACAGAAACCAGGGGGCGTTGATGTCATGTAAGGAGTGAATAGGCATAGGTCCTATCACTTATCTAGATACAAGTGTCCCGTAACCAATTTCCATCTATACCTACGGTGAGGGGCTCTGACACCCTGGGAACCTCCCCATTCTATTGAGGGGACATGCTCAAATTATTTCATTACAACGCCGATAATCGGTGAAGAGCACTCCCGCCTCTATTACAAATGTCAGAGTCTGTTGTACACGTTACTTTCTCTATCAAAACAGTTTGTCTACGTTGACACATCCGGACCAAGGGGGGTAGCGACCCTCCAGCGCTGCTGACCACTGTCCACTTTCTGACCGCTCGGACAATGGTGTCAGCGTTGAAAATTGAGGCGTTGCGTCCAGGGTGAAACACCTCTCTTAATTATCTTGAAAAGGGTCTTCATTAGAGTGAGTACAATATCACTGTTTTGTGCTACTGAATTAAGGTGTTGGCTCACCGATTGTTCGGACAATGGCCGGAGTCAAGGTTGACCACTGTGCGAGCTGCAAGTTATCACATCTTAGTTACAGGGTTCCCCGGGGTTGGGTTGTAATCAGACTGACTTCAGTATCAATATTGAGGACCTTACAGATGGTCAAGATGAACTGGTCGTTGGTCTGGACAGACTGGACACTTGACCAAAGGACATCGGGTTGAAGGAAACTACAGAAACACATCATATGGTTAAACTTAATAATAGCGAAAATTTAGCAATAGATTTGGGACATCGAAGAGGCATGGGTTAAATAAGAATCAGTTATTCCGCATCTTTGATACATAATTCAGCGCTTTGTCTAAAGGGCGATATTAAATCATTGTTATTGCGACGTCATAAAAGTTTATTATGATGACATCACATGATATAAATTTCGCCGTCACTACTGCTAATTTTCCCAGAACCCTTACTTACCGTTTTACATTTTGCCTATTGATTTCAGCAAAAAGGTAAACAAATGAAACACCGTAACGTTTAACATCAAATGTAAATGATTTAGTAACTAACTTGCACTCTCTCGTTTCTTACCAAGTATTCGCTCATTCAACATAAACAGTTCAGAGCCTAAAATTGTAAGGAAGAAATCCAGGCAAACAGGATAGTAAGAGAAATATTTATAAATAATTGCAAAATGTTTATTTTTCAAAACATATTTGTGCATCGATATCACTATTAAAGGGAAACACATGCTAGTTTGCCCCAGATATCAAGTATTATTTTAATTGTCAACTCATTAGTGTAATAACGCGACAGGACACAGAAATATTTATAAAATAACCAACGACAAATCAATCGGATTTTTAATCTAATTTAGTCAATAAAATGTTAATCGACAACAATATTCATTTCACAGTTCAATGACCAGCATCTTGTTTACCTTCAGGATAAAATTATTTATTAATGAGCTAATAATATGGACACCATATCTTTTGTCAGTTCGTATGGTATATGTAGCACAAGATGAACTCGACACATATTTTGATATGCATGATTGAACATTATAGTCCCGCAGAGACCACTAAATCTCGGATAATCACGAGGGGCACGAGATTTCGCAGGGTTTCACACCGTTTCAAATTCAGTACAACGCCCTTGGGCGTGATCCATGTAAAAAATGCAAACTTTTGTGTAGAAAAGGCGATTTAGTCATTAGCAGAATTTGCGATTTGTATCAATCACGGATCTCCTTTTTGAAACCAAACAGGTTGAGCAAATAGTATTATCACCAACATCCTTTCTTTGAATTGCCTTCAGATTAAATCCAATTTCGTATTATTTATAAAGAAGGCAATGAGATTGTGGATTGTCAACTTCTTTATGGTTGATAGTAGCCACGTTTCAAAACGGTAGAAGGCTCTATACCAAAACGTCGCTACTTTCTACAATAAAGAAGTTGATAATCCATAAACTCCTTGCCTTCTTGACATTTCCATCTTCTAAAATGCCTTTCATACAGTTCGTGTATGAAGAGGTTGAAAATAAGATACGGGTGTCGGGTCCGACACTTTTTTCAAACGACGTCAACTGGAATATTATAATATAATTCGTTTCCAACCTTTTTATACAATATTTAAAACGAAATTGGATTTATTAGGCTCTAATTATGGAGAAGTTTGCTTAACGTTATTAGCGTAAGTTACTTTATGAAAATATAGACAAACGTATATCTTCAACATTTGTTTAAAAATGTGTAATTTTTTATTCATGAAAAGGATCATGAACACAATTTTTTTCTCAAACTCAAAGTACAGTATCAAAGCTGTCAATTCAAAGGTCATTCATACACAAAACAATTATCATGTTTGTTAAATGATATGGCTCTTGAAACAATAATCAGATATAATCTGATTTGATCAATCCTATTTTCATACGATCAATTACGAGAGTAATAAGAGCCTTTTGGAAGTTTCAAATATAATCAAGTTAACATTAGTATCACATTACAAGCGTTAAGGAATTTAGAAATGAAGAAAAAATAAACGTCCTTTTCATAATATATAATTGTATGGTAAGTTTTAAATTTGGCTAAGGTTACATGATTACATTTTATACCCGCACGTTGAAGATGCTATGTTGAATCAATCTACAAATTTTAGAAACATGAAGTAGTAACATCTCGCACTGGCCGAATGATTTGACGTTATAATGACGCTTTCGGTCGTTAAACACCAAATAAATCACTCGTTTCTTCTTTTTTTTAATGGGACGTCGTTTAGTATTCTCTCTTACTTTTGTGGCTGATTTCAGTTGTTCCAACTCTGCTGGAATGTTCTGATTACCAGCCACGTGATCTGATCCGGTGTTACCAAACACGTGGACGGTGTTCATCTTGTTTACCACAGACACTCGACGCGTTGACACATGACAGAGGGTTTAGCAGACACGTATATTAGAAGCCTTAATCTGACAGATGTAACGACAGGCACTCATTGTGATACGTGATACTAAGCTATCACTGTCACCGCCGTCCTTCCTTAGGGTTAGACGACACTAGAGACCATCACAGCAAGATGGTCAGCCACAGGAGACTGACCAACCAGTGGACAGTCCTGGCACACTCACTGCTTATTACGGGTGGTCATTAGGCGTAATTTGAACTGGACTTTCACCATCGGAATCTTTAATAGTGCTTTGTCCGGAACAAAGGTGTAGGGATAATGGAATGGGAGTTTGTATTCCCATGGACACTGGTCAACAATTACAAGACGGAGGTGGTCAAGAGTAGCCATTACCGGTCATTGGTGTATCAGATTTGCTCGGTGAAGGGACACCAGACCGGTGTCCGATGAAACCAGTGGTCAAACTGGTCGCAGCGGCACTAAATCCGGGATAAAAGCTTCATCTCGCGGCACGAGACTTGACCGTGAGCAGCGAGATCTGGTCATTCATTGTTCCGCCTCAGTAATAGATTTTCTAGCTGGTTAGACAGTGATACTTAATTAATTTTGAGCATTTTGTTGTATTTTCCGGCTATTGTCACACAAAAGCCTTCACAGGGATGGGGTCTAAACGCGAGATTATATCTCTGAGCAATGAACATGCAGAACAAACAAGCAAAGAAGCGACTCGGCTTAAAGAAAGGGTCTGAAGGGCTCGACCAAACGGCCTCCCTGACAAATGACTGTTTATTGACAGTTGAATGGTCGGTGACTGGATTAATTTGTAGAGCTTTGAGGCTGTTTGACACCTGACAAGACAGCCTTTGCCTGTCTAAGTAGAGAACATGTACGACTGGTAGTTGATAAAAGTAATACGCCATTAATAAATGCACTTCCGGTGTTCCGCACTCACGATCTCCGCTCAGATAGCGATACCGCAGTGAATGGTACAGTTTTAATGATTGGCGTTTCTTACTACGCCCGTTAAAGAGAGGTAAAGTGGATTAGTAATTCAATCTCAAGATGCCATGTCAGCAATACGTAAAAAGTAATAGGCAGGACAATACAGCGATAAGAAAGAAAGGACTGTAAAAAACTTATTGAAACATAAAGTTTGAGAAGAAAAATAATTTGATGGTAACTATTCCTTCAAGAACGATGTGTGATTTGTTTCACAATCAAGACGCTGAATTGTATTTTACGTAACCATGTTTAGTTATTAAGCTTCAGTTCTATGTTTTATTTAAGAAACGGAACGGGATTAGCAAATAATGATTTTGTCGATGCCGCTCCTAAACAAAACACAGTTAAAACAAGATGCAATATGTACGTATGAACAGATTGCAATGCACTTTTAATATACAGAGACAATGTTTAAGATTTTTATGTGACAATTTACAATTAAACAGTTGAGGCTTACACACATGTATTAACAAGATAATATAAACGTACCCATACTTCATATATATCTTCAGTACATAATTTCCAGACACTCAATGGCATCGCAGTTTGCTTGCTCGAATCGACAAATGAGGCTGCACATAGAAAAGAAAACATTTGTTGTTGAAAACAAAGATGACTTATTTTTCAAGTGAATGACGCTGACTGTCAGTCAGTATACGTTACATCAGCGATGACATACCCAAGAATATGAGACATTCGCAAGGGACGCAACTCGTACCCGTAATTAAAGCACTATAAAATCCTTCCAAGGGCCATAACTCTTTCAACCTTGTTCAACAACAAGAAAATTCTTAAGTAGGCTCCCCGTTGTGACACAAACAGAGTAGAGAGCATGAGGTATTATATAATACCATGTGTCAGGGTCGGTAGTCTTACTGATTATTGTTTAAGTAAACATTCCCCATGCTGCAACACAACTTGTTATTGACACAAATTCATTTGTGATTTTGGAGGAAATAACATAAATGCTTTTGTATAGTTATCCCTATTAATCAAGTTTTACGATAATCTAAAAAATATTAGTATTCCTTATATACTTCTCAACTTAAAACCCCTATGAAACTGAACTGTACATAGTTGACATATTTTATCAGGTTACAATAAACTTATGACTTTGGTTATGTTTGCACTACTATGTTCTTAATATGTGGTGTATGCTAGTCTGTTTGCAGTTACGACCAATACAATTAATTACATATTATTAACATACTGGAACATATTGAAACGATGCCAAATCTAAGAAAAAGACTTGACTATCTGAAATAATACTGTTAAACATTGTTGGATACAACAATGTGACCTTGTGTGCATGTGAACCTTTCTAGATACAACTGAATGAGGACGTTAATGAATGTTCCTCGTCAAGTGTGCACATTGCTTTCGTTTCATCCATTTTTCTGACAAACCTAGTTCTTTATTTTAATGGAGGAGTACGTTTTTTGATAATTTTATATTTTATATATTTCACTTATAATTGTAGGTTAATGCTAAATGTATTATACTGACAGTGTCAACAATCTCATTACGCAAGCCAATCACCAATAGTCAGAGGACATGAGAGTATGAAGATTCGTATAAAATCCAACACCTTTAATTCATTTTGTGTAAGAAATTTATAATGCAATTATATTGCAATTCTTTAAGGTATATATTTTCACATTTATCTATTCAAATTCAGTTTTGCACAACCCTTAATCGGTGTCTCGGAGATACATTTGATTGTAATGTAGTCTGTATGTTCAAACATTATTTATTCAAAAAATCACGTATACATATACACATTATGAAAGGGATTGGCCGACAAGCTCATAAGTCTTATGTTAAGGCCTCTTCCGGCATTGAACAGTATATAGATAATGATAAAAAATATGCATTTCGAACATAAACAACGTCAACAACAAACATGCGCTATTTGTAACACTTTTGTTAGCATAATAACATTCAGAAGTGTCACATAGAGACCAAGGAATGTTGTTTAGAACTTCTACTTATTATTCAAATCTCAAAGTCATGTTCAGTGTAAATGATATGTTGATTAACACTTGGTGAACTTCCCCTGTTACCATAATGCATGTCCGTCTGTTACGCCGCATATCAGAAGAAAATGTCGTTATGACTTTTTGAGAGGCATATAGAAACTGTTAAATAAAAAGGAAGAGTTCTATGAATTTTGAAAACCCATAGAACACTTCCTTATTTATTTGTCGTTATGAACCGGTGCTTTAATTGATATTCGTACTTTTTCAATCATCCAGGATGTTATATCATATATGCTATCTTCATGAACTTTATTCATTCGCCTGTTCATCGCATCAAAGCGGTCGGTCAACTGACTCACTTTTACATAGATTATTAAAGAAAGAAGGGAATAATCTTGAAACCCGCTTCGATAATTAAAAATACCACGAGAACAAACTTCATTTGCAAAGCTAACGGTTATACTTCTTGACTTTACTCAACTAAAATGTGTTTGAAAATGTCCAGGTATATATAGTTAATTAACAAACAATAAGTAGATATCATCCAATAGTGACCGAGAACAACTTTGATTGTTGCATGTTCTATTGAATTGTCGAATTGATGATGTGATTGGTCTTATGTAGTGTGATTATATATTTTTTATCAAAACTCTGAAAGAATTCATGCAATGTTACCGTTTCATGACATATTGAAACATGTAGGAATGCATGAAACATAATGCTTTCTTTATCCCATGAAGGCCAAATCTACTTACAGACTGAACACATTTATTATGATTTAATGATGTTTTCTCATTCAACTTATACATACGTGAGCATGTAAATTATATTACTGTTATTACAATCGATGACGCTTTATTTCAACTGTTATTAGAAGGTTGAAAAAGTTTTAATGAAAGAATTACTGGAAAAACATGTTTAGTGAATAATTGATTCTTTTATGTTGCCTTAAAATCGTGTTTTAGAAACATTGGTATTCAGGGGCTTACAATCACAAAACTAATCCTACATCTGTAAGTGCATCCTTTGTCCTCGGTCTATCGTTTATGAGAAACACGTGTTCCTCGTGATTCAGGCCATTGTTGTGAGATTACGTTGTAAGTCAGATTATATCCATTGCTTTTCATTGTCGCTTTATACAATCATCATCCACAATGAAATGAAGTAACTTGATCTTAAGGTGTTTTTTCTCAGTTGACGATAAGTTTAACATTACAACGACTTAGAAAACGTGCATATTGATGTTCTAATTGATTTGCATATTCAATTTTAGATTTTATTTAAATATGGAAAAGTTTTGATTTTAAATTTGATGTTATATATTAATTTTAAGAAGTAAATCAGTTGTTTGAATGTCATATATTCCTAAGTCAATAGAATTATTTCGGTCTATGCACACCCGTAATATTCCTAATACAGAATCGGTTACAAGTGGGCCCGTTTTAACTGTTTAACTATAAATATAGAATTGAAATATACCCTCAACAGCTATAAATAAATATTCATGTTAATGAACATACAAATACAGCTGCGTACCTTAAGTTTGTGCACATACCTACGTATTCTATTGCAAATATCATATTCTTTTGCAAGTTTTAAAGTCTGTCGTAAGATTTATGTTATGGCAATACATTTTTCCATAAAAACTTTTAGTGTAATTTAACTGTTTAATAATTGGGAAAATATCTTAATGTTCGTCTGTTAGATATTCTTATTCAAAGATCGAATACTGTCATCCCTCTTGATGCAGACAACAAGAGCAGTACCTTACATCTCTATACACACACTTGACCAGCATGAAGATTGTATCATACTGTGCTCTGTAACTCATTATGTCCACCATCTGTTGAGAATGACCTAACTGACCACGGCTTAGGGCCAGTGATTAAAGGGAAGTAACTCTGCAAGGTCAATTTCTTGTCTATATTTCTAAATTATACCATTTTTGTTTCTTCTCGCGCAACTTCAGTTTTCATCACAAACTGTATGTTATTGTCTCATCATATTCACAAGTACGTCTAGTTTGGGAAATGATGATGGATGGGTTTGTAGAATGTATATATTTTGGGATAATCTGCATCGAAAATGGAAAAAATCGTTTCAATGACCTGTTACATGATCAACTGTACTAGGCAGGACATGGGTATTTGTTTTATAAATGGCAACACCAATATTCAAGTGAAAAATATGAAAAAAATATCACGATATAGCCAGAAAATTGAATTTAGAGAATTGATGATGGATGGCATCCTAGCTATTAGCACCGAGTAAACGCAGACTTTTTAAAAACGATCCTTCAGTAATTATCATCATGTCACGCATCACTGATTTCACCGCCAGCGTAAGGCTATGTCCGAGATTCTTGGACATGGATATGATCGCACAAAAAACATCCTCGTGTTTTTTAGTCCATTGCATTTGTCCGATAGTTGGTTTAAACATTGTTTCTTCATTAAAGAATCCGGTAGGTGAATCTTTGTTTATCTCAATACCTCACCGGTACAAAAAATAATAAACAAAATACACAAGAACTAGACAGAAATCAAACAAAGAAATTCAGATAGTTAAGTGTGATATGGGAAATAAACCATCCGTATATCTGAAAAGGCACCGATTATCTTCATGCAAATGGACTTGAATAAAACAATACAGTATACGTGTATTGGTTCACACATATTTTTGTTCATTAAAGAATCCGGTACGGTAAACAAGCAAATGCTTATCTGAATACCTCACCGGTACAAAACATGATAAACAAAATACACAAGAACTAGACGAACATTAAAACCAAGAAATTCAGAACATGACATGTCTGCGTTACAAAACTAGGTGACATATTGCCAGTAGTTGTTTTTTATAAGATGTTTAAGATATACACTTGTATTAAGTAATAACGAGACAAAACTGCAGGGAGATATTTCGAGATTCTGAAATGACTTATCAACGGAATAAACTTTTAAAAACAATGACTTGACACTTTCAAAGTTCTATTTGTTATTACTGTAACGCATGATAATTCCTAACGAACAACATTCATGAATAATTATCGAGACAACGATCAGACTAATTTCCATTGTCATGTTTATTACGATTTTTAAGTTCACAAGTGCTGTTTATCTCTTGGGTAAGAACGTATCTCTTCCAGCTGTTTATAATGAAATCACTTCTGGTTCAGATGTAGACAATGTCTCCAATATATACTGTATATATATCTACCCCCAGGGGTGTCTAGGTATAACAACCTTGTCTCCCTTATATGTCTGACATATTCTTGCCTGGGTAGGTTTGTTAGATGTGCCGTGAAGACAATCGATTAACTGATTTTCTTTTCTAATATGATGCTGAAACAGGGTCTTGAAGTAACTGTGGCAATTATAAGTATTTTGGATGAACAGTTCTAGATGAGGACGACGTCTATTATATCTACGCAAAAATAGGATTTTTTTTTTATGTTTGATCAAATTTGAATAAATTTGTTTTAACAGTCTAAGGTGATGCTGAAATCTATTATATTATATATATTATATTATCTTTTTATCTTATCTTTTTTAATCTTTATAGGACAGTATTATACAATAATAGACTGGAAATGAGATCAATACCTGATTAAATAGAATCGGTGAAAACGATATTGACCGAGGACGAAGTCCAAGATCAATTTTGTTTATCACGGCTCTATAGAAACAGTTTTTGACCGAACTTAATAACTTTTTTGTTTGTTTCGGCAAACAGCGGAAGGGGGAAAAGATTATGCTGCCATTACATTTCGGGTGGCAAGGGCGGACCAATGACGTTAAATAGTAATAGAATGACGTCATTAAACAACGGTTTAACGTCATCGTCTCTATGTTTTGTAACTAGAGTCAATATCACTTTCAGTGAAAATTCAGTGACTACAAATAAGCCTACATCATTATGACATCTATTGAACTGTATATCTAAATATATTTTGATTGCTAGAAACGGTAATATCCCAGAATATCCATTGATTTATGATAAACAATGAAAAATGGATAAATCGACGTACAATTTCAGACAAAAACAAGTGTAATTATGATTTTAATAAAGAAAATGTGATAAATTACTTGGGTGTGATACTATATCGTTTTTGCATAAAATCCACTGACGCTGTTAGTTAAACGATGAGTTGCTGTGTCATCGCGTTCAATTGTTTCACAGTCATAAAACATTGATACATCACTGAAGGGAAGAGAACAGCTTTATGTTCGGAAAATTCTTTGTCAATGAAAAACCCAGTCAAACCTCAAGGGAACAGTTATATGGAAAATACATATATATATGAAAGCAAATATTTTCCATGTAGTCAAAGTCTTGTATATTACGAAATAAAAAACAAGATCGACTTCATATGCCAGAAAGTTCTTTGACAAATCGTCCATAGACATATATCTTAATCTATCTTTGACATTTCTTTAAACTGAGTTGAAGAAAAACATACTGTTAAAAGGGTTCACACGACTGCTTACCAATAATCTGTTTCATTACTTTGAATCATATAATATGGTATTAGTTAAGATCGTCTTATGCAATCAGTATTGGACCAACATTATTTTAGTAGATGAAGAAAACTAAATGTCATTTCATATTAAAAGATGACACTCAGAGTACCACTACATCACAGGGGTAAAACATGTCAAAACTCAAATGTCTTGATTATTTCCTAATATTGCAATTTCTAAAAATGATTGTTGTAAAACACATAAAGTCTATCATAAAGGTGACCTGTGTTGATTATTTGAAACGAATGGTTTCCAAAAATGTGTTCGATACAAAAAATATTGCAGAAAAAAGAAATCTTATTTTTCGAATTTTGTCCCCATGCCTCTATTGTTGTATGCCAAAATTGTTCCCGACATGCCACATATCTGTCCCTAGGATGGGTAATTTGAAAATGATCCACTTACAAATGTGTTCAAATTAATTGACTATAAAGTAAAGAAGTGGTAATCAATTAACCTTACAATATGATGTTACATATGAATTTATTAACAGAGTGACAAACTTTTAAGAAGATGTATAGAGAAAAAGAAAGATGTCATTCTTGCAAGTACCTTAGGTTGTTCTTCACTTAATGTAAGGGTGTTTCATAATTACTCTTCATCGATATTTCGACAGATCCTGAACTTACAGGCCACGTGTTCCCATTAGTTTATTATTCCAAGCTTACAGCATGTGTAGTGACATATGCCTCGTGTAACGTTTCCGTTAAAACTATCCTTCACATAGCAATAACAACTCAAGAATGCAGAAAACTGGTTTTGTGTTGAAATACTTGATAGGGGTAATATGTTCCTGGTTTGTGTTTCAAGGGATTGGACTGAACTAATTGGATGTGTAACGGTTTTCTGGTTCAAAACAACATTTGTCTTTCAGGAGAAAGAACCGCAGAAGAGCTCCAACTTAATGAAATAAATACTTTTGTTATTTCTCTACCATATATACATACACGTATCAAGTACTCCAATAATATTAACACACACATTTCTTTTTACGACTGCCATGATATCAATCACCATTGCTATGAGAAACGTGTTTCTTTAAAAAGAATTGAGTTACCTCAATGACCTCCCATAGGTAAACACCCAGAAGTCTTAATACCCAGGAGAAAATTCTTGTTTTACCAAAGACAAACTACTACTTATTCACTTTATCAAGCACGATTTAGAACATTTTAGAATTATATTTTGGACATGTGCTGAAGAATGTTATTTCCTTATGAATTTTAACAATTGTGAAAATACCTTTCATATGAACATTTATATTTCAATCCTATAAGTTAGTCAAGCAATATCGATATACTACCATACAAAAGAAAGTATAACACTCAATTAGAATTGATATAAAATTAAGATTGATCAAAATACTTGGGTGAAATGAAACCAAAAGAATACAAGGGTGAGATATCTCAAAACAAAATACACAAGAAAATCTATTTTTTCCCTCCGTCAGGCAGGATTCAAACGTTTCAGAGAGAATAATAAAAGTAGTTTTCATCAATATCTTTTTTGGGTACATTCATCATGAATGCAAGAATGAATGCGCTTCTTCACGGACTATAATAAAAATGTTAGTTTGACAGTATTACATGTTATACTTTCTTTTACACGGTCGTTTAGAAAACACAAGTGATTTCTGCTTGATATTAAAGATTCAAAATTGTGGATACTTCTACTTCATTAAAAGCAGTCCTATGAACAAAGTCGGTCATTATCACATGTAAAGTCGCTCTAAAGCAAGAGGTGATATAAAGGCGAGTTTTATTCTTATAACATGACTTTTGCCGTTTTAGGAGCTGGGTGATTGTTCCCTATTACAGTTGATGGGTGGAAATTAAGTATTCTTTCGAGCAAAACCACAACAAATCAATGAGTCTTAATCAATAAAAGAGAAATTGAACAGAAAGCGAGAAAGCGAAAGAACGATCATTCATAATAAGACAAAATGGAAATAGGTGTTATGCAGGGTTGTCTTCTTCCCCATTGACTTTCTGCAGTAATGCCCGAAGCAGTGTTTCCGCTACACACAAGTCGTTACGTCAAGGTTTTTGTGGGGAGGTAAAGCCTGTAATTTGTGAGTAACGAGGTGCGAACTTACACTCCCATATCACTGTTTCCAGTTATTACTTAGTTCCCTGGTTTCAGGCGCTGTCTGACCACACAACGAGACTTCAGGGAGGTTTGGCGAGACTTAGCGAGATATTGACATGATAGACCCCAACACACGGCGATCTCCCATTGCTTGTAATTAGTTGGAAGGAAACTACTTTCTCTTGAAAGATTGCATCTATTGGTTGAAAGTAGATAGACGATTTGCACTCTTATCTGTTTATACATTAACCTCTTGGACCACCTGTCTCCTTCAAGCATTACAAACCAGACTAAGATACGATTATATATGTTAATTTTTGGAACTGAAATAAATGTAACAAATACGTACGTGGTATATAAGACTGGTTATGAGGTATATATAATCAATATATTATCAATTGTTTTGGACAGTTTCAAATATTGTTAAAAGGCGTTATTTTCAAAATCCATCGAACTGATCTTATCTAATATCTTCTTGACTTGTTGAAATAGGCATCACATGAGATAACCACAGAAATTAAACAGTCAAAATATTCTATTAGTAATGGATGAATCGTGACATTAATGCATGGCATTGAAAAGATTACAATCTTTTATGTAGATGGCATAAAATTTGATAGCACCATTCACTTGGTTCCTCTAATCATGTCATAAATAATCATATCTGGCGACACAAAACTAATATACCTACACAATTGTTTTGATTCTTGCCGATGGCACGTTTGTTGGCACCAATTTTGATCGAAAACCGGACAATACACTTTCGCTAACGCAAATCAATTATTCAAACAAAATCTTGGAAACTCGTTTAGGGCAGGAAGAGGACAAAACGTTGATAGTGTTTGAAAAATTATTTATCGAGTTATCTGGTACATTGAACAATTGATTCAAATGTATGAGTCTGCATATGTAAGACTGGTATCGGTATGCCATTAGAAACCAAAAATTATATGTAAATAAAGACATTTCCCATTGCATAAGATCACCTTGAACTTTTTCTTTAAAATGACGACCAAATACGACCCAATCAATGTTATATTGCTCAAGCTACACAAAACAACAATAATCAAGCAAATCATGATTAAAACCAGGTAAAAGCGCACTTGTTCCTTGTAAATTAACTCCTACCACTACTGTTAATGAACCACTTAATAGATTAAAGAGGTTCCTTACAAATGAATAATCCTGAGGCAGCAATTACTACATGTGAACATGTGTAGTATGATAACAAGTGATGAGGTAACAGCTCTAACACGAGTATATTGTACTAGTGTTATCAGCAGTACAACACTGAGGAACAGATAAGATAACACCTCCATCTTAGCTCTGACGTAACATCAGATAACTAGAGTCGCTGACTAATGCATAAATGAGTGTACATGTGTAGATTATGTTATGTATACCGGTATGTGTAATGAGCTAGAAATATGTAATTGGAATATGATTTTATCACTTTGTTTCTATTTGATCTTTGTACCGCACACACATAGCTTCTTTGAGAGGCATTTAGAAGCTGGTTGATGAAGAAAGCAAGTTCTTAAGGATGGTCAACTTCTTTATTGCATGAAATGCGACGTTTCGGTGTACGTACTTACATCGTTATCAAGCAAGTAATGCTGGACATGATTGTTGGAGCGAATGTATACATAAATAAGTATAGTTTATACAATTTGGTAGTTTGATGTAGTGTGATATAAACTACTAGGTTTATACAAAGGAATATGTTGATGTACATAGTGAGGCACATATAAGGGTAATGCATTATTGAAAATATTTAAAAATAGTTTAAAAGTAAATAGGTTGTTGTTGACTTTTTAAAAGTAAGTAGGTTTTTGCAGGACGACCAAAATATGTGTTGTGAGTTCGTGTTTGATGTTTTTCATTGCTAGTTGTAAATCATTTTATATACTATATGCAATATATAATGGTAAGTCTTTTTAAACTGAACTTCATGTTCTTCAACTAGGTTGTGGGTTGATAAATGTTGTTATTCGCTTCAAATAACAAACTCACAACTGTTGCACGTTCGTACGTTACGTTTTTATGTTCTTTCGACATATTTGTGCCCTTTTTAAAACGTACCATTTGAAAAGTAATGATTTTCTATGAAATGTTATCACCTTGTTTATCCCTATTACCACCCGTATATTCTGTAGCATTACACACTCATAAGAAGGTTTGTAAATATATAATTACAGAGTAGTTTACGGTGCGTTTGTTTTCAAACATCATAAGGCATATTTTCATTTAAACAACACTGATATTTACTCTAAAGACGAGACGTAGCTTAAGATTGTATTTCAAATATCAAATGCTTTATTAAGATACGTCTTTAGATAACAGTTTGAAACTAGTTATATATCCTTCCAAACTATCATTGTAAGTATGCACCAAAGTGTTGTCTCTTTGTGAAGTGTAAGTAAAAAGCACATCACTGAAAACTGTATGAAAACCTGTCTTCTCTACGTAAACACAATTAGTTTTGCATCCTTAATCAAAATGATCCATTCATTCATCATATTTCATTTACATTATAGATCATATCAAATGTATGCTTACACTTTGCCGTTCACACATGAAGACGTTCAAAATGTAAGTACTCCCTGAGGATAAATACTATGTTCTTCATTGACTATCAATTTAGCGACTTTAATACTAAGTATTGTCATATAAAATATCTTGGACACCATTTTTTTGCTCGTTGCGCATGTACCGTCTTGGTAATGCATTATTTCATTGCGTGGGAACTGACAAAAATAAACCGCTGGCATAAGGCGGGAGATGAAAAAGAGGAATCGTGATCTGAAACGGAATATGAGGCAAGGCAGTCACCAAACATCCGTGTGTGTGCTATCTAATCACCGATTGATCTACCAGGCTGATTACAAGATCATTGTTTTGTCATAGGCTAACCTTTGATCACTATATTGACTTGGTGATTTGGATTAAACGAACGCTGGGTCGTCGGTTTTATTTCGTAAAGTTCCGTGTGAAAGTATCGCAGCTGTTGATTAATACGCCCATACTGGCCAATCGCGTGATAGTGCTGCCCGATTGTTTAGTGCGGGATGCTTCGATACGCTTGGCTTAATCCCTTATTTGGATTAAATGATGCTCAGACAATAGAATGGATGATAATCCATCAAGGATTAAACAAACAATGGGTAATATGCTATCGACAAGTCAGACAAAGGTTTCATGATTCCGTTCCTCATTCTCTGATTGCTTAAGATGTATATCTTTCCACATGGTATAACATCTTATATGATTTTCACAACAAATTCAATACTCTATCACATTTACATTGCAAAATCTACAAATCGTGTCAGTATTAGGCCTCTGAATGTGTTAACTTATGAAATGAGAAGGCTGAAGAAATAGAATCATAGAATTGAAGGTACCGTAAATATATAAAATATTTCATTGATTTTAGTCTATAGAATCAGTAACTTGAACTCTTAATATATAGAGAACTAATTTTAATCTAAAGCTCAATCATTTCAAGTCAAGGGAATAATCTGACAGTTATTGGCTTGGTCCACTAAGATTACTTTGCATATAAGCGAAACTTGTGTCATTTTGGCAGCCCGTAAATGAAGAATGATATTGTGTATACGTTAATCAAAAACGATGAGATACATGTAAAATGCGTAAACTTATTTTCATGGGAGATACTTGGTTTAGGCAAAATGTGAAAGTTTGCTATTTTTGGAGTTCATAAATGAATGCTACTAAATACGTTGATTAAAAACGATGAGATATAGTTAAAATTCGAAAATGTCGTGATTTGCATGGGAGGTACTTGTTTAAAGACAAAATGTGAACATTTTCTTTGCATAGATTAAATCGGAAAGGACGTGAGTGAAAATTTTAGATTTTTCCAGTTACCTGTTTCCAGTTATGCTACTATTCATTTTTTTAAAGAGAAAATGTTCTCTCTGTTTTTAAGAAATATCCAAGATGAGAGCCACTGGGTACCATTTGGATAACAGCATGTGTTATCATCATGTAAATGAACGTCAGTTATCCAGTCATTATATTGTCATGTTGTTGTCACGACCCGTGACATTGTCTTGCATTGGAGTCTGACATTGACATTGACTTCTTTATAAGCAAATCAATACCTTTCAACTGATTTTATAATAAAGACCTTTTCAATTCAGTTCCTCAGTTGATATAGATTTGATTTGATAAACATTTTGATTTATTGTGTTGTCTATTAGGCGTAAAGATCGTATCAATAAATATCGATGGTCACGCTTGCCTGAATATGACACGGATGGTGGAAGAAATTTTGAAATTGGTTAATACATAACCGGAAGTTGCTTTGTTTCCTCCTAACGATAAATATTATTTGCATAAAACGTTAATTTCTCTAGATATTCTATGTTTGTAAGAATGATTAATTCATACCATTCCTATATGGTAGGATATAACTTGTGACATATAATTCCATAACGGGTCATGTGGTTGCATGTGTACATTTCTTGTTACTCTTTTTTAACGAGACGTAACAACTCAGTTTGTAACAACTATATGGCACTTCATTTCACTGAGATGTACATGTATGCGTCCATAACAACATACAAGTACAATAACATGTATTATTAAGAGTTCTATCACGAATAACTTAAATATGCCAACAAAGGGTTTAACATTATCCAAACTTTATAATATTTATAAAACTTTCATAAAAAAACACTGGATTAATGAATCTGTGACTCGATAACATTGTTTTCTAACGTAACTAACTTAAGTTCATTTTTTCTTATCCCTAATACTACTTAAAAACTGTTTTTTCTTTTTCGTCTTTATCAAAAACCAACAAATCCAAAATATCTAGCCAAACACCCCAATATAGTGTAAACGTTTTTCGTATACACTCTCAGTCATTTCATTCAATAACTTGACATTTTTATCATACAAGATTAAAAGACTGCCTTCTCAATGAATTTGTTTTAGATATCGTTGGTGTATAACTTTCGAAAACAACTGATAGCGTCAATATCGAATATTACAAACGGTTCTGTCGGTAAGAATGTCAGCAGTAACCGTGATTATATATGACTCATATTTTCATTATAAGTTGTGTGTATCGAACAATTTAGGAAACCAATTTAATTTAGGTATGCTGTCCTTTATATGTGGTTCGTAATAAATGTTTGAGATGATTTCTTAGTAACAGTGATGGGAACAGAAGTGATCACACTTGTTCAGTGAAATTTTTTTAGGTCGAATTCTATCAAAACAAATACGAAGGTTTATCTATGAAATGTATTCAATATATCATCATTTATGATGCGTTTTCATTTACATTTAATCACGAAAGTTTAATATGTTTTTCACGAGAATGTAAAACCTCTTTAACGTTTAAGGACGTTTCCTTTTTATGCATGAGATATGTTCTTAAGTTGAGGTTCAGATACCATTTCAATTGCGATTATTAGGTGCACAAAATTTTAAATTGTTTTGAAATATTGTCGATGGGTCACTTTCCTGGTCTTCTAAACGTGATCTTTTTAGTTTGGTTACATGTTAAATAAGTCTAATAGTTCATGCTTGTTTTATACATTTATCTTAATATTTATGCGATATATTATATTCTCGACCTTGATAATGAAAAAGAAAAGATAACGTATTTGAAAAACGCATGGAACAAACCTCCTCACAGCGGCCATTTAAGTAATTTCTCTCTAAAAACTCTCTTTGACACTACAGACGTATTCCCCGTTTGCCAAAATCGTTCTTGTATGAAAATGCGGAGAATGGACATTTATCTGATAGTATGGTCTAAATTTTTGACATTTGAAGATATGCATATATTTTTAATGTGAACTTATAAGTTCTTTGGAAAAGACCGAATATTCAGTTTAGAGATTTCCTAACGAAATTTGATTTCATTCAATCAGATACAAATCGATTGCAGCAGAAACTACATCAATGCAAAATAAGTTATGAGGAAGGTATCATGTGAGTAATATATGTCGAGAGGAAATGGTTGTGTTGACGTTCAAACGCGAAATGCTGAAGTGAAATTGGAAACAAAAGATCAATGGATATGGTACATTGTCTGTGCCTCATTTATAAGTGTTTATCATACACTGTCCTCGACACGAAAGAAAACACGAAAACGTGGTCTGAGTGATTATAACATACTTTAATAACAAAAATGAGATGTGGTAAGAATTACCGCCCTGACTGCTCATACGTCAGGACTCTAACACCTTATCAAACACTCAACACATTAACTTAAATATGTACATATGAACAATTTGGTTTAAGTTAGTCCTAGGGTAGACTTTGGTTCGCCAAAGAATAGCACAAACTTTACTAAGACGTTCCTTATAACATCCTACATCACCAGGCTTCGGTGAATCAGCAACAATATTATGGCATTTCAAGATTGTTTTTGGTTTGAACGTAACGTTGTGTTGACACTACAAGACCACGTTGGTCTTGACGATGAATGAAGGTCAAGGTTATGATGGGGAGACAACTTATAATTCTTCTGTAAGGAATCTGCCATTACAACAAGTGAGAGAGTCCTCTCAACAAAACATGACGTCACGAGTCCAGACCGACCAATGAGGGACAAACAGAACTGTAAGCAGACGACAGCTACACTGATGTACCGGCCCGAATTGTCAGAATACGTTTCTGGTAGACGACCTTTCAAGGTTAGCACTTGAGCGAGACAAAAGTTCCACTTTTTGGGTTATCGTCTGCAAGGGAGGGTGTTTCTGACAAGTATACGCCATCACATTCTTATCTCACTAGACATCAATCTCGTGCGACGCGTGGCAGACGATACCTGAGTGACGTCATCAACGTTGTGCTTTGCCATGAATGTTTGTAACCTGTCAGTTGATTGGCTGATCATGACGTATGGGGCTCAATGTCCTGGTGCTCCGCACTCGTGGATGGGGTACTTGTATCACTACGCGAATCATCACAAAATAGGTCGTCATCGTCGTCCGAGTCAATTGGACACAAACCTTCAGCGTCCCCTGTCGGGGACCGTAAACCCCCTTCTTGTTGAAGCTTAAGACGATCTGCCGCTGATAACTGCCCTTGTTGTTGTAATCTGGAAAATATAATTAATTAGAACATAAGAACATTAAAAACAAAGGAAAAAAATATAATCAGAATGATCAACTAAGAAAAAATATCAATATTGGTGTCCTCCTTTATCACTTTATCACCATAACGATCATAACAATTCTAACAATCAACATCATCATCATCATTATAACAATCAGCATCATCATCATCCATATGATTATTTATATCTAGTATTATCTTTCGAAAGTTTGAGTCTTCGCGTTTATATCAAATATGGAGTTATTTTCTCAGAGCTTTGAAATATACTGACTCTGGAAAGTTTTGATTTGACTGAAAACTTAACTACATGTATAAAAGACAAGTTAGTCTTTAACGTATATGAGCATTTGATTAATTTAAGTTATTTGATTACTTTAAAAATAAATTATTTAGTATTTATAATAATTCGAAAACCAAATTTAATCATGAATATACAACCTAGCAGCTTACCAACGAGCCAATAACCTAAGTTTTTAATCGCAATCTGAATATATATATTATACATTTCAAAATATTCTAGTGCGTCAGATGGAATAAGAAGCCAACTTGTTTATTTCCAAAGTTATTATTACGGTCTTTAGTTTTGCTGATCAAGCGACTTAAACTCGACTGCATCGTCTAACACAAGCGAATCCTACTGCAGTGTAGCGAGTCTCATTTATAGTAAATCAAACGGGTCGTGAGATGGACTTAACATAGACGGTGCTGGAACAGTGATGCGAGTATCTTGTAATGGTTTTGCATTATCTCGGATCTCCGATGATTCAGATGGAAATGAAGAAATATGAAATCTAATCATAACTGACTCGTAAATGGGAATTTGTAGAGCGGATTACACGCCAAAACCCTTTCGTCGTTCAAACTTGATTGGAGAAATGAAATGAGACGCAAAATCGGTTACATTGCTCTCTGAAATTGAATTTTACAAAGTGTATTCACATCTTGAGATCAGTGTTAATATCTCAGACGCCCATGTCAATTTCACTGACTTCTATCAAAGGCTGACATGCTTGTCATAACATTCACCAGACTGGTGTAGATTGCATTAACCTACTCTTTAGACTGCTATTTACATTGTTGCGTGCGCTATGAACATGACTATTGGACATTTATTTATTCATAAAGATATAGAAAATATTAAAATTTAGCTGACTTGTTTTCTTGAGTTTTGTGTTAAGGCTGTTTTCAGTTTCATAAACATCACTGTACGAAGTGTGTTTTGTTTCTTTTGGATGTAAATAAACTGTGACTTAACATACTTAAGTTATTAATTATTTAATATGTTTATTTTGATGTAATCTATGAAATGTTTATACATTTTAAGATTTATTCTTTATCTATAAACGATAAGGCCCTGCGAGCACGTCGTAAGATAATTATTCATGCATTCTCAATTATGAAAATAGGATTAAGATGTGGACATATGTTTTCATGCCTCTTATAATTGTTATGCTATAAATAAAATCAAAATCGAGAGTATGCGTTAAAGGCTTATTAATTTAGCCTTCTTCATCATCTTATGAATTTTTTCATTAAGTTTTTCTTTTTTGTTAAATATGTGTTGTATTCAAATAAACATAGCACAAGCATAATAGATAAAATATAATTATGATTTTGCAACAAATGATCTTTTTCTTTAAGAATCTGTATATCTAAGTATTAAGTTAGATACCGTTTCGCATTTCAAAATGTGTGCTTGTACACACTGTTAAGATGAATATAAACTCTAGGTTATCTCAGGTTTAAATATTGGCAGAAAAAAATCGCATTGATGGGGAAATTTTGATTTAAGACACAGTTTCATTTATTTCCTTTAACATTTTTAAGTTGGCTAAAGATTATCTAGCTCTATCACATATAAGTGGTAAGTTCTAGTTCAGTATCTTATTAAACTAAGCATGTATATGGTTTTCTTTCTTTTTATAAAAAATGAAAAATAATAACTTTAAAGTTACATAAAAGGCCATGAGTATTCCCTAATAATAATACACTCGATACATATCGCTGTTGTTTTACAAAGAGTTCTATGATAATTGTTTTACAATGAATATATGGTATAAATTATACACATCAGTAATATACATGCATTAAAATAGTACATCAATGTTCTATCCCTTCATGTTTTACCAAACGCATTCATAGTCGAAATGGAGTCAACAGTTTCCCTATCAATTTCAGATATTTTATCCTCGTGTTTAAAATGCTTTCAAACTTTTGCCTTCGTGAGACTTTTTATCGCCGAGTTTCAAAAGGCATTCACAGCAATTGAAAGCAATAAAAAAGCATTTCGAACTCATTGGCATTTTACCTTTTTGCTTGAGGTATTGGAGTCGAATTGCTCGACTTTTCTGTGAATTAAGGTAATTACGTCCATCGTAGCTGACAGGGTCACATCAACATGACATTCACACAAATTGCTGGCCTATTCCGCCGTCAGTACGTTAACATTCCCACTGAAGATCATTTGATCACAAAACTACTCTACACAAAAGTCATTTGTTGCTGATACTGATTATGAAGTAGTTGAAAAAGTGTACAATGTATAAATGTTATATAGTAAATGTACAAACTATACAATTAAATCGATTTTAATTTATGTTGTTGATTTATTTTGCACGACCAAAATAGACATGTTGATATAAGATTTTGAGAACACTTTCATATTTACGATGATTTGAAATGTAAACACTCTTGTATATTATTTTAAATGCAAATTTAGTATTTAGATTTAAACTATGGTATATGTTGCGATGAGAAGGTTTTCGACTTATATAATAAGTTGTGGTTTGAAATAAAAAAAGATGGTCTAATTCCGAAAGCTGTAATATTAAAAAAAAATTTTTGTTTAGAGTTAAAAAAATTGCATACCTTACAAACGAAATTAAATTTTGTGATAGTGTTCGCGATTTATTTGATACAGAATTTGAAAATGTTGATGCTTAGGATTATTTAAAATAGAAACATACACGATTACATTTCGAAAGCAATACTTTTAACACATTGGATAAATCACGTGTACCACTAGTATCTTACAAATAAACTACACGTTAACATGTTGTGATGCTATTTGTGTAATACGGGGTTTAAGAAAATGTTGATTTCTTCAGTGATTCTAAATACAAACAAACTATCAAGTGTCAAACCTGACCCTAACTAATAGCACTACAATTTCCGGATGAATCACGCATAATAGGGGAGTGAAATTGACATCGATGCTATATACAAGCATGATATACACGGAAAAGTGTAGAATAATGTGAATCACCATGACACGTTACAACTGTCATCAAATAAAATGAGAAGCTATTTCATCCTGCATCGTTTACTTTATGACCTATATGGCAGTGTTAATTATTTGATTTTTATTTCTGTCAAATTTTGAATTATGGCACATCGTTTTGTAGAAAAGGTTTATTCGTTTATATTCATCCGTTGAGTGTTGCATTTCAATGTCATGTTTATAAAAGTAAATATAGGTAGCGTTCAATTTAATTTTTGTAAACATATTTTACAAAGGATTTCGTAGTTAGACATCTCAATATCATAATCCTAAATTCTCATGTTTTTATTCTACTACATGTTTCATGATGATTTACTTCAAACCCATGCAAATATATCATATAACTTCAGATGAAAATGAGCAAATGTCAAACTGTTACATGTAATAAATGAGTTTTTGAATTAAAATTAAATTTTAAATGATGCTTTAAAATGTGGCCTTAGATACCAGATCAATATTAACCAAAAGTTAAAATCTTCGTCGAATTAGATAAACTTGTAAATCATAATCATAATGCACCCATATGAATACAAAAAAAGGATGTATATTCAAAGAGATGTAACATATTAAAATAATCACATATATTTCATCGTAATGTTAGAATCATCAATAAAAGTCATATCATATATGATTTTCATAACTTTAATTTTACAATCGTACGATTGAAAAATACAACATTAATGTTATTAACTTAAAAGCAAATTTCGTTTTTTAATTTATATTTTAATTCGTTCACGAACCAATTTAAATCGACTAATTTATTCTAATAACGTATAATTCAATTTCCCCTTTCTTCAAGTCATTGACTACATGGGCCTGATGCCCGTGTAAATGTACACGCAATTAATTATTAATTAATTTTGATTCAAGCACCGTTCCGAGTCAATTAATAATGGCCTGACTTCATTTAATATTCATATGTTAAGAGTGCACACACAATCTATCATTATATTACTGGTTTTTAAAAATAACAATTTTTTTGACAGAAACAACCATTATTTCATTCATATTAATCAGTTGGTGATATGTATTTTGACAGAAACTATCATTATTTCATTCATATTAATCAGTTGGTGATATGTACTGAAAAGCTAAAAAGAACAATGAATTGTGACTTTCTTGAACAAAAACCATTTTATTTATCCATGAAATTTAACATTTATTCACCATAATTATTTCATTATAATAAAAAGTGAATATTAATTTCTAGACCAATCCTCACAAAAAAATTCCTGTTTTTCTAGATTTTAAAAATATTAAATCCTAATCATGATAAAATCATGTAACATAGTCTCGAAAATGAATCATATTTAAATTCGTTTAGCTGGGAAGGATATAACTGATGATAAATTTTATTTGAAAGTGTTTTCCCTTTAGCAAATAAACCTCGATTGAGCGATTAACATCGTTGGATTCATTCAAATATCAACAATGGACAAAACATGTTTGTAATGATTCACCAAAAATTACAAGGTACGGACGGGCAACACAAAGAGCGATCAAGTCAAAGTTGGCCGAGTTCAAATGATGTTGATTTCAGGCCTACGTGCTAAATTGCGGCGATTCGCTGTAGAAAATCGTTGTTCATTTCAACATTGTTAAAGGAACCATCTTCAGAGGAATATCATCTCTTGTAATTACTCGCACGTTTGTTTATCGATAAGTTGATCTTAAGAGACGAAGGACCAAGATGGCTTTATCAACTGAAACCGACCGTCATCAATTGCAAGTAAATTCGGATGCATTTCACGCAAAACCAACAACGGAAATATCACTATTAATCTGTACATTTACTTTGGCTGGCTAGCGAAAAGTTGCGTCAACTTTGCAACAATTTCCGCCAATCACGGTTAGGGCTGATCGTGACTGCGCGACACCTAAGTCATTTACCATTGATTGACGCTTGACCGTGTCAATTTCAGCCTCGTTGAAATCGCTAGCTTTCTGAGCCCCGATCGCAGGTACAAGCCTCATATTAAAGGGAAAAGACAAGTGGATTCATTTGCTCTGCCTCCTATACATTTCAATGAAAGACTTCTGGCCTGTTTTCTCTGCAAAAACCGACGAGTTGTCCAACTCTGATATCAGTTGGCGTTATCCAAATACTACACAGCAAGGAGCGCTCTCGAGTCGACTTGAGCCTTGCTTCGTTAAAGGTCCATTCAAGGAAATTCTGTCTCTTTCAGAGTTGAATTTGGCTTAAAGAAGGGGTCGAGATTTTTCAACAAGAACGCGTGGTCATAATATATCATTTAGCTTCCATGTGGGCTTTGAATCATATCGATCGGGAGAAGAATTACAGATAATGTCTATCATATATTTGTCATGTCAATTTCGAATATCATCCCTTCTCATTTTCTATGTAAACGATTCTTCATAAATTGCCGGCGCCTAATCTGGCATTTGTGTAAATTGACTTTGGATTGACTGACCTCTACCGATAAATCCACTGAAAAATCCCTTAGGAATGTACCATTGCAAGTATTTGCAGTTTATACGTTATGAAAATATTGTCAAATGTTACTTAATTCAAACAAGCACGTGTCAAAATAAACTGAACCGTACCCCTGGGTGGGAGAAAACGAGGAGGGGGCGGATTAACGATCATAAAACAATCCACAAGATTATCTCTACAAATCCACTGCAATACATTCTCACGGTTGATCTTTACACCTCTGGCTGATCCACCGAAACGTGTGGATAGGGAGGGGCAGAACGTCATTACAAGGTCCGTGAGTAAATACATAGGTGGAGAACAGTGATGTGCTTATCTGGTTTGTAATCGCTGTTGAATAGACAAGGTGTTGCAACAAGCAGGTGCGCGATGAACAAGGCCCGGGTGTGAAATCTACATTCAAAGACGTGTCAAAGACATGATAAAATTGAAATAAACACTCATCGTCTCTCAACCACAGAACAATATTATCTTTAATTCCGCCTTACTTTATTTAATATATTGATTCTTCGTATTGTTGTCTTAACCTAGGGGCGTGACGAAGGTTCAATCTTAAGCCAGGATTGGGGATTATTTGCATCTTTTTCTTAATAATAACGATAAAGCTCATTCATCGCCGCTGTAATCTCGCTCACTTGGTGGTCTAATATAACATAGTGCATGTAATAAGAAACATCTACATGTTGAAGTAATAAGAGTTTATATCAATTACCTTAAGACTGGGTTAACAAGATGTTTCATTATCACGGGGGAAGCATGATCATGTGGCACGTGATAAACGATGTCTATTTCATAGCTTGTAGATTGCAGGTGAAATTGACAATAGTGTTTAATGAACATCGTGCGTGCTCGTAAGGGACTTCACTACACGATTTCATTGACGAAAATTTATCCTGTATTGTGTTTCGTCTCATCCAAGACGTATAAATCAAATTGGATGAACCACTTCCACTTTATTAACCGATATTGGATAAATTGTGTATTGGCCTTTATTTCAATATCGGAAGCAAATCGTGGTTATCACTGTCATTCTAATAGACTTATTGAGGAAGTGAGTGTTTGTATTAGGACAATAGTAAAGAGCGCTGTATCTTAGATAGAGAAATATTTCGCCACATGCTTCGAACGATTTAGGTATTTATGGGGTTTGCGTTGTCGTTTGAATTTATATAGGGGAATTAAGTATGAAGTGTCTGCATTAGATATGGGGGTTGTCAATATCTTGACTCGCCGAGTATTTAAAGTATTTGTTAAAATGTACTTGAAGATTTAGTTGACAGTAGAACTAACACTCATCAAATATCTCAATATTTCGCTTTCAATGATTATCGTAATTTAAATGTTTTGAATGAATTAGAACACGATATATATATTGGTTCAGTAGTGTTACTTGCAATCTTCATAATTATTATGCTAACGATTAAAATTATTGATAATTGATAAATAAAATTCACAAACTATGATAAATCTCTATTTAAGAACTTTTGATAAGTTATCTATATGATGTATCAAGTAAAACAATTTGTTAAAACACCCGCTGTATATACATCAATCTTTGTAAATCTACAATGTTTACTTTTCATACTGAGTTGTGCCAAGGGCAACAAATTTACATAAACCAGATGATAAATGGTTGACAATCTATTGCACCTGCATTCATGAAAAATGTAGTATACGCGGTTTCGCAATTTCAACAATATGTCATTTTCTCCAAATTATACAATATTCATAAATATATAAACATAAGTTAAAATAAAATTCCTAAGTCATTTACTGGAATTAGAATATACCATTCATGATTTTAATTGAATAAATATTTTGATCATGATCGGTAACAACTTTAAAACTATTCATAACACACTTATTTAGACTGCTACCGTTATTCCTTTCCGCCAATAAACACCCAATTCGTGCGCTTATTACTTTCGACTTTCTTCCGACATTTTGATCCAAGCGTGAAAATCGGGTAATAAACGGGTCAAATATTGGATGGGCTAATATCGTGTCTTTGAGGCAAATATGAAAAATTTATTTCCGAAGATCAGTTAATGGCTAACCTTATCCCGGGGGGATTCGAACTCGGAATGTCTGAGACAGCGGCCATCTCTTGGACAAACTTTTTCGCCGGGTTATGTAGTAATTAGCACATACTTGCCGTTAATCACGCAATAGGTGTGAAATTAACACGGAATGTCTTGATCTAATCTCTATCAGTAAACACTGTATTGTTGTATATGTACATGGGTTCTAAAGAAATTGACACCTCTTTAGTAAGAGTTGTTTGTTTCATGATAAGTGCATTAACACACTGTCAATCATTACGGAATGATGGTGTTTACAACTAGATTATGATGAGGTACATGTTTTAAGTGTGATTGTATTTTTCAAGTAGATGTTTATTATTTTAGATTATTTACATTATTTCTATAAATGTGAGTGTTTCACCTTTTTGTCGAAAATCAGTTACACAATGTTATGAAATGTGACTATTGTAAATTAAATGTTTAGAATTATTTACAAATTGTTTTGTACATAAGATTGTTATACTATGCCTGTTTATGATGGATAACATAGTATTTTCAGATGTTGAATCTGTCAAAATGTTTATTGAAATTTACACACTTTTAGATTTCAGACATAACAATGGTTTAAGAGGATTTACAAATGTGTAAAATGTGATCATAAATTGTTAGATGTTATTATTTTATTTATTATACAAGTTGTTAAATGAAACATTTATTAATTCGATAATTTCATTATTTTTGATTGCTTTAAGAGTATTTATGAACAAAATTGTTGTAAGGTAATTTATTTGTTTGAAGAGCCTTTAAGATATTTTGTCAGACACAATTATTGTTTCAAGGGGGACTACACGGCGATTTTTTCATATTTATTAAATAACACTAAATTATCATTTCAAATATTTACGTCTACTCATTAGATCAAGCGAATTTCATTTACATTTATTTACAACAATAAGGCTTAGATATTGATTGTTTACGGATAATAATGACTTAAATAGGCTTGTACAAGTCTCAATGATCAGAATCAAAATAATATTCACACTTATAGATGTTTTGAAAAAGAAACAAAATCGTTTATTTAGATCTAGTCGAGTTAACGACTAATAACAACTAAAACTAAATCCAACATTACTTCTATTTTTTTCAGTCATAAATTAACTCATACAAATATGAAATCGGTGATAATAACCAGAAAATATTTAATAAATTTTGGATCAATATTTAGAAGCTTGAAGCGACAATATGTGAAGGAAATGGAAGAGTAAACAATATTCTTGCTAATGTAGCGATATGGCAGCGGACCATAGTTGTATTAAACTGATATGAATTTATAATAAATGTAAAAATGGTTACTCAAGTGAATAATTTCCCCGAGGGCAAAATATCGAGTTTAGAATTTTTCTTATTTCCTTCTTCAAAGCAGGTGTTCTAAAAGGTACTTGAAATTCGAAAATAATTCAGAATTGTGATGTAAATTATTGTTTTATTTAAACAATTTCTGTCATGTGAATATTTTGCATAGAAGTACAAGCAAAATAAATGTCTCTTGCCTATAAAAGTGACAATTAAAACTTGAAGTCGTGGTTTCGTGAACAAGGATGTTGTCATTTTATTTGCGTGTCTCACTATTAAATAGATATAGTTTTTGAGTTTGTTGAAATGATAAATCAAATGGAAATATATCATCACCTTATGTAAATATTGAACTGCAAATTTGTGTTCAGATAACTAGTCAAAGATTTAACATTTAAGTTGTTGACATACGTAATATCGTGTATTTTTAGTAAATAAATTCATGTAGCTCGCCTGTCCACGAATGTTTATTTGTTATTGTACTTTTCGGATTTTAATAAATTCGATTCTTGATTTAATGTCACGTGCAAAGCTTCGGTTTTGAGGAAAGTTTAGAAACTTTCGAAACTTACATTTGCGACTCTTTGGATTAATAAAATCCGCAGTAATTTACCAAGCTTTTGACTTAGTTTTAAAGCATATAAATATAGTTCTATTAAAGATTTCTTACCTATTTTTTGCTGCTGCGGCTCTGTCTCGTTGTCGTCGATTCTTAAACCAGTTGCCAACTTGTGTAGGGGTTAAACCAGTGGCCTGGGCCAGTTCGCGTTTCTTGGTGGGATTTGGGTAGGGGTCTTGAAGATACCATTCTCTCAAGAGATTCCTCGTTCGTTCTTTGAAACAGTGCGTTTTCTGCTCCCCGTCCCAGATTGTTCTAGGGAGAGGGTATTTCTTTCGGACTCTGTACTTGTCAACCGGACCAAGGGGTCGGCCTCTGAGTTTCTCAGCCTCTTGGTAATGAGCCTCCAACCACATAGCCTGCAGTTTGGCATGAGATTCTTTCGTGAATTTCTGACTTTCCAATATGTGATACAAGTCTCTGAAGTTTCCTGTATGGAAAGCCACGAGGGCTCTTGCCCTGAGAACAGACTCATGCTTGTTGAGGGCTTCACATGCTGAAGGGTTTACGGGTAGCGACCACAAGAATCGTCCAAGTCTCTCAATATCCCCACTCTCTTCCAGTGTCTCACATACCTTGGCGACTTGCTGTGGGGTAAAGTGAAGGGTGGGGAGCGGGAACATTGCTGGGAGAAGGGGGGTATCGACTCCACACAGCCCGAACATGGGTGAGGGTAGCTGTAGCTCGTCCTGTTCAACTAAAGAAATACTGGTAACTGTCGACTCTCTAGCTTCAGTGTTATTTCTTTAAGCCTGATCTTCCATGGACACTATTATAAACAGAAAGCATAGGGGAGTGGTTACCATCACCTAATGTGTCACTTTTTATCACGAGGGCTGCTGAAATCAGGCCTTACAATCACTCGCACCAGACAGCCCAATCACCGTCAGCCTTCTAAACGATTGGGCGAGGGCAGAGCCCTCACTTAGTCGTCATGGAGACCGTGTCAATCATTGCTACTAGCTGTCAATCAAAAGCTCAGCGGCGCACAAAGCAAGCGTGCTGGTTGGCTGGATGTGGCGGAAAGCAGACAGGCGGAATGGGATGTAAACATTGCGCTCCGATTCTACACATGGAGATCGCACATCTTAAACACTGTTTCACTCTCTCGATAATCGTAATAATCGCCCCGATGATATCTGGAATGATTTAGGTTTTAATTTAAGCGGGACTTGGCATCGTGAGACACTGCTCATCTTTACGGATGAGTGACTCGCTATGTACGATTCTCACGGTTAGACCGAATCTTACGGTTGTAATAAGGATATTGTCCTCTAATGATATCTTAAGCCTCTTGGAACAAGGCATCTTTATCAGGGTTAAATCGTGTGACCAACCAAGACGTATAAGTTTATCGCTAACGTGAGTTTCATTATCTTAAACTTTGGAAGACGGTCTTTTGATTATTCTTAAGATAATTTTCCTTTCCTTACTTGCAAAACTATCTTTTGAATTTGACTGTAAAACACCTTTCTCTTCCTAAATGTTTTAAGATTATATATTTACACATCATTCTTTAAACTATATTAAATACTTGTTTTGTTTTTACCATATTTGTTTTTAATTGAATAGGAGTCGATAATTGAAATGTTCTGCTACTAACCATTGCTTTTGAAATTAAGATCCTTATGTTTTATTTTTTTTATTGCTTATTAGACGTTTGAAAAACCATACCGCTCTGATATACTTTCATATTAAATAAATGTCGGAAAAGTGCTGCCCTTAAACACGTATTCAAATCTATCACCATTTATATATTTTTATATCAATAATTTTGTGAAAATATATATACTTAGTATAACTTTCGGGAAAGTCAAGTCCATATACAAAATGTACATAAATTGAATTTTACAAAATACGACGTTAATTAAATAAATGAATTATTAAAAAAAAATACCACAATACGTATCATTCCGTCGTTCAAGTTGACAGGTAGAGTCATAGAAGTAATATTGATGTTTTTCTCACAGTCGCGTGTTGTTTGCTTCTGAATAATAAACAATAATAAAGGATTCAAAACCTAGCATTTCAGGTAATCGATAATCAAACCTTTTTCATTTAGATCTGTGCAGATTACGAAAAGATAACCAATGTTCTAATTTAGAAATAATCCTTAGTTTTGTAGATAATCCTTACTTATCAATTATTAATATGTTCAAAGCTAGAGAGTCAGGAAACAAATTAATTGATTTGTGAACATTTATAGAAATATGTTTTATGCAAATATTTAGACAAACGAGATTTTATTTGTAAAATCTTGATGACTATCTAATAAGAAATCAGTTTTATATCTGGAGTCGGCAAATATAGGGGTTAAACAGGAAATAAGAAAATGTTGTCATAATAAGTTCTGGACTTAAGAACTTCAATTATTTCCCAAGTACTGACAAAATGAGATTGAGATGTTTTTGAAAAAGTATAATCGGTTTTCATAGTTATTCTGATATAAAATGAATTTCAAGTGCCTAACTACATTATCATTCTGATGGGAATTCTAGGGGATCAATAATGAACGACATATAACTGAACAGATTAGAAAATCACTTGTGAAAATTAATAATCTATGCCAAGCAAGATTACTGGTGCTTAAATCTAATCACTTTCCCCTGGAGACTCGAATCAAATCATTTACATTGAGATGTCCATTTCAAAGCAGTTAATATCTTGTCAATTTCTCTTGTAGTGATTCACTGAAACTGACCAGCAGCTAATATTAGTCTTCAAAATCTGATTAGTCCAATATGCAGCTTTTAGAATACACATACCTCGTCTTATTTCTTCTTTCTTTGTGTTAAATTCAATTTGCAAAACGTTTCCTCATCTTTATTGCGTTTACAGAGTAAGGGCAATGATTAGCTGCGTTCAGTTTAATAAGGACGTTTGTAAGAGACCACTTACGGAGATTGATTGGGAATTGAATAAAACCGTAAAACTTTTAACCAAATCTCTTGCTCTCTTTAAACCGTATAATCGTGATTTAATAAAACTGATAGATTTTATTATTCGATTACTTTGCAAATTGATAAGATAAATAAATATGTGATTTAAAAAGATCTTTTTTGCATGGTGTATGTTTGGTTTATCGATCGTTTTGATTGACTTGCTAAGCTCAACACCCATATACCATTGAGTGAGTGGATAGTACCGCTGCGTATACATTAAATTTGTTCACTTGCTTGTGAATCTTAGTGTAATTATCATGTAATTTGGGTTTCGTTTTGACGTTAATAAAAAAACTCCAGGAGGACAAATCACTAATTGTCCATGTGTAAAATAACCATTCTCAAATCATATTTCGGGGTCGGCTCGTCACTTGTCGATATTTGACATGGTTCAATATATATATATGGGATCATATTTGTAAAAATAATATTTTCTTAAGTTTCGATTAAAATATTCCATATAGACGTTGCAAGATAAAATCAGAACAATTTCACTGCCTTAGTGCAAAAAACATACACGTATGTGACTGTGATTTAAAGTTGTTAATCACTAATGAAGGTTTTATAGAGAAAAATGAAATACAGTGTTTAAGACATTCAACTGTCTTCCTGTTCACAAATTGATTCTAACCCACGAAGCCAAATACATCGGCGCTGAATTGTATTGTTAGGTTAAAGCATAGTCAGAAAGCAACAATTTTTCTAACTTAAACCGTGTTACTATATACTCCGAAAGGTTCACATATCTTCACAAGAAATAAGTTGTAATCCATTGAATTGTTATTTCCTCACCATCCTACTTTCTAAAATGGCCCTCAATGGTTTGACCTATGCCGTATATAACCTTTGAAAATATTACAAAATATTTCATTTCTCTAGATTTATCAACAGATTGTCCGTTTTTATCAAATGTGACTGGCACGAAAGGTGTTGAATTGTTTATATGAGGTACACGATCAATTACAATACGATCCCCCGAGAGACACAAACCAGTAATAATACCGTCAGAGAGCTACACGATCATGCAATCACCACTCCAGAGGGGTTTAAGATGTTCCATAAATGAAGTACACAAAGTTCCAGGCAAAGCCAAGTGCAGGATACTAAATGAGTTCCCTTGTAATATTCAATCTCCGACACAAGTGTTATTTTTTTCAGATGATTTTATTCAATTGAATGGCTACAATCATGATTGCATTTCAAACATCAAATAAAAATACAAAATGCATTCCATAGCAATATCTAATACAAACTCCCCTTGTCATATTCAATCTCCGTCACAAGTGTATAAATAATGGTATCTCCAGAGCGATAGCGAAATATCGTTACATTGAGTTTAACAAGAATATGATGTTCTATAAAACACTGAACTCGAAATTGGAGACAAAATTGTCTAAATCTCTTTCGAAACATATATAGATAGTGCATCTTCCTCATTTATGAAGCAGTCCATTTTAATGACGTTTCAGCACAAACTGATTATTCGAAAAAGGGGTCGCATGAAAAAGGTATTCCCTAATTGGTGACATGTACATGTAGATATATAATACTGACCAAAACTTGAATATGGTTACATATATACTTTAGCCATTACTTATGACAAATAGTTATGATTATGTTTTCTTGTATTTTGTTGTCTTGTAATGGCCATGGTTTGAATAACGCAATATATAATTTTGCAAAAGCAGAACTATAGAAAATGCTATCTGTTAGCAGAATAAATGTAAATGATTAAAAATATGTTTCAACTTTAAATTTCTCTTTCCAATTTGTTCCCGAAATTTATCCTAATGGAGGAATACGTATCCCCACAAACGTATATGTCTACAATTATAAGAATATTAGAATATGTCAACATTTAAGTAAAAGTTCACCATATTGTTATGTATACCTGCAAAAATACCTCAAAACAGATATATAGACATTTTCTTTATAAATGAAATTGACCAGTATTTGATGAAATTGACCTCGTTGATTACGTTTTAAGGTCAGTTGGGTCAAGGAGTTATCACAGGTGAGCGAGATCAAGGTGTTAATTATGCAGGTGTGAGACAGGTACATGAAATCAACCATAATGATCTGGTCAGGTCTATTTCTTACCTGATGAAATATACATACAGGTATAATGCATGAGATGGTATCAGTGTCTTTGGCGCGTTTAATCAATCAGATAGACGACTATGAGCGATATAACGACAGGTAGATTGTGTCCACCTGAGCATTGCATGCCCTATACCTTGTATTATTCATTACCTCTCATATACGGCGTTAAGTGAATTCTTCTTGGCAGATGTCATGTTTCTGGTTATATTTCCTTAATCTGAATGATAATTTCCGTGTAATGAATATTACTGTTCATAGATGACATTACAAATGGATTTGTTAAAATGAGGTTTAAATGGAATTTCGATTTAAAAATCTGATTTAAATCTTTTCGATTTATTAATGATTATCAATTCGATGATAGAGATGGAAAGAGAGAAGAGAAGAGACATAGAAAAAGAGATGAGAGATGCCAGTCAGAAATTGAAAGGGAATAAACGACAGTAGAGAGACAACCATAATTAAAGAGAGAAAGAAAGAAAGGAAAACAACAAGTACAACAACAACAACAACAACAGAAAAAGGGACTATAAAAAGACTATATATCATATCATGGAATCAATTGAAAAAAAGGAATAAAACCAAAAACGGTATATAGCGGTCCGAAAAAATAAGGGAAACTAATACTTGAAAAAAGGTGCAAAGAGGCTGAACAAATTGATAAAGACAACGGACTTAAAAGCTTGAGAGAAACAAAACGTAACAATATGAACAAAAGAAGAGAACGAAATATGAGAGAATGGGGAATCTGAAACAATAAAGGTATCGGGAGTGAAATCACATCAGACCTCTCATACCGCAGTTTTCTCTTGATTATTATTATTATACCTGACTTGACTTGACTTGTAAATTAAGTTATTAATCTTATACTAGTTCAAATTACATTTCTTCATATTTTTGATATCACACATCACAGAACAATTTTGTATATCCAACACAAAACAAAAAAATAATATTCCAATGAAAGAGAACAATTAATTAGTTTTGTAGAGACCTTTTGACAAAAATGAAATTAATAGCTCCAACAACATTTACTTGTATCATTTGTAACGATTAAAATTAACGTTTAAATGAAAAGTGCACTTTGGACATGCACCACAGCCAGAAAATTATCTTCAAAATGGATGTTTGACTTCCGCTGTGTACAATCAGCATTCTGAATGTATCATTGATTCTATTTGCGGTTAGAACGAATCCTAGCCGGGTCACCAAATTAAAGTATTTTTCGTTTTAATTGTTATTCTGTTTGAAAAGTGCACCCGATTCGCTTCAATATTCACCGAAGTTCATTAACTATTTTATCAATAAAATTGCAACGTATTTTGAGAACGCACCAAGTTCCTGACATTGGACTATTTCGAAATAATCGAAAACTGGAGCCGAGTAAAGGACAAAAACGAATGGAGCACTAATATTAAGTTTTTGAAATACGAAAACTCTATTTACCGCTCAACGATCCCACAAGTGTACACTTATTTGTTATTGATTAACAGCACTCCAAATATCGTCTGCTTCATACAGTTCCTGGCACGCGCGGGAAACATGTGATTAGCAGACGATACTTGCCGTTTTCCATCAGATTTGTTCCGAGGGATTTGGATCTGTTGTCCACGGATCTGGTTTGATTATACACGGCCATAATCATCCTTCGGTCTCCAAGGGAAAAGATTTAATGTCACAAAGATGTGAATCGCAGAGGGATCATATTTTGCCATGGCTTAATCCGCCTTGATGGCGAGCGAACGTATTGGTAATGCTACCACAGGAGAGATGCATTGTTCGAACGGAAGAGAGTCAAGTTGACTGGTAATTGGTATATGATGCTCCCGTTTACTAAATCACAAGACATGGTATTTGCAAACCGTGAAATATGAACCGTCTATGTTGAGAACAATGCCTCTTCGACAGGTAATACAAATCTAATCATTTCACGTGGTTCCAAATACCGCAAACTCTTTTAAATGATCCAAATGCCAGAGGTATAGAGACGCCATTCCATTAATATCCGTCCCAAGGGGAGATAACTCTATACCTCACTCAAAAGAGTTTATTTTGTTTTACTAGAAGGTTCACACCTAGGCTAATGGACTCTAGAAATGATACTTTATCAGCTAAACGAGTTTTCGCATGGTGGAAAGAATAGTTTGCAAAGAACTTAAGATGTTTGGATTCATTAAACAGAGTGTTATTGTTATACAAGTAGCTTGTTATGATTGAATAAACCTTAGATATTCTGTTTATGGAAATAGAAGAATAAGTAAATAATATTAAATCCCTTATTAGTACATATGTACCCTGTACATACAACGTTATCATCGATTAAATCCATATCAAAGTCATAAATCTATATCCGTCATATGTGTCGATGAGAAAAGAGAGTGATCAATTCTAAAATATATCTTCTACACTCTTCTACATTCTTCAACTAATAACAAAAGTTATCAAGTTGCGTTACGTATTTATTAATATGTGAAGTTTTAATTAATAAAAAAAAGAACCTAAATAGTCATGGAAGCCTTGAAGAATAAACTAATCTTCATTTCTAAAATATTTGCATAATCTTTTTTCTTCCACTCTCAAAAAAATTCACAACGAGACAGATTAAAAAAACTTCTATGACTGTGAAGTTACCAGATATGCTGTGGGATCTTCAGCAACATTCTTTTTCTTGAAGACCCACAATCTTCAGAACCTCCCACAATAACAGAAATCAACAGAAAAAGGACGAAAACCTCGTATCTTTTGTTTGAATGTCACATCCAAATGATACCATTGACATTTTTGGCAACTGTGAATGACTGTGAAAAACTTGGAGGGGTAATAGATAAACAGGTTACACAGACAGAATAAACTAAGATACGAGTATGCAAGAGTTTCGAATCAATTGCCTCTGATCTCGTGGTTGTTCCTCGATGAAAAAAACTCTTCCAAATAATGTTTGTCAATCGGGGTGATTTCCCAGCTGTTTTCTCGATCATCAAAAGTAAAAAAGTTGAAAGGAATTCGTGTTTTAGGTTACGTTGTATCTTTGTCTTGTTAAAGGTGTATTGGCATTCATAGGGAAAATGGTTTCGATTGAAAATTACAAATAAAATTTGGTATGTTTTTAAATTTCGAATTTGTTTTTTGTTTAATACTTTTTTTTAATTATTATCGGCAACCCATGGCGGGTTTGTTATTCAGAAATGACCAGTTATTTATACAAATGCGTATCTCGAATATTTTCCGCTTGGTTGAATTGTATTAACTAATATGTTCTTGAAAGGTCATCAAATCATATACCTGTAAATGTTATATTTATTAATAAGAATGAACCGGTTACAACTGCCATGACCACCTTTGCATCATGTTGCATTTCCGATGATGCCCCTCGTGAGGTTATCAGAGGTAAGTGTGCTTTAAACTACGAAGGAAACAAATATTCTTGAGATCCTAAACATTTACTACTGTTGAGAAACCTCATCATAACATGATATCGCCACATCGATCTCGAGTTATTAGTTTGTTCTCAAACGATGTGACACCTTACCATTCATACCTACCCAGAGTCCTACCCCATGTAAAAACAGCCCCGAAACAATTTGTCAAATGACATCATATGTGATCCTTTACTATTCATATATATCAACTCCCTACCCATGTAGGCACATATATGTCTCGCGTATAACAGCACCTTCACAGCAACTAACAGCAACTTAACAAGTTATCAATAAAATGATATCACATGTGACTCTTTACCATTCAACACATCTTGACCCCATACGTCCATAAGTGTATCACGTATAACAGTACCTTCACAAGTTATCAATAAGATGACATCACATGTGACTCTTTACCATTCAAACACGTATCGACCCATACCTCATACAGCCATAACTTTATGAGTATTACAGCACCTTCACAAGTTTTCAAAAAGATGACATCACATGTGACCTTTTACCATTCATACACATCTTGACCCCATAGCTCTCATAGTTTCTCTCCTACAACAGCAACTACAAAAGTTCTCAATGAGATGACATCACATGTGACTCTTTACCATTCATACACATCTTGATCCCATACCTCATACGGCCATGTGTTTCTCGCCTACAACAGCAACTACACAAGTTATAAATACGATGACATCACAGGTGAATCTTGACCATTCATACACATCGAGACACCTCCAATAAAGACACACCCCGTATTATTCTCATGTATACCAACACCAACACGAACAATCATGCGATGACACCTCGTGTGATTCCTCCTACTCCACTGGGGGTCGTGATAAGTGTAATATAGGTAAAAGACTATCCCAGGGGGTAAACATAGCGGGAAAAGATGGGGGTCCTGAGAAACGGCTTGACCTATAGCAAAACATTTTTATGTTTTAAATATATCCCTTTTCTAAAGCAGAGAAATAAGGGTTGCATCACCCTAGGATGAGGTAAGGTACATCTGTACATAACACTGATATGCGTGTGAGACATAAATATTATTCCAATGGAATACACTACTGCTCCATATATAAAACTATCCCGAACATTTCTACCGTATAACTGAACTTCACGAATTTTCCTGACAACATAGTCAGATGACATCAACTGTACATTTTCGTACTATGCATGTAGGAATTGAAATGCCGATGTAAGTGATGGTAGGGTAGAAATATGGTTTTCTGCAAATTCTAATTTGAAAACCTTACGATTTTTTTGTATATGTTGCTTTAAACAATTGGCACAATGTGAACTAGGGTTACTAAATTATATCTTTTACGATACAATTACACTTGTAATAGATCTATATATTTCTTCCGTACAGCATACGATCAGTTATCATAAGATGACAGAAAAGAACACAATTGTATTCTCAAGAATTGTATTCTCTCTCATCCTCATACAAAATGGTATAGAGAATAATAAATCAATCATAATAAACATTAAACGTTGACTTAGAAAAGACTTATACTATTCTTTGAGAGGCATTTTAGAGGTTGGAAATACAATAATGAATATATCAATGCAACGTCTTTATTCATGGAATGTGAGTTTTATATATTTGAGAACGACACAAGAATCTGTGTCGAAACGTCGCACGTTATGAATAAAGAAGTTTCCATCCATACAGGGTCCCCTTGCACACTACTACACTAAGGTGCCCTTAAGTCACTAAGGTAGCCTTAGTACAATGTTAAACGACGACACTAAGGTTGACCTTAGTGTAAAGTCTTTTTGTGCAACGACCCCCTGTTTATTATAGACTTATAACGGTTTTAGCAAAAACTTGAATAAGAGTGGGGTATCTGACGACAACGCATGTGATTTTACCCTACTCACCAGGGGGTTGTAGGAAGTGTAATGTAGGTATAACTAATAAGACATAAGATCCCGGGGGGTAGCGAGGGAGGGTAGGGGGCGTGCACCGTGTGAAACGGTGACACCCGACAGATCAACTTTACTATTGTCGGTGTCCATCCTGTGTAAACTTACTCCGCGGATTGTGTAAACTGCTGATCTACCTGCGGCGAGCTCTCTCATGCGCCACTGTGACTGAGGCGGGAGGAGAGTTAATGTCTAAGTGTCAATATTATGGCTGTGGTTTCGTCTTTGACTTTGTGATTGAAAAATTTAATTTTTTGGTGATATACACGATTTGATACGTTTCGATTCTAAAAAGATTTCTTAAAGTTTGATTTATGTTTGAAAGGCAATAGGGAACAACGATTGAGATAAATAAAGACAAATTCTTGTTGATTGAGATATAAATAAAGAAAACTTTTGTGGTTTACAACAACATCGAAAAAATTCTTTGTTTCTGAGAACCATATTAAAAGTAATTCTTTAACCATTTTTAATACAAACATTGGATAAAAGTTAAATATTAGTATCATGAGGTGTCTTAAAATTAGTCAGTGTGTGAAACAAAATTTTAAATTGACGTCATTTATATCATATTTAAGAATTCTTTTTTTCTCTTATACGTTCTCCCTTTTTTTCTTTTTCGTAATATTTTATAAAAGAAGAACGAAGAGCATAAAACTTGTTGAATCGCCTTGAATCGCCCATCGTTATAAGAAAAATATGTTTGCTTTTTGTTCTTATCTTTGTTTTTAATTATTTAGCCTTGACAGTTCCAATGATTCCTGTTGAAGACTAACCTTTTCTAAAATATTCTCATATATGATATCCTTCAAAATGTCTGAAGTTTTCAATAGTCTCAGCTCTTGAACACAAGTTTTTATTAATCATTTCATATTTTTGTTGATATATTTTGATCTTGAAATGCAACACCAACTTCAAAGTTTAATAGTTTGATATTTGAAATATCAAAGAGACAAAAACATGGAATAAAAATAAACGAAAAACAAACGAAAACACAAACCCGGTTTAACAAAAAGTATTGAACCGATGGTTTGGCGAGAGAGATATATTTTCAAACATGGCACAGATTCCAAAACACAAGAAAAACATCGCTAAGTAGCTAGAGCCGAATTTCATCAAAAATAGTTTCTACTAATCAGTAAAGAAAATATTTTCCCTTAGCTATTAATTAATAATTTCAACCCTGATGCGGGTTACCATAGAAAGTTTGAAAATATAAATTCTCCGTTTCTTCTTAAGAAGGCGTGTTTAGATGAGATGACATATACATGGTTATTAAGGCTCTTTAGAAAGTATTAATGAATATATCAATTTTGCAATAGTTTTCAAACACGCCGTTAGCGGTTGATGCATCGAGTACGATAACGAAAATTATTTCCGCCTTTAATCCAAGTGACAATGATTCCCCCATTATATTGTATTGACAACATCATACTTAGTTATTAATTTTATATCATCTGTCCAAATAAATTCATCTTAGCCGTCTTACGCATTGACACCACTGGGACCAAAGCTTTGTTATTACAGAAAATATCAGGAATTATTTCCTCTAGACATGAAAGCGTGTTATTAGTCGCATGTTATGCTCTCCAAGATATGAAATATTAATAAATGCAAAATATCCCACAGGTGTTAAAGCCAGGAGAGCCAGGTATGCACAAGAAAAATGACTTTTGATTCCAGGTGTTGCCTGAAGTTGATAAGTTAAAAATAATGAATTGACGGAAGATTGAATAATGCTATTTTTAGATGATACAAAGGTGCTATGAGGCCAACTCTCAGTGAAATGATGAGGACATTAATTGCTATAGTGAGGACATCGGGATAAACTTATTACATTAAATTGCATAGTAAGGTTGCAATTTAATGGTGAGGACATTACATTTTACGGGGACTGCATTTGTTTTATAGTGAGGACATTAAGTTTATAGTGAGGACATTCGGTGATATGTAAATGATAGAGTGGGGACATTAAGTTTATAGTGAGGACATTCGGTGATATGTAGGTGATACGGAAAGGACATTAGGTTTTATAGTGAGGACATTGGGTGAAATGTATATGGCATAGAGGACATTAGGTTTATAGTCAGGTCATCATTGTGGGTGATATGTAGATGATATAGATATGACATTAGGTTTTATAGTGAGGACATTCGGTGATATGCTAATGTTAAGAGAGGACATTATGTATTATAGAGAGGAAATTCTGTGATATGTTGGTTATCGAGTGATAAAACAAATAAATAACACAAGAATGTCTAATGTAGATATCAACTACAAATATGATTTTATATGTACTAGTAGTATAGAAGTATAGCTATTCCTATGGTGCCAGAGAGCACTCTATAGTGACTGCATCTGATTATGTCCATTCATTCATATTCATGTATGTTTTTTAATGAAATTTCAGCGATTAAAATGGTTTTTTTGTCACAAGATAATTTCAGTCTAAATAAACCAATATTATCCGTTTCACTCAGTATAGGAGTGAACAGATACTATTTAGGCTAGGTTTACTTAGACTGAAGTTAATTTGTATCACTTAAACAAGTACAATAACTTTACACCGTATAGTAATTTTTTTAAATCTATTTTTCTGTAAGCTGTTCCTTGTTACACCAAACGTCTTTATCCTTGTGTCAATTTAAATTGTTTAAGGTAAGGACCATGGTGTCGTGTTATGGAAACGAAATTCCATGCGATACGTTAGATTTTGCAGTTATGTTTTTATATTTTATAATAATGTGTAAAAAATTAAACTGTAATATCTTCATGGTCTTCTGATATCAAAATCTCAATAAATAAGTTCCAGTAGAATTGTATTTTTGCCACAATACCGGTTCTGATGGTAATTTGGAATCATTACGTTTTCCATGATATCGTACAGTTACTTAATCGAAAATTAAAATCAACAAAGTAATTGTAAAGTCATGGTAATTTGGAATTATTACGTTTTCCATGATGTCGTACAGTTACTTAACGAAAATTAAAATCAACAAGAGTGATTTAAAAGTCATAAAATGAAGGTAGCTAAATTGAGGTCGTTAATCGTTATAAACCTGCCAATGGTCGGCGTACAGTCTACACACGTGTGTGTAGTTATCGGTTCACATCAACCATTTTGAGTAGCGTTCATTAAATATGCCCAAACGTAAACGAATCGGTCCCAGTATTGTTCGGGGGAAACATACGGAACACATTCGAATCAGACGTATTTAAACACTTCTCGTGAACATGGCGGCGTAGTAACTTGACACTGAAACGTATTTTCAAAATAAACATTGCGGCTAATTAATTTCACTCCCGCTTTTCTCGCCTCCACATGTTTTTGTGGGCTCTAGATTCGTTCCTATGCTTCTTGGGTCGGGCAGCACTCTCCAAACGCCAATAATTACCGCCAATTATGCGCCATTTTGCTTTTATTTACCCTTAGCAGACGACATCCGGCTTACGTTATATCGAAACCGGCGTACGCAGTTTTGAAGGGTAATTGTTCCGGTGACATGTTGTCCAAGTGTCTTGCATCGATTGGGCTGGTCAGATCGGGTTATTAGATGACCAATGGTCAACATGATTGCAATCAAGGAGCACGTGCGTATAGACTCTCCTGGATGAAGCGTATTGTGCTGGGAGAATAGCGTAATCATGGAAGCGCTCCCATTAAAGGGTCTGCTCATTATCATTTGATAGTACACATTGATTTTGAATCATCCTTGAATCCAACTCATGACGATTTATAAGCGGTATAATATGTTCAGTTTGAGCATAAACGTAAATTATTACTCTTATTTTATACGTGATTGATTGTTATCAAAGCGAACTTGAAAATATATGAAAGAAGTGATTTTGAAGTGTCTTTCCTTAACCACAATAACAATGTATATATGCCCAATAGATTGAACACAACGCAAATTATTAATTGCTGTTATTAATTGCTGTGTAATCGATTGGTTGCTATCAAAGCGATATTGAAAATTCATGACAAAAAAGGAAGACATACTTTCCCTTAGTGGACATACTGCTAGAATAGTTTCTAAGTTGTGTCAATTTAGAAGCGATCAATCTGATACTATGTAAGCAGATGGCAGATGTTATCAAAGGATAGGTGACATTCCTTAATAATATATGTATACACCAATGTTGACCACCACGATAAAATTAGATCTTCAAGGTACAAGAATATGTAAGATAAAAATTTAAAAAATGATTATAAACTTGAAATTTGCTACTTGGAAATAATAATTAATAAATGCGAATTGAAACATCTTATATTCATTCCAAGACATGGTCTGAGTCTTTTTCTAAAACATTTAAAAGAATTACACAATATATAACACAAACTCACATATATAAAGATCTGAACAAAACAAAATATATACACAGTGACTGTCCTAAAACTAGTTGTTAGCTTGAAATACCTAACTCTTCTTGCTTTTAAAATATTAGTTGTTGCAAGTTTAAACATGGCTAATATTGTAGATTACTTGGTATCAATGGTTGTTCTCTTTTTATATATTAATATTGCTTTGTTAAATGTGATTTTGTAAATGAAAGGATAACAAAAGATCCCAGGACATCTTGCCCTTCTCTATGTTAGGAAAGTTCAATAACTAGTGTATATTCTTTCATCAACAAAGGGAAAAACTTTGACTGATTGAATTATGTCCAATGTAACTAATGTCAATTGAAAGGCCTAAACGGAACACATGTCTGTAAAGTGATAACGTGTTCACAAACTTAACCAATTTTTAATTTATTGTAAAAATTACTTCTAAAACATTATGTTAATTTTCATTATTTTTCTATCAAAATTTGACATGAGATCTGCATAATATTGATCCTATTGCAAAATACATATTTGATTAGGCCATTTTCTATCTTAGCATTTCGTCTAAGGAAAAGCTTCAAAATAATTCATGTCAAATCTTCTTGATCTATTCGTAGGCAAAACTTTGCAATACTTTAAGACAACATCTCTTCATCCTAGTCTTAAAGGTGAGATGAGGTGAGGTGATGTGGGGTTTAACGCCGCTTTCAAGATTATTTCACTTATATCGCGGCTGCTAGTATTATTACAGGGAGAAAGCCCGCAACACCATTGTGGCTATGCATTGCGGTGAAACCTGCGAGCATCGGCTTGAACTAGCCCTAGTCTTTAAAAGCGACTCCGCGAGTTGTATCGGTTACATTTGCACAAGTTTGTCAATAGTGTCGTCTGATCGAGATGTATCGACTGTTACAGGAATGTCTCATTTTAAAGCTAATCGACGTTGTATAGAACCAGAAGAAGTTTTTTAAGTCGAGAATATGATCTAAAACCGGACAATGACTCGCGTTAAAAGGTCAAACGTAAGTTTGGAAGCGTACCGAAAGCAGTCAGAATGACAGTTACAAGTTGATAATGTTTCGTAGGTCATATAACTAGTATCCATGTAAAATGATCGTTTGGTTTTGGTTTTCTCGAATATGTATGACTGTTTTAATATTTTCATTGATAATAAATATTTATCATATATTCCTCATTTGGGGATGGATATGTAGGAACTTTTGAAATTAAATAGTGTACTTTTAATAATATAAATATAAAAAAACAAACCAATATATGGTGAAATCGCGAAGTGGCTCTTTAAAATCATCGGGTCTGATCATGAGACTCAGACGAAACCAAAGCGTAATCGTCATATGTTGCAGGCACCAGTTGCGAATGGCAACACTCTTGTTGTTATAATGTCAGTTGCTGCTTGCACAGAAAATATTTAGAAAGAGGCAGGTGAAGGGCTTGTATATCTTAAACCGTATCTTTCCACTTGGTGTAATATGCTACTTGTTAACAAAAGCCAATGACATTTACGAATCAGTTACAGCAAGCGGTTAGTTGTTACTACGAATGCAAGCAATAACAGCCGCAGTTCGAGCCATGTGCGTTGCTGTATTTTCACACGTTTAAGCAGTGAAGGCTTTATAACTTGTTTTATTTAGATAGGGAATAAATTGACAACATGCGATCTTATTTCCCCAAATATTGCACAACACTCAGAATGGTGAAAATTGAGTCGCCATTGCTTCCATATGTTCATTGACTAATCGGCACTGGATTGTGAAAGACCTGCAATTCTCAGACACGGCGGTACATGTATAAGGCTAAGGGAAGGGAGATAACTGCTGATGGTAATACTGATGACGAATTAATCAAGCGTATTATGAACAAGTAGTGACTACAAGTAATTAAAATATTAGTCATACTGGTTAATTTTAAAGGTACAAGTTTTTTTTTGGTATTCAAACGAACAACCCCGTGAGTTGTTAAATCACAATTGCCTAAGTTGATTGTTAGTGTCATTTAATCGTGACGTATCGACTGTTGTTAAAAACGATTCTATTATTTACGTTGTATAATAACAACAAGAATATTCATGACGCGCGTAAATCAGGCAAATGCATTTTTTGATAGTTATCTTGACCAATAAGATTGACAGATACAATTTGATAATCTTTCAAAAGGTTATGTACATGTAACTAAATTCATGTAAATTGGGCGCGAATTTGGCTTATATCTATTATGACTACTCTTAGATTGATATTGATACCACTTATTTGTCACATATTTTCCGTTTGGAGATATCAATGCCAGACCTTTTACTTTATGGTGAGGGTTCGTATCAAAGGAAAACCACATGAATTCATAATCATCATCTAACTTGACCTTTAAGCTCTAGTATTCATAAGATAACAGGAGGTTTATGCTAGTCCTGTTTCATCAAAAAGCAGCAACATATAAAATCAACCTTATGCTTCTGTCAAATCAAAATCAAAATCTTACTCTTTACCATAATCTACATGTATAAATATACATATATCACTTAATTGTGTTCCTGATTAGAGGAATATCCATTTGAAGAAGACCAAATAAACAAAATAACGGTCTCATATATAAAGACAATTAAATACAAGATGCTACACATCCTCACGCTTAAAACCCTGACAACACCGCATACAGGACCACTTACACACGAAATCGGTAGCTGGCACAGTAAGGAGCTTTAGAGAAGAGACACTATTCCCCAGTCATTGATCTCTAATGAAATCATTATCTCACTTATTCTTAGCATAGTCACTGAATTTAACGGGAGTGGTGAAAAAAGATGACGTCACAGCGGGACCAAGCAAGATGGCGCCGACGAAATCACAAACACCAAGCTCTTGAGGTGCCACCTTTGAGGGAGTCGAACCCCGGAACAATAGGTGACGAGGCTTGAGAGACTATCGGCCTTAATCCTGTTTGCAACATCCTGCGAGCCATTGATTGCTTGTTTTTCAGGACAAAGCTTGTGGAGATGAAGTTTTCACTTTCCTCAGAGCGGTGTCTTGAACAGAAGCAAGATGTTACACCAAAGAGAGGGGGACCAGTGAATCAAAGAGCTTCGAGATGAAGAAGTGGACAAATTTGACGCTGTTCGGCAACACAGGGGTACAATGGTTTGTATCTTCAGAATGAAGGGGTGTCAACATCGCTGGAACAAGCGACCCCCTACTTCAGTGACAAGAAGTTGAATTCCGCGTTTTCCTTTGGGACTGGTCGTAACGTTATCAAAAGAGCCTAAGAAAATTACATTAATTACCGGGCTGGTCTGAATATCTCTTACGTTAAAGACGAGATGCGTCAATGTACCGCCACAAAGTCCTCTGATAACTGAATTAGAATGGGACCCCTTTTTGACTAAGTCGTCAAGTATAACATGGCCACTTGAGATTAAAGTTGTGAAGAGACTTAAACATTTTAGTACTGGTGACGATTTTTTTGTTCTCTGTAAACGGATACTGTCCCATAAGGTAACACGATGAAACTTCACAAGGATGGATTTCATTAAAATAAATATCGAAGTTATCGGATGTTTTTATCATGTTCTTTCAAGGTTCAGAATTGAAGATATACTAGATAAATTTGTTACAAAATATTCCGTTTTCGTGATGTTATTTACTTTGGTGTTGATTCACATATGTATTGCATTTACGAATATGATATGAGGATTAGCTATTTGCTCAATATTAAAAGAAAGCATATGACATGAAATTATCTGAATTGTTGCTTCCATTTGTTGAAATTAAATATAATCCAATGAGATGGTATAAATTAAACTGGTTTTGGAAATTGTATGTATATGATCTAGGGTATGTTAACAGGTTTATCATATACGTCCACACAATAATTAATTATGCGAACCTAAACATTCTGGTTTAAAACTCAAAAGATGAGATTTAAACATTGCTAATTTTACTAATAACTATGATGGCCGAGAGGGGCCATTTTAATTTCGCGTTAAAGATCAACACGAAATCGCGAAACCGCGAAAACTAAACCTCGAAATTGCGAAATGGCGAAACGAAAGCGAAATTGCGAAACATGTAAACGAAATCGCGAAACATGTAAACGAAATCGCGAAACATGTAAACGAAATCGCGAAAATGCGAAAGGTGCGAGAAGCGAAAGAGCGAAATCGCGAAACATGGTAGAAACGAAAAAAACGAAATCGCGAAACGTGAACGAAACGAAAGTGCGAAAGTGCGAAATCGCGAAAGTGCGAAAGTGCGAAATCGCGAAACGTGAACGAAACGAAAGTGCGAAAGCGCGAAATTGCGAAACTGCGAAACTGCGAAATTGCGAAAGTGCGAAAGTGCGAAAGTGCGAAAGTGCGAAAGTGCGAAAGTGCGAAATCGCGAAACGTGAACGAAACGAAAGTGCGAAAGCGCGAAATTGCGAAATTGCGAAACTGCGAAATTGCGAAATTGCGAAAGTGCGAAATTGCGAAAGTGCGAAATCGCGAAAGTACGAAACCAGGTAAGTGTTTATTGCGCATGTCTATAATGTCTAGAAGTTTGAAAAACTACAAGTCTGTGTGCTATTTGCTAAATCTTTTTTCGGGACGTCTAGTGCTGTTGTCACGTAGCGCATGTGCAAGTTAGTTACACCATTTTAAAGACAATTTTAAGACCTTTATATCGATACTTTCAGATATAAAAAAAAGGGTGGTTAAATCGGCGTAAAGTTTGAAAAACTACAAGTCCATGTACTATTTGCGACATCTTTTGTGGGACGTCTAGAACGTTCACCATCAAGCGCATATACGTGTAACTTACATCAATTTAAAGACAATTTCAATGCCGTTATGGCGATATTTTTGTATTTGATATAACTTATCTATGAGGCCCGTTAAACTCATTTACTTTGATACTACTGTGTCGAAATGTATTTGCGACATGTTTTGCGGGACTTCTAGCGCGTTCGCCATGAAGCGAATATACATGTTACTTACATCGATTTAAAGACAATTTTAAGGCCTTTACAGTGATAGTTTCCGATTTGATATAGCATGTCTGTGTAAAAAATGATGACGCCCGCTAAAAAAGGTGTGTTACTTTCGCCATTTCGCAATTTCGAGGTTTAGTTTTCGCGATTTCGCGATTTCGCGATTTCGTGTTGATCTTTAACGTGAAATCAAAATGGCCCCTCTCGGCCATCATAAATAACCCCCCACCAGAACGAACTGATGTAATATACATCAAATCAATGTCCAAGCTACGTCCAGTGGTGGCTCCATGCAGATACTTGACCACCTGATAAAGCAGCATATGGTTGACCAAGTGAGGTGTGAATGTACTGGTCAGTCTCTGGAACAGCTTGTTTGTGACATCATAATGGTCAGGGCGACAATAGCCTGCCCATCTTGTTAAGAACTCGATCGTTATGAACAATTATTGTGTAATTACGTTTGAAGTTAAGCGGTACTCATCACATATGGTAATGATAATCAAATGATTCATTACCCATGTCATCATATAGAATATAGAAATGAATCGCTTACTGATCTTGGTGCATACTAAAAGAGGGGATTGCGAATTTGTAAAGATGATTTTTTTGTTAATTAAACGCGGTTATTGAAAAAATAACAATGTTTTGTCAAACAATGATTGTAGATAGATATTTCACCTATACTTTCCAAAATCGTTTGATACCAAATGTCAGAAACATATCAATGTTCACAAAACATCATAAAACCAATGACAAATTTATTTTGGTACTTTTTACACATCATGCCTTTAGTAGTAGCAATCCAACGATGGAATGGCTCGCATCGAAGACACTGAACAGAGGACAATTTCATTTTCATTTATGCATGTAAAAGGTGATGCCAAACAAAGCACGGACATATAATGACCATAGCGTATTTAAACGTAATATCTTTATATCATGTTTATACAATTTAGTGTACATACCACAGTTTGATATACTCTTTACCTTTGTAGGCCTAAAGTAGCAACAATACGTTTTATTCCGAGATTTTACATTCGCATTAATGTTTTAAGATAATGGAAATCTGATAGAAATAAAGTAATACAGCAATGATAACACAAAATGACGTAGACTCTGTAACCCTGAAAGATGCTTCTGCGGTACAAATGGGTACCTGGTCAAAGTGAAGGCAATATAAAATAACCATAAATAGCATAAATTGGCAGCTGGCATACTGCCACGGAGGTGAAATGAGTAAATGTAGAAAGACTGATGTTTATCCATTCAAACAGGGAGGGTCATACTTTGAGTATCTGAAATGTAGCTCGTATCCAAGTTCTTCTTATTATTTTGATACTCGCGGTGTGCCATGAGAAACCCCCGGGGGAGTCAAGTCGTGGGGGACGGAAACTTGACCCCCCTGTTGTTTGTCCGGGAAGCGGTCTGTAATAGGCAGGGCGGGATCTCCACTCACGGTTACATGCAGCCAAAATAAACATAACGCCGGGGAAATGTCAACTTGTCAGCCATCTTGGAATTTTGAATATCGTATTGTTACACATATATTTTGCTTAGATGAGGCGGGTGATTGGATCCCCCGCCACCATAGACGATAGCTTGGAGTGACACCTCCCGAATCTTAACCTTTTGGTGTAATTACATTTGAGGAACTTCATTTGTTTTAGATAGTCACGATGGCAGTAGTATGTTTTGGAAGGAGGGGGTGAAATGATTCAGCCGGTGGCAGACAGGAGGTGGTTGTGTTTGTACAAAATTGTATTGAAAAGGATTGAAATTCAGTCCTTATTCAGATTTGAAGACATACCAATTTCGCATTGAGGCATCAGTGAATGTCACATAGCTAAACCTAAAGACACGATTCAGCTAAATATGCAAAAACGATTCATTGAGGAACTGTATTTGAAGAACATGATCATAACATTCAAATGTCATAATTTTCATCGTAGAGGTTCACGTACGAAACTTTATGTAAAGAGAATTCTAAACGACGTACTGTTTGATAAAAAAATTCAAGGAATGATTGAGCGAAAGTGAGTTTGAAATCAATACCAGTCAAGAGCATTAATCCATTACATGCAGAAACTATTATCGTCATAGTGCAACAAAAACACTGACGTGACATTTTCAGTGAAGAACTAAACACTGTGAGGTCATATTTATTATGACGTCACGATGTGTTATTACAGTTTTATAAGTTGAAGATTTATTAAATAGCTATATTTTCAGCCGTCAAAAAACCCTTCTTATATTGGGAACTATCTTTATATCAGTGAAGCTCTTTCTTGGATTAAATCATGAATCCGAAATAGTTGCTATCAAAGTCATCCAAAGTTAATTGCGTGGCATTGGTTTCATTCAAGCAGCTTGTTTCTTTCTGTTAACGTTGAAATGGCTAGAGACCCTTCATCCACTACGACGCGCATATATCTCAAGAAAAGAAATCCGTCTGCGATGAAGAGTATATTTCAGAAAATATCAATATCTTTTTGTAGATGTTTACCGCTTTTGGATTTTGAATTAACGTAGAAATAAAAATTACTCATTTTACCTCTAAGAAGGTTAATGTACAAAAACAACATACATGGAATTTTGAAATGATTAAAATACAAGGTACAAATACACTTGATCTCTACCTACATACCAAATGCTCGTAAAATTGAACATTCTTAAGATTCTCTAGGGCCTTACTTTTTACCCCCCCCCCCCCCCCCGCGAATAAAAAAAAAGTCGAAGACAGACAAAAATCAAAACGGACGAAGTGTCATATTTTGCATAATTGAGTATACTTTTAAGATACAAGGGAACGTTATGCTTAACAATTGCGTTATGTAATACATGTGTATGTCTGATGTTTTGTTCATACATTTAATTGTATTCATATGTCAAGAGAAATTTTAATCGTTTTCATCTATAGAATTACAATGCATTAGTGTACTTGTTATTTTGAAATTAAAAAGGAAATTTAGATGCATATTTCAGTTTGGGTATTGGGATCTCAAAATGTTGAGAAAATTAAATGGTTTTATCTTTGCATGTTTGCATTAGCCATTTTTCAAAACAACACAGAACAAAAATACCAAATGGCCAAAATGCTGTTCAAGGCTGTCATCATGATGTATAAATCGGTTAATTCATCGGAGAAATGATATTTTACATACATTAAAACCCTAAAGCTCGGTAATATTTTGTTTCAATTTAATGTTTTTAGATAAAGAAAACCTTGAATTCTTGTTTTCGTCTTCACATAATGTGATACCTACATCAAATACGTCACACAGCATCCATTTATTCCACTTAAAAAAAACATCCAAATAACGATACCGAAAAACCCTATGAAATCAAAACTTCTTTTAACGTATGAAGACATTTCGTTAATCCCACGTTGTAAAGTAATACCTCTCCTGAAAGGAAAAGCACAGTATCTAAAGAGTTATTTTTGTTGCCGAGAACCACAAGCATAGAATAATATGTCAATTATCGTTAATTATCAAACCTTATCATTTTAACACTCTTGGAGTAACATGAGGCTTTAATACAGACTCCGAGGTTGTTTACCCCAAGGCTTGAATTTAAATACAGTGGCTGGCTATCCATTTGCGGTCCGAGTGGGCTACCTGATAATTTCTTTATACCTTGCAGGTATATTGCAATCACACACACCTGTACCGATGTCTCTCTTCTGCGCAAAGGGGAAACTCTAGCCAATAAGCGTATATCATTAAAATGAAACGACGCCATCTACCCAAAAAGCGTGCTCTTGCCCACGTTTGCAAGCGGCAAATAGACATAATGATCAATTACTGACGTTAATTACTAATCTACCTTATTCTTGCTTACTTACCTGATATTTAAGAATTGAAATACCTTTGCTAATTACAACTCCCACAAGTTACTTCTACGTATATTTATGTATTGAGATATATTTGGCAGGCCATCATAATTGTATAAAGTGGTATAATTTCAGCATTACAATCGTGAACTTTCCTTTTCAGATACTTTTCCTCCCCCCCCCCCCCCCCCCCAAGTTCCTCCCCAAAGATGATATGGTGTACTTAAGGCATATCTTCTTCTCTGTTACAAGTAACCCAAGTTTCTTGGTTCTTGGTCCCAGCTACGAAATTTTGCATCACAGATTCACCTTCATGTTAATGTAATTGAATATATCTCCTTACAACCCAGACTTAACTAACCTGTCTTAGCTTGCTGAAACATGTGCGCATCGCGTAGATAAAGGAACTTTAGTTTTCTAATCGAAAAGAGAAGAAACTAAAAAAATTAATATTATCAATGAAACCAATGATGTTTCTCAAATCCGAGATCGTAACTTGTTCAACTTCAGAGGTCTCAAAGGAAGAATGGAATCGAGTAACCTTCAATTTTAGTGATATGAAGTTTACGGTATAGTTCAAACGCCATCACATGCCATTCTGATGTCTTTGGTCCAAGTTTAATAAATGTATTTTCTAATCATTGGTAACATTGCCACAGACGTCGTAAAGATATTAAATGATGTTTTATTTTGACATATTTGTTTTGTTTTTAAACAAGGACATTAGTGAACGCATAGCTCATCCATAAATACCCACTGACGGTTGCTTCATACTGTCCCGATTTTGAATTGCGATAAAAACACGATATAAACAAAATCCCATAATATGACCATCACTGTATGCAGTCTCATTAAGGCAGAAGCCAACACAATTTTGAGAGAATGATGCACGTCCTCGATATCTATAGCAATAAACAGATGCGGGAAATGCTTTTTATGGTCCATATTTTCATTCATAACATATCAAATGTGTTAACAGTTCAAAAATAAAAAATCATAAAACAAATGCTTTCCATATTTCTAACACTCCGAATGTTCATCTTTTACAGAGAATTATATGAGCTAATGGTTGATGTTTCGTTTTTTGTTTTCGATGTTTTGTTACCATTTGAACTGTTCCGATTCCGATTCAAAAACCTAATTTATTTAAACACTGGTTATCTTAACTTTCGGTGTTCGGTCAGCAATATTCATACAATTCTTTGAATACGACAAACAAAAGACAATGGTTTCTTGTGAAAAGGCTTTAGCGCAAGTGCAATTATGATAAAAAGATTAGGCTTATGTTCGACCTTTATGATAATATAAATCAGTTCATCTTCCGACACACTGAAAAACATTTCCTGAACATTTAATAAAAAAAAAATACACACGCAAATGTCAACGAAAAACTATCTAGGGACAAAACTGTGAGGATATATCGATGTATCTATCGAAACTTACATGCAAGTAATATAAGCTATATAAGATTGATAAAGGACAAATAACGTGAACACTGAACTTGTCATAGAATTACTCTAATCTTGTGACAATATTCATCGTGGGATTCCTTTATTGCCCGACCAAGGTTCTCGCTGTAGTTTTAGAAAAGCTTTATGTCAGTTTATCATTAAGCGCCCACAAATTTACATTATTATTTCATATACGGTTTTGACAGTTGAAGCTGATTATAGAGGTGAACAAGTACATCTTTAAGTTAAATGTACTCTCTCAGTTGGGAACAAAAGGTTAAGGAAAGTAAAAACATATAATAGCTCAATTAACAAAATAATTAAATTATGTTTGTATATATTGTTTATTGAATTTTTGAAATATGAAAATATAAACATACATTAGTCAAATTAACAAAACAATTAAATAATTTTTAAAAACTTGTTCATCTAATTCTGTAAACATGGAAATCGATAATAACAAAATTGGAATATTCGAGGGGATTCGTCTACTCCTTGGTTTACAAAGACGATAACCGTGTACGATACGTCGTAGAAATAAGAAATAAATAGTACTCGTGTGGACTAGCGCGCAATGCCGAAGGCCATTTTAGTGAAGACACATCACAGAGCTATATTATTAACCCGACAGTCTGTTAACAAGCTATCTACTGGTCAGTTTGTGTCCAGTCTGTGCCGGAGATGACCAGACAGAAGGATCATCTTACTGCGACCAATCCGTGACCCCTCTTCAACCCGTTGACCAAGCTGATACAAATTTGCCCTTCAGATTGTGGAGTCCAAACGTGGCATCGTTTACAAGCAAATGTGATGTTTTCTTTGCTTAAGGAACTTATCGCTCAGTTTTCCATTTTACCATTCTCTAATGAGAACGTTATAATCTGGTCGTGTCAGTGTTGGGTTTATTTATATTTCAATAATCGAAAGGGAAACATCATCTTTCCATGACGCGCGCTCCTTTGCCTGCGTAAAGGTCAAGGCCGTTTGATCTGTCGCTGAATGATTATTGAAAGTTTAGTAGCGCTACTTAAATCGCCTCATTAACAAAACATGAGCGACAGAGAAGCCCCGTGTGGCCCGACTCGCAAGGAGGGGGATAAGGATGGGTGAACATGAGCCGACCCTTTCAATATGGTTACACTTCTTGCTGTCAACTGTCTTGTTTTCTTTGTAAACAATAAAATTTAGACGTAGCGCATCATGTTTCTGGGCGGCCATTTTGTTTTGACTGTTGAGAGCAAACACTGGAACGTTACAATAATCGGGGAAATTTAATATCCCGAAGCTAATATCTCCTGCACAAGTGTGGCTTGACAGGCAGGGTTTGTAAATGGTAGAAATTATAAGAAAACAGTTCACGTATTTATGAAAAGAAGTCTCAACCCTTCAAGAAATGCAGCTTTCAATTGGTTTTCTTGCTACAGTAACAGTATGGCTTATATCAATGTTTTTAAAGAAAAACGCTTAAGGGAAACTTTATTTTATTACGTAACCTAAAAGCCTGTTTTCCTTTGGATGTATAAAAATATTAAGATTGTTCATATTTTATATTGGACAAAATGACGAAGAAGTGTTTTAGGAAGCTTTGTGCTTTTATTAAAAATCCATTTCGATTTGAGGTAGTTATCGATGATTTGTTTGAAGGCAGGAGCTTTAGGTAACTGTACGTTTCGCCAACGGATATCTGAAGAAAAGAATATACCCAGATAGTACATACTGTTTTGTCAAATACACATACATGGTAAACGCATGAACTTGATTATTTTCCAATAATCATGTTTTTGTCTGCATTTAAAAGTAAATCTTTAACGATAAAAATGTTACTTAATTTGGTAACTGGATTGTCCCCTAAACCAATCATCCAGATTTTGAGGAGCAAGTACATAACCCAAAAAAGTTTTTAGAGAGATTTCAGAAAATTCGATTTTGTTACGAAAGACATTCTTACTTTCATTTATGGATTTAAAATGTTATAGAAATAGATTCAACTACAATATACATGATTCATTGCAACAAAACTTTAATAAATAAAACAATTACTGATTTACAATTACTTATTCAAAAGTCTAAAAAAAAATTCATTTGAAACAAAATTATATCAAATCAAATAGAAATCGTCAAAATATCACTGAAGAATAAATGATGGTTTTAATCTCATTCATGCGATAACTAATTGAGAAAAAAATATTTAATTTCACTGTCATGCTTCCGAAGTCATGTTACACGTTTTCGTAAACGAATTTTCGCATTTTTGCAACAACGCTCGAAGACTCAGCATAAATCCTCACGAGGTCATTTTGTGCACAATGTCATAATCTTATCTCATTTCATGTTCATATTTTTCTAAACGAAAGATTCATAAAACTCGATTATCTAAAGTTAAAACGATTTTCAGCCTGAGTACATCGATAAGGAGGATGTAAGGGTGATGTTCCTATGTAAGAGACCCCATGGGCATGGCGATGTTTTTACAATCAAAACCAAAATAATAGCACCATTTGCAGGCGTTTGATGTGTCCGGAAATATTGGCAGCGAGGCACCAATTCATAACATTCTATCTCATTCTATCGCATTGCCATCGGGTCTGCCGGATTGGTTATGGTTACGTGATGGAGTCAATTTGCCATCGAAAAATGCTCCATTAATTCCCCTGCATGCTATCCAGTTCCCCGTCATGTCTCTTGACGATAAGACCAAGAAGCTATCTATCTTATGAAATCCATCGCATCGGGGTTAAGAGCAAACAAATAGGCCACCAGCTCATTAGCACATGGAAGCCAACGGGTGTTCATGGATGACTGGTTATGCGAACCAAATGCGCCCAGTCAAAACATTTACTTTTGCAAGTCCAGTCAATGGGAAGAAACCTTACAGTATTCCAATAAGCACAGCATGAAGTTCCCGGACATATCCTGAGAACCGACGTTTGGTCTGTCCGTGGAATGTGGAATTATATCATAACATGGACAATACTCGTTACCCGTCTCAAGGGGAGGTAATTCATGGTGTGAAAGGAACTCTTTAGCTTTGACGAGGTGTGAGGTGCTCATCCTTTATATGTAAATTGGGTGATGAAATGTCGACACCCTTGCAGGTTGAAGTAGATTTACTCCTCTGTGTTGTTAACATGTGTATTGTCACGAGAAGATGTTGTTAGCACGTGTAACTGGTTTAATTGTTACTCTGTTACCAGAAGATGTTGACAGAAGACGATGACATCTTGATACAGATGGACAACATCCGGTTGTAACAAGATGACGCTTGTTGTTCACGCATATTGTAATCAGAACCTGATCCCCGTGTACAGTCTCAGTGTGATGTTATGACCGTGTAATTGTAATTATGAAGACTGATCCTATAACCTATTTTAACGAGAAAACGAGTGACACTGTCAAGTTATGCCAGTGATATTCATTTGCTTTAGCATGTTTAAAAAAATCAATATTTCTCAAATATACAATTTGATATTCTTATATATTAGTAAGGATCATGATCGAAAATTGCTTAATAAAGTTCACAGAATCAGGAGTAACAAACAAGTAACACATTTACAGACATATTTCCATTTAAGCAATCATAGATAATCTCAATTTATTAAAATATAGAAATATACGACGAAATTTATGCCTGGAAAGATAAGGAAATTCAAACATCTATATCCATTAAATCTAAAGAGTGTAACATTTAACCATGAATCGTTTTAAACGTTATCATAAGAAAAATATACTTGGTTTACTTTAATATTTAGTTCTCAATTGTAGGTCATAAGCTTGTGAAAGAGGGTTTTATTCAAAGCAATATATAGGGTTTGAAATTGTTTAAAAGAAGTTATTTTATAATTGATAACAAATGATACTTATTCATTTGTTATTGATTTAATTTTCTGTTGGTTGTAAAGAATTTCATTTTGTTATTCTTTTTACATATCTAGTTTGCATGGTTTTTAAGTGTTTGTGTTTTATTTTGTAGTTAGATATACATGTGGAAAAGATATAAGAAAACAATAGATATTATCACTTAAAAACGTCGCCTTAGATCGTTAAGCATTAGTTTTAATCAAATGTTAAGAACTGTAAAAGCAAAACACATTGATGTTTAGTATTTTATCATCAATTAATGAAGAATGTCGAATAAATACGAAGAACTGGAACGTGATTGACAGATGGCTGATAATTAAGTTTAAATTCAATTAATAAAGACCCCGAAACCATTTCAATCAGACCTGAATTATTGTATCGGTTATTCTTTCCGTTCGCTTCCGTCAAGAAAGAAGTTAATCATCAACGTAATACACCCTTTAGCGTAAAATCTGTTAAGAGTGCTAATCGAAAATGAGAGGAATACTGGACATTGCATAATCTTTAAGCATTGTAATATAATTTGAATATTTCCATATCTTTATATGAAAATTATGTATGATATTGCTCATTTGAAATAAATTTTATTTAAATATAATGTCGTCCCGTGACGTAACAATCCATACACCTTTCTTTAGCTCTTCATTACCTTTTACATCAACCATGAAACTATGTATATGTAGTATGTTCATGTACTTAAACTAGTTAATCATCATAACAAACGTTCATAGTTCTTGATTACCATTCCCATAACAAGGCTGAACATAACAACAGAAGTCTGCGTTACCATAACAAGATTTTACATCACCAAAGAATTTCATAACATGACACATACATAAAAGTTAACATCACAACAAACGCATAGAACTTCTGCTTTTGCATAGCTTTTACATGGCACAATCTTTAAAACACGAAAAGCTCATTTTAAATACTGGATTACGATCTAATCAAAATCAACATGCATATTTAACAATAAAATGAAATGTTTTACTTCACATACATCAAACCATGACAAAACCTAGAACACCACCGTTCTTAGTTCTTGAAAACACTTTACATAAAACTAGGAAAAACGTAAGTTTAAACCTTAAAGAACCACTTGCATAGTACTTTGCTTGGCATCTCAATCTGGCCCGCGATGTTTGAAGGCGTTAAGCAGTTGAGCAGAAGCAATAACATTAGAGGGTACAATAACCAACGTTTAGTTAAAGAAAATTACAATTTCAAAGTTTACGCTTACACAGTCAATCTTTTGTTAGGTCTTGTGTCACATTTGATACTTTTCCGCCCCATTAGCCCCAGATGCCTTCTTGTGATTCTGGGACCTCACCATGTCTTCGTGTTGGCAAAAACGCCCTTGATCAGCTTAGCAATTATTTTATGCTTGACAGGGTACCGCTTGCCCTCTGTACGGCAGTCATTTTGAATCAACTTTAGATACTGATGAAATCAAATTTTACCTCTTCTAATCAAGAACCTTGGCTAACCCTATCTGATTAGCTTTACGTGTATAATGGCATCTTCTCGCAGCCTTTATCACTTATTAAATCGCTCATTGTTTCTGACTTGCCATTACACACTGTCTGACAAACAACGCAGCAGCGTGACGTCGACCTGCTTGACGTCATAACCTGTGGCTCACAAGAGTTATCTCCCTTTGACGTTGCCAGTCCTTGTTTTTCGAGAAGCGTCCGGACAGGGCAAACATGTCTTATTCAAGCTAAGGGCAAGTGGCCTTATTCACCAGCCAATCAACGACAAGGCGAAGTAAAGAGCCTAAATACCGCGGATGAAACTGCAAATTGAAGAGCTCAAGCCCACGATTCTTACACATTGACCATAACACTATTAGCGACTGATATTGAAATTGTTAAATACTCTATCTGCCGTCGTAATTACGTTTGGCGTTTTCCATTTGGCGCTGATAGCAACAGAATCCGAATTAGTCTCGCGATGTGTAATTCGTAGCTGCGAGGAGACTGGCGCGAGATCTTGGCGTGAACAGCCTCGACGCTGGTCCTTAATGGTAAATCACATGTTCTCCCTAATGTCATCTTCAACGTTGATACTTGCTTCTCAGTCAGTGCCTCTGGTATCGGTAGCAGGAACATGAAAGTTAGCCGTATAGATTGAAAAACATGAAATCAAATTTTCCGCCCCTCCAACGCTGCGTCTTTTGATCCAAACCATCGGCGCTGTCCGTTTAGGCTTGCGATAAACAGGATTACACGCCAAGCCAGGATTGATTTACACTTGACAAAACGTCTTCGTCGGTCAAATACTCCTTACCAAATTTGATTTGTCGTTTACCTGCCGGAGGGGGGTCGTGAAAGCAAGCCTCCTTGGCTACGTCCACTAGTTCATCAAGCAAAGAGAAGTTAATTTAGCTTCAAAATATCACCTGCCCCTTCGACATGAGAGCGCTGGGTGAAGGGGGAGAGGGGGATGGGGAGGTTTAAAAGCTCAAGGGTCAGACTCGACGTAATCATGCTTGGCCCATCTTCCATGAAGGAATTAACTTTTTGATAATGTCACTTTTCTTTGTCCTTTTTGCAGTTTAGATCGCGTTTCTTCATTGTAATGATATCAAGATAACAAGAATTTTTTTCACTGTTTCTTATATCAAAATTGAAAGAGAAACTTTTTTTTATAAATATGGGCGAGAATAGTTATATATGTAACTTAAATGGTATATATACCATCTTCCTTCGCAGAGCCTAAAAGGCCAGTTTCCAAACTGTCATTTTATGCCTTGCTGCAGAGACTTTACTTTTCTGTGCTGCTATAGTGCCCCTACAGAGTAGAGAGCAAGCACAGAAAACTCAAGGCTATGCAGCAAGGCAAAAAATGACAGTTTGGAAACTGCCTTTTAGGCTCTGCGTAGGAAGATGTATATATACATGTATTTATTGATTGACACCATGTCAAAAAAGCTTTTTTTTTAAAATATGGACGAGAATAGTTGGGGATATATGTAACTTAAACGGCATATATACATGTATTTATTGATCGATACCATGTTAAAGTACCATTCTTGAAAAAACTAATACCACTCACTGATTAAGCTCTGTATAAGAACCAGATATAGGTTTCAAAACGAAAAAGGGTGATTTAAAGACAAAAAGTAATTAGCCTGGTGGACAATTTATTAAAAGGGATACGTTGACCGATTTGTTTTACAAAGACCCGTTAATTCATGATATATCCATAATAACGATTACGCTGTTACCATAATTGATTGATCAAAATAAAATTATTACCAACGATGATCGTTATTCTGGCCACCAAGTAAAGTAAAATAAAAAAACAAAAACCACCTTTAAGGGATAGAAAGCAAATAAAGACAAACTTGATGAATTTAATGCTTGTTATCGTATTTCTAAATGTAGATACATTTCTCGCATATTGACATGCTTTTGCAGATACAGATTTACCCAAAAATACTCCAATCAGGAAATTAGCTAGTTTTAGAAAAACACATTCTTTCATCTAATCACACATAGACAGAACGTACTCGTTGGACCTTAAATATTATCAGTATAGTTACATGTTATTTTCCAAATGAATGAAACTTTAACTTTAATTTCCAAGTTTTTATTTCTCGTCTCCTTCAAATGCACCGAGATACCTCGCTAAAATCATTGACATCATAAACTGCTCATGGTCTGAGTTGATAAGAACAGCTATCTTATTGTTAAATCCTCATACGGTTTATAAAAGTTTCTTCCAAGACAAGACATAAACCCCTGGGATTTGATCTGTCCGAGTTTGAAAAGAGACTGTTCCCGTTCAGTCACTCAAACTTATTCCCAGGCGGAAGCGAACTAAGCTGAAAAACTATGGGCAGATGTACCGACATTCTGTGAAGATATATTTCGGTGTGGTTACCCTGTGTGGTTGCACAGTTTCGTCTGACGAACATCCGACGTCTACAAGAGGAGCGTGTTTACAACACGTGCTCCATATCAAGCATCAAATGGCGGGAAGGGCAGACGACCACTGTCCCAGTTTAAAGCGGTCAGATCCTAGTCCTCTCTACGGGCACTGTCGTCTGCTACTTTCACTGAACCTTGATCTCTTGCGTGACAGCGCTTGATTTGGCTAAGCAAGAAGAACCCGTCCTTTCCTAATGACTTGTGTAAATGCGACAAGAATTATCCTCACTCCCTGGGGAACCTCGCGAAGGAAGCAAAGCCAGCCGTTCACCTATTATCCGCGACCTGAATAAGACGTGGCTCAAACATGTAAACGTGTCTTAGTTTCAGTTGGCATCTAAGGGAGATAACCCATATTCAAAGGGGAGTAACTGCGCTAATTATCCAATGTCTTCTCACTGCCGTCTTACCATGAGTTTGACATAATACAGTGACTTTATTACCCCAAGGAACCTCATCCTTGGCGGAGTAGGCAATTACAAACATATCACGTCGCAACGGCATGGACTACACACTGTAAGAACGGTATGTTTTACAACGACTTCGGTTCTCGCGCAATTATAGGAAGAGCAAAAACCGCATGACACCTTACATCGCGGAGGGCAGATTGGTGGCAAGGCAAAGGGCGGACGGATACGAGAGACCTTTTAACAAGCTGTGTACTCCCGATGGACAATTAAGTTCCCGACTTATAACGTCTCTACCGGTACCAATCCCCATGGGGCATCGCACGTGAAGGGGAACCTTACGGGGGATCTTGGACTCTGAAAGCTATCTTGCTTCTTTTGCAGGCTTTTTATCTGAGAGGATAAGTTAGTGCAATTTTACAATTTGATATCGTTCGTAATGTTTCTATTGATTTTATTCTCAGTGGAAATGTTTTATGCTTGTAAATCACAGAGCCGATGTCGATTTTATTTCAGGACTGATTGAGACGTAAATGGAGTTGAGAGAGATCGGTGAAGTTTTTATCATAAATACCCATACTAGTGGGTATAGAAACCGAAAGAAGTTACTTAAACGTAACGAGATGCATTAATTCTGAAGGATTTGTATAGTTTTTAATGATGTGATTATAAAAGAAATGTTTCTGATATTCAACGTCCATGTCAACTGTTTTTGAATATTAACCCCAAACATACAACATCTTTGATAGTAAATTCTAGATTCCAGATAACCCCGAGAATAAGGACAAATTGATTAATATGTAACTTCATTAATAGTATATGCAACGTTTCAACTAAGATACTAGCATTGTTTACAGACGGATGAATGAATCGTCACCTTTGCTATTTTAATATTAAAAAAGGTGCGTGTCAATAGGTTGCTCTCATTCTTACATATTTTTATCGTTCATTTCCAGGTGAAAGCGTCATATTAACTAAGTCAAAACACACTTGCTATGGATCTATGAACTTTATTTCTAAACAGTATCAAACAGAAACTAGAAGGTGTTTTACCCGTAAAAGTTGTCTCCCCCAAACAGCATGTCCCGGAAGCTAACTCCTCCCTTCAAAATTACAACGTCCTGACTGTTGCCATGAAACCCCCAAAAGGCACATCTACATGATATAAAGGGGATGTTTACCAAATTTGGTGATGATAGATAAAGTAGTTCAGTTATATATGCTCCGGAAACGAATGGGAACGCCGACGCCGACGCGGACGGGAGCTCGGCCAAAACCAATGTCTCCCAAGCCTCCAGGAAGAGAAAAATCCACATCTACAATCGTGGCATAATTGTTAAAAAAGACAAAAAAATAATAAAACGGACTATCATGAAACCGAGTCAAACGTCGATGATACACAGAACCCAGACGCAGGTTGACGTTTGAGTATGGCCAGGAAATGATATATTCCAAAACAATGTCAGCAATTAACCCTTAAACAACAATAACAATAATAAGGGTTTCATGAAATACACAGCAATTGACTAAACATACATGTATGTAATTAATATATATATTGAATTGATTATGAGGTGAGGTGAGATGGAGTTTATCGTCGCTTTCAAGAGTATTTCACTTATATCACGGCTGCTAGTATTATTGCAGAGAGAAAGCCCGCCACACTATTGTGGCTATGCGTTGCGGTGAAACCTGCGAGCATCGGCTGGAACTAGCAACCATGGATGGTACTGCACTGAAATTCAGTGTAGCATTGCACCCAAACCTGACTGCGTGTAGAACAGTTCTCTACTGCAGACAAAGTTGCCGAGCCCCTGGCGGGATTCGAACCACGGACCTCCTGATCCGAAGCCGAACGCGCATACCACTGCGCTATCCCGCCCCCGAATTGATTATGAATTATACAGAAAAACATGATGGTATATTAGAAATACATGCCATATGATTGCACATATTGTCTTACATCAATCACAATCTTACATATTTTGAATCCATATTTTTTATATTAAAGGATATCATGAAATGAATTACTCTTATAAAATATCTATGCACTATGCACACAAACCATAAATATAAACAGTTAATGATACAGGAATAAAGGATAAAAAATAAAATACACCAAGTGTGTGGACTTGGGTTCACACTCCAGCCATAACAATCACGTCATATTAACGTCACCTGGCCTCATCATCATAAACATTTTGAAATACTGAAAACAAATTCAAAGATCTTGTCAATAATACATAGATCCAAAAGTAGGAAACCAAAAAATCAAAACACAGTCTCTACACCTCCCGATAAAAATCTAAGAAATAACCTCAAAACGTTTACCTGAACCTTATAACCAGAAAGGTCAATCCTAATCCAACATGACATATGATATATGCCGAAAATGCATTTCTTTCTATATACCAAAACGTTTCCTCAAGTTAAATGCATTGATGAGGTGACACGTTGACTTCAATTGGAGAAACGATGTCTATATCAGGTCTCAGACATTGGCATGAGACTCTCGTGCTGCACGTGCAAACCGGATATTTACAAGCTGGACGGTGTAAGCTAGATCGCATTGATTGCACGGCCATTGTCAATGACAATATGACAAGTTAATGAAAACACAACTTTAATATGTATATATACATTTAGTATCAGTGATTGTTTTAAGTGACCAAAATATTAAGTTTTATTCACGATTATGTTTCTTCTCATTGAAATAAGAGTCAAAGATCAAAGATATACTTATATAATATTGTATTCAGATACAATTCATTTCAAATATACACTAATTAAAGTACCGTTATACTTACAAGTTTCGGTTTACATGGTTTAAACAATTGAACTATTTGAAGAACTTCACTGGATCGATATTGTTAACATCCCAGTCGAGAAGTACAAGTTTCACGCAGCAAAAATCATCACATTTTCCTCTGATAGTTTCAATTTCTTGACGATTTGTTTTCTCTAGATCTATTATTTGGAGGCAAAGTCACTGCATAACTTTCCAATATATTCAAAATAGCTCCCCACATAAAGACCCTGACCATTGTAACTTGTAAGTGATTGAACACTACTCGATGTATTATTCAGTATCGATTCATCGATTCAATAGAACAACATACCTATGCGAGGGAATGAAAGAACCAGAAGCAATCGATTTCAGTTTCAGTAATGAAGTTTGATTGGATCAAATGCGGTTTATCTATTATTACCAAATGCATATCAATGATTTAGTGATAAGCCGAAGAAGGGATGTGTTTAATTCAGTCCCGCTCTTTATCTCTAGGAAAACTATCTGAAATATTGGGTTAAGTATAGGCCTTGGTTTCAAAACAACTTACACACATCTTCCTTCATCCTCCCCTCTTGTTTGCTGTGTGAAAGGTCACTGTGTGTGAGTGGAATTGAGAAACAGGGGCATAACGCTCCAACACATGTAATTACTTGACAGGAGAAGGGTTGTGTAGTGAGACACGCAATCTTAACTCATCTTTGCAGCGTTGAGAATGCAACACACTACCTATTGTAGTTATGGAGTTCATTTTTTGAGGCAAACAATGTTCTTAAGAAAGTGTGTAATCGTATGTAAGTGAAGGAGGTTTCAACTCGAAAAACACAGTATATGCAATTGTCCATCTTTCCGGTGAAATCTGTTCAACTTGTCCAATGCAAATGATATCTTTATTGTGAATATTTTGAGATTACGACAGCTCGGTAGGTTTGAAAAGATTACAATGACATCGCTTGGAGCGGTTTCACACACACGTGGATTTTAACTTCAAGTGACGTTACGTCAAAATCGTCCAACGTCCTCACCCAGCGCGTAATGCACGTGAAGACTTGTATCAACTCAAGCGATATTACCTTGGGCAATCGTTCAAATTTTCAAGTTGAAAGCAAACTTTATTCGCTTTGTCAAGCCCAAATAACAGGGTGAAATGATAATCTGGCTAAATGTGCTTCCGATTAAAGACGCTTGCTTCAATGCACCAACTGGTTTGCTTCATGACGGCGGATCTCTTCGTACACGATACTCGGCATCTATGGCTTCTCACTAGCATGCCTGACAGTGATGTGAAAGTAATCCTGGCTATTGGAAAACCTCTCCAGAACTCCAGTCTTCCAGTGCCCTCCCTTGGGCACCCAGGTCTTCTCCTCCACACCAACTCAATGGGAGACTGATAATTGTGAGTTGCCAGTGCAAAAGAGGATTAATTTAATCCTCGCAGTGTCTGTTATATGATCTGTGCTGAGCACTTCTTGAATCATTGATTGACAAAGTTTAGCAACTGTGCCTTATATGTGCCTGATACATGCCAATCGGCATAATGAGCCAAATACGTTGTCAAACAAAGCAGGATAAGCCTTTTCGGATCACAATCAGCGGGCTATATGGACCCTCTTAAAACCCTTTCTATGCGTGTTCAAATGTTGATTTGATACCGCTTTGTTTCATGATTTTTTCATGTGTCAATCTACGATCCCGCATGACTCTATAGATCCCCCCTGACATGCGAGTCTTACCAAACAAGAACTTTCATCGTTTCAATCTGCAATAACACTAAAGCTGTTGAGCTAATATTAGGGAATCATTTGGGCGACTTCAGTGTCAAAAGGGGTTTCTCTGTTTATAAAGGATGAAAAAGGGTTAGAATTACGCCGTGTGATATGAGTTCGGCTTTACAAATCAATTTGGAATGAATTTCGAGCATTTTTAAGCCTTTAATGAAAATAAATAAGTTATCAAGGTGTTTATTTCAAATCACTTAATGAAGATCAAAGCGATTTTATTGACTGAATTTATTCCTTCTTAAGTGGAGACAAATCGCCTCTTTTTGACTTCATCATGGTAAAAGTTACGACCATCGTGTTGTTTGTTGACTTAATTTTATTTGTTTAAATAATTGTTTCATGATCACGTTCTTTTAACTACCTAGAAGTAGTTTCTTAGACATGTTTTAGAATAAATGTTTATGTTTGTAAAAATTATTTCACAATACAATTTACGTTATTTTTGTCCAAACCTGAATTGGTTGCAAAGCAAAAAGTTTCACGTTCTTTTCTGTGTATTTGCAATGTGACATGAGAGCTTTTGAGAGCAATTTTATATATTCTTCGTTCAATATGCTTAACCATGAATATATTCTTTTCATCTCGTAATGTGTCCTCTATGGTGATGTACATGTAATTCAAATTCCAATTTTTTCATCTTCTTCTGTTCCATCTATTATGTAGGCCTTGAACGGAATTTTTGAAACACATTCACTTTGGCTAACAATTGTGTTGTGTGTTTATCGTTTGATAAAGTATCTAAAAGGAAACATGTTGTTTTAAATGTTGTAGTTATTAAATGATTTCTTGACATATTGTTACGTGTCTTACTTGTAGTGAATTGAATATAAAGCGATTTTCAATTATGTTACATTTTCATTGGAAATGCATCTGTAGACACTAATAAACCCTTAAATTCAAATATGAAATTAATTACAAACAGTTCTATATCAAAATTTGACCTGTTTAAAATAATTTGAATATAACAGATATATCATATCGTTTTGTATATCCTGAAATAGTTTCATAAATCCGAAAGCAAGAAATATGACGATTTTTCTAAATCGATTTTCAAGAACGGACTTCAATAGAAGACCGGTATTAAAGACCACCAACAAACTTTAAAAGTGTTTTTAAATACGCCTGAAATGAATCAACATCTAGCGGAATTTCTAAAACGAAACATTTTAAATCCTTCCGCCTCTATAATCCTTTCTAATTAGTTCTGTTATCAGGAACGATATTACCTAGGAATCTTAGGGCATATTAGAGCGATCTAGCACCCTGTTAACATTAACACCACCATTACCATCCCAAGAAACTCGTCTTTAATGTGTTCGACAGGGTAGCATGCTCCGTCCGTATTTCTTTGTGTTGTAGTCGCACAACATGATAATTGGAAACACGTTGGATCTAATGTAAATAGTCTTACAGTCTACTGCTAATTCTCGATAATTATGTGTGTGTATTTTGACGGTGTGCCAGTATATTACAGGTGCATTTGGTTAGCTAACATGTGTAACTCTCACTTGGGGTCCTTGTGATTCCACACATGGGACTAATTTGAGCTGCAACTTTCACAGATAACAGGTGGAGCTTCAGTATCTTCTTCAGAAGCAACTTTAATCTACTGTAAGTTCCATATCCTTGAAGACCTTTCCATGCTGCCGTGTCTTTTCTCCATGTAAACGTGTTTACTACAATACTCAGTACATCAATCAATGTAGCCATTTAACCACGAAATGGTGATTGGTCGAACAGGGTAATAAAGAACCTATTTCTTTGAGTGACATTTTATAAGTTGAAAGTCAAATTAGGACATGTACATGTATATGGATGACAACTTCTTTACTCAAAGTGTGCTACATTTGATACAAATTCTTGTATCGTTGTCAAGTGTATCTGTGTCGAAACGTCGCACTCTATGAATAAAGAAGTTGTTATCCATAACTATTGTCGTTAAAAGAACCTATTGTTATCTCTCGAGGAAAAAAGCTCATCTCAAGAAAACATTTAAATGTTTTTGTGTGAGTGCGTTTGAAGCGTTTTTATATGAATTCGAATTATTTGATAATATACTAGTTATAATAATACTTATCATAATATATATAAGAATATAAAATATTAAAAAATTTACTGTTTACTCCACAATGATATAGAACATCTCAGAAAACTGCTCACTTGTATCAGCCAAAACGTTTCTTTAGGACCAATATTCAAAGTGTAGTGAAGTAAATATGTTTAAAAGTATTTTTTACTATACCATTTGCAATATTTTGCGACCATCCAAGAGAAAATCGGACAAACTTTTCTAAACTTACCAAATGACCGAAACGGCAGCCGTCATGAAGGCGAATCAAGTGTGGCCATCTCAGATTAAATTTACACTTGAAAGCTGTCTTTGTCGCGCACGCCTACATTTTCTTTACTTTTTCTCCTCATCAAGTACTCGTTGTAGTTCAAGTTGATGCCCATCGGACGCAATTGCGGTAACTGAGACGCGCTGTAAATACTACACACATAATGATGATGTCACCGAAAGCGGGTTCGTTAAAAGCTATGGCACTTTACTCAGGGTACTGTACTTTGGACGTCGAATAACGTATTTTATTGTTGATTAAAACATATAAATATGATATCAAACTTTCGACAAAGGTTTTTCTACCGAGTGATGTTTTCTTTTACTCAATATCCAAATTTCATCACGCACCGTATGCAAGAATGACGAAGGGGCTTTAAGATTTCATTTCAATGGAGTACAATATTAATTGAGATGAAAACTGATGGTTTATTCCGATACGATCCAAATATGTACGGTGGTTCGTCCTACTTCTATCAAATGTTGAAGTGGATTAATTGCATGACAAATACAGTATGATCAGAATGGAAAAAAAATTGGGGTCAGCCAAATTTAATCAACATTTCATCGTGATTTTGGAATTCATTTATTTTTGTGATTCTATTAAACGTCTGCAGGTGTTTAACCTTCTTTACACACTTACCTCTCTCCAATATTTGGAGACTTTTAATATAAACAGGCTCAATTACAGATGCACCTAGAAATCTTATTATGAAAACTTTCACAACTTGAATGTGCATTGTTCAATAGTTCTCCTCAGAGACCGTCAGGCAATATGTTTGATGTAAGCTCGAGTGCTAGTTTACGGGCTAGATATACACCAAGTTGGCCTAGACCAACATTTGCCAAGCTCTTCATTAGGAGCGTCAAAACACTGAGAGGGTGACAAGTTGGTCTTTGATCAGCCTTTTGTACAACAGGAACTCTTGAACCAATCACAGCCGATGGACAAATTTGGTTTATAGGAAGCATGTCTTCACAAAGTCTCGGTTCTGTTGTGAAAGATGGGATCGTTTTGAACACATTCGTGTTAAGGAGAGGAAGCCTGTGCTTGAATAGAGGGATAGGGTCTGAAGTTGGTGTGAGCTTTAGTGTGCCAACCACTTACCTTCTCAAAATGAAAGGAAAATACTCGGGTAGCGATACCCGTGAACATGTTGACATTGGTAAGCAGATCTGCAAACAACAAGGGAAGTAGAAGACACCCCTGCATTACCCCTGTCTCTCGTGAATTCTGAGCCTTTTGGGCAAAGAAAACCTCCTATAAGTACGTTAGATTTGAGTTTATCTTATATGATATCTGTTTGCAGAGCACGGTTTGCGTTTAATACTGGACTGACCTCTCATCTCGAACTAATAGAGAAGGACAGAGGCTTGGTGGTCTATTGTAGGGGATCATGTGACTTCCTTAGAATTCGACATTGGTATGGAAGGGTATATTGGTTTCTTCCCGTGATATTGTAATGATCTAGCTTATGATATGAAGAATGGGGTCATAATTTCAGACAAATCATCAGAGAAAAGAGATATCTGATATTTAGTGAATGTGCGATTATGATTTTATCTTTCAATTGACTTTAAACTAACTCTGTGTCCCCGGAATTTGATCCCCCGTGCCATGATCCCAGCGCTCTGGATATTGTCTGATATACAATGATGGCGCTCGTTTACCTCCTGGAGTACTTGATATGGTATTCATATGTGGACCGGTATAGTCTAAATATCAGCTAAATTGAAATGAGATTTGTTTAAGATTGATTTCTTTTCATCACGGCGGGTGGCAGAAATTTAACGCTTTTCGTGTATAAATATTATCGAAGATGTCTACCTAGGATACGAAAAAAGGTATTGTTTTGGAATATATAACTATTGAATACATAAGATATTTCTTTTAACTGAAAAAATTATTATATTAAACGATACCCTTTATGTACATGATTATCAATTGTTTGTTATACGTATACAAAAGAGGAGTTGAACGTGAAATCCAATGTTTTTATTTCCGTACAAATCATAATATAAGCTTATACAAATACTAGTATACACTTGAAGATGTAATAGTGTACATTACTAGCTACACTTTTCACACAATCAAACAAATTTATAATGTTATTCTGAGATATTCACAACAACTGAGTTTCGTTATTGTTTATAAAATCACAATACATTGTCTATGCTTCATTTATTTATGTGTATCTTATTTAAGTTATCTTGGAAAATATGACCACTAAATTTGAGCGAAGTGTATGGAAAAAGGCTCAAGAACATATATATCCCGCAACATCAGCGTATTTGCACCCACAAAGCTACTGCACTATCCTATTATATAGCAAGACAATTACCTCGTATGACTGGATGCTGGCTCTTAATCGTTATATTCAGCATTTAATTGTTTCCAGCCAATAAAATTAGGGTCAGGGCTCCAGATAGTTATTTTGACTCATGCGTACATTGTATTTCACTCATCAAATTTTAGATTGAGGAGTAAAAAAAATATTAAAAAAGTATTTCACTCATCCAATTTTAAATTGAGGAGTAAAATAGCAAATGAATAAAAACAAAGGAGTATTTTACAAATTTCAACATTTTATTTCTGAAAGAGACAAGCTAACTTAGCAGCCCTGAACCTGTTTTACTGATGACAAGAACAACATAGTCTAGACTTGCTTGATAGTAACGTTTAGTCGGGGCTTGCTGTAATCAAAAGTGGTCCCCGAACATGGATGATGATTAGATCGATGGCAGCAGGCTCATTCGGAAAATTTGAAAATCTCTTTTTGAAAGCTAAGGCTTTCTATTCAAGATGTAACAAATCGTATATGTTGAACCAAAACTTTATTTGACAATTACCTTTACGCATGAAATAAAATCTTCCTCGAATTCTCAGAAAGTCATGCGTATCTGTCACTAATTGATTTCATAATTATTATTTATGCGTAAATCTAAATTGTCCATGCGTATTTTACGCAGATACGTATCTTATCTGGGGCCCTGAGGGTATTAACAAATTTTTTCTAGTAAATATCATTTCATTGGCTGATTATTATAGCGATAAGGGCACTTGTCTAGATACGCATCACGGTATTGGCAGAGCTTTGCAGCCACAATCACACTGGCGGAAAAAGCTAATTTTGCATTTGGAAAAGCCATATATTTTTTTAGCTTGATAATAAGTTAGAAAAAATAGATCTGGTTCTACATCATAAAATTCATTTTCTACAAAGCATATTTTTATGAAATGGAAATATTGTTGTTATTAATTTACCGTTAAGACCAATAATGACATTTTCATGTGAACATTCAATATCACTCTAGTATTTTTATAGTAAACTGGTTTATTCGTTATTATAATAAAACATATATAAGAATATACTAAGAGAAATTCGCGTCACCTGTCCACTTGAAAATTTCATTGAAAATCATTGTTTTATTTCATAAAAGTCAGATGCATGTTTTCTGACAATTGATAAGGTATGTTTTACACCATTGACAAATGAATGCATTTCTAAGCTAATTATTTACCAGAGGCACGTAAATGATTAACCAGACACCGTTTATCTTATACTTAAATCATTCCTTGGTGCTAACAAATGCTTTAAGGGTTTAAAGGGTTAATCATAATGGGTCCGGAGTGCAAGAACCAACACAGTATGGTTGACATAGCCGTATCGTTTGATGGGCAAACATACGAGTAATTTGCTTACAGAAAAGCCGATATTGCTTTGGCATATCGTCATTACAAGATAGGAACAATATAGCTGAGAGTATTTCGAAAGTATTGACAGACCCTTAACTCGGTTCCCAGTCAGAGAGTAAAATACAAACATGTTCTGTATATCCTTTTAGACGAAACAAATTTATTGGTAAAATGATATTGCAAGGCACAAAGGCCAGTAACTCTGTCAGGTTTACTTTTAGACTTTGGCAGGTGGTGTTTTGAACGTTTTGATTTGCTATGGATTTCGAACATTTGAACTTCTATCACCTAATACTCTGGAGAGTTCTACAAGGGAGATAATATAAAGGTGCACAGGTGTCATCGTCCAAGCTCGCCAATTATGCTCAAACGTCGCTGGAAATTTCTCAGTTTATTTCCACACGGGTTGCCTTGTTGAAGAATAAGCAGAAGTTTGAGCTGTCCATAATACAAACGTCGATCTTTATTATTTTGTTGCCCTCGCATTGAAATCTCCAATGTGGTTTAAAAAATCCGGATCCAATTTATTTGTGGTTGATATTTAAATTAACCCCAGTAGACATAGGACAACTAACTACAATTGGCCGAGGGCATGAACTATTACCAAGACACATGTGCCGATCAGACAGCAGATAGCAAGTGACAAATTAATTAACTTCTTTCGTTATATTGACAATGAGGGCAGCATTCATACATAAGCTTTGATCTTTGCGATATATTGCCAATAAGATATTTGATAAAATAACAATTATTTATTTCAGTTGATATATTCTAAATTGAGGACTCTCTGAATCAATTAAATAACAAAATAACAATCTTGACACGACAAGAAAAATAAATCAACCTAATACCTAAAATAACACGATGTTATCGAAAGTTATAAAAATGGGACTTTAAGTGCTGTTCGTTGCTTGATGATATAAATTATTTTTCTATAATAACTGCACAGTAACAAATGACAGGTTAATAATCTTGCATGTGTTATCTTGACCCTGATATGTACCAATAAAGGCTAAGAAGATCATAAAGTGATAGTTTTATGTTCGAACAAGGTAATTAATCGTAACGTATTCGTTAGTGTTTGAAGATCGAACAACAGATAGTCGATTCACTGTCAATTGTTCCAATGCAGTGATTGACCCTCTTATGATTAAAATCGTAGGATTGGCAAACTGGTAACTTTGAAGAGTTGTAATTTTGTTTACCAGGTGATTTTCTTTCACCAAATTCCTTTAACGACTTCCACCTGTCAATGATAAGGAATAATTCATAGGCAAACAAATACTAGGATGGGACAGAACTGCATATCCCATACATCGCAGATAATTTTACAATTGTCCGTATCACAAAATACAATGCAAAATAAATTCTAAAAAGAGCAGGAAGCAGACAGAAAGCACAAGGAAGCTACAGTTTCATTATTCATATCAAAGTTTTGAATGTAAACGCAGAAAATCTCAACACAAAGGCATTTGAATACGAAACCGTCGATACAGAAAATCGCCTATTTCCAGATTTCTTGTAAAAGGAAACTAACAGTATGCGATCCTTAAGGACGGTTGACTTCCATTGTGGTAAACATCCTGGCAGCTGATCACATGAAAAGGTGTACAATGTCAACAAATCTGTCAATATGAATACCTGCTGTTGATGTTATTGACAAATTACTCAAAGTATGAATTAATATTCTTCAAGTTAATACAGAGGACTCGACGTCGTGCTTGACACGCGTAGTGTGTAGAATGGGAGGTTCGGGTTTTAATCTCCTGAAAGAAAGTAACCCGATTTCTCCTAACTGCTAGTTGAGAGTGTTTTTCGGTGATGAATTGTTCAAAGAATAAGGTAAAGGGTTATAATGGCATGGGGTCAGCCTATTTTGGACAAGCAATATAACATCAAAAATCTGTTCTCAAGCTTTGTTCAGTCTAAAAAGCCTTATAATCACTTCTGCATTTATTAATAAAAAGGCCGGACCAAAGCCATCACCTTGTCGCCGCCCAATTTGAAGGATGCGTGCGCCGATGCGTAAAGGCAGACTCAGCTTGTTGAGTAGGCATCATCTAGAGACTGTCTATAATTCCTCCTTAGCGATTAAGAGCATTACGAGTCCCTCGGGTTCTGTATACTTCACTTTGCACACCATATGCTCGCTGTTATGATGCTGATCCCAATACAGATCAATTCATATCTATACAATGATCTTCTCGAGTCAATATTATCAAGCAAAGCCTTAATCAGGATTTACTTGGCTTAGTTAGACGAGCTTGCTTCGTTCACTATGCTTTATTCGCGCTCTAACGATTTTGTATCATACGATTACAATTGAATGTAAACAGTTGGTTTATTTAGTTAAGATGTGTCCACCCTTTGCCTCAGGATACTCAGCGAGTGGGGCTCTAAACAGGGATTCTTCAACCTCGGGTGGACGGGTATCTTACCTTGGTTAGATATTTTGGTAATGGTTACCTTGTGTACATGTATGTTCATATACATATGTATGATTATTGCATAAATGACATGATTTTAAGAAAAAGCGAGGTCATTGAGAGTTGATTGTTTATTCAATGATTGTGATGATTTGGTGTAGATTATACCTTTATCAAGTACTTGATAAAGATGTTAGAACATATACCGAAACGTTGCATTCATTGCAATAAAGGGGTTAATGTTTAAGTTTTACCCCTATTAACTTTTAAGACGTGTGTTTGCAAAATATATTTGAGTGGGCTAAGTATTATTGTTGGAGATGATACATTAAACATTATTTATTTATCGCATTTTTAACATAAACAATTATTTCATCAAAATATAAGCGTCTATTAATAAACATTAATACAATAGTATTACTGAAATAAACCGAATATTCCAATTTAACTATACATTTGATTACTGAAATACATGCTTGAATCGTTTTCCTTCCTGTTGCATACAAGTTTACATCAATTAGTTCATAGATAAATTATCGATATGGATAAGATAAATTACAATTTCATAATTTCATATTTCGTCTATCTCTCATCTGACGCCTCCTAAGTGTCTACACACAGGAAAACGTATAGGGGTATCACAAAGATGCAAAACATGTTCACCGATATGCGCATTGATTGAAAGCAAGAATTACTCGCCTAGTGTGTATGCAGCGACTAGGGTTCATGTTTTCCAACCTATTGTAACTTTCGCTTCGTTCCGACGATCTTTTACAAATACCAGAAGTAAAGCAAACAGTTTGCTTACCCCGAGTGTTTCAAAACGCCTGGAGCTGTTACGATGTTTTCCTCAGAGCGAATTCAATGACGAAAACTGGCTTATTATACAAACCTCTCTTGCCCGAAGCTTGGCGATACAGGTCTCTATACGGATCCGATGAATAGCGTACTTTAAGTGCACGACCTATCCACAATTTAATGACGTTTCCTTACACAAGCTGTTGAGAAGTATTTCACTTGTAACCTGTCTTACGGGCATCTTTCCCAGGATTAAGGGTTTTAATGTTGGACAAGAAACACATGTGTGCCGTAATGCCGTTGATCTGAGGATAAAGAGGTCACTCGAAGATAAAGCATTAAAAGCTCTCTATTTAATAGTATTTCTGGTGCATTTGAAGAATAAAATTTGTTGATTTCAATAAAAGTGTACTTGGAGCCTGATCTAAATCTTTTGCTTTGATAATCGAGTGTTGATAATGCTACTTGTGATTGTGCTAGCAGGATGACAAATGTTTCCCCGAAGTGATTCAAAATAATTCTTACTGCAGGATTAAAACAACAGTCTTGTGAAGTCTACTTGATGATGTCTAGTAGTTTGAACGCTTGTCATTTATATAATATTGCTTGATATAAACATGACATATGTCATGTCAATTGCGTTTTGTTTGCATTCTTTTTACAGTTTTTCTGTATTTGTGATTTTAATATTCATTTGATTTTTTAAATATTTCTGAGTAATTGTACCTAATAACTTGAATAAGCAAATATTTAAAAAAGAAATAATTGTATGAATTGAAGACAATAAGTATGTTTGTATGAATTGAATACTTGAAATCAAACCAGATAGGTGTGAAACAATGGTCTGTCGTCAAAATATACACGATTTTTTTCGGGACCTGCTTTGCCATGCATCTGTTTAAGAATTGCCTGATTTTATGAACAACACTAAGGTGCTTGATAATGTCCATCCCTTAAGGAAGCATATCGTTTTTGCACGACCTCGACGAAAGGGTCGATTATACCAGAAAATTAACACCAATAGCCATAAATATCTTAGTCACAACAAATCAAACCAACATATTGGTAATCGAAATTTGTGTGTTATCGTCTATCCATTATCTAAAATATGAATTGACAAAGAAGCTCATTGAATCGAAAGAATAAAAACACTGAGTAATTTTGACTTGCGAAAGACTCTAGCTCATCAGGATACAAATACAATATGGCCTGCATGTTAAATTTCTGTCCATCTTTTCATTGATCTATTTCAGGTCTCCAATGGTCATCAATATTATTACAAATTCATTGAATGACAAATTGCCCCTTTCCATAAAGATATACCTGTATTTCTGTCAAACTTGATCGAAATACAATCTGTTTTCAATCCTGTTAATATTTGTTTCTTTTAATAAATGATAATTGTTTCATTATTCTTGAAATACATCAAGGTCGACATAAGGTAAAGCAACATTTAAAACGGCCTTTTATTACCAGTTTCTTCATGTTGCTGTGTTGATGATCACTTGAATGTTAAAAACTGGCAACGAAATATGAAAAGCTTGAGTTTGAAATAGATTATTGTGTTATTTCAACATTTCTTATTTTCATTTACCGATGATTCATACATTGAGATTGCTTTGATCATAATTTGGAATTTATCAAATGTCTAACACAACGATTATTTATATTCTATCTGCTTCACGCCGTGTTTTATTTTGCCCAATGTGTCAGTCCATGTGTGCATATACAACCTATGTCACTTCCAGTGATAATCTTAGTATCTAACCTTTATGAATAAAGAACACAACTTCGATAGTTTTCTGATATTTTTCCAAAAAAGATCAAAAGCGCCCAAACCCTTTATTCTGTAATACAGTGAAATTTTTAAGTGACGTCACGAAACAATTGTTCATGCCGACAATAAAAATAGTGTTATGACGTCACAAGCAGAAGCTCTGGTCGAGGATTATCAGTTCATGACCGAATGTGATTCATTAAGTAAAATATATTTCGGAGTAAAAATAACAAATAAACGAAAGTAAACAAATTGCACATTACAAACATAATAGGGTAGCCCTAACCATCACGTATTTTTCAATGAATTATAGCCCAGAATTTTTGTAACGTCAAAACACTTCCTGTCTCGTGTTGTAACTGAAATATTTAAGGGCATAACTATATAAAACTATATAACCCTTTATTGCAAAACACATGATGGTTAGGGCTATATATATTCCGCTACATCTATATATACCTTAGCATGTCTTTATATTCATATTCGAGTTAATATTTTTTAGAAAAAAATAACAAAACAGCGGGGAAAAAAGTAAACAGTGACATCATTTCGTGCATCGCTATATTTTATTTCAAGTTTGTTTACCTTCGAAATTCGCTATTTTGATTCTAAATACTTTCATGCAAGCAAAAGACATCAAATCCGGTAAAGATAAGACATCTAGATAACGAGCACACGTTTAACGCATTGCACTCCTTACCAATTTTAAAGTGATCTAAGAGGTATCTTATCAGCTTTTTCTTTAATATTATCATGGTGTTCTCAACATACTGCTTTTTCAAGAAATACGTTATTTGTTTCTCTTTCTCGCTTATACACCTCATTTCCGTCTGCATGTGCTGTTATTGACGCCACATTCAAAACAGAAACCACTTACATACAAACCCAGTCGGGAAACACAAATATATCATCTGTTAATTAGACTGAATGAGAAATCAACCGAAATCAACAGCCGCTCACAAATGTCAATATGCTCATAAAAAATCTGTCAAGAGCTCAGGTCGAGGCTGTTTAAAGTAAAGAAAACTTTTAGGCACATCGTGTTTATTTGATTATGTCAAAATGGATGTGTACGCGCAAATGACGAAAAACGAACATAAACTAGCTTCCAGTATTGTAAGCGATACGCTGCCATGATTGCTAATCATCCATGGTGGAAAACTACTTCCGGTATGTGTGCGCATTTTGTTTTAATGGCTCCCACATTTCTAGCAGTTTGTTGGATGGGTGATCGGCTTTTCATTCATTCATTCATTCATTCATTCATTCATCTATGCACTAATTCATTCATTTGCTCGTTTAGTAGGCAGCGAATGAATTTAAAGCGTTCATTTCTCTTCTCTTTTTTGTTTTGGTGAACTAATGTTTGATAATAGCAAACGAATCTCATTTTTTGTTCAATTCCTTAAGCATGTCATATTTTGTAACTAAAAATACTTTCAATGAATAAAATATACAAATGAATTCACATTTTCATATGTTTTGTTTCGATTCTTCATTTAGAAGGATAGAAGAAACGTTTTCATCAGATACAAATAATGTAGATTTCCCAAAGTTCTTCTCCTCAAAAGGGGCTCACCTAATAAGTGTCTTATGCAGTGATCTGGTACATTTCTTAGTGCTAAGATAGTCATAAGAACCGTTCAGTTTGACTATAAGGTAACTTCGAAAATCTAACCCTAGTAACATACGAATAAGGAAACCAAACCTAAAACCATTTTCATCTCAAGTCTGTACCATGTACCCTTAAAATGAGCAATATATTCATAAAAAGGTAACAAAGACAAAACGTTACAATTCTTCATTCATCCGTGGATAACGCTTCTCCAGGAGTTTTACCACACAGGGCGATCCATTAGCAGAGTATATACCATACATAAGGTTGGTAAATCTCGTGTCAGGCTCGATACACTTCATGGTAGCAAATTAAAGGAATATGTCGCTATTTCGAAAGAAACACATGCACACCGGAAGTGAGTGCACCCTCGGAGGAATATTTTCCAGGTGTGGTGCTTCGACCGGAAAACCTTCCGCCTGTCACGGATTTAGAGATTGGCACTTGTTTCTGCATTTTATGTTATATCTGTGCTTACTGTGAGAGTCTTTTAAGCAATGATAGAGAAAATAGATTGGATGGGAGAGATAAAAGATGAGCCATGTCATTGGTAATGAAGCATGGCCTTGGTTGGGAGATTTGGAAGCTAGTGTCAGTAAAATACTAACTTTCATCGGTAATTATTGTTCACCTTTTTCGTCATGAACGAAAGTAACTATGTTTTTAAAGCTAAAATGTAAAACATAAAAACAAGTTAAAATTGTGAAATGGACAACAGCATTGATCTATCCTTTTACTGAAACATATCGATGCATTTTGGTGAAAGTTTAAAAAGTCAACATCTTGTGCCTTTGCTGTCTCATACGACTGTACTGTACTGTAACTCATACAAAACACAAATACCAATACACAAATAAGCTGTTCAATTGTCTCGTGAATCACCTCTGAAAGTTTACAAAAAAACGAGCAACGATTACCCTTGTTAATTGTTCCCGCGTTGTATTTTGTCATGAAAATACTGAAAAGGTGTCTAACATATCTAACAAGCAATCAACAGACAACTACTAGTAAGTTGTTTCTTTACTGCAAGAATGGGAAAATCCTATTACTTTAAACCACCATCAACGTTGTATCTAAGTGACGCCATGGATGGTAACAAATGTATTCATAAAACGTTGGCATGTCGATAAGTTTTATTGCACTATAGAAGCATGGTCAGTTGCAATAAGAGCATTGACTTGAATTGATTTTACAACGATTGTAGCGCTCTTAATACCGGTCACCGATTGAAACTCATTGACCTTTCAGAATGACATATGAGACTCCTTCCCGTTAAGAGCAAACTTCGATTTAATGTAAAGACTGAAACAGGTGACAGGTGATTTAATTCGAAGTTTTATATTTGTGAATAAGCCAAGAAAGTGCTCGAATTACAACAGAGAGTTTAGCGTAGGGTATGGATTCTACCTCCATTGAGAGAGAATAACTAAAGCATTGAGGGACACCTCAATTTCGACAGATTATCAGACTAACGAAATAATATTTCCAAGAATTTCACATTAACAGGAACATAACCAGTCACAAGATCAACTACACTATCACAGGTCAACCTCATAAGAAGATAATTTTGCCGACACATCTTAACGATTTCAAAAATTGACCAAACAATGAAACTGACATCAGACGTCTTCAAAAGAGCAGATTTCACCCATCTTGTAATTCGATTCAAATTTGACTCCAAAGAAAGAAGTCTTGGAATCAGGAAGGAGTGACGCTATGAAATCAAAAGGATCAACTTAATACAGTTGCAAAGATCGCAGGACCCATTGAATTACAGCAACTAAATCGTGGCACAAATACGAGGAAAACTGATTTCGAGGAAAGCACACTTTCTCCTCATTTCCACGCGCTGACCGAGTGAGAAGGTCTCGGTCTTAATCTTATTTCACTTTGCCTCGGGGTGTCGCTTGCCCCTCCTTCTTCATTAAGTTTTACTGAGGCATTGTGGCCAGATTCTTTGCTTCATTCTGCCAGAGCGATATCTTGGGGGCAACAACTATTGCCGGTTGTAGAAGCTCGATGTGGCTGTTTATACGTCAAATTACTCCCCTTCTTAGCGCTTCTGAAAATGTTTGATTTTGTCCATGCTATAATACGATCCTATTAAAGCACAATTTGCCGCGCAAAAGACCGTGTCATGGTTGACTGGCAGAGAATAACATTCCCTTTCTCTCTCAACATCGTCCCGCTTGGTGCATTGTCGTATTCTATATGGATATAATCTTTTCTTGCCTTTTCAAAGCGACTATTGGCCGTTTGAAAGAAATCTAATATGTTTCATAAATCGGCCGTGCATTACATCTTCGTCATTGTGTTTCTTTGCTATTGCTTCTTCTCTCTGGTAAGTGAGGCGGGGTAATTTAGGACGATTTGACACCCAAATTTCATTAAACAAGCTACCGGCATCAATATGATGTTGGCCATGGGCTGAAACAGCTGTAGACGATGAATTATTTCTGAAGAAAATATGTATCTTTTCATATTGAGGCCAAACGGGGAACACTTTTTCCCCGCGGCGGAATGCAAACCACACACGTGTGCGCGGATGAATACTTGTAAACTGGAGACTAACACTTCAAATTAAGCTGAATTTTGGCAGGTGCGCGGTTATAACGCTCCAAGACTTGAGATAAATAACATGAAAAGATTGTTTCAGTGACTCTGTATCACTTTATAACTATTTCGGAATCAGATGATAGTGACAAGCGAGGCAAATCAAATAGGATTTATTTGATATTGGGGGAAACACTGCGAAGACGGAGATCCTAATTTCTCGCCTCAGAAACAAGCCTCGGGCCAAATGCGAAAAAATGAACGGGTAAATTTAAATGTTTGCTTTCAGTTATAAAATGCTGAATGGTGGCTCGATTTCAATTAATCGCTTCATGAAGCTGTTATTCGTGACGGAATGGTTATGAAATGTGTGAATATTATCTAGTCACTGATTTACAGAGGTCCGTGATAAATTTGATTCACAGATAGATTTACTCAAATAATCATTGGTTTTCCGCTTGACTGGCAGGCACACATTTAAGAACATTACCCTAAATTCCATGTCAATTTCAATTCAATTAATTATTCATACGTAGGTTCGTCCTCCGAAACATTAACGTCATTCGTCATTTCATATTAAACCAAATATTTTGAACAACTTAATATAGTTTACTTTTAACTTTTACGTCCCTCAATGAACATATTATTTTAGAAATTCAATATCATGTTTCTCAGATTCATAATTGAGAATAAAAATCGTTTATTGTGAAATACCTGTAATCAACTATGGGAGCGAATAAAAAAGGTTTCTCAGATTGATATATTAAGAAAAAAAGTTTATTTTATTTCTCAAATTTGATAGTCAATACTTTCCGTGTTTGGATAAACAAATTAAATTGAAGGCAAAAAATTAATTCACTCCTGTTCACTAATAAGCAATTAAGAGATGTACCTAGAGGGAGGGAGATACGGTTTCCTTCTGATTGGACATTAATATGCTGCTGACGTGAATCTGCTTATTAGATTCAGGATGTTCATTTCTTATTAAAATTGAAGATTGTGTCAACAAGTTGAAATGAATATACAAGGTTAAAAGAGAATTACTTCCATATTTTTTTTTGAACATTTTTAGTTAGACCGGAAAACTTTTTCAGTTTTTGTTATATTTCGTATTTACTTGTTTTTCTTATTTATTTGTTGCTTCATATTTATAGTTCTGATCACAAAAAAACATTCCTGTGTATTTCTTTATTAAGAATGTTGACGAGATTAGCATATTTCAATTCAATTCATTGTCCCTGTATTCGCAATCATTGAAGGCACAATCGGACACGTTCAGGATAAAATCTATTTGGCATAAACCGTTTCTGTTTTAGAGTTCTATTAAGTGAGTTCTTTACTTCCTCTGTCGAAAAAATGTCTCCATTGCATAATATGTTTATTTTTCCTTGAGTTTATACAAATGCACTATAGTGAGTTTTTGAAACTTTGTATTTGTGCCATATCTTCCGATGGTACTTATTAGGAGAAAATGTAATCTAAATTCTCAACGGTGGCCAACAAATAAGCTATCACTTATCAAGGCGATAACTTCAAGAGGCTATTTTAGTGTGAACACAGTCATTGATGTCTAGGAAATTCATTCGTGTTGCAAACCCGAAGTCTATTCTTTAGTTCAGAAATTATTATATCAATTTTAAAAGATTTTTTTGAATTTATTGGCATCTTTTCGCGTAAGACCCTTATAATCCCTTTGAATCATATAATCCCAACATTTGTTAACTTTCGTTATTTACAACTTTCACAAAAAAAATCCCTTTCTCGTGGAATAACAAGTTGTTGTTTAATGACTCGTAATGTTAAGATCATAGATTACTGAAAACAACATAAGTAATTTTACAGACGAAGGTTAGCACAGCTCGCCAGCAACCCAATTGACCAGTCTAAGGGAGGTAACTCGTCCATGAACATGGTCCTATTTCTCGATCAATAGTTAGCCAAACCGTGTATGTACCATTATTTTGGGACCCCCCCCTTTCAAAAATCCTGGATCCGCCCTTGTGTACTAACATATCTACATGCATGTTGAGGTTATACTTATTTCACAAAAGTCACGAAACTGTTGAAATGTTTTATTTAAGTTTGTTGAAAATATATCACTTAGGTCAACACGTTTATGATAATTACATTATCGTCCTAACATTCAAAGTGTATGTTATATGTATGTTTATCAATGTTAATGTTCGTTTCAGATTCATATATTTTATTCAAATAAAATATTTATATAGGAAAATGTTCACCGAAACATCATATTTAATATTCAAATACTCATAAATCATTCAGCAATTTAAACAAAACGTACGAGTTCACTCTAGGAAGTGAAGAGTTGTCTCCCTTCAAACACGGTAGATTTTATGTCAGCTTCTCATACGCGTTTACTGTTGATCTATTTTGGCCTCAGTGCGGGCAATAGATAGTATTACACTTCTTTTAAATAACAAAGTAAGTTTGATATTAGGCATTTTACTATTGTACATCTTCTTTATCGATATCATTATACAATTTGTATCTATAAAAGACACTTTCCATTTCTTTTTCTTGGAGAGGCTTTCGTAAGAAAGATATATAATGAATAATGGTTATACGACGAGTATTGTTCGTTTAGTCCACGACGTCGACATAGTTGGTTTTGGGACCAACGGCTCGACAACTATGTCGTGGACTAGACAAACTATACGACTATACATTACTTATACCACGGCCAATACAATGACATATATAAGAAATCATATTTTTTGGAAATACATTATATAAATAAATTATGAACTATGTTATTTTTTCGAAAACAATGTACCTCATCATGCTTTCGCCAGCTACCAAACATTCTGCAATAAATGCCCCTTAGCTACTGGGACTATCATGTCTTGAAACTTCTACCGATTTGGCAGCATTTGTGAAGAAAACTACGGTAGAAACAACAGTGCGCGGGTCATGCTTTGCACGTGCACTACATGATGAAATCGACACGGGCTTTTGGAGACGGCGACATTGTCATTAAAGATTGATGTACATTTGACGTTGAGGACGTCGGCAGCTTTTCTCTATAAACATGGATGCCCAAATGGCTACTTTCCTCTCGATGAAGATGACATTAAATATTTTTGGAAGGGGGTCAACCGAAAATATAGTCAAATCTCAATATATAATTTATATGTCATGGCAGATAATTCCAAATACATATTAAGACCGTATATTTATTAAACTGTTGCGCCCTTTAGTCTAGACAACTTTGATTTTGTTAAACATAATTTTAAAATATTATACTAAACCACCGTTTCAATTTATTTATTCAAGAGGTATGGGTGGGAAGTCCGTTTATTGTTTGTTAAAAATGCAATTGTACAACAAACCCACTCCTTACCAAAATAATGTATCTCTACTGCTAAATCTACATTTAAAATACATTAAGATTGATAGAATTTAGAATGTCATATTTGGCATATTTGTTCAGTATATATGATGGTTAAAAGTTTTGTCAAACGATTGCAATCAAAACAGATAGACAGACAGCATTATATAAAGATGAAAATGATGCAATGTTTCATTAAAAATGTATAGGGTAGTTTGAAATGATGAGTATTTTTACTCTCTGCGAAAGAACGTTTGTAAAATAGTCGCTTTTTTCATGTTTTTTTTTTAAAGATAAAGATTAATTTTATGTCTTCATGTTAAAAAAAATCAATCGGAGTCAGTCGAGAGATCAGAGGTATAATCACAACAAGAACTTCCAACAATACAATACAATCACATAGAATCGTAATAAAATGATAATGGAGTCTCTTATCGATTTGGACTCCGTACTGAATCAAATAAATGCTCGTTTTGTGATACAATGACATGTTGTAGTCGACTCCAAACGTCTGCATATACCCGAATATACCCAATATCTTATCTATTCCCCTGTATACGTCAACGGTTTACGAGTACACTACTAATACTTATCAAAATGAAAGCTGATAAATTTGATAGCACATAATATATAACTACCTGTATTGACATGAGGCTTTTGATATCTAGGAGGATTAATTTGATAGGAGGGGGAAAAGTTATCAATGTATAGATATTGTCAAATTAATAACTGGTTATCTAATCTGAGGGTACATAGTAAAAGATGAAAGAATATAAAACGATCATTAACATAAAACAATTAAACGCTTTTGATAATAGTGAATTTCTTCAAGATTATCCACTGAGGGTGGATAGTGAATTACCAAAAAACAAAAATACGGAAACGATAATAAACATAATCATAATATAAATAAGTTTTGAAATTACATTGAATTTCTTCAAGACATTTTATCAACTTGTTTCGTCATTCATACAATGCTTTCTTTCTGATTAATAATTTCATTTTTTAAATGTTGGTGTGACCTGGCAAATATTACAGATATCGTAACGTACTTAATGAGTACTGTTTTATATTTGCATCGTTTAACGAACTAGCTGCACAGTACCTGCAAAAATTAATGTAACCTTTAACAGCAAAGTGTTTGTATTAATTGAACAAGAAATAAGATACTATTAAGCTAGTAATGTAGGTATTTATATATGGCTAGAGCAACCCACGCGTAACTATGAGGATAATAGCTGACATCGACCTGAGGACGCTGGTAGTATCATGCCAATTTGAATTCTCGAAATTCGTCTCCAATCCGTGTGCAATTTTGCCTTTAAACCGGGCCCTGAGGTGTCTCATTGGTCCAGGGATCACGACCAAGACCCTCCAAAATTACCTCAAACACAAATTCTTAACCCCTTTTTAACGTAAATGTAATTACTTTTATTAATGTGCGGATCATCGTCACATTATATATGTTTTAGAAGGGAGGGTGGGGAAGAACTTCGTAAAAATTAAAGTAATTATATTCTACGAATAAAGCGATTCATTTTTTGAAGAGTTACTATTAAATGCTTTACAACAAATTTGTGTTCCGAGATGACTTCAAATCTACTGAATAAAAAATAACATACGGATTATTTCCAAAATCCTCTATTCTGTCACCAAAAGGCCTTTTTGTATAGCATGACCCGGTCACACAAAACCAATGTTTATAAAGACGGTTCCACCAAGGTGAACTACGATCCCCATTCTGTGCAATGAAGCCTATGATCTCAAAAATGCTAAAACCAATGTTACAAACGAAAATAACGAACACATTTTGCGTTTTATTGTTTGACTTTGAGGTTATCATTAACATCATTATTCACACAAAGAGTATACCAGAGTCAGGTAACCCCATCATTTCAAAGGACTGGTATTCTGTACTGGGTCTGTCCAGCGAAGTATAATACTCTTCACGCCATTTGTCTTCTTCTTCCTTCTTCCTCCTCCTTGCCTCTTCCTCTTCCTCTTCTTCATCCTCTTCCTCATCCTCAGGAATCTCAGGCAGCTTGTCTTTAATCTCATCAATCACCTCTTGTGGGGAAACCTTGGAGATGCACTTCTTCAAGGCTGTAAGAACTCCTCCTCCCAGAAGTACTCCAATAGGGGCCGCAATAGCCGTGCCCATGGTAACACCAGATGCCATTGCTGAGGACATTATGGTAGAGTTGTCTTCCCTGCTGTCAAGGACTGCTTCCGAGGAGGTATTGCAGACACAGTTGCAAACCTTAGGTTTCCTTGTAGAAGTCTGGAATGTCTGAATGAGTGTTTAATTTAATTTAATTTAATTTAATTTAATTTAATTTAATTTAATTTAATTTAATTTAATTAAGTATGAATTGAAATGAAATGAAATACAATGAAATGAAATACAATGAAATGAAATACAATGAAATGAAATGAAACAAGTATTTGTCACAAAGGTGACAAAATCCCCCGCCGCAAATTGATGTTAACAACAAGAAGCGGGACGGACGTACGGACGGACGTACGGAGCTGAATACTATGTCCCCCGTGAAGACTCAAGGTTAATGGGTTCATGAGATATGGCGCTAACAACATTTTCAAAACTGGTCAAAGTCTAGCCGTGACCTTGAAAATGAGGTCAAGATCACCAAAAACTTTTCAGGTCTGCGTATTCCCCAGATGAAGACTGGTACCAAGTTTGAAGATTCTAGGTTGAGCGGTTCATTAGATATCGCGCTAACAAGAAGCGGGACGGACGTACGGACGGACGTACGGACGGACGTACGGACGTACGGAGCTGAATACTATATCCCCCGCTTCGCGCTTAACGCGCGACGGGGGATAAACATGAAATGAAATAAAATAAAATAAAATAAAATAAAAAAATAAATAAAATAAAATAAAATAAAATAAAATAAAATAAAATAAAATAAAATAAAATAAAATAAAATAAAATAAAATAAAATAAAATAAAATAAAATAAAAAAATAAAAATAAATAAAATAAAATAAAATAAAATAAAATAAAATAAAATAAAATAAAATAAAATAAAATAAAATAAAAAAATAAAAATAAATAAAATAAAATAAAATAAAATAAAATAAAATAAAATAAAATAAAATAAAATAAAATAAAATAAAATAATTTTTTGGAATTGAATTCAATCTAAATTAAATTATATTTAATTAAATTCTCTAAGCTTAATCAAATATGATGCTATAGCAGGATGCATTAAAGCTAAGAACATGTGTGAATCTTTTTGTTCTAATAATTATATAGATACCTACTTGTGCAGCTGCAGGAACCTCCGCTACTTTGGTTGAAGTAACAACTTGTACAGCTGCAGGAAACGTCGCTACTTTGGTTGAAGAAACAACCTTAATACCACACGTTGGTCCTTCATAACCGTCAACACAAACACACCTGAACTTGCTGAGTGATTTAGGTTCAGGTGTGCAGCCTCCTCCATGTTCGCATTGCACAGTCTGGCATATATCTGAATAAAAACACGATAATGTGTATCTATTTAACGCACATTTCCATCCACAAGTGCATGCTAAAGGCGCTACCAACATTATTACCAATATTACATTATTTTTATCTAAAATCGGATACATTCGTCGCTAGAACGTCACCATCAAAACAACACTTTACCAGGTACCCATATCCTGCTGGTTGAACATTTTGAGGCACATTTTGAATAAAGTCTCTTGCCCAAGGTGACACCACAGCCTCTCAACTTGTGTCTCAGTGTGGAGCAGGGAATTCGCCGTTCAAACTCTCAGTTTATTCAGCAAGGAGTGGGTAACCCACTCATCAAGCGAGCAGCGCCCGTTGCTGCTTAAGTATACTGGCAGCGGTCGACTGAGCATTGCATGGGACCATGTTGTTGAGATTAAAACACCATTTTTTTTAAAGAGTTGATGCGGACAAAGAATAATAATGTGAATATATCAAAATGTCCATATTTCGCCAATTTGAGGAAATTAGTCAATTTCGTAACGAAACATAAACAGACTTTCATATACGTGTCCAAATGTAATTTTATGATGAACAAATGACATCAGAGAAAGTCGTTGCCACCCTTTGCTCACTACATTCGCACATAGGGAAAACTGGTTACTGGTCATACCAGTGCGCAAACGCTAAACTTGCCCTTTTTATCAATACAGTGCACAATGCTCCAATCCTATCCTTATAGATATTAATAACACTCTAGATTACCTTCGTCATTGAGTCAATAAGTATACTGAATTTCTGCACAGAGTTAGTCTGGATATAAACAGTTATAGTGTGGATATATAATAATTTGAATTTGTCTCGAGAGCCTACCTTCATCTTCCACAAGAATGTCCATGCAACCAACTCGATCTTCAGTTCTGTGAATAGATCATTCAATGTAAATGTTTAAAAATACATGAAAGTCCTACATAAATTATATTAAAATGTTGAACAAAACATTAAATTATCATTATTCAAATCTAATCACAATCTTCACTTACGTGGTTAATGTAGAATCCCATAAAACAGAGAAGACTGCTTCTTGAAGTCATATAATTACCGTAAAATACCGCGAAATAAAATTATTAAAACAATTACCGCTGGCATGTAATGTTAAGCTAAAGATCTAATAGAAAATCTTATTTATATTATTTAAGATTTGTTTAACAATGAGAACAACCCATTTTTTCTTACATCACACTTTGCCAATTAAATCTTATGTTGATAAGCCAATATAATTGTTTTTTTCGTTTTACCTCAGAATCGCATAATTGTATACTTATTGAAATGATATCATTACCGGTAGCATGTAATTTTAATCTAAAGATATAATAGAAAATCTTATTTATATTATTCAAGATTTTTCGAGCCATGAGAACAACCAATTCCTTTTTCATTTCCCATTGTGGCAATCAACTATTTTAGAAATCTTAATATCATGATATGACGAGATAATGCTTTCGTTGTCACAGAATCGCTTGATGTTTTGATTGACTTTATGCAGTTTATATTATATGTTCAAGTTGATGTGGGCCAAAGGTCTTTCTACTGAAATATAAGGCTGGCCCTCCTTGATTCGTCTAAGGCCGTGTTCACATGCCACCATATATTTATATTTACTTATATGAGTAAATTTACTCCTAATGAGTAAATTAGGCATGTGAACGCGTTTACCTATATAGGCAAATTTGCTTCCGTAGTAAATATACTTCACCTCCAGAGGTATAGCAAAAGCAAATTTGCTTATAAGCAAGTTTGCCTACATAAGTATTTGGGTCATGTGAACCCTAAATATCTTTACCCATATGAGCAAAATGAAATTATTATTTCTTAAAGCCCCATTGACGAACTATTGATATATGCAATATTATTGAAAATATTTTTACTGTATCCGTGGTATTTTTAGCAATATTTTGCCATCAAACATGAGAAGATCGGACCAAATTTCATTAAATAGGAGACAGTTTACCAAAATGACAGAGACGTAAGCCCCGGCATGTCGACATGAAGACGAATCAAGTGTGGCCATCTCACAATTTTCGGTGCCTAAACATACGCCGGAAAGCCGTCTAATCGCACACGACTAGATTTTATTTTATTTTTCTTCGAATCAGGCACTACTTGCCGACAAAGAAGATACGGTAACTGAGACGTGGTGCAAAACTACACACATAATGATGATGTCACCTAAAGCGGGTTCGTTAAAAGCGACGGCACTTTTGCATGGGATACTGTGCTTTGAAAGGTCGAATTAAGTATTTTTGTTGTTGATTAAAACATGTAAATATGATATCAAAGATGTTTCTAAAGCGTTATGTAATTCATCACGAACCGCATGCCAGTTTAACAATTGGGCTTGAAAGTCAGACAGTATACTTGTTTTCAAAAAGAAGCTTTGGTTTGGTTATTTAAGTGAAAGTAGGTCGTGTGGTGAATAACATATACAATGTAGAGTAAAAAAAGCTATCTGGTTCGACAGAATACAACAGAAACTGAGAAAACTTAACCGATAGGGGGAACTGAGAAATAATGTCTCTTAAACAAAAAGGTTTTCTTCTGCGATATTTTGTCAAAGTCACAAGCCATATAACAACATGCAATCAGTGTGCTGTGAACTTAGAACCAGGGGTGTCTAAGCACTTCTAGAAACAAGGTCACCTGTCTTCAGTTGCCAAAATATAAGTTAACATTGCCGCGACTCAAACCAAAGCTGAAAATGGTTTGGGGGGGGGGGGGGGGGGGGGGCACCAGCATAGATAGGAAAATTCAATGTAAGAGCGTTTCCCAGACTAACTTGCAGTAGACTTGGCACTGTTAGCTATATTCCGCGACATAACAATATTAAAATAAAACATTTCATCCACCATGTTATACAACTAATGGAACTTTGCTCTGAAGATTGATCATCAACCCATAATTTGACTTCCCAAATCAGTGTTTCAGCCTCTAATAAATGTTTCTCTCTACCAAATGAATCTGTGATTCGAAAGAGTTTGAAGGAGAGTGCGAAAGATTGTTTGGTCATTATAGCCCGGGCCCCTGTCTGAGGACAATATGGGTGGTGCACAGGACTTAAGGATAGCTTTGTCTGATAGACAAAGGATGAGGACAAAGTTGATAATCATAGCAAGTCGCTTTAGATTGATAGCTTCTTTAAGTTTCTGAAACAGTGAAGCATATGAGATCCTTGAAATCGAGGTACAATGTTTCAGGAAGTCTGTCAGCAAAACTCAGTGCAGATCCTAAAAGGCTGTGATTTATGAATGAATCTGGCGTTAAAGCATCCCCATACTTCCCCTAACACTAGTTAAAGATATTTTTAGTCGGATACGGACACTAGATACTGCAAATGAGAAATGACCCTCCATCTTCCAAATGGACGAAATGCTTTCACAGGACAACAAAATCCAAATACTTATATAAGCAAATGCGTTTTACACCTTACACTATTTAACCATGTGAACGCATAGTATATTTACTTTTACTCATATATGCAAATTTGCTTATGTGAGCAAATATACTCATATAGGTATTTGGTGGCATGTGAACACGGCCTTAGAGGCGTATACGCCTGTCACGTGTCCGGCGTAATCCGGGCCTGCAACAGGCAGCAGTTGAATCAAGTGTATCGGCGTATGCACAGGAAGTAATGAGCACACCTCAAAGTAGCTTCAATAAACATCTTATTCATGTCAGACGGATATTAATTTTAACATTTGTTCGAAATATTGATAAAACTTCAACTTTCGTTAAATGCACTGTATAAATAAGTCATGATTGTTTTTTTTTAAATTTTGATATGTTATCATCAAAAGTTTTCATGTCACAAAAAATTAGTTGTGGAATGTCACACGGAAGATAGTTGTCCGCCATGATACGCCGGGTTCGCACGTCTTTCAAACCGGTGTATTGTGCGTGCGCCTAGTGCGCACACATGGTGCTTTGCACGTTTCGTCACTTCCTGCGGCGTACGCCTAATAGCACGCCGGGTTACCAATCAAGCAGGGCCTTTGACTAATATATATTTGCTCACACTTTTTCCTGAATATTGAGGCAAACCGAGTTTATACCGACAACCCCGGAAGTAACGGTTATATCTGTCTCCTCCACCGTCTCTAAGTTGATCGTCTCTGTTGACTTGTAACCAACTTCAACACTGGTAAATGTCGAGTTAACCATTGATATAATAACTCCCCTGCAACAGTAAATTAATTAAACCTTAAATTTAAAAAAAAAAACAGATTCAAATTGGAAATTCCTTTGACCAAAATAATATATTTTTTAAATTATTATATTTTAAGAAACGGTCATGGCTGGTAAAGTTAACCAACCTTTTGACTCTTAGAATTTCAATGTGTGTGGTGTAATTTTATTGCACGAAGTTTAAACTTTCAATAAATCTACATCGAAATACACCCTCATCATATCTATATCTTCTCTCTAAAAAGGTAAAGTAAGAATGTTTTGCAAATTTGCAACATGTACAATACATAAACCATCTATTTCTGTATTCGAAAAAGCCTAGAATTTTTTTATCTGTTTCTAGTTTCAACCCGCAGTTTCAAACTCACGCATCAAGCCTTTTTATTAACAAATTTTAACAAGGGAAAAATCCCCATTTATTCACGTAGCCTAGAAAAACATTGAATCATTAATTTAAAAATTGTAACTCGTTTTTGTTTGTGTAAGCCTTCATAGACGCAGTGATAAAATGTGAAAAGACAGAGAAAGTTTATATATTTTTTTCTATTTCTGTTAAAAATTTCCATGTTCGATAAAAAACATTGGAACAAAAAATACACATTTTCATTTTCTCCTGTATTTACAGAGAAGGAACATTTTATATATTTTTAGGCCTAAAATGTTTTTACTTACACTTTAGTAAACACAGGGAAGGTGCATGTTGACTCCAGCTGGCACACATAGGCTTCATTTGGAACGTATACCATGTAAGGAGCTTTCTGGTGATAGAAAATAAATAAATCATACTTTATCACTGCGTATAACCGTACACCGGAACTAGCGAGGTGTACGGCGGAGAAATGTTGCTAGCGAGGAGCGTGATCGCAAACGGGATCACTTAAAAAGCAATCATCGCCGTTTCATCAACTTTTTCTATGTTATTATCATGTCAATAGCTTTCCTTTTTAATGTCATATCTTGTTCATAGTCAGAGATAGCAAATGTGTTACTAACAACAGCATTACTCGCAACTGTCATTGTTACTGTCCCTTGGAAACAGAATGACAAGCACATACAATTTACTAAGTATGTGTGTGATAAAATTACCACATGATGTTGATTATTTGAAAGTTATGAAGTAAAATATTACCTAACTTTCGATTTCGGTAGCAACATTTCTCCGCCGTACACCTCGCTAGTTCCGGTGTACGGTTATACACAGTGTTTATCAAGTCGCGAGAAATGTCAAGTCTATCACCGAGGCCATTCCTGTGCATTCTTCATGCGTTACCCTCAGTTAAAAGTGGACGATTATTATTAAATTATTTATTAAGTTATTCAGACAGACATTATTCAATTTTCTCATCCACACATCCTATATAAAGTTTTGCTATAGACTAGATGAACGTTAATGAAACAGTTTTCCTACAGTTTCGTCAAAGTTTTTAGTTTGGAAACTTCAACTTTCCTGGTTGGAATTTTCGGAAAGAGTGATTTCCATGCCCTTTACTGTTTAGGAAAACCGAAATTTCCATTTGGAAATGTCGTGAGATTCTTGATTTCCTGAGATCATTCATCCAAATAACTTACAACCAAACATAATTAATTTCTTCTTACCTCGAACGTGCTATTTTTTTAAATATTGACTTCATGGATACCACTTTAATGATTATCATTAACTACTGTTGGAAGGAAAAACGTAAAGGTAATGATAAAGTAAATCACGCTACTGAGATGCGCCCTGGCTCAAAAAGAATCAAATTCATCAATGTCTTCATTGTTGTTTATTTAGCAAATAAACATAGGAATAATGTAATTAAATTTTAATTCGAAAGAACCAAATACTTACCGCTTGATCGATTGTCGGAACCTTCACCAGGGATTTAAGTGCTAAAAGTACAAGACCATATATAACTAATACATCAAATATTTTAGGCAATGTCTCGAAATATTGCCATAAAAGGGTTTGATAAAAGTCCACTTTTTTGACAATGACTGAAAGATTAAGTTTAAGACATTGTTTTAAATTTCTTAAATTGTGACATGTTTTAATAAAGATAGAACAAACCTGATCGTTTGTGCAATAATAGTTAAGGTATTATTATGTATTGTTGAAAAAGCGTAATAATCTTTGGGGAATGGGATACTCTTTTCTTGCATTTGGTTGAAAGGGACAAACATACACATTCTACTCAATCTTACGTTTTACTTGGAGCTTGTAATTACGATCACTTGAACCCTCACTGAAAGAAAGTAGAACACAATGCATGAATAATGAATGAATTAATGAATTCATTTTCCCTTGTAATAAGCCTATTACTAATATGTTTGAGATTCCCTTATCGAGAAAGTCCATGCATCTTCATTGAAATAAAGTAGAACATAAAGCATTATTAAATCAATAGGGTGGTCTTTATCATGAACCTAGTTTAATTGTTTAGAATTTCCTTATTAAGAAAGTCCTTGCATCTTCACTGAAATAAGTTGAAAACAGCATGAATAAATCAGTAGGGGTCCTTGTAATAAGCCTACTACTAATTTGTTTGACATTTCCTTATTGGGAACTCCATGCATCTTCATTGAAATAAACAGAACACAATGCATGAATAAATCAATAGACGGGTCCTTGTAATAAAACTAGCACTGATTTGTTTGAAATGTCCTTATCGAGAAACTCGATGCATCTTCGTTGAAATTAAGTAGAACAAAGCATAAATCAATATATTGGACCAATTTATACTCTTTGAATGGTTACCTGTATGGCTCACTTAAACACATTGACTGTATCATTTTCTCACAGAAATAATTTCTTACAATAATTCGGAAACCATTAAGACAACCCTTCTAAGTAAGTAACCCAACAAGGTAGATTTGAATTTTAAAGAGACAAATGAACAGCACCTGTCAGAAACTATTGCTCCAACAGCATATGCTCCAACCGGTATATGTCTGGGAGATGAGATTTCAACATGCTTTGTACCGCCCATCAGATCAAGAACGGACCCAGTTGAGAGTTCCAGTGCAGGAGCACTTCTTGCAAGAATGGAAACTGACCTACAAGAAGAGATAAAGTAACTTTAGTTTAAGCCATTCAAATCATCTATTAAAGGGGCAGTAGCACATGTTTTGAAAATTTTATATTTTCAATTTTTCACTGATAATTGTACGTTACTGCTAAATGTATTAATTTGATAGTGTCAACGATCTCATTATACAAACCAATCATTAATAAGCAGATATCAATTATAGGGATTCACATAAAGTCCATTGCAGCCATTTTTGTGTGAACACCTTTAACTCGTTTTTTGTAAGAAAAGGGAATCGCATGGCGGAACTTTACATTATATATTTGATTTATTACTGCTTCGTTTAGTTTAAATTCAATGTCTTTCGATTTGAACTATTCATTTTTATGTTCCTGACATCATCATATTCCCCCTAAAGACGTGCTACTGCCTCTTTAACTATATTCCAATATATGTCTCAATGTATGATAATATTGATTTTCGGGTTTGAATTTTTTTTACTTTTTGGATAAGAAATAAAAATAAGATTACCCGTTCAGATTTGAAAATTGAACGACAAGTGGAAATCGGAAGAAGCATCCCTGGTACACCTCAAACATGTGTTGACTGTCATATGTCGGGAACACAAACTCTGGTCCTGACATATCCGCTACTGTTTTGAACATGAACTGAAAGACAGGGAATTAAAATGAAACTTTAAAGACTATAAAGAGCCTTTCCGTGAGTGTTTTGTGTCACACATGTCAACTCTCTAAATAGGGTGTCATTTGATTGAGACGTATCGACTTTTAATCTAAAGCCAATCCACATTGCATATACAAGATTAGGAAGTTTCAAGAGACAACTGGACAATTGCGCCCATCAATCAGTCAAAAGTAAATTTTGGACCGTTTCTACAACTGTTGGAATGATAGTTACGAGTTGAAAATGTTTGATTGGTTATAACTATTATTTATGTATGAAAATATTAATTTTTATGAATAAAATTATCGCTGTTATAGGAGTTTCCGTGACAACAAGAACTTATTTATTGAATATGTGAGCATTTTTGAATTTATATCATAATTATGCCATAGTGCAGGTGCTCGGTCTGCTGTGTAAGCACTTGGCTTCGCCTCGGGTCAATACAGCAGACCTCGGACCTATAACTGTATCAATACATGAAAAACTAGATTAATAACATTATAGCATAATAAAATCTTTCACCTGTAGAAGCACCTGTGACAATGGCGCAGATTCAGGTTCTCTGTGGAAGCCCTCCCCTTCTATCATTATCACCTGTCGGTTATAGTCCGTGATGACAATTGGTATAGCACCAACACCACCATCAACATATCCAGCTGAGGCTAGAGTCTCGATATCAATTGTACAGTCCTGCAACCAACATAGAATTAACATTGAATTTGAGATCGGATATCAATTCTCATTGAGACTGTAAAGATAGAGACTTAACATAAACAAATGAAAATACCAAGTTCGCAAATGCAAATATCAAGTGACGTCATTTAACATCCGATTACAATCGGCCGTGTTCCGAATAGAAAAGTTAAACTGTTGAGCTACCGGGATACGCTCTTGTTTCCATACGGAGTTTCCTCTCCACACGGTCTGATTGCAATAAATCGTAAAGGTGAAGTAAGCCGATAAAGATGGAGACTTGTTATGACATGGTCACTTTACTTCGTTTTAGATAAATTAAAATGAAAACTGTGTTATATTGTTGTCCCTTGTTTCGAAAGTATTTGAATCTAAAGTTGATTTATATATATTTTATTTTGGCTTGCGTCAGTCAAATTAAATTATGTTTTTTATGATTTGCTGACAAATTTCCTGGGCAGGTACTAAATAATATACATGTATTCTGTCAAGTATACGTAGTAAGGACAGATGTTAATGATTATTATTATTATTATTATAACTTCATCAATCTGAGTGGTATTTTCACCCAAGAATTATTTAATCAATGATATGATATCACGAATGAATGAATAATGTCATTCTTATATCTGTAACATTAGTTATGAATAATTACGACTGTTGATAAGACTTTTATAATGACTTAAGTATTGATTTCAATGCATATGTTTCGATTACGATAAGAAATACAACATGTCGAATCCTAATAACTAAGTCTTATATGATATGTTCATTTCAAATCATGATAGATAGAACTTTGATAAACGTGTTCATTTCAAATTATGATAGATAGAACTTTGATAAACGTGTTCCAAGACAATGTATCAAAATTGTAAAGACTGCATATCTAATGAATTTCGTGTAATCCAAACTAAACTTCTACTACATTTAATTACTTCAAAATGAATGTACAACGATTAAAAATATTTTCAACAGCATCGATGGAAACATTGGTTATAGAATCACAGAAACAATCTAGGAATCTTATTTAAAGGAACTATACCTGGTTGACTGTGACTTTAGGAGGGACCGTGAGACCGCCTGCAGATATAAACTTGCCCACACTGCATTTGACCTTGTCTCCGTCACTGTCAGTAGCTGCTAGTTGGATGGTTGACTTCTTTTCTAGTGGGATACTGTCGAGCATGAGAGAATTAGAAGATGATAGATGTAATTTATTCAGGAAACTTCAGCTCGGAATGTTAAAAAGATTAATTATTTAAATGATAAATTGTGTTCATCAGAGTGACCAGTTGTAAAAAGGTCTTTTAAAAAGAAGCCAGCTGGTAGCCAGGAAGACTGTTGATAGACTCGATAGTGTAAATTAAGACCTAACAGACATGCTTGGTAAAGACTTAATAATAACTGTTAAATGCATAAAATGCTTAAAACTAGTTCATAATGACAGGAATATACGATCTCAAAATTTAGTTTGATTATTATATTATAATATCGATTGTTTTTTTTATCAAAATCGCTCAACTAATTAAGAAATATATACACATGCACTTCATATTATCATTAGCTATGTAAGAATATGTTTCAAAATTTTACCATTGCTTGAAAATGTGTATTAATAAATAGTAGCAGTTCTAAAATGAACGTAACATATTCGGTTAAACTATGAGAATATATTTCCCAAAACGTCACACTAGAATAATGGTATTCGATCAATAATGAGATGTTTGGCCCTCTGAAGATTTTTTTGGCATAACAAATTATTTGATGGGGAAGGTTTGAAAAAATGAAATTTCAAGAAATTGCTCTTCCCTTTATATTAAGTACAGGCTTTATAAAGAACTATGTAATGAAATCCTCAACGTGTTTACTTGTACAGTTGCTCTAGGGTGCCTATTCTCGAAAGTGTCCCAGCTAGGATATATCCCAGCTGTTTAGGACAGAAGTTAGGATATCCTTAAAGGGGCAGTAGCACGTTTTTTGATAAATTTATATTTTAAAATTTTCACTGATAATTGTAAGTTAATGCTAAATGTATAATTTTTTAAGGTGTCAAAAATCTTATTACACAAGCCAATCATCCATAGTCAGAGGACAAAATATGAAGATTCTCATAAAATCCATTGGCGGCCATTTTGTGTGAACACCTTTAATTCATTTTGTGTAAGGAAAAGGAATCGCATGGCTAAACTTTACATTATATGTTTGAATTTTTACTGCTCCATTTAGTTTAAATACATTGACTTTCAATTTGAACAATTAATTTTGATTTTCCTGACATCACCTTATGTTCCCCTTAAAAACGTGCTACTGCCCCTTTAAATAAGACCGATTCTCGAAACGATCCTAAACCTGTCCTAACTTGGGATACCAATCCTAGCTAGGATCGGAACTCTTCAGTCAGGGAGATAGGAAAATGTTTGATAATAAGGGAATTCCCCTAGATATTATTTTTGATTTAATGCGTTTAACACACAATTATCACATCCTTGGTGCATTTGATAGGGGAAAAAAACAAGAAACTCAAAGCAAAGCTCTGAGGATATAAATATGGATCTTCTTTATTTTTAGTTTATATAAAGAAATCATAATATTTTGTTCATTATTATTTGCTATTAAAAACATTATTTTTCATCATTTACTATAGATGATAATTTCTTGAACATTTGTATAATACTATACTTTCAGAAGTCAAAATACAATTATTCCATTAAAATGATATAAATTTGATAACTTTAAAAAAAATTCTTTATAATTTTATATAATTGATTGCAATGTAAAATGATCATTGATCACAAAAAGAAGTTATTCTGACCATAACAAATTTAAAAAATAAAAAAACATTTTGATTTAATATTAATTATGAAGACTTGAACTCAATATAACCCTACACTAAGCAATATGAAAATACACCTTGGACTTGAAACAGGAGTTACCTCCCTTTACACATTGGCCTTGACATTGACACTTCACTAAAAAGTGATAGAGGAGGGCAGTTTCGTGTATATAGAAAGGCCTATAATTACTAAAAATGAGGTAAGGATTTAACAAATACTTTCTGAAGATCAAAAGAATGTGTTTTTGCTGTGTTGATTTCCACTAGGATGTAGCTGGGACAGGTTGAGACCTATTCTAGTATTTGTCCTAAGTTAGGATATCTTAGTACTGGGATAGTTTTTGAGAATAGGTTAGGATTTTATCCTAACCCTTAGGATCAAAGTTAGGACATCCTAGGGCTAGGATACTTTCGTGAATAAGCACCGCTGTTGTTGGGCTGTTCAATTAATAATAATAATAATAATAGTGGGCATTTATAAAGCGCTATATCCATACACAAGGTGCATGCTCAAAGCGCATTGAAAATTACTCATCCAATTTGGATACACGTAGCTACAGAAATCAAAATGATCTACTTGTAGATTCCAGCGTTACCATACTTTTACCATATTTCTCCTTTAAGTCGAACTTTATAAAGAACCATGAAGACTTGTGTACCTGTACATTGGCTGTGCTATAACAACAGGGCTGTTGTTGGGCTGTTCAGTGTCGTTTCGTATACCATGATTTATCTTCACTTGTAGGTGGTAGGAGGTGGGAGACGTGTAGACATAATCAAAACTGCGCCAAGAATCTCCATGAAAACTGCAATGATACAGTGCTTCAGATAAGCTGCGTATTTTACGCAATATATGATCCTTTAAACTCCAATTAGTTTAAAGGCCTTGAGTACAGATACCCAGACATTTTTAAAAAAAAACCAAAATACTCAAATAGCTTGCGTCCTGTACGCAGCGAGTTGTAAACGCTAGTCGAACCTAAAAAAGTGACAAATGGTTATCATAACTCTTCAAAATATCATTTTCCAGTGCTTTAAACATGTTCATCAGTATCATTGCATTCTTAAAATAATGTTTATATGCAGAGATATACCCATTCATGTTAAATCTTTAGAGTACAATATCATTTCTCACATGAAATACCCAATTAAAATACCAAAAAATCAGGGGAGTGCACTTTTATATACACCTCTCAGATACTGTTGCGATAATGGTAAGCATGTTGATTTTGTGAATAGATTTACGTGTAGAAGAATTAATGCACGTGAAACAGTTAAAATGCTTTTCTTGTTATTTGAATATTACCAAATGGTGCGATTATCTCACCAAGTTAGGATACACGTAGCTACTTAAAGTATATATTTGAAATGATGTCTTATATTCAATATTGCCGAAATCCAAATCATCTTCATTTTCTTGATTCCTGCGTATCAGCATTTTTATGCATATGACAAATGCAATAAAGCATCAAAATGGTATGATAATGTTATGCACATACCTAACGTCAGTGTAGTCGAAAGATTGGTCGACAGTTAAAACTACCCTCGAGACCTCTTCCTCAAATCCTAGTACTTCATTAACTGCTGTAACCTTCCCTTCAAGTGTGTTTGTTACAGCGGAAGTGATGTCGGATTGCACATAGTTTTCTTCGCGGGACCAAGAACCAAATGTTTCAATACCGGCCATGGAAATCATTGAATTCCGGGATGACTTCGTGCTCCGTCCAACATCGCTTTCTGTGCATGGCATACCACATGGTCCTTCACCGAGCCTCCATGCCGTCACCGATGTTATTTCAACCTACAGTTTGTGACAGGAATATTTTGTCAGAAACTCATGACAGTCAATATACTTTAGATTTACATCTTAGTAGTCATACATGTAATAATAACATATAATAAAAACACGTACATGTCATAATGACATATAATAAAGACATTCTGGATCTTTTCACTGTCCAGAAATGCAAATTTATTTTAAGGGAGTCTGCTAAATTATTTTAGCCAAGAAACCATTTCCTGTCAGGAGAGATACCCGAGGTTGCAGAGAAAGTCAGCCATTTTTTTTATCTTTTCACTGCCAGGAAGTACAAACAGGGTCCAGTCTACAAACGTTTTAAAGCGCGTTTAAGTCAAGAAACGTTCTCGTGTCAGGGGAGATATCCGAGGTTGCAGCGAAAGTCAGCCATTTTGGATCTCTCCAGTGTCAAGAATCGCAAGTGAAAGTTAAAAATCTCATTTGAGCCAAGAAACCGTTTCCGGTCAGGAGAGAGATGCTCAATGGCTCACTATGACGTTTCTTCTTTATATGTTATATAGGTAGGTATTAGATACTCATATATATAAATGAAGTTTTGCACCTGTCAAAACAACAACAACATTAGAACGACAAGATATTGAATATGTATTGAATATTTTAATAATATGTCTTACAACCAAATACTGTACTTAATAAGTACCATTTAATAACATATATATAGAGAGAATCTCACCCAAGTGCTTTCTGATATCAAATATATCAAATATATCAACAATATATCAAGTTCATGAACGTAACAAATATCCGAGGATATTTTATTTTTATCAACGAGTGTTGATATATTTGATATCGGAAGACACGAGGGTGAGATTCGATTTATCATCCAAAATAATGAAAAATGTACACCTTTGATCACTGAATAGCCCTAAAACTCCTAAACCAGTGAAGTCATAGCTTCGTGACATCATTGTGTTTATGACGTCATAGCATTGTGATGTCATTTCTGATGATGCAAAACGTTTGTTATGTCATGTCCTTGCTGATGTTCAAAATCTACTGTCTCCCAGGATATATCGCCTGATCTTTCACAAGCGATATCTCCTGTGGAACACAGTTTCGAATGATAAATGTATCTTGGCTATGGACATAAGCAGTTTCCTTTCAAACATGTTCAGTATCTGCAGTATAAGTAATTGCAAATCCACACTATATATAAATCTTTTTTATCCTAAAGATACAAAGTATGTTAAATGAAATTTACATTATAAAGACTGTAAATGTTTCGCAGACATTGCCACCAAATATTAGCCTACCCATTATATTATCTATTATACAATATTGGTATCCCGTATGAAATATGATAGTGTTACCTCATATAATTTAGATGATATATCTGTAAACTTGAAAAACATTGTCCCTCCAAAAAACTCGCGACCCCATACCGATTGGGATAGCAAGATGGCAAAGAGGATCCAGATGGGCATCTAAATTTTGAAAAAAATATTCTTTATTAGATGCAATTTTGTGTTTTTCTTTATGACCATTTATATCATTTTCACAATTATTAAGTATTCATCGATAGAAAAGTTGAAGATTTGAATAAACTGCGATGGCAGATAAATGGCTGAACTTTTCATTTGATATTAGATTTAATTTACCGTTTAAACTCGAGATGAATATAAGTCTAAATTGTTTTTGTAATGATACACGTACATGTAAAAATATGTTAGTTTCTTGACAGTATTTAACAAATGACTTGACTTATACACATGCAAAGAAACAAAGTTATACATACCTTGCCTAATGCCTTACAGCCAACTGATTTTCCGATGTATACCAAATGTAAAATGTGTGCATGAAGAAAACAGATTATATTGATTTAATTGATTTCCTAGAAAACATAAACCCTTTCAAATTGCAAGGACATCTAAAGACTTATAACGTTTGTTGTTTACCTGTTTATGCTAAAAGTATCTTAGAAAGATACCAATAAGACTTTAGTCTTTTATAACACAATAGTCGGTTCTCTTAGATCAGAGTACATCAAAGGTTATTATTGTTTTCAAATCTTTATTCTTGTACTATTTTGACAAGAATGAGTTTGTTACTATCTCGGAGCAAACAAGAAAACGATCCAAATGTTTAATAACATACCTCTCATTTGCTTTAACGTTAATATGGCGACAGTTGCTTATATTTGATTAATCGGATTGAGCGATAAAGTAGCCTTTTATTTATCTATGAATTTGTCATAATTTCTTATCTTTTTTCAAAATGATTAATCTTAACCGTTAGACGTCAAGAAATATCTGAACCTTCCAGGTCATGCAATGAACGTTTAATCGGTATTTTGTGTTAAATTGTTTATTTTCTTAAGGTACATGTAGGCCATCGATCCATGGTACATATCAGTGGTCCACAGATTTGCGATACTTATTCGCATAGAGAATAAACATGGCAATACACTTCGGTATTAACATGTAACGAAATATTCTGCTTGAAAAGAGAAACAGTTGACAAAGTCAACTTGTCATTTATTGTTTTACTGATCGAGTTATTGTTATATTTATTGTCATCCTTATTAATATTTTTTAATATTGAGGAGTCAGTCTATATTGGGAAAATGTTTTGAAATTATGAAGTTATTAAAAATAATTTTGTTGCGATCATCTATAATAATTCTTTCTCATGATCTATTCTATAAAAGTTGTTCGTTGATTCTAAGTAATCATTGGTAAGTTTATTTGATGTTAATGTATGTGTTTATCTAAACAGAAACGTTTCAATAGAAACAAATCAAGAACGCCGCCAGGAAAAAGAAAGTACACGCCACAGATTGTTTAATTTATTTAATATCTAAAACACCTTTGATGTATAAAATTATGTCACATAAACAATAACACAACTTTGCAGTAGTTTGAATAATTGGGGTCTGGTTAATATTTTGTTAATATGTGTAATGTGGGCAAGGCAAAGAAATATAATTTACACTTTCATGACACATTCCATGTTTAAAATGTTATCATTTGTGATAAAAGGAACGTTTATTGATTTTCACATATAATGTCTTTTATGTTCAATTAAAATAATGTGTAACACCAAATTCAATCATAGAACAAAATATAAACATAAAATTTCATTTTTCTAAAGAATTATAAAAAATAAAGGTACTCTTAGAACGACGATTTAACTCTTGTTAATATCAATTTGAGAATGTGACATCACAAACTAGAAATATTTGAAATAAGTAATCTTACACATGATGAATTAAACTGAAGTTCGTACTTTCTTCTGCCTGTCTGTTTATGTTATATGTGCTCGTTTGATTCACTTTCTTCAGCAAGTTTCGATGTTTCTAGGTTTTCAAAAAGTGAAAAGATTAAGAATTATTACGCGTTATTTATTGCACATCTGTAAAATACCTTGTCCAAAGAATACCCTCACTTGTGTAAGAATCTTTTCATTTTTCGTGTGATTTTTTACTGTTTAAGTAGTTGGATTGTCCTGAACATTTTCATTAAACCGAATCCATTCAAATCACTTCAAGTCTAACATGACAAAAACGTTTAACGTACACATCTATAAAGTAAACTTAAAATGGCTGTTTTTTTGTTGGTGACATTCTTTTTGAGGTTTGGGTTGTATCTTTTGTTGATTGGAAGGTGTGCAAATAACTTATTTCATTTTGGATTGGACGAGACGAATAATCCATCTCTCTACTTTTGATAATTACAAAAAGGTTTTTCTCAAAACTTTTCATAAATTCTATTTTCTCTCTTATTCTCTTGTACAATCTCTACCCATGTAGATATTATGACAAACTCATTCTAGAGTATAGGCAATAACTACAGTTATTTTCAAAGCTGTTCATAAATTCTTAAATTTTGAAGAGAAATTCAAATGTATTTGTCAGGTTATCAAGTTAATCAAAAGGCTCGTGGTTTGGTTTTGAAATACGAACAATTATTAAGTGCACGTACATTGTATAAAAAGCGGGTGTCAATTATGATAATTCAATATTTTGGAAATTATAAAATGACATATTATCCACGTGAAATGTGAGTTTGTTAATATGATTCACCTTGTGTTCTTATTATGATTGAAAAGATAACAAATGACAAGAGTTGCTTACAAAATATGTGATTGCGACATGCTATCATGTATCTGTTTTGTGCAATGGCCGACTCTTTCTTTAATTTACATAAACAAATCTCAAATACAGCAAAGTTGTGTTCTCTTCACCCGCTTGACTTACTAGCTTCTTACTAGCCACAAGCAACAGACGTTGTATATCCGTTAAAATAGACCACATTGGACATTTCTGGTGGAATAGCATATTTAACTCAGAATTCTTATATAGACATGATATTCGACAAAAATGTCAAATGTTCTGTTTATCATATTTTGCTAACTTTGTAATGACGATTATTCATTTTAGGAATGAAGTTGTATTCTGAAATAATATCTGCTCACATTCTGTAAAACATAGATCTTAAGAGGGTGTATGTAGTTTTCCCACTACAGTAATATTTCCCAAACATTGAATATCAAATGATTTTCTATGAAGTTACGAAACACTTCATAAGTTTAAACTTACATTCCAAACATTCTGGCCCAAAAAAACTTGGTAAAACTTTTAAATATTCTATTAAATATAGTTCTAGTTCGGAGTAGTTTAAACAGACATGGAGAAATCATTCTCTTATGTTAAAAATTGTGTACATTTGTTTGTATCTTCTAAAAGGGTTATTAAGTCGTCTTCTTTATTTTGTATCTTACTCTGTTGGAAATGTGTTGATGGTTCATTTGCTCGTGACTTCATATCGTACTGACATCTTGGCCTCAATATTTTCATGGGCTAGTATTTTATAGCCAAAAGGTGATGTATAATTAGTATTTTCACGTTGAATTTTAAAGGTAGATGGAGGGATTAAAACAACAAAAACTTTCGTTTTCGTGCAACAAGATAAATGGATAAAACCTCTATTCAAGTATCTTCCGAAAGCAAAATGTAGAGATGCAATGTATATTCTTAAAAACAACATTTTGTTCAAGTGATATCTTTTTCTCTAACTTGCAAAATTTATATTATTTGTAATCAAGTAAACATCGTCTAAATCATAACAAACAACGAATTGCATGCTTGATTTTTATATAAGAAAGCTTTTTTAATAAATTTCATTTGAATATGTTTACCTATGAAAACATACATGGTAATAATACAGTTCGGAAAACCATTAAAGACTAACCTTTTTCGTAAAAATAAAATCTTTACAAGAAATTTAAAATCACAGAATAGAGCAAACCCTTGACACAAAGAAATTATATCACACAATTTGGTAGGTAATACATTACTTTCGGGATATTCTTCTATACTAATAAATCTCGATTATTACAAATAACTAAAGAATAAAGATCCATTTTCTTCACACACATCAGCAATCCACAACAAAGGTATTAAGAAACATATACCATGAAATGAAAAAAATATCCTCAAAATAAATTACTGCTTGGTTAAAGTGACATTTAAATATAGAAAAATACAGAAACACTAAAAAAATATAAATATTGATACTGTGATATATTCTTCGTTATCGTTATCCTTCCGGATTATTTATAGTCCATGTCATACATATCATCCTTAGATTTCTCTTTAGACGTTGTTTTGACCTTAGTGACCGCTAGATACACGAGGGCTCCAATAGCAAGTATTCCTACACCGCCTCCGAACCCCAGTCCAGCAACACGAAGAAGTTCCCCATTACTCACTGGGGGCTTCATTACTGTCTTAACGGCACCATTCTTACAGGTACACACCATGCCTCCTCTACTGTAGGATTTCATCTGCAAAATATATGATGTTGGTTAAAATGTATTAATACATAAATTCATAAATATTCAAACTTGGTTAACAGAAGTATTTGATCCACGGTCATTGTAAAGGGTGTACTATTTTACTACCAAATAATATTAACGCTTATATATAGTCATATAACGTTGTATGAATATGTAAACATCCCCGCTTATGCAGCTGATAAATCTGACATTTTAAGGAGATTTTGGTAATAGTCATTAGTTTGACTATTGGTGGTGAGTATATAACTTTCTTTTAATCAGATGTGACACATAGTCAAAGTAAATAAAATATAGAAAACGTTGAAATTTACTTACTGCGACGGTTTTACCTAAAACAGAGAAGACAGTAAGTACATGACTTGAGCACTTAATTCAGTATCTCATACTTTTCTTTAAAATAAATTTCAAATAATTTTCAAACTGACAAAAGATATCCAAGGGTAATGAAAAACATTTAGAGAAGGCAAAAGAGGAATCATACGGCTAGTTTTCTAAGAGCTTTCAACTCCACAGAGCATCCTTCACTTGTTTCAAGTTAGTGAAACAGATAGTTTGATTTATGTATTCTCTTGAAAATATATCTTCCTAAACAAATCAAATATTGTAAATAGTACATTCCTACTGACTATATTATATTATAAATATATATTTAAATGAAATTAGGTAAAGAAGAGCATGCATTTTATTTATGTATCAAACAAGTTTCAGAATTGACCGATGAAACAAGTGAAAACGGGATATACAAAACATCATTAAATGAATTTCAAGGCTTATGGTATAAGTGAAGATATCATTTTAAATATTGATAACAAAACAAGCACACGTTATTACTTACTAAAGGGTTTTGATGAACACTGTGAGTCTGTAATGAAAATTTTAAGTATTAAAACAAAACATATTGCAATAATTGATTAATTTCACACTGCACACCGGTAATAACATGACAATGATTGAAGACGATTATTGCATGAAGTGTTCAAGTGCCTGCTTGTGTATTTAATATCAATTTTATCATTTAGCTTGAGTAAGTTAATTTGACATCCTGGAGGACTTCAGATTTAACTAATCCAATAAGTCAGTAATAAAGATCATCAACTGAAGGATAGGAAACAACAGTTATATGAATTTTTCTTAACTTTATTATCTACCTGATGAACAAATCATGCTGACTTAACGTAAGTTTGAATAGTAATAGGTAACATATCATCTATCATCTACGCAAGCATATTTCCTAACTTCAGCTAATTCTGAATATTTTCACGGTTTGATACCTTGGGTTGTTCCAAAAGAAGTTGTGATTTCTGAAAGGAGAGAAATATGAATCATGTTTGTTAAAAAATTCATTAAAAAGGTTACAGCCTAAATGTAATCGGTAATTAAAATAATCCAAAAAATATATAAAAAACATAAGGCATGTCGTTATTTGTAGTTAAATATTGTAAATTGTTATCGTTTGATTTAACGATGGTTATATTCACCTGAAGATGTGACTTGAATGATTGTACAGATTTGTTTGATGTCGTCACTGTCAAGAGAAACACGAGATACACTTGCAAATTATATATTGATAAAGAAGTTAAAGAACAGAATGAAATGTTTCACCATAGAGTCGTTATGTCAGATCACATAATTCCGTTTGGTCAAGCAACATATTTATTTATCATAGAGGCAACCATCCATTTCTTTAGTATAATTATAGTTGCGTTTACATGAAAAGTATCATTGTAGCTTATATCCCATTACGGTAACGCGTTCATACAGCACATATTATTTTCGCAATATTCTTAATTCAACAAACATTATATAAAGAGGAATGTTATATGTTTATCCTTGTTTTGATAGCGTTAATCAGGAAAACTGACTTTAAGTTTCAAAACCTATTCACGTTTATCTGAATAATAGTCTTTAGAAAGAATTGCATATATATTGAGAGTTATTTTATATTACCTGTTTGATAGTTTTGCAGCATCAAAACATAGTTTGTGCGAGCCAGGAGACGTGGCGTGATACACGACTGGTTGAAGACTCTGACCATCAGTAATGGTAGGTGCCAGGAGGTCGAAGTCTGGCTTGCCGGATAGGAGTCTGAGAAATACAAGGTCTTGTCAGCTGCATTTACACTATCATTCATGGAAGGTTCCCTTCACATGTTACCTTTTCAACTTTCATCAGGAAATTTGAACTCTAAATACCCGCCTTGGAATCTTGTGTCTTTATGTTAAGTTTCGTTTCTTCCCGCTTTCTGTTTTTGTGTTTTAAACTTCCGTTCCCGCTTTGTACCAAAGTTGCACAACTTAATCTTGTGATTAAGAATTTGAGTTTGATTTCAATGATCTGCTATGAAGCAATAAGGCAGTGAAACGAATAATACATGCAGATGGAAATAAGACTGAAACTGACAGTACGTTTCAGCGTATGCTAATAACTTAAATTTGAAAGGAAACCAGCTACCAGAATCAGCTATCGAAACAACGTGCTACATCTACGAGCTTGAATTGTGCAAATTTTCCACTTTACTTTGAAAGATTAATGAAAATTCTCATACAACCGCTGTAAGTGTAAGCATAAAAACTTGTGTAATCGAGAATTTATGCTCATTCTAATGGAAGCAATATCTTACCTGTCAGGGGATGTTGCGATAGGTATAACACATTCGCTGTCCAGCTCACATTTCACCAGTTTCGGTGTTGCAATATCTCCATCTGCAAACAGTCAAATACACAAGATTCTTAAAAAAACAACTTTTTACAACATCTCTAAAGTGTGCAGAAAGTAAAACAAGTACACAACACAAGCACGTTTTATACGATTTTCACATCTTCGATCAACCTACCTTTGTGTGCCGCGATATGATAGCTTATTTTTAAAATCATATTGACGTAGTGATTGTTTCAAAATATATTGTACAGCGATCTTAATACTTTAGATCAATAGGCCAATCAGAAGATATGCCATATCTTGCTGGAGACTTCCGACATCTCTACGCATTGTATTCGAAATTGATTCTGTACGAGTTCATCTTTATTCGGAAGACAGGTGCATTAAATGTTTTCATATAATTTGCATATCGACCCAGAAAAGGCATTTTTAACTGGTTTCTGAAGCAATTTATTCATAGAAATTTCCTTGAAGTATTACTATAATTATAGGTCATCATAACTTCTTACTGTAGCTTACCTGTTGACCCTGTTGCGGGAACTGACCTATCCAATGTCACACAAACTCTGCTGGTCCCTCCGGGTAAGCTTAAAATAAGAGTTATGTAGCATATAAAGATCAATATCTACGTCACATTTTGTCATTCGGCGATGTGAACAGGTGTCAATTTTCGAAAAAAAATCATATCCTTGAGATTTTATTTTTATTGTCTGTTCGCCGCACTTTTGTCCTAAAAACCTCAGTTCAAAATCTTTGTTTGACATATTGTTCAGCATTTAATTTGATAAAGCATTGAATTTTATTTAAAAGAATACATCAATATAATCCTGGGAATTCTTTCGTTGACGCGGCATTGCTGTAGGACAATTTTTAATCCATTGAGCAAACGTGTTCAATTTCACCTAAAAGTGACAGAAATCAAAGTGTTTTCGTAAAAATGAAAGGATAATAATCTAAAAAAGTTTACACAAGTTTGCTTTTGGATATGTGATGTCACTATATTATTATAGTAACACCAACCAATGGATTATGGTTGGTAGGATGCAATTTAGACACTACTTTATTTTCAAGTGAAGCTCCGTATTGTTTTCATTCAACCAACGATAATAGCAGAATAGTACCAGAAGGAAGTGATCTAACCTGAGCTCGATGTCGGGACTCATACACACTTCCTGTGATGATGTACCGGAGTGTGGAGGAACAGTTACAAGGATATCTTTCAAGGATCCAACCGAGCTGACGGGACCCTGGGTTATCTGACCGGGAGTTTCAGGGTTAATTTTCACGTCTTTTCTACAAATCAAATTTTATAAATCAATTATTTCATGAGTTTTTAAAAATGAAGGAAACTACCATATTCTATTACAAAAAAGCATCTTTACTTCTCTCCTGAAAAATCAAAACTTCATAAATCAAATATTTCATGAGTTTTTAGCATGTACATGTACCGGATACATTGATTAACATAGTTTTTGTGAACATGTGCATATGCTGAATGAAGTTTTGGGTAATGTTTCAACAAAAAAATATTAAAATATATGTCAGATACACTGTAACACTTTATTGTAGAATTGAAAAACAAAATACGAACAGGATCAGAATGGTAATTTTACAAAGCAATTATTTCAAAAATTGTAATAAGAGCATATCTTCCGTCTCGAAGTTTGTCTCGCAGTTTATGGATAACCGGTTCAAATGTACGACGCTGGCAAATGTTACCATACACAAAGGTCAGTACTTTTTCTATTTAACTAACAAGGAAAGAAAATGATAGGATACAGCTTTTATGAAAATTTGGACATTTATGCTTATTGACAAAAGGGCTTGAAAAAAATCGAAGGATAAATTTCAATTACAAAAACTATCTTATTATAATATATCAGGCAATACTTTGTTTAAATGCACAAAGAAGGTCGTAAATTGATATGAATACAACAACTTATCCCTTAGAGAACAAATAGCTTTGAACATAAAACAGAATAACTTACCCTTTGGAACACGCCGGTGGTTTCACAAGAACGTGAAAGCTGCATCCTGTTGAGGAACATTCAACAGTGGACGAATCTGTGGGTCCAACAATCTTCACCTGTAATACAGAGAATTACTCCTTTACATTAGTATTTCTCCCCACAGAATTAGCTCCTAACCTGATCAAACTTCTTACAATTTATTTAATCAAGCCATATCTCAGTTTTCCGAGAAGTTTCCATCAACGAAAATGGCAAACTACAAGCGTAAAAAAACACATTCTCAAAGAACGTACTAGTTGTTATCTTTTTTTACAAACGTGATATACAGGAGGTTCTTTACGCATTGAAAAATTAAAGCATTACAGATCACCATAACAGTATCATATTCGTACCACGCAATGCAACAACTGAGCGCAGTCGTAAAAATGGATAGTGTTCAATGATGGTATTTTTCCAATATCGCTGACAAAGGAACGTTAGTCGCTAAAACTTACTTGATCATTGGCACCACACGGAACATCAGGATCTGTAAAGAGTATTTGGACTAATCATTTGAAACAAAAGCTTGGAGAAAATATGAAACATGATTTAGCATTGTCAAACAAATTCTGGAGCTTAAATATCAGCCATGCAAAATTGACATTGACAAATATGATAACATTGACAAATATTAATTTTTAAATTTTTGTATCAAATTTTAATCCGACTCACTGTTAGATGATGATCCATCTCCCTTGTTACCGATGTCTTCTGTAAAATGAATATTTGGTAAATAATGCACTTGTTTATATTACCCGCTTTATATTTAGCGTTCATGTAGCATTTGATTATGAAACAACAGTCAAAAACATTAGGGTCTACTGCCTAACAGAGTCAGACCATTCTTGAATCATTGCTAAGCTTAAGTGATAAAACGTGTCCGTGTTGCATCCTTTTTATTATCTACCATCAGATTCTTTAACCAAGATTTTTGAAACACAAGTACTAAGATGACATTCGAGATAATGTTATTAATCATGTGGATACTTAAAGGGGCAGTAGCACGTTTTTAGGGGGAATATAGGGTGATGTAAGGAAAATGAAAATTAATGATTTCAATTGAAAGACAATGTATTTAAACTAAATGGAGCAGTAATAATTCCAATATATAACGTTAAGTTTAGCCATGCGATTCCCTTTCTTACACAAAATGAATTAAAGGTGTTCACAAAAAAATGGCCGCCAATGGATTTTATGTGAATCTTCATTTTTTGTCCTCTGACAATGGATGATTGGCTTGTGTAATGAGATTTTTGACACTGTCAAAATAATACATTTACCATTCACTTACAATTATCAGTGAGAAATTCAAATTATAAAATTATCAAAAAACGTGCTACTGCCCCTTTAAATGGTGCTTTATAAAGGGCAATTTGCTACGCTCCTCATCCAGATTTAAAATTAAATTACTTTTTGGGTGTGGCCAATGTGTTCCCAATTTCGGATCTAAGGCAGTATAGATTATAATCTTCATCAGCCAAGAGGTTTCTACAAAATATCCACTTTTTACATCCTTGTGATTTTGAAGAAGCCGATTTAATTCGATTTGAGGGCGTGGCCAAAGTGACACTTACTTGGATTTGGTGTGACCTTCATGGTGTAGCAAAGGTGGTCGTTCTTAACTCTGAAACAGAAAATTTAAAACAAATCTAATTTAGTTATGAAACATCATGTATGTTGTTTTTTCGGAAGCTTAATGTTCCAGTACACATATCAATATGCACTTTAACAATGACTTACTTGACGCAAACTTTGTGTTCCCCGACTTGATCCTTGGAGGGTGTTACTGACAAGGTGTGTGTGTGAGGATCCGTGGTATCCGTTGTTACAGTAGGATTCAAGGATCCAGAGGGTGTCACTGGGATACTGTAACATATATATGATAAATCGTGCACAACATGGTCATGTGTTTCTAAAGAAACTTAAACGACGTGTGTTGTGTCTAGGATGCATTCTAGTTCATTCTTCAATTTACCAGTTTTAATAAATCAATGTGTCACAGTAGTAGAATTCTATATGGAATGCTTTGTTTAAGTTATCATGTAATGAAATATATTCTATTTTCATAATTTATTTCATAACATTCTCCACGTGCAAAGTTCTTGTAAACATGTACATGTGAAGTTCAAATGATACAAATCATTAAATTAATTTTTACTGGCCAAATGGCACTTATTTTCAATTTAAGCTATGGTTGTGCTCTTAACCGTAACTATCCTCCTGTTGACTAAAACCATGTTATAATATGTATATAAATATAATGTTTAGAAAAGTAATCATAGGCACCAATGGACAGTCTGAAAGTGATGATGCTAGCAATTCTCACCCGGCTCCTGGAGCAGTCTTTATATCCACACTACAGGTCGTGCCCACAGTACAGGTCAGATCAGTGTTGGGTGGGAGAGATGTCGACACAATATCCTATTGCAAACATCAAGTTGAGCATTTCAGATTCAGCATTTTCCCTTACACCCTATCACTGTTTCGCTTTGATAGTATGCCTTGATACAGCCTCATGTCTATGTAGAGGACAATTTCAAGACGGTTCATGAGTTCTTAATTATATTTAAAATATATTTCATTGATACAGCCTCGCATCAAGTAATGGAACATCCCAAGACCGTTCAATAGTTCTAGCAAAAACTTGACACAACATTTGACATTAGATCATATTATTTTACTACTTAAAATCATTTTAATCTTGTTCAATACAGGACAGAAGAGACAACGTGAGACAAACACTGGCAATTGCACAACTGGCTATTACTTCTCTGTTTTACAACATTGAAGAAAATCTTAGTTTACACCAATTTTAATAGAAAGTTGCATATCTGGTAAAAGGTAAAGCAATTAGAATTGTTATAAAATCAACTGATATCATTCGCAAGAGAAACGTAGATTCATTACCTTTCCAGTTGACCCATATGATGTGGATGGATCTAAAACGGAAGAAGGTTGAAAACAGTTGTATATTGCTCTCAATTGTAGTGAATCATGTTAGAGATTACACACTTTCATTTGTTTAAAGGGACAGTAGCACGTTTTTAGGGGGATTATAAGATGATATCAGGAAAATGAAAATCAATGGTTCCAATTGAAAGACAATGTATTTAAACTAAATGGAGCAGTAATAATTCAAATATATAACGTAAAGTTAAGCCATAAGATTCCCTTTTCTTACACAAAATGAATTAAAGGTGTTCACACAAAATGGCCGCCAATGGATTTTGTGTTTATCTTCATACTTTGTCCTCTGACTATGGATGATTGGCTTGTGTAATAAGATTTTTGACACTGTCAAAATAATACATATAGCATTCACTTAAAATTATCAGTAGAAAATGAAATTATCAAAAAAACGTGCTACTGCCCCTTTAAAGCTGTTGACTCTATAACAACAGGGTCATACATTTCCAATCTAGTTAAAACTAGCTGTAATGTTATCGTAACTTAAGGACTTAGGGGACGACAACATTACAGCTAGTTTTAACTAGATTGATACACTTCGGACCCAAATGATCACTAAATATCTTGAAATAACCCCTTATAGCAAAGGAGTTTGTATACAAGATATGATCTTTTGTTGCCGATAAAATGACAAAATTAAGTCTTTCAGTCTTACTAAGGGTGACCAAATCTCTGGTTAATTAACACTTGAAGACCTCATGAGGTTAAGGATATACGAACAGACTAACATATTTAAACTCTTGAAATAACATTTCACTTTTACAATCATGTCACATACAAATAAGAAGTGAAAAAAATCAAACGATATGATATTGATGACATTATTTGAAAATGGTAAATACATATTCTTATTTACCTTTTGAGTTCTCAGGTGTCGGATTAAGGTTAGCACACCACTCGTCTCCTATTGTCCTGTAACGAAATATTTTGTAGTATTTATAAGAAAACAATGCCAAAGAATACAATGAATGTAAGAATAAAAGCTTTATTTTTTATTTAAATACCATAAATATAATTATAATTGGAAAATTTGAAGAAACAAAATTAAGAAAACGTACTCCTTCAACTCTTTCAAAAGAAAGCATATTTTATTATTAAAAATTCTCAACTGAAATCAAACAGTTCACTCGTATGCTACATGCAAATGTACGAGCACATTTAGTTAAATATTTATATTTTGTAAATCTGACCGTACAGTTTGAAGAATATTTTACCCTGTTCCACTGTTTTGCACTTTGAAACAAACTGGTTGCAGTCCATTGGTTGAGGGATCTGGTGTTATATCAAGCGTCGTTTTGAATTTTCCATCAGATGTTGCAATAAAATGATGTTCTTTAAATGTGCCTTTGGTAGGTAATAATTTCACACCACTGCAACGAAAAACATAATTTTTAACTTAAAATTTTGAACCATAATTTATAAAAAGATTGGCTTACACTTCTGTTGCACTACAAATGTACATGTACAATGTACGCCGATGAGCTGAATGATCATACAGCATGCAGAATCAAGATGAAGACATATAAGAATATGACTTTCTAATTCAATTAATGGGATGTTTGGAAGGTCAATTCTACTGTAATTTCTATTACCCTACCCACTATCATTGATACCTTTATATATTCAACAAATTTTGTAGCTTAAAGTCGTGTGAAAAGAGCACTCATTTAACAAATAGCTAAATATATATTTTCGGCCTATAAGAAACGTGAAATATTCCTTAAAGGTATACTATTGTAGAGAACAAAAATATACCATCTTGATTTTTTAAAATACAAGCTCATATTGAGCGCCTAGCTGCGTTTAAACTGCGTGCATATTTGCTCTGTAATTGGCCTATGGCTTCTTTACTGAATAAACACATTAACTTAATAAATTATACCTGTATAGTGTGACAACATAAGGTCATTAATTTTATTATTCGTATGTGATGAAAGAACTCAAGACATAAAAAACGATATGTTCATATCTGTAATAAACCCTAGTGGTAATACCATTGGTTAGTTAGAAAGACCATGTGACATCGGAATGTGGGACTACTTTACAAGCTACAAGACGTTTTGCTTTGACGCGGCCGAGTAGTTACGGAGAGAACGCGAAAAGCGTGCAGCACGAGCGAAGTTGTGTTGACTGACATAGCGCGGGGCGAGTGAATCAATGCAAACGTGTCATTCATCTGCCTGACTTTGAAACGAAAGACATGATTTTAAAAAGAAATATGTAAATTCCGCTTCACTTGATATGTGATTATACTTAGATTGATAGATTACATCAAATATAAAACCTGATTGGTTTCACCATTGACGATGTTTTAAAAAATTTAATAATCGGAATTCTGGCTTTATTATGGATAAGAAATTAACACACTCGCGAGATGTCATATTGTTTTTACAACACTTGTGCCAGTAAAACGACATTTCCCTCGCTTTCGCTCGGGAAAATATTTTACTGTCACTCTTGCTGTAACAACAAAATGACATCTCTGCTTTGGTATTTATCTCTTTATATGACATGAATACAGAGAACTCGTTCGTTTGTACAACTTATTATTAATTAACTAGCAATGATATGGCACTTATACAATTTATTCGGCCTGCACTATACGAATCCATTACCGGGCCAATACAGGAAAACTGGGCCATTACGAGCACAACAGGGCCAATACGAGCAGACTGGGCCAATACAAGTCTGAACATGCGCATACACACAAATGGCGAGAGTCCGAAGCTATTGCTTCAAAACTTTCAAATATATGACAGTTCATCAATCTCATTGATAATTTTGATTTCGGTAAAAATTAACTCTCTAATGATGTGCAAGTAAATTACAAAGAAGTTAATTAATAAAAACGTCATTAATCAAGTTTTTCGTATTAGCCCAGTTACAGGTCCTCGGTCTTTTGTATTGGCCCTTGGCTTCGGCTAGGGCCAATACAGCAGACCTCGGCCCTGTAACTAGACCAATACGGAGAAACTTGATTAATAACATTATATTACAGTAGACATCGTGGTTATCCTTCTTCATTTACAGGATGCTGATGTTTATGCTTGTGAAGTGTTCAAACAACACATAAAATGTTGACGTACCCATCTGGATTATTCCCTGGATCTACAACAACCTCGACCTGGCAGCTTGTTTCACACGGAATAACTGTCCCGCTTGATAGTGTAGGTTTTAGAACGTGTGGCTTTGAAAAAATGGACAAAACATTCCTTTTAAAATATCTTAACATTTTCATCATCTTTATTTCCAAATATCAACTCAGCGTAATGGCGAGATCACAACTTTCATTGTGTGAAAAAACTGATCACACATCTTGTTTTACATAAAATGCTATTTTAAACTTATCAATGCCTCCTACTTGAAATTAAATCTAGTTAATCAAAAAACAATATTTGAATACAAAAAGCATGTACGGTAATACCTCTCTGGTGTCCACACCGAGGCCCTGGGAGATAACTGAAAATATATGTAAGTATTATATGTAAGTATTTTTTATTACTCAAACTACTTAGAAAACATTATTTAATACGAATATTTTAGAAACTTTAGGTAAAAATAGCATAAAATCATTATGTCTTCATTTAAACAATAACATATTTAACTTTAGAAAGGTATGTCAGCCTTTTAATGTATTGTAATGTAGCATGTAACATTGTGTATATATTCAGGTACCTCTTATGCTGCAGTTTGCAACCTGAGTGTAATAAAATTCTGTAATTTTCATAAAATATTCATTATGCAAACACATTTTTCCTGCTATTTGATTGGTCGAGAGTCCCTTACGTGTCTGTCGACAGACGACGGAAATGTTATTGACTTCAACCTGAGTCCGTGATAAAAACGTCATATTGACTAGATTTAGTGTTATTAGACCAGATGACTTCAAAGTGTATATTTGAAGTTTTAAACAACTAAGTGATAGGATATTTTTTTCCTTGATTGTCCTGTTATAAGTATAATTGTCAATATAAAACATTACAATGCATCTCCTAGACAAAAACTTAGTATTTATTGAAGCCTCTTTATTTCACAATGAGGTGAACTATGATATCATTTTTACCCTTTGATGGCTCAGTAGGTTTTACTTCAGGGGCTGTTGGCTTTACTGAAATAGATCGACATTGAGTAAACAAGTTGTATTGCGTTTACATTAGATTTAAGCATTGCAGAAAAAAACATTAGTTTTAGTTGTATTTAAAAAGTTTTTTAATGTTTAATTTAATCAAGCAATTACCTATTGTAGTTTTGATAAATTATGATGGAATACAGTATAATACCTTCTGGTAGGACTTCAACATTCATGCACTTCTGAACAGTTGCTCTGAAAAAAGTATTTTGCCATTATTCTCAAAATATTTATCTGTTACAGTGATATTCATCATTTACTACCCCTTGTTATTGAATGTTTTTTCAAAAGATACTTACCTCATTGTCAAACTTTCTTGAATTTATATAATCTCCAGGAAATGAGTAAAATCAAAAGTTTTATTATTGTTCTATGCATTGAGCTAATGATATTTTCTTAAGTTAGTTATTAAACCTCATATTTGTCATTATTAGGGTAAATATTACAAGACAGAGTGTTTTAAACTAAAATGATCCTCAAAACAAACAAAAGCTACAGATAATTTTCTCACATTACATCGTTCCGATTCAAATGGTTAATAGGAATTAAAGTTAAATACTGATAGTTTCAACTCACTTCGAATTTCAAAATATGCTTTATCGATGCCATGATTACAGAATCCTTGATTTGTTTTAGTGTCAATTTAACCAGTTTCATTATCAACTGTAATGGCGTTTGTAACGGTAAATGATAAAGTAAAAGTTTAAAGGAGCAAGAGGAGTAAGTGCAAGTCAATAGTGAGATCAATTTCAACACTCCTTACGTCTCTGATGGCGATGCCTTCTCCTCCAGACAAATCTTCTGTAGAGAGGGCGTGGAGGAGGTGGGTGTGACAGCTACAGTGTGGGTGAATGATTTACCATCTGGAGACAGGCTCGAACCTTGTACAGAAGCGTTCTTGTCAACTGGTGTCAATAGTGGTCTACAAAACAAATAAAATTCATCACAGTAATATAATTGATGTAACTTTTGATATTACAATAATTTTTTTGAGATAATACTTTTTAAGTTTAATTTGACATTACCAAACAATAACCCAAAATCCATTCAAGTGCTTCCTGAATAATTTTCAAATTTCATGAGAAACCTACACTGTTTGGTTGACGGATGGATGTAATTGAAAACACACTTAGGCAACATATCCTACTTACAATGTAGACGGCGTGGTGACAGGTATGAGACAGGTGGAGCCGATATGACAGGGGACAATTGGTTCTGTCACTTCTGGAGGTGTAGTGGAGGAACCAGAGGGCAATCCTGACAGGTAATATATAATTGAAAGTTGACACTCTTTCTTCGAAATAAATATATGAAATTATGAGAAAGAATAACCATATAGAGCGAATTCGTTATATAAATGTTTTAACTGGTTGCATTTAAGGGTTGGGAATCTGCCGTGGATATACCTTATGGCCTAAAATGTATAACCTAAAATCGAAAATTAAAATGATTATGCCAGTGTGAATATTAATTCCACAACATTATTTCTTTAGTATCTAAATCTGAAATAGTAATTAATAAACGGATACATTCAATAATGATAAGTGACAAGTTTATTAAAATGGATTGCATTTTTCTGAATACATACCAGACTTGTCAACATTCACATCCACACACCATGGAGAGCTTTTTCTACAAAAAAAAACGTTTGAATGTCATTTGTCCAGTTAAGGTTAAGGAAGAAATTGATTTATGTAACTATTATAAATTAGTTTAACATAACTGTTATAAAGTGAAAGTGCTATTTTGAGAATTAGTTATGAACATATTTAGTATGTAACATTGCATTATGTTGACAAAATTTAATAGGACACTTTACATGTACATAACACTAACACAAGAAACACATATATACTTACGTGGAAGGCATTGTTACTTCCATGCACATTGTTTGATGATCGGGACCATTCGGGTCAGGGGTCAAGGACACATCAATAGCGTGCTGCTTGGGAGATATCTTTGTAGACGACAACTTTGAAATATGTCCACTAGTTCCAGTTGGTTTAACGTCGAGTTTATCGCTTTTGGTGTCAACAAATAAGGAATGGTAGGAAATATATTCATTAATGTGGATATATACACTAAAAGCTAGTTCTTACGTATAGACAATTACTTCTTTCCAAATGGTTTCCTATCCATTATTTTGTTTCAAAGTACAATAATATCTTGTAGTTTTGCATTTGATCAAAAATCGTATATGAATTGTACTTGGAAGTGTGGTGTTTAGTTTGGAATTTGTAATATCTATCTTAAAACGTATCTACGAAAAACTTTAATTGTCGGCTGTACCTAGTTTTGCAATGTGTAAGATCAATTAATATGGAATGATATGTTCACTTCTTAATCACCCATTCAATCGAAGTAAGAATTTTAATCGCTTTCAAAATAACGCTTTTAAGTGAAATGTAAAACATGAATCTCTTAAGCTGGATATTTTGTTATTCAATCACACTTCAATATGATCATCGTTGATATAGTGCCATAATGATTAATATTGTCAATGACAACATACTCGGTTGTAGCCTCGGGTGTTTCAACAATAAGCTTCAAACGACAGCCTGCACTGTCACACGTCACTGTGGTACCGTTCATGGGCGAGGGTCCAATAACCTTAGGCTGAAGCATGGTTCCTTTATTAGTCAGTTGTTATACAGGTTATGATATATTGGTAAATTTATTTTGAAGAAATTTGTGTTTTATGTTTACATTTCTCTGATATATGTATAAACGCTATTGGAAATGCATTATTGGTTCATTGTCATGCAAATGCTTTCTTCAAAGCTTTTGTAAATATCTTTATTCAATTCTCGTTAACAACTCAGGATGTTTTATATGTCATTTACTGTTTCGAACTCACCGTTGCTAGTTGTGTCGAACTTGCATCTATAAGAAAGTAATTATAATTAAAGTTAATTTAAAAAAATATTCAAAAAAAGGTAAATATATTTCTTATGTTTTATTGTTATGATAAATCATAAGTATTACAAATTATTCATAAAAAGGTGCTGTCGCCCTAGTTACATACCCGGTGTGCTCGTTCCATCTTTCTTGGATCCTGGGTTCACACTTGCGCTCTCTTTGGCTAATGAATCTGGACCGGAATATAAGAAAATAGTTTATTTAGGACCATATGTTAAAATCACAAAATATAGTTAAAGATAATGAACATTTCTGATGGAAGTTAAAAATAATGAACATTTCTGAATGTAGTTAAAAATAATGAACATTTCTGAATGTAGTTAAAAAAATGAACATTTCTGAATGTAATTAGAAGATCATGAGAACTAAGTAATGTTTGTTTGAGACATACCTAGGTTTTGCTGCACTCGTACTTTATAACACCTCTTTCCAGGAGAATTCGTCCTGTTTAAGAATATTAAACGATGTTTCATTCGCAATGTTATTACCTGAGATAAGCTTACGATTTGTTATTCGTTTATTCAGCTGTCAAACAAATTCAAAGAATCATAGTTTAAATGATATTCATGTTCTTTGAACTAAACTGACATAGAGTGCTCTTGTGTGAAAGAAGAATAACAAACAAGTTCATTTTTGTTGATATTCAGTACAAAATGCTTATTTCATGAACAAGAAAATTAATAATTTGTTCTAACATGAAAGATGTTAGACACCACGGTCATTACTCGAATACAATGTTGATGCTAAGTCTGTACCTTTTACTTTCAAAATTGAAACTTTACATCCTAAATAACGACACCATACACCCAACCCATAATTTCGTTAAAAAAATAATTTCATGAAAATCAATTTATTCCTTTTACTCACAATTCTACACAAACTTCATGGTCCCCTTTGTCTTTGTCAGTTGGTGTAATTTTGATATTTTCGCCATCTGGATTAGTTTTATCTTTCTCCACTGTGTGGGGAACATCGATGGCAGTCGGGTTCTTCAACCTTAAAATATTTCTCAACTTCAACCACAGAGAACTGATTCATTATTCTTATCAAATATAATACACGTATGGATCATTTGAAATCTAACCGATTGAAGTGACAAACAAAATTATAATTATAAGGATTTGTCTGACTTATTCATTGTTCAAGTGGGCTCTTTGCAAATGAAGGTTAAAAGGAATGAACTACAAACACACAATCTAAAAAAACCCTTTTTTTTGCCTGCAGAAAGTAGTATTCCTAATCATATTAAATATATTTTGTATTGAAAATGAGACACTGCTGCCATATCAAAAACATATCCATAAAGTGTTTATCATTACTCCGCTTTCATAATATATATGTTAATAAGGTTTAATATCCATAACAGCTCAAGAGTGCCATTCAATTAGATATTGACATGTTAACCAAGCTTTTAATTTAAAAAACATCTCCAGCAAGAGGAAGTTCACGTTTCAACACGGTAATATCTTGATCATATTATTCCTTAGGAGAAACTTTTCCACCTTATTTCCTATTTCATCATTCTCTCCCCACAGAGGCAGCTCAGTCATACCCGAGGTTGCTCGCACTGAGCTGCCTCTGTGGGGAGAGAATGTATTTCATAAACAAAACTCTTTTGGTATGGTATTTGTACGAGAAGTTATACAGAAATGTCCCATTGGTCCAGCTTTAGGACACACAATGAAGCTAAAAAGCTACTTCATAACTTGTTAAACCAGTTCCACTTACGTCTCTCCTGGAGGGGTTATCACTGGAATGGTACATGTGGTACCAATGGTACACGGAATGACAGATCCATCAGGTAACGTTGGTTCTTGAAACCCATCCTTAAAACAAAAAAGTTTAATTGAAAGTAATGAATAATACATAGATATTATCATCTATAATAATAATAAATCACAATATATTTGGAGCAGGACTTTAAAAATCAAAATGTTATAAAAGCGTGACCATTTCTATTCAGTTAGTTATTAAAACGTTAATTGAAAATTGAATAAAAGAACTTTAGATGTTTAATTTAAGCCATAATCTAAATCCAAATTGACAAATTATTGCTCTACATACCGGGCCTGGAGCTGAAAAAACAACAAAAAACAAGTGTTAGGATTTATAACGACAGACATATGTATACATGTATTAACTTCAAATACGACACATAAATGAGATAAAAGTAAAACTGATAAAAGGAAAAACTTACAGGAAGTTAGTCGGTTGACAATAACACACCAAGGTTCTCCAACGTCCCTGAAAACATACATGCAACATAATTACCAAAATGTCAGTCTAAGTAAACCTAGTCCAAATAATAACCTTGATAGCTTGAGTCTAGCAAGATGTAGTAGCGGGTCGAATTGTCCAATCAAGAATCGTCTTACCAAGCCGCAATAGTATGCATTCGCACGTTGAAGGGTCATAGGTCGGCGAAAGTTCGGTTGACGCGACCTGCTACTATACATCTTGCTAGACTCAACATCGGATTAAAGCGAGTATTATTGAGGCTAGGTTTACTAAGCTTAAGACTGCGCAAATTTCTTGTCAATTTCATGTCTATTGTCAATAATTTGTTACGTAGCTTGATCGGGATAATAGTTAAAAAAACATTGAAAATCCTACTACAACAACAATTTTTAAAAAATGCTAAATGAACGCCATACAAATTGATTTGGGAAAATAAAAGTATACATTATGTTCTAATCATCGAGTAATAATAATCTCCTGCTAGTTCTTAAGTAAGGGTAAAATTACAGGCAAAATAGAAGTAGATTGTTACTCCTCCAAGGATACCTAAGGGTCCTATCAATTGTTACATTATATCTGCATTTATCAAGATCAAGATTTCATTAAGCAAACGTATCATTACCTGATTTAAATTGATGATTCCAAAAACAGACTCGGATAAAACTAACATCCTAAGCAACATAATTTTTACAGCAGATCTTGCATAATATACTTTCATCTATTATGAAGTAACATAATCAAGCAACAACAACAAATTTAATTATGTCGTAAACATGAAGACATAACAATACTACGACACTACCTTACTGACAGCAAAGATGTAGAGTTGTGCTCATAGATGCATATTTTGTCAGTAAACACTTATTATAGATGTAACTTTTCTTAGCTTGTGTTTGTATGTTATGTCACTTTAATCAGATTCGCTGTTAGGAATTAAGTACACGTTTTTTGTACTTAAAATTAATTTCGCAGGTCATATAACCATTTTCTTTTGAATATTACATCAATGTGATGATAATGATTACCCCGAGGCAGTCTTCAAAGTGATGCAGTGCTGGGGGTCTGTAGGTCCAGGTTGGGGGATTGTTACATCGGTAGAGAATTTATCCTGGCTGCCAGGGACTTTAGTCCAGGATCCAGTGTTAGTTGGCGTGCCGTCTACTACAGGCTTTGTGAGGGTACTGAACATTAAATGTTGAAAACAGTGAACCAATTACTCTCTACCATTTTATAAAGAAAACATTGCATACCAGCCTTTAGCTTTTTAATAATATTCTGAATGTAAGATGAAAAGATAAAATAATACAAATCATTATCTTTTCATTACTCAGTATACCAATCTTTAGCTTTTAAAAAATATCCTGAATTTAAGATAAAAGACAAAAGAATACAAATCCTGTTCTTTTCATTCACTCTATTTAAGAGTTAGTATGTTTTAATAAAAAGAAATCAACCACATGATGAAAATACAATGTAAAGTCAGTATGACCAAGATTATCTCTGTAACGGGGGAACAGATTATGTATTGCAATTACTTTTCAAAACACTGTGATATATTCAAACAATCAGAATTAAACGTATTTCAATGTACATACCAAAATTCTAAGAAGATTAAACTTCATGAAAAATACACAGAGATATTAAGAGAGATATAAATCTTGACACAAAAGTCAATCCAAAAGTATTAAACACTACTCATAAAATCTAACATTTCAATTCATGTATAACAATAATTAGATAATGCCGTTCAAGTTGAAAGACAACTTGCCTGCCAGTAGCGCCTGCAGTAGCAACAACATGGATCTTGCAAGGTTGTCCGTCAACACACTGTAGGAGGGATCCGCTTGAGACTGTAGGTTCTATGATGTGAGGCTGGAATATGGATGTAAACATGAACAGTCTGTTTGGAAATCATATGATGTAAGCTAAATGTATGAAACATTTGAAATAAGGAATTTGATCATTTATTCAAAGAAAATATGTGAAATCTGCTCTTTCACACAAAGCAAAGCATCATGTAAAAGTCATTTTTAGTATGATATCATTAGTTTACACTTAACCAATAAACCGAATATGAAAAATATCATATTAAATTCTGACAAATGTTTCCCCCATCAATGTCTAGAATATAACATTTAATTGTTGAAGTAATTATTACCTTTTCGTTGTCAACCCCAATTGACTTGGCGACCGCTAATTGAAATGGAAGAAAAACATTTCTTTATTTTTTCATTGAATCATACATATTATGAAAAACATAGAAATTACGTCTAAAATAATTTTCCAATTTTAAACATCAACTTACTTTTATCTTAAAGACATATTACGTGGTTCAAAATTAGGTATGTAAATATTTTCTCTAATAGTTTGCCACTGTATATATTGAAAGAATGATTAAGAACATCGCATGTCAGACACGTGTCTCATAATTTCACCATTATAATAGCAGGTTGCTTGAATTTTTAAGACATTGAAGTGGCTAACAAATTATACAATTGTTACAAAAAGTTTGACAAAACTTATCTACAAAAGCTCTGTAAATGTATATGATGAAGAAATGATAAAGACACTCACATGTCTGACACGTGTCCCCCGTGTAGCCTTCATCACAGACACATTCAGCATCAGCCTCCTTCCTCAGACACATGCCGTGATCTGAACACGTTTCAGTTTTGCAGGGATCTGAATCAACACAACAAAGGAAGAAAAAATGACAAAATATTCACACTAGATAAAAGTTTACATTACTTAGAGACTTACAGGATAGAACAGAGACTTACAGGATAGAACAAAATGCTATTGATAGCATCGAGAGGGGTGGTTTTCAAACCAAAAGGTCTTAATCAAACACCGGGAGGAATATTTTATTCATTTCAGCAAGGTCTACAACAATGAATTTATGGTTTACCTGAGAATTTGTTAGAATTTTTGACACTATAGCATCTTTTTTCACCAGCGTTTCTGTAAAATGATTAAAGACATGTTAAACAGAACACATTAACAGGAGATGAAATAGACATGATTGTTGACAAACAACATTGATTCTGACACATGATAACAGTTTACTAAACAAAAAATATTAAATTTGATATGAGACTCACCCTGCATTAATACACAGTTGAGAGCCAGCAGTTGCTTCTTTGGAAAATGCAACATCAGTGAGACATGCTTTACCATCCGTCGAAGGCACGGTTGTAAATACCTTGTTTTCATCATTTTCCGTAGTCACTTGTTTACTACAAATATTAGATAATTTTATTAAAAAGTTAACAGTGAAAGCAAGGGAATAGATGAGAATAGAAAGAATATTAACCTTACATAATCATTTGGTCTGTTATAATTTATCTTTTGAACTCTGATGATGATGAAACCTCATATACAAATAACCCGTTGCTGCTGAGTGGTAATTCTTTCGTGATTTCTGAAAACTTTGTTAAACACAAATTATCATGACTTGTTTGTGTACCATCAAACTCTCTTAAAATGTAGCACTTACCATTTCCTCAGCTAAAATCAAAGGTTAACTTCTAGGATGTGTTTGTGATTATTTAGTAAAACACATTTGAATAACATACATTACTTCATTAACAAATTGTAAAAATGATTCTTACCAGCAATGTTATTTATGAGAATGCTGAAGATGACTGTCACAGTTGTCTACTCTAGCAGTACATTTTTTGAAAATAGTTTTACCCTTAGTAAATGACACAAGGATTACACATGTGACACTACACAATATACACACCATCCACCATTGTCAGGCTTGGTGTGGACTATCATATGACAATGCTCGTCTTTACATGGTACACTGCTTCCAGCTGGCAGAGTTGGCGTCAGAAACTTGGGCTAAAAATATGATGCAAAAGTTAAGGGTCAGAGGATACAAAAGCATTACCTTTCAAGAAATAAGTATGTATCAACATTCAAAATTTTTCTCCAAAATAAAAGTTTTCAACATGCGACATGCAGCAACATAACAAAGACGTGTAATCACAAAGACGTGTGTTGCTACCAACATTTTCTTGAAGCAAACATCTGAAAACATATTTATGGGGGCGGACTCGGATGATCTTAAGCTTAAACATTGAATAAAAAATGCCTTAAGGGAGACAACTACTTTACTGGGTATTATCTGAATGCCAAAACTGAGGATGCAAACCAAGGTCCCCCAAGGTGACATGTACACATCCTTTGAAAGGTCTCATCATATGTCAAATACCAGGCGAATGTCACTGACAAATAAAAAACCAAAGCCAAGGTGTACGGCGGAGAAATGTTGCTAGCGAGGAGCCGAAATCGAAAGTTAGGTAATATTTTACTTCATAACTTTCAAATAATCAACATCATGTGGTAATTTTAGCACACATACTAAGTTAAATGTATGTGCTTGTCATTCTGTATCCAAGGGACAGTAACAATGACAGTTGCGAGTAATGCTGTTGTTAGAAACATATTTGCTATCTGACTATGAACAGGATATGACATTAAATAGTTATGTCTCAGAAGGCTATTGACATGATAATAACATAGAAAAAGTTTATGAAATGGCGATGGTTGCTTTTTAAGTGATCCCGTTTGCGATCACGCTCCTCGCTAGCAAAACTTCTACGCCGTACACCTCGCTAGTTCCGGTGTACGGTTATACACAGTAATTAAGGGTCTTGGGCTTAGTAAAGATAACTAATCGCTTGTGGATTTTCAAACCTCTCTTAGTGCTAAGATAGCCATAGGCCAATGTATGTATGGTATTTACGACTATTGTATCACTAAGTTAGCTTCAACAATCTAGGCCGTGGTTTTTTAAGAAACTTTTGGTGTTTTTTCTTAAACTGCTTTAAAGATTAAATTAGTTTGAATCTTCAATAAGAATAAATTCCTTACTTCAACTGATGGTCCTCCATTAGGATTTACTTCGTTGCCAACGTCAACAGAATAGCATACTCCTGTTTTCCTACAAAAAGATTATCTCGTGATAAAGATACTAAAATCTTTTTCACAAGGTGATCCCAAATTCTCTTAAAAGTCAGAATTATGATAAAATACACAATTTAGGTAAAATATGCCTGCCACTAAAACATATACAAATGTAAGAAGTATTTGGCCATTTTTACCAATATGTTATCTATTCTAGCAATATGTTATCTATACTATAGCTTAACTATGCTATAAATCAACTATTTTAGGAACACGTCCGTTTCATTTGTTCATTACAATTTTGCCCTGAATTTTTTTTAAAAGTTTTATTATACATGTTGTCACCTCGATCTCATATTATAGGGTGTGATTATATGACACTATATATTGTTTATCCTTTGGTAAGGAAACTCTAAAAAAATTCAAACTTGCAGCATGAATACAGTATAATTTCAGACAAACCTTCCGTCGTCCAGCTTCAGGCAAAGTTTCTTGGTCCCTGGTTCGGTAGCAGTTATGGTAACTGGTATACTGAACATGTCAGGAACCTTGGTTTTATCTCCTATAGACTGAGGTGTATCGATGTTGACATGAATATCTCCTGAAGTAGGACCAGTTGATAGACTAGGAACTTTGTTGCTGGAATGATATAATAAATTAACGTTTCAAGGCAATTTGAAAGAGAAGAAAATGAAATTTTATGAAGTGATGGTGAAGAAAGTGCACTTTGGTCTTCACATTTGACAATAGTTGATCTTATACGAAACTTGTAAACATTTAAAATGAGTTTGCGTTTAAGATAGCTTTCTTTATTAACACGAGTCAATGACATTACCATCATCATAATTATCACGATTCAAATAAACAGGTTAATGTCAAAAATAATAAAAACATTTCCAACCAGTGGAATACTAACCTTGAAATTTTCAAAAATAAGCATTGCATCTCGGTTATAATTTTATCATTATCGGTTATGACAAGCTTGAAGCAAAATAAATACACACCAAAAATTATTCTGTTCAAATTTAAATGCATCATTTTAACATATCGTCTCAAACAGTCTGATAAGTGCAAAATAAAAATGTACCTGCCATCCTTTGCCACCGCTTCGATTGGAAATGTACATGGTTTGCCAGTAATACACTTTATTGTGCCTCCATTTTCAAGGTTGTTGTGTGCAAATTTCACCTGAAAAGAAAGTGTTGTTCTGATGTGATAAGTTGCTAGAAAATTAAAAACTTTGAACTTAGAATGAATGATTCTTCGAACATGTTCAGTAATTTGAAATCGGTTTGGCTTACCTCGGCTCCAGTATTTTTTGCAACAGCTGAAAAAGAAACATACCCCATTTGAAAATAAACTTTAGTAAACTACTGCCTTCAGTTATCAAATATATGATTTAAAAACCATCGTCGCTCTTAAGCAAATGAACATTTAAGCTGCAGGAAATTTTCAACGGGGACAATCATTTTGTTTACTTATCTGATATAACATAGTTTATGACATTATTGTGCTTATTTAATAACGTTTGTATCCATACCTGTTTCGCATCTCGCCATTGTAAATCCCATTGGACACACACATTTCCCCGAGGTAGTTTGTTTTCCCCCGTTATTACAGGCTCCTTGATCTAGACAATAATTAATTTGAAAATATAACGAGAAAGTTGAGTTAATAACATTTAGAATAATCTTAATGGCAGACTTTGTCTATTTGAGTTCAAACATGATCAGTACATAAATTTCATTTGTTGTATAAACAGATCTTGATTGTAACAACAATCGTTGATCGTTTTTATTGTAACAATCGTTGATCGTTTTTATTGTAACTCGTATATACATGTTTATCGACTGATTTTAGTAAAATAAGTGAAATTAATATCGTCGTCGAATGTTTCCAACATTATATAAATAGTTGTACATCGTTAAGATCATTTGTATTAGTATATGTGTTCTAAAGAAGTAAAGTGCAGTTAATGTATGAAGGATTTCATTATAATATGAATATTTTGCATGTACATATGAGAATTTAAGTTTTCTATCGTCAGAAAGGAATACTTTGATAAGTTAAATATTTTGATATAACGTTGTCACTGTTACGCTGGGACCTTTCGCAATAACAATAAAATCATATTAGACGCCCTTGAGATGAGATCGCGAATAAAAGGTTAACATATTTTTTGGTTGTAGAAATTATCACATTTTAAAATGATGGATGCATTTATGATAAATAAAAAACGGTATTAATATATTAGTGAATCAAAACATCATTCAAAAACATGTTAGGACTGATAGTTATGCCTGAAACATTAAAATAATAAAATCAACATCTTATTCTATGTAATCTACATAATATATAAATTTGTAAGTATCTGACTTAAGTATCCAAAATGACGCTCAAAACAGAAAATTTAAGATAGATATAGTCATAATCTAGAAGTTGTAGTTTTACATTTTGTAGGTCAGTTATCAAGCCCATATGTCCAATATACATAAAATCGTTAAATGTAAATCATGGATGTAAATGATGTAATTCACAATTATACTATCATACTTTTTTCACAAGAGTCTCCCTCAAATCCTGGTTTACAAACGCATTCTCCAGTAGACCCTGTATTCACACACGCACCGTCGTTGTTACACGTTTTGGATGAACAGGGATCTTCAACAACAAAAACACATTGTTTATCAACAATTGTAACTTAAATTTTAACATCAAAGCATATTTTTATATAGAGCAGTGTGTTTCATTCTAATGTGAAAAATGGTTGACTATTGAACATCTTTATGCAATAAAATAGCGACATCTTTTCAAGATTAAATACTCTCCAAAAGAAGAAATGAATATGTTATCGAGATAATTTTAAAACAGATAAACAATACATCTATAACATTTTTTTTCAAAATCATTTGAGTGATAATGAATACATGATTATTTATAGATTCAGTGAACAAAAGGGAACCTCTTTGGGGGACGCTTTTAGAAAACGTCCTCCCGAAAATGTCTAATGCAAAATAAATCATTTTGCTGTACCGATAAAGGCAAACATTGTTTCAAATTTAGTTATTCATAAACGGAATAAACTTAATCATTATGCAACATTCAAATAAGTTTTCCATCATGACAACGTGAATTAATTTACATAGATTGCATTGTCGCATAAACCCCTACAGTGCCCAATTGAAAGTAAACAAGTTGCATTTAGGCCTCTTAAAACACTACGATGTGTACGTCAACGCCACTTATGGCTTCACGAGCGGCCATAGCGTTCCAGGAAGAGGGATGCTAATCACGAGTTGTTGCAAATGGTAGATTCACAACACATTGTGGACTCACGGATACAAACAAAATCAAACTAAACATGGTGTTGTCGTGTTTTCAATTTGCTTTGTTTTCTTATAACGTAAAGCAATAAATTCTTTACTAAATTTTGAGAGTGAAGTTAAATTTAAATTTCTCAACAGATGTGCAATCACGTCTTTTAACCTACCAACTGTTGATTGTTTTACATTATAGCACCTCTGTTCCGAATGGGATCTGCAAAAGAAGCAGAAAAAGATCAATCAATATTACGGTTTAGATATAGCCAACTTAAGCATTACCTTTACACTTGTGCCAAAGTATTTGCCGCCATTAGTCTTTGAAACTAATTTTCCTTTATTGCAGAGAATATGTTTGAGCTTGTGCAATACACAATTTGATTATTTACTAACCACTAAACCGTTTGTCATTAAAAAGATACCACAGCATACCCTGAGTTAATACACAACTCCTTATCGGTTGGTCCGGGTTTATACAAGATGTCTGTTACACATTCAGTTCCAACCTTTTTGGTGTCAAACACAGTGTCAGTGCTGTCTGAAGTTGTTACTTGTTTACTGGAAGGAAATGGAATTGATTATAAAACATCAACTGACAACATCAACATTGAACTGACTAACTATTGAAACAAAATCACTTTTCGTAAATCAAATAAATTATTATTAAAAAGTAATGGTATCTAAACTATCTTAAAATGGTTGCTTGGATTCAAAAAAATATAGTGTAAGAAGGAATGAGAGACCTCCCTCAAACGAAATTCAAATGTACTCTCATAAGATTTTGATATTAAACAATAAAAAGAATCTTTGACATGAGATAGAAAATTCCAATACCATTCCGGATCTGGTTTGGTATGAACCAGCATATGACACTCTGTCTTGCACAGGACTGAACTCTCATCAGGAAGTGTTGGTTTCAGGAACGTTGCTTGCTGTAACATAACGTCCATATTAAAGTGTTTTGTAAGCATAACGTTAAACAAATGGTTAGCTTTGCTTAGTTTATATTTGAAAATTCTAATTATCAAATTAAAAAATACACTTTTATATAGTAATGACTCCTTCAGAAAATAAAGGATCTCTATTTCAAACAACTTATTGACCTTGTGTAATAATGAATAGTGTAGATTAAAATCCTTATCCTGCCTTACCTTTGGTTTTGAAGACCCGTCAGTAACGTCAATATTGTAACATACTGACTTCTCACTGAAATGCAATGCAAGGAGTTACGCAAACTCATTAAATTACCATACAGTGGATCCAATTACCATAAATTTTGCAATTGAGGTGTTACATAAAACAGTATAAAGGCGTTCTTAAAAATAGTAGCAAAATGATCTCAAGGTAACACTGTTTCTTAAATTTCAAATCAATCACGCAGAATTGTGATTCTACTTGAAAAATAGAACAACTTAGTAACTGTATGACTCACATTAAGACGGTTACAAACCCAACAAGTGAAGTAGCGAGCAAAGCTCACATACCCCCGCTCCCTACATTGTTCAAAGAATTTCAAGTAGTAAAACTGATTAATATTAGTTAAAGTATGATAGTTGAGTATACAGTAAGTCATTGTGTAGGTATTCTTTGAAACCCAAATACCGAATTTTTTAAATAGGTTTTAAAATTAAAAGGGTACATCTAGAGATAATGGTTGATCTTTGTTTCAAATTTGAGGTAGTTATCATGACTATTCTACGAGATGCACTGAGGACAAAATTATTTTTGTTGAGTCACTTTGTAAGTTATGTTTTCCAAAGAAACCACAGAGAAGAAAATCCATATATATCGTTTAACTCTCATAAGGCATATACAGCAATCACGATTGGCATATGTAGCAAATTTGGTGAAGCTGAGATGTATATTTCATGAAATATGTTCAGGACAAAGTAATTTATCATAGAATCACTGTTTTAGTCATGTTTCCAAAAATTAAGAAAATGTGATAGTCTTATCCTCAAATGGCACATCTAGGGATCATGGTTGATAATTGTATGAAGTTTGGTGAAGCTAGCATAAATAGTTTGGGAGATATGCTCCGGGCAAAAGACGTCTTTTGCCCGAAGAGTCACTGTTTTAGTCATGTTTCCATGGAAACCGCATAAAATAAAAATAATTAGTTGGTATAATCCTTAAAAGGCACAACTAGGGATCATGATTGATAAGTGTATGAAGTTTGGTGAAGCTAGCATGAATAGTTTGGGAGATATGCTCCGGACAAAGAACTTGGTCATAGAGTCACTGTTTTAGTCATGTTTCCATGGAAACCGCCAAAAATTAAAAGAATGTGATGGTCTAACCCTCAAAAGGCACAACTAGGGATCATGGTTGACATGTGTAGGAAGTTTGATGAAGCTAGCATGCATAGTTTTGGAGATCTGCTCCGCACAAAACGACTTCCTCAAAGAGTCACTTTTTAGTCACGTTTCCATGGAAACTGCAAAAATGAAAATTCAGAAATAGTTCCAACCCTCAAAAGGCACAACTAGGGATCATGGTTGACATGTGTATGAAGTTTGATGAGGCTAGCATGCATAGTTTTGGAGATCTGCTCCGCACAAAGTTTTGGGACGGACGGACAGACGGACGGACGGACGGACGGAAAGAATGAACGCTATATACCCCCGCTTACGCTGTAAGGCGGGGGTATAATAAACAACTTTTAACTGGTTCAGAAAGATCTTCAATTTTTCATAAAATGCACACTACGGCTTTTGTACAGTTATACATCTAAAAAGCCAATTCATGGACGTTACTTGTTTCTATGGTCCAGAAAATGACCAAAAGACTTACTCTGCTTTGCTAAGCTCAAGACAGACTTTGCTGGAGCCAGACTCGTGTGGAGTGATGGTGACAGGGGTTTTGTAATGGCCTTGAACATCTGTGTTCTTATCCACATCAGTTCCTTGATTGACATGTACTTCAACGTCAGGGGAACTTGGACCCTTGGTTACTAGTGGGGAGGTCTTGTCACTGAAATAAACATCCGTTTAGTATGTGTGTAGATATAGAAAGTGAAAATATTAATATCATTCACTGATATAAACCTCATATTCGTAGATGTTTGCAATTCAAAATATACCAAAACGGCATGTAGGTATGTATAATAAACACTTAAAGGTCATCATCAAGTTCAAAGATTAAATGCAAAGGTTTACGAGAAAGTGATCATGGGTTACCCTGAAAATAAGGCACCCCAAAAAATCGAGAAAATTTTAAATTCAAAACATTCATTTATTAAACATATAAAGCGGCGTACTATTATATTTCTTAATGCGATTTTTGTTTTCAATGGTATACAATGTGTTTGACGTTTGAGACACCCTATATGTGAAACAATTGTCAACACATTTCGTGTTGTTTGTCTCATGACAACATTAATGAAATTTGTGAAACATTCAAAATCATTATTGAACATATAGTAACTTACGGGTTTGGAAGATCTGTATATATTGGGAATGTACATTCTTCGTCTTTCTCACATGTGATAGTTCCTCCGTTTAGCATGTTGTTGTCAGCAAATTTCGGCTGTTGGTTAAACAATTGAGACACCTTTTATAGATGTTTGTTACAAAGGACAAGCTATGCAATACAATATTATTGTGAAATCAAAGTACATAATTTGAATGTATGTCATGGTTTTGAATTTCTTTCTTTAACTATAGAAAGATCTCTTATTGAAAAATAACTCTTATGGTTGAAATATGAGTACTGTATACTGAACATACCGTGAATAATTTTCATTTTGTAATGTAATAATCAATATTTGCCATGAAAACATATTTAACATTAATGTAGGTAAGTTTTGCTTCAGATCAAATACCTTGGTATCTGTGTTTTCAGTAGGACCTGTTGAAAAATGAAATTCGAGTTATGGTCAAAAAAATTAATAACACCGAAGCATGACAATTTCCGTAAGAAAAAACAACTTCTTACAAATCAAAATGTCTTTGTTACTTTTATAGTTATTTTTCTTCAAAATAAACCCTTTAAGATGTACATATATATATATCAGCAATTATTTAAATGACTACATCAAAATCTATACATCCGTTATATATTTCTTCCAACAGGATACTGTTTTATTTTCTTACCAGTATTACACGTTTCTCAACCAAATTATTTCGGCAGTATCAATTCCGTAAAAAGCAAAATATTCATATCAATACGAATATCTATTTCATAAACATAACGGTGTTCCTTTCTCCCTTTATTAACTCTTGAGGTTCACTTTATCAGAAAATTTGGACTAACTACGTCATAATCATAACGTGCAAAAGTGATATATCTTATCCAAAAGAACATAAATTCAAACAATTCTAGCTATGTCTTACCAGTATCACATGTTTCTCCACTGTAGCCGAGAGGACATTTACATTTCCCTGTGTCATCTTCCTTGCCGCCATTTAAACATTTGTCCAATACTGAAAGGATCATTCTGACATTACTTCACTATCCGATCAACATCCTTATTCCTTGAATTGTAAAACAATGGTAATGGTAATGGTCTCTAAATTATCTATTTCTATCAAATACTACAATTTATATATAGTTCATACTTCATCTTTTTTGGTTTCACAATTCCACCAAAAGCTTCTTATGAATCACAAATTTCAAAACTTTAAAGTCTACACATTATGACACGTTTTACATATAAATGGTACTATCATTATCAAGTAGCTTATGTAAATGCATGAATATGTATTTTGGTATCAACCACGTTAGAAAGTTAGAAAACAATCTTGAGTGACGTAAGTGAAGTTGATAGCAGGAGTACAAATGAAATTATAGTATTCATGAACAAAGATTTTATTTTCACAGTAGCGCGGTTTCGATACAGGTTCATATTTATAAGCATAATACTTTTTTAGTACTAAAACAAAAACCTTTTTTTCAAGAAAAACAGATGGGGAACATTTTACAGTCGTAAAATTTATGATTAGAGTTTGATTAGTAAGCGATTACCAGAAACAAAGTCCTTTTTTTCTTGGCCTTATTTAACATTCTTACACATTATCCACCACGAGATAAACGATCAAGTACCTGTTTCACACTGGGCTCCTGTAGTACCAGGTTTACAGACACACTCCGCGAGTGACCCACTGTCTAAACATGCACTGTCATGTGAACAGGTTTTATATGCACATGGATCTGTAAATGCAAGAAACAGACGTTTTGTAAAACACATAAACAGGATTTGTTCTTCAGTACGATTCTGCAGTACGATTTTTAAAATGATTTGATGACTAGTATGACGTGGTTGTATTTGTAAAGTAAATAGATATATATAGATAATTTACCAAGGTAGCTACTTAAAATGTATCATTAACGTCTTCTTAACATGAAATTTGGTGTAAGAGAAGTATCGTAAAAACTCCTAAATTAATAAGCATGTGTATAGTTTTATTAGACGGATAGCTTCTATCATGTTTGTTGTGACGGCATTTGAGGATACCTTTTGTTTATCCATTTGAAATATATCATATCTTAATTTTACATTTAAACATTCAGACATTCATTCGGAAAGAAAAGGAAAAACACGACAAGTTCAGCAAGTCTAAACAGTCTTGCTACAGCGAGACAGATGTTTTTGATGCACTGTTTCTAAATTTATAAATATTCGTTCAATACATATATGATATAACCGAAAATAGTCTTCACTTCACCTAATGCATAAACAAAAGAAAACGGGAGATCAGATAAAGCCAATACTAAAAAATAAACCAATTCGTTATTGTCAGTGTAAGGGCAGCGTTCCATTTTACCTGTTGACTTTTCCACCTTGTAACATCTTTTATCAGTGGGTGACCTGGAACGAAAGTAACATGCAGACATATAATTTTTGACATATTGAATTAGTTGGGAAAACATTGACGTCATAAAGTTAGAGATTGTAGGACGATAATGTAATATTTTACCCAGATTCAATACACAGTTCTTGGCTTGTTGACGATGGTTTGAACTTAACATCAGTTATGCATTCTGATGCCTCTTCTTTTGTTTTAAATGCAACTGCGCCACCTGTTGATGTGGTTACTTGGTCACTGTAAAAAGACGAGATTGCGTGTGAGGTCAACGACCGTTTATATCGTAAAAAATGCAGTTTTTGTTTATGGTTACAGAGTCATTAAAAAGTGAAAATATTCCTACATATTATTATTTTGGAATATATCAGCATTTCTTAGGTATCATTTCAAAATATCTTTTGTTATGGTTTTTAATTTTTTTTCTAAAACATGATATACGACAGAAACGTAAAACCCTTTTAGTTACCAATTGGTATCCTTTTTAGTATGTACAAGAAGGTGACACACATCGGTCCCGCACTTGATATGACTACCTTCAGGTAGTGTTGGACTGAGGAACTTTTTCTGCAAATTATGAAGGATTTTGATCACGTTATTGTGAATCTACATGTGTATATTGTGCAGAATACACCCGATGGCAAAAGAAACGCCCCCAATTGATATATATGCCAGTTAAAACCACGAGGGATATATACAACAAAAACATGATTTTTTCATGACTTCAGATGTCAACTATCGTAAAGTATACATTTCTAAACATTATTTAGTCATGTTTATCAAAATAAGAAATTGTCATTATGAAAGTAGTATGTAGTTGACGAGATAGAATACGGACTTGCGTTTAAGACATTCTATCTCAATGATACATCAGCAAGTTAAAGTCCAACATCTTTAAATGCCTAAATATTCATTCTTTTAAAAACAATAACTAAAATCCGGCTTTATAGCCCATTTGAGTTCAAGCATACAATTTCAACAGCTAACAACTTGATGAGCAAATTTGGTATTCCTATTGACAAATCATAGGTTTGTACATGACATTCACAAATCACTTTATCCGTAAACAGTATTTTGTTTTTGGCTTTGACGAAAGACGTGAGGTTTTGTTGTCTGCCGTTTTGTATAGTTATGATGAAAAAATAATCGGTTACGTTATTTTTATATTGAGTGACAGGTTTACAATTGCATCAAAGCAAGTAAGATATTCAAAATAAATCACAACTGCAAAATATAATACTTGTAAACTAAGTTGTTCATCGTAAAGCTTTCAGACTAAATGAATAAAAGAATACAATTTCATAAATTTTTATCACCATCTGAAACAAAGCACTTTGTTGAGAAAGCAGATATAACATTATCTACTCATTATCAATATTTGAAAAAAATCTACTTACAGACTCAGTTGGTTTGCTTTCATCTGTTACTTCAATGTTATAACAAACTGACGTTTTACTGAAATACAAGCAACTGAACTCATTAAACATTGCATTGGAAATATATCATAAAGCAATTTATTACCCATAGGCTGGAAAATAAGTAGAGAAATATTTTCAATATGAGCACATGTGCCCATATCACTTTTGCCTCGCAACGATTGTTAAAGCGCGACTCCCAGTATATTAACACATGTTACGTCATAAAACCGTTGTTTGTGACGTCACTGTAGCCGGCCGGCGCAAGGGAAGCAGGCCGTTTTCTGGATATTTCTAAGAGAATAAAATGGTATAGAATCGGTAATAAAGAAATTATTACCCTCTTAAAAGTGTGTCATATGACTTTTACGAAACTCGTTCAAATTTGTGTATAACCCTCTCTCGCTCGTGTAATACAAAAATAATCACTCGCTTCGTAAAAGTCATATGACACACTTTTAAGAGGGTAATAATTTCTTTATTACCGATTCTATACCATTTTATTCTCTTAGTAATAATCTCTATAACTTCTTTATATAATCTTGGAAATACAGGTAAGCAAATCTTAGGCATTTAAATATACATAAAACTGAAAAACCATGTGAATATTCAAATAAATGAATTCATTTTCAACAAAGTAAGCACTTTGCTGACAAGATTTAGCTTACTCTGCTTCTTCAAGTTTCAAACAGACTTTGTTTGTTCCTTCCTTGTGTGCATTGACAGAAACTGAAGCACTGTAGAGACCGGACACCCCTGTAGAATGAGTCAGATCGGTTGGTGTATTCCCCACTGATACTTCCATACCAGGGGACTTGACTCCCGGGGACACCTTTGGTGCTTCTAGGCCTCTGTGAGTCATAGAGTGAAAACCAATTTGATAAATTACTTTGTATAACCAAATCATCAAAAACTAAATGTTCTAATAGTTCAAGTTTCATTCAAGTTTTCATGTTGATATTGACATATTGATTGTGTTAAATCTGGTTGATATACATACCCTTTTGCACTGTGTGTATACACTGGGAATGTACACTTTTCGTCCTTTCTGCATTTGATCGTTCCACCATTTGCCATGTTGTTATCAGCAAATTTAGGCTATGAAACATAATTATTTTCACATCTTATGGAGTCACTCCTTTATCTTAATGACAATTCATGTGGCTTTCAAACGTGTCAAAGATCATATGGTTATTCAACAACTTTGTAACATAAACCTCCATAAAATAAATTACCAATTTTTATTTCATTAAAATTCGCATAACCATGGGCGAAATTATAACATATTCACATAACAAAAAATAATAAATAGATAAAATCATTGTAGGACTAGTAAGAGAAACATGTATACACAAAAACCCTACATACTAACGTAGTAGTATAATTTTTCAAACACTATCAATCATTCTTTAAACTTCTGTCTTCTTCAGATAATTAAAAAACAACGTTTTGCCAAATTTTAGATTTATGCTGCTAATCCATAGTTACGATTTGAATATCATGTTTCAGCAGCAGTCCTAAATCAAATAACACCATTCATATAGTATGATATATGTGATTCTTACGACCAGGAAAGATTTTTGATACAGTAAAGACAAACAATGATATATATTCTTTACCTTGTTTTCCGGATTTACCCCTGGACCTATATGAAAAAGGTTTGGTATAAATTTATAACATGGAAAACATCTTTATAATTGGTTTTGTGAATGATTTAAAATGAAATCCAACTTTCAGCGTCAGTCGCTTCTATGAGAATATTTTTTTGGCGCTAGAGCTGGTACCTTTTAAGATCATGTATTTTGATGAAAACGATTATAAATAAAAAAATGACAAAATAAGATAAAGATAAATCACAAGATTAACAACTGTGCCACGTGTATACCTTGTGAACAATCCTGTCCTGAGTATCCCAGTTTGCACTGGCACTGTCCACTTCCATCATCAAAGCCATCATTGAGACAAGGACCGTGATCTTAAATAAAAAATTTTTAAATTTCAACATTATATCATTAACTCAATTGCAAGTGCAATAAGTAATCCATATTTCATATTAACTTAACCTTAGCAGAACAAATAATTTTTGATTAACAAATAACTGGTTTCGTGGTTAAAAACATCATGATCACTTGAATCAAACCTTTTTCACAAATTGTTCCAGAGTATCCCGGTTTGCACACGCATTCTGTATCTGCCCCATTGTTTAAGCATTCACCACCGTTGTCGCACGATTTGATGTCACATGGGTCTTAATGGCAAACAACAAAAGGTTATATTCTAAAGGTATGAGGTAACAGATGCGTCAATGTCGATGTTCAAAATTATTTTTTTAAATGTTTTGAAAAACATGAAAAAGAAATAACTAGATTAGCGTTTGCGGGATACCGCAAAAGCAGAGCAGCCCCGGAACTTTGGGTTTCGCCTTACCCTGTTCCGCCTTTTACAGGCCTCACCAAATTGGGAATTTTCTCATGACCTTGACCTTTGACACTCAAGGTCACACAATCAAAGAATACATTTCATTGAGTATAACATTATTGTAATGAAATAAAGTGTTAAAAATTAAATTAATCCATTTTCTCCATATATGTTGACCTTGCTGTGACCTTGACCTTCGACAGTTCGTACCCAAAACTTTTTGAAAATGTTGTACTTCTCAAGAGATAATATATACAAAATCTAAACTTCATAGCACAAAAACTTTTCAAGTTATTGTGTTTACAAGGAATTGCAATAACTCATATCTCATGACCTTGACCTTTGACCTTCAAGGTCACACAATAATTGAACACTTTTTATTGAGTACAACAATCATGTATTGATTAAAAGTGATCATAGTTAAAATATAGACTTTTCGTTAAACCATGCTTAAGTCATGACCTTGCTGTGACCTTGACCTTTGACAGATTGTAGCCGAAACCTTTTTAAAATTTTTTACTTTTCCAAGGATGATATATACAAAGTTAGAGCTTCATAGCACAAAAACTGTTCAAGTTACCGTGTTTACAAAGAATTTTGTGGTGGTTTTATAACTCGTGACCTTGACCTTTGAACTTGAAAGTGAACATGTCATAATGATTCCCTGAAAGTATTAACATTTAGACATGTTCATGAGTTCTGAAAAGCTAAATGGGATAAAGTTATACCCCAATTTAGTGCATTTTGTAATAACTCATATCTCATGACCTTGACCTTTGACCTTCAAGGTCACACAATCATTGAACACTTTTTATTGAGTATAACAATCATGTATTGATTAAAAGTGTTTATAGTTAAAATTGCCTTGCTGTGACCTTGACCTTTGACGGACTGTAGCCAAAACCTTTTCAAATTTTTTTACTTTTCCAAGAATGATACATGTATATACCAAGTTAGAGCTTCATAGCACAAAAACTTTTCAAGTTATCGCGTTTACAAGGAATTCTTAGAGTGAATACATAGCTCGTGACCTTGACCTTTAACCTTGAAAGTGAACGTGTCAAAATCGTTCCCCCGAGGTATGAGTAGTAAGGTATGAATAAGAGTTCTGGAAAGCTTAGTGGAAAAAAGTTATAGCTAGTAGTACGAGTGCGGCGGCGGCGGCGGCGGCGGCGATGGAAACTTCACAAAAACTGATAGCAGCCCCGTCCTTAGACGGGGCTGCTAATGAAGCTGATTATGGAGAATAATTTTACAATAGTTAGCATTTTAGAGGTGTTTTCATTACATTTTCGGAATCTATTACATGTCGGTTATTTTATATGTTAATGAAATGGACAATCACAAAAGTATATTGCTTTTAATAACTTGAATTCTCAATATTTATACAAATATTCACTTATACTTATATTATGGTATTTATTTCAACGGCAGTTTCATTATTAGTTTCAATCAGTCTTAATCGATCTCTGAAATGTAACATTTGTTTTTTACCTGTTGTTGTCTTCTGCACATGATAACATCTTTCGTCAGAAGGATTTCTAAAACGATATACGTCATATTTATACCAAAAAAATCAAAACCTTTATTTCAGTTATTTTTTTGAACCAAAGCATCGTTAAACTACCCAATTATTTGCCACTTACCCTGCTTGTATGCACAATTCTTTACTGGTGGAATCTGGTTTGTACATCACGTCAGTGATACATTCTGTTCCATCCTTCTTTGTTTCAAAGGCAGTTGCGTAGTCTTCATTGGACGTCACTTGCTCACTGCAAGATGCATTTGATATAATCGAGTGAGTAACTTATGTTAAACCTACAACTTCATTTTGCTAATTACAAGATCAACAACAATTATTCATTTCTAAAAATATTCATGACATAATATTCCAATAAAAAGCAAAATGTTTATTTGTATGTTACATTGTGAAGTGATGTTAACGTGTGTCTGGGAAAAGGGGTAGCAAGATGTATGTACTATTATAGAGTAAAAAACTCAATTAAAGGCAAATGTGCAAATTATAGAATATTGAAATATCAATTCACATTAATACTCATCAATAATTTGTTTTAATTATAAACAATAAATGTTTATTACATTGTGAAATAATTTTAACCAAACGCAAGGGTAAAGTACATAAAACTGATCAAAACAAAACAAAAGCATATACCTTTCATTATTGTGTGATTAAAACAAAGTATTAGATTATTCATATGTTTAATACGCTTGTACTTACAGATTCCATTCTTTTACAATACAAAGGAAAGGAATAAATATGACGAAATATCTAAACACATTTTCAAAAGAAAAAGAAATATAGAGAAATAAATAATTAAATAAAAGAATAGAATCAAAATATTTTTTTACCAGCTGGGTTCATCAGGTGTAATAAACAAGACTATAAAAATGACTAATCTCAATTAATATTATATCAATTTTTTGCTATACTATTACATCAACTGATCGATAAATTCATCACATTGAAACAATTTTGAATTAAAAAACAGAAAGTATTACCAATCTGGATCAGCTTTGGTGTGAACTATAAGATGACACTCCTCTGTTTTGCAGGGAATTGAACTTCCTGATGGCAGTGTTGGCTCTTGAAAGTTCTGAACAAAACATACCAAACTATTGGAACATAATGGTTCTGTTACGTAAAATGTGACATATTTAGAGCAGAACTATGGATAATGTTTTTGCATAACTCAACTAAGAGATCATTCCCGATGCCAAGAAAATTGTGTTAACTAAACTTACACGTAAATGACAATACCATGTCCATTCAGTCATGAATATGTAATAAAGCTAGATTGTATTGGAGAAACCCGCATATTGTCAAACTTTATTTTGGAAAGCATACAAAATTAAATATCTGATAAGGAATGAAAGCAAATTATATCAAAATGGTATGTAACAAAAAGATATTTACTGTTAAGTATGTATCAATGCATATTTTGCTTACCGTAGCACTTGGTCCGCCTGCTCCTGCTTTGGGTTTTTCAACTTGGATATTGTAGCAAACTGAATCTTTACTGAAATGATAACCAATGAACGTCACTTATCTTAAACATTTTATATAAGCACAAGTTGTTTTATTAAGGCACATATCAACACACTCTTTGCACAATGTACGTTATAAAATGACAACAACAACAGTAAAATGTGAATCGGGCACGAATATTGGGAGAATCGGAACATTTTAATGTTGAGGCGAACCAAATAATGTATCCTTTCGAGGTGATTCGCCTCAGCCAATTTGCGGGTGTTCATTGCCATTCAACACTGGGAAGTCTTTCATATCAACCAATCAGAAACGAGTATTTACCGAAGTCATGTTACAATGTACGTTATAATCTGATATCTTTATATGATTTCCTAAGGAAAATATTCTTTTTTGATTTTATCTGATTTTTAATCTGTTACACATGTCACGTGTTGATGCATATACAATAATAATCACAGTAAAAGGCTTACTCAGCTTGTTCAAGTTTCAAACAGACTTTGTTTCTTCCTTCCTTGTTGGCATTGACAGACACTGAAGCACTGTAGAGACCAGGAACTCCTGTAGATGGAGTCAGGCTGGTTGGTGTGCTCCCCACTGATACATCCACACCAGGGGACTTAACTCCTGGGGACACCTTGGGTGGTGACGTGCCTCTGTAAGTCAAAGTGTCAATTCATATAGAATTCTATCTTATACATAGCTAATTGTATACATTCGAATCCTCTACATGTACCAATACTTATATTTGCATAATGAATCTATTATAGGGCCGTTAGACTTATAAAGACGCATCACATAATTAGTGATTAAATCATACTAAAATGAACATTAATCTATACATTCTACAAATATTGTAAAATGACAACTATGCTCCAGTCATATACAAATTCTCACAAACAGATTCTAATACGAATATAAAATAGATAATCTTGATTTAATTAAAATCACTGACATTTAAAGTGTATTTCCTTCACATAGATACGATCTTATATAGCTTCACAGGAAGTTCTCTGTCAAAATTATCATGATTCTAAAAAACCTCAAAAGAAAGTTTAGCACCTACCCTTTTGCACCTTGTGCATAAACTGGGAAAGTACATTTTTGGTCTCGAACGCACTTAATGGTTCCCCCGTTTGCAACGTTGTTGTCAGCATATTTTGGCTGTCAAAACAGTTTGTTATTATAAATGAAAAAAATCATACTTAAATGAAAAGCTTCATCTTTTTATCAAATTAAAACAAAGTAATAAGAACATTTTGTCGCTGATGAATGAGAGAGCATCTGAATGTAAAATGGATAGTTTTTTAAGTTTATTTATTTTACGTATAAACTCATCACTTAAAATTTAATCACGACATGTAATTTCGTACCTTACTGTCTGTATTTTCCTTTGGCGCTAAAATGAACGATAGATGATCAATTTATTACCATAATAATCATATTCGTTTTGGTTTCAAAACAACACATCTCAAATGATATACATAGAGAGGAAATGAAACGACCAACATTCAGAAAAACGAGATAAACCTCAAAACACGATAAACATAAACGTCTTACCCTAACATGATTGAAAACATATATCCAAGTGACATTTGACCGCATTTACTCTTAACCAGTTTTGCTTACCCAGTTTTACTCGGTCGTGCATTTCATATAAATATATAAAATGTCCAAACAGACGCAAAGCTTTCACTCAAGATTAACTTCATTAGTCAGAAAGTATATAACATGTACTTTTTAATACTTACCATCTGTACAAGTTGGTCCAGAGTACCCAAGCGTGCACTGGCAGTCATGGTTACTGTCTTCCTTGCCGCCGTTTTTACATTTATTCAACTCTGAAAATATTAATAACATATGAACGCCCCTGCAGGTCTGAAGATTTCCCCCCATACTTAAGTGTGCAACACTCTTTTTTGAAATAATACATCCTTTAAATACTATGAGGTCTAGAGGAATGGTTTAGAAGACACATTTTGGAAAATAGCAAAACGTTAATCAAAATGAAAATTTCTTAATTCATGTTGTTAAGTTGAAATATTCGCATCAGGTTAATCAATATTGCCTGAGTATTTACTTCACAGTATGATTCACTATGATGTCTCGGTCAAAGTGATATGAAATTTACCTTTTTAATTCAGTAGTTTTTCTTAAAAGAACAAGAAGACATAGTCATCAACATCCCCGCCAAATTAGTTTTCATTAATTTCAACATTTTCCTACAAGGATCTTTACTCTGCATTATATTATTTGATAAAACTCATTTTAGAACTCCATCAAGGTATTGATACCCTGAAAACACCCAAATTATCTTAAAAAGTTTCCAAGAAAAATTGTCCCCATAAATGCATCCACAACACAGCCAAAAAACACGGAACAAGGACAATAACTCCATAATATTTATTTGCGTGGTTCTGAATTTCTGAATTTTCAATTTCAACTCTATCAAGGTATTGATACACTGAGGATACACACCAAATTGTGTTATCCTATGTTATATCGTTGCTGAGATAACTTGTCCTCTTTGATGACACCCCTGAACAGATGTCAAACAAGATGAAACAAGGGCAATAACTCCGTAAAAATAATTGTGTGGTTCTGAATTTGGATCTCCATCAAGGTATTGATACACTAAAGACACACACCAAATTTTGTTATCCTATCTTAAAGATGCTGTATCATACTTGCAAGCGGTTCAAAATATAATAGTGCGATTTTTTTTCCGAAATCCATCAAGGTATTGATACACTTAAGACACACATCAAATCTAGTTATCTTAAATAGTTTTTGAGAAAAATTGTCCTTTTCAACTCGGAGGGACGGATCCCAAACCTTAAACCCCCTCCCACTTCATGGCGGGGGATAAACAATATACTTCAACAGGAACTTGGCTTGTGGTTAAACAAATTTAGCTTCAGAATCATTTGAATCAAACCTGTTTCACAATTTGTTCCAGAATATCCCGGTTTGCACACACATTCTGCATCTGCCCCATTGTTTAAGCATTCACCACCGTTTTGACACGTTTTGTGGTCACATGGATCTTAGGAGAGCAAAGAAAGAATGGTCATGTGAGTCGAAGGAGAAAAGTCGTCAATGCCAAATAAAAACCTCAATTTTCCATTGATTGTATTTGATAATCATGACAATATAATAGACAAGTTGAAAATCTACAAGAAATTATTATTTAGTTATTTGTAAGAGATGTTTTCATCAGTACATATGGTAACCATTACAGTAAAGTATTTATTTCAAAACGAGATTATCAATAATCGCATAGTTTATTTCCTTTGTAAGCATTGGTGACCGAAATGTGGTTGAAGTTTTCATACATAAAGTTTTATAATTCAATCAAATGTTTATCTGTTTAATGAACAGCTATAAGATGTAATCTGACTATTTACCAGTTGTTGTTTTCTGCACATGATAACATCTTTTATCAGAAGCTTGGATTCTATAACAGAATTAGAAAATATATTAATTTCACAAAATTTTCGAAAAGACACATTTTAATATCGTTTAACCATTTTGTTTTATCATATCATAACATCTTTACACAACCTAATTATTTAACACTTACCCTGCTTGTATACACAATTCTTTACTGGTGGAATCTGGCTTGTACATCACGTCGGTGATACATTCTGTTCCATCTTTTTTTGTTTCAAAGACAGTTGCGTAGTCTTCATTGGACGTCACTTGCTCACTGCAAGATGTTTGGTATAATTATTTTTAAATCGATACAAAAATCCTACAAACGTTTACTTATCATACAAATTTAACGTAAATATTCCTTTAAAAAGTGTCAATATTTTGGGTTAATTTTCATATAAATTTTACACGAGTTGTTCGTATGTTACAATGTTGAGCGATTTCTGATCAACACCAACAGTGCGTACAATTCATCACTGTTTTACTGAAACAAAGAGTATGTGACAATTAAATATTTCACATGCTGCAGCTACACATTGCATTCAACTTGTTCAGTATAAAAGACTATAAACAAGAATGATTTCAATTAAAATTTGCGTATGAACAAAATTAAATGAACAATTTAATTACTACTATATCAACCACTGAACAGTATCAATATTTCATACCATATTTTCAAAATCATTTCAACAACTTAATGATTACTGTACAGCAACTGAAAATTTGAATAACAAAACATAAATTATTACCAATCTGGATCAGCTTTGGTGTGAACTATAAGATGACACTCCTCTGTTTTGCAGGGAATTGAACTTCCTGATGGCAGTGTTGGCTCTTGAAATTTCGTCTGAATAACAAATTCCAAAATATTAATACATTTCAAACAGGAATAGAAAAGAGCTTTCAACATGGCAGTTCTGTGTAGATGATAATTTATAAAGGGTGGAAGTTTGACAAACGTTTTGGTTATGAAAAACAAGATATCATAGCTTCAGAGCTCCGAAGAGCATACCCTGTAATAATATGCCTAACTGCTCAGATTATGGTTGACAGTTTGGACGTTGGCACGCTACTACCGAATTCAAACTGTAAGGAACCGATAAAGCATTCAGAATATCGAGGGTTTCCTAACTGTAGTCAAGTTTTTGGAAAATATAAAAAGAAACTACGCAGTACCAGTCATCTGTTAACAAACGAATAAGTAATTATATAAAAGTGGTTTTAACTATCCAAAAGTAGGAATTTATACATATATTGCTTACCGTAGCACTTGGTCCGCCTGTTTCAACCTGGATATTGTAGCACACTGAATCTTTACTGAAATGATAATTATGGACGTTACTAATGTTGAAAATTCCATTTTAGGACCATATATATATCTATATAGTCAAATATCAGCATCCCTTTCTCATAAGTTATGTTTATAATTGATATTTTCAAATATTCTTAAATTATTCTTAAGATAAACTTTATTACTGCACATAAAAACAGCATGGAATATAATATATGTACACATTGCAAGATTCAACTTACTCAGCTTGTTCTAGTTTCAAACAGATTTTGTTTCTCCCTTCCTTGTGTGCATTAACAGAGACTGAAGCACTGTAGAGACCAGGAACTCCTGTAGATGGAGTCAGGCTGGTTGGTGTATTCCCCACCGATACTCCCAAACCAGGGGACTTAACTCCTGGGGATACCTTGGGTAGCGTGCCTCTGTAAGTCAAAGTGACAATTCAGTATGTTAGATTACTATGTTATCAATAGCTATAATTTCGAATATTATGTATGTATCAACACATATCTTTAATTTAGATATCATATTAGCAGCAGTGTGATGCCTAGTAACGACATACCACGTAAACTTAAACTGAACATAATGACTATTTACATTAAACAATTTACATCTATGCATACATGTATCATCATATTTCAACTATACTTTCTTTAAAATTCGAACAAACCCATTCTTATACGAAAAAAAAGAAAAACTTAATGTGATAAGCATTTAAAACATAATGGTATTTTCCTTCTTAACAGTTTGAACTTATAAAGCTCCGAAGAAAATGTTCAACCTACCCTTTTCCAATTTGTGAATACACTGGGAAAGTACATTCTTGGTCTTGAATGCACTTAATAGTTCCACCGTTCGCAACGTTGTTATCAGCATATTTTGGCTGTCAAAAACAGTTTGTTTTTAGTAATGAAACATTTCATGCTTAAACGAAAGGCTTCATCTTTTTTATGAAAACGAAAAAGCGAAATAAGAACACAATGACACTGATGAAGAAGAAAGAATCTGAAATTTTATATATATAGATAATTATTTTTAATTAATTCATTTTACGTAATGGTTTATCACTTAACATTTAATTATCACATAATCACGCAATTACGCACCTTGCTGTCTGTATTTTCCTTTGGAGCTTAAAAGAACGATAGTAGATCAGTTTATAATCAATGGAGAACAGTCATTTTCTTTTTGTTTCAAAACAACACATCAAAAAATGATTTACATATAGAGGACATGAAGCGACCAAAATACGATCTTGCATTTGTTACAGTTATTATCTCAAATGTACAACCTAACATTCGGAAAAACGAGATAAACCTCAATACACGATAAACATAAAAGCCTTACCATAACATGGTTGAAAACATATAAAGAAGTGACATTTGACGGCATTTACACCTAGCCAGTTTTACTCGTTCGTGAATTTCAGCATATATATAATGTCATGAAGTCCTGCTTCATGAAGTATAATTCCCAGGAGTTTATCAATAACACTTATCATGGCTTCCTTATTACCATACCTTAAGGTTTCCCTTAAGATTGTATACGAACTTCATTAGCCAGAAAGTCTATAACATGTGCTTGTCAATACTCACCATCTGTACATGTGGCTCCAGAGTACTCAAGCTTACACTGGCAGTCATGGTTGCTGTCTTCTTTGCCCCCATTTTCACATTTATTTAGCTCTGAAAATAATAATTATATATGAAAGCCCCCGCAGGTCTGACGACCCCCCCCCCCCCCCCCAAACTAAACCATGCAACACGGTCTATTAATACATCCCTAATATAATATAAGGTTTATGGTCTAGAAGTACATTTGTTGACAAGAAGTAAATGTTTCATCCAGATGAAAACGTTTAACTTACTATTTTTGAGGTGATTCATTCATATCAAGTTAATCAACAATGATAAAGTGATGATAAAACAGCATGATTAAAGCTTGGCAATTTTTTCCAGTATGCACCGTTTCTCTCTGGCAAATTGATATGGAATTTAGCTAGCAGAAAAAAATCTAATTCTACAGGAATATTAAACTTCAGATTCAGTTGAATCAAACCTGTTTGACAATCCGTCCCAGAATATCCCGGTTTGCATACACATTCTGCACCTGCCCCATTGTTTAAGCATTTGCCTTCGTTTTGACACACTTTGGAGCCACATGGATCTTAAGAGAGAAACAATAGAATCATCATTTTAAGAAAATCTATATTTCCAAAGGATGAGAAAAACAGATGCAAATTTCAAGGCTTTGGGGATCTCAATTGCACTTTGCTGATGAACAAGAAAATGGGGTACTAAAGATTCATCGGAAATAAATAGATTTTTTTATCATCAATTGTAGTTCAATGTAACAATCTAAAATTTATTCTTAATTTTTATATAAAGTACAACATGTTTTTTTAATATTGTACTACATGTACATGTAAATAATTTGATAGATATTCAACTATTATGATTCATTTATAATTTGAATCATTTGAGGATATATTAGGTGTTGTTAAAAACCATCTTAGTTTAAAGTTATTTCAATATCATTGCTTAATCAGAGTTGATTGTTGATTGGCATAATATATATTCATATTAAATGCCTCATGTGGGTGTTTACCTGTTGTTGTTGTCTGCACATGATAACATCTTTTATCAGATGGTGTGTTTCTGTAATAAAGAGGCAAGACGATATATCAAACAAAGTTGGATAAGACCAGCATACGTTCGGTTTTTTTTGTACAATTTTGTTTATCATAATATGGTTACCCTCCCCTTCTTGCCACTTACCCTGCGTGTATGCACATATCTTTACTGGTGGAATCTGGTTTGTACATCACGTCAGTGATACATTCTGTTCCATCCTTCTTTGTTTCAAAGGCAGTTGCGTAGTCTTCTGATGACGTCACTTGCTCACTGCCAGATGCATTTCATACGAATGAGTAACTTATTTTAAAGCTGTTATCTCATATTGCTAATTGTACGAAAAACGCTTTACTAGTTTCATAAACGTATTTTCAAAATCATTTCAACAACTAAATGATTACTGTACAGAAACTGAACATTAGGATAACAAAGTATAAATTATTACCAGTTTGGATCAGCTTTGGTGTGAACTATAAGATGACACTCCTCTGTTTTGCAGGGAATTGAACTTCCTGATGGCAGTGTGGGCTCTTGGAATTTTGTCTGAATAACAAATTCCAAATGGTTGATACACATCAAACAGGATTAACAAAAAAGCTTTGAACAAAGCAGTTCTGTGTAGATAATAATTTACACAGGGTGGAAGTATGAAAACGTTATGGTTATGAGACACAAGATATCATAGCTTCATAATTCCGTTGAGCATACTCCCATGCATAAAACAATAATGTGGAACTACAAAGATGTATGTTAGATACTTTATACGTTACCACAACCATATTTAATTCAAACTGTAATGAACATAAAAAGCATGCAGAATGTCGAGTGTTTCCTAACTGAAGTCAGGTTTTTGGAAAATATACAAAGAATCTATGCAGTACAAACCATCTGTTTACAAACGAATATAAGTAAATATATGAAAGTGATATTAAATAGGAAGTCCAAAAGTATGAATTTATACACATATTGCTTACCGTAGCACTTGTTCCGCCTGTTTCAACCTGGATATTGTAGCACACTGAATCTTTACTGAAATGATAGTCATGGACGTTACTTATGTGGAAGATTGCATTTAAGTACCAGATTTCTTTATGTAGTCAAATATCTGCATCCTTTTCTAATAAGTAATGTTGAAAATTGGTACTTTACAAATATTCTTAATTTGTTTCTAAGATGAATTTAATTTCTGCACAAAAAAATAGCACTGGATATCATTTTTTTAAAACTCAGCTTACTCTGCTTGTTCTAGTTTCAAACAGACTTTGTTTCTTCCTTCCTTGTGTGCATTGACAGACACTGAAGCACTGTAGAGACCAGGAACTCCTGTAGATGGAGTCAGGCTGGTTGGTGTATTCCCCACTGATACATCTACACCAGGGGACTTAACTCCTGTGGATACCGTGGGTGGCGTGCCTCTGTACAGTCACAATTCAGTATGATAGATTACTATGTTATCAATAGCTATAATTTCGAATTTTCTGTATGTATCAACACATATCTTTGCATGAATAATTTAGATATCATATTAGCAGCAGTTTTATGAATCGCTTGGCTAGTAAGGACACCCACATCATTTTAAACAGCACATAATGAGTGTGTACTTTTAAAAAAAACACATCTACACATACATGTATCATAATATTTCAACTATGCCCCATTTATTTAAATTCCGACAAACAAATTCTTATATAAAAAATGTAGTTAAACTTGATGTAATAAGTATTTGAAACATTATGCTATTTCTCTCCTTAACAATATGAATATGAATATAAAACTCCACAGAATATTTGTCACCTACCCTTTTCCACTTTGTGAATACACTGGGAAAGTACATTTTTGGTCTTGAATGCACTTAATAGTTCCACCGTTCGCAACGTTGTTATCAGCATATTTTGGCTGTCAAAAACAGTTTGTTTTTAGTAATGAAACATTTCATGCTTAAACGAAAGGCTTCATCTTTTTTTACGAAAACAAAAAAGCGAATTAAGAACACAATGACACTGATGAAGAAGAAAGTATCTGAAATTTTATTCAGAGACCTGATTGTAATATAGATATTTGTTTTTAATTAATTCATTTTACATAATAGTTTATCACTTAACATTTAATTATCACATAATCACGCAATTACGCACCTTGCTGTCTGTATTTTCCTTTGGAGCTTAAAAGAGCGATAGTAGATCAGTTTATAATCAATGGAGAACAGTCATATTCTTTCGGTTTCAAAACAACACATCACAAATGATTTACATATAGAGGAAATGAAGCGACAGAAATACGATCTTGCATTTGTTACAGTTATTATCTCAAATGTACAACCTTACATTCAGAAAAACGAGATAAACCTCAAAACACGATAAACATAAAAGCCTTACCATAACATGGTTGAAAACATATAAAGAAGTGACATTTGACGGCATTTACGCATAGCCAGTTTTACTCGTTCGTGAATTTCAGCATATATATAATGTCATGAAGTCCTGCTTCATGAAGTATAATTCCCAGGAGTTTATCAATAACACTTATCATGGCTTCCTTATGACCAGACCTTAAGGTTTCCCTTAAGATTGTATACGAACTTCATTAGCCAGAAAGTCTATAACATGTGCTTGTCAATACTTACTTTCTGTACATGTGGCTCCAGAGTACCCAAGCTTACACTGGCAGTCATGGTTACTGTCTTCTTTGCCCCCATTTTCACATTTTTTTAGCTCTGAAAATAATAATTGTATATGAAAGCCCCCGCAGGTCTGACGACCCCCCACCCCTCAAACTCAATCATGCAACACTGTTTATTAATACATCCTTAATATATTATAAGGTTTATGGTCTAGAAGTACATTTGTTGACAAAAAGTAAATGTTTCATCCAGATGAAAAAGTTTAACTTACTATTTTTGAGGTGATTCATTCATATCAAGTTAATCAATAATGATAAAGTGATGATTAAACAGCATGATTAAAGCTTGGTAATTATTTCCAGTATGCACCGTTTCTCTCTGTCAAATTGATATGGAATTTAGCTAGCAGAAACAAATCTAATTCTACAGGAATATTAAACTTCAGATTCAGTTGAATCAAACCTGTTTGACAATCCGTCCCAGAATATCCCGGTTTGCATACACATTCTGCACCTGCCCCATTGTTTAAGCATTTGCCTTCGTTTTGACACAGTTTGGAGCCACATGGATCTTAAGAGGGAAACAATAGAATCATCATTTTAAGAAAATCTATATTTCCAAAGGATGAGAAAAACAGATGCAAATTTCAAGGCTTTGGGGATCTCAATTGCACTTTGCTGATGAACAAGAAAATAGGGTACTAAAGATTCATCGGAAATAAATAGATTTTTTTATCATCAATTGTAGTTCAATGTAACAATCTAAAATTTATTCTTAATTTTTATATAAAGTACAACATGTTTTTTTAATATTGTACTACATGTACATGTAAATAATTTGATAGATATTCAACTATTATGATTCATTTATAATTTGAATCATTTGAGGATATATTAGGTGTTGTTAAAAACCATCTTAGTTTAAAGTTATTTCAATATCATTGCTTAATCAGAGTTGATTGTTGATTGGCATAATATATATTCATATTAAATGCCTCATGTGGGTGTTTACCTGTTGTTGTTGTCTGCACATGATAACATCTTTTATCAGATGGTGTGTTTCTGTAATAAAGAGGCAAGACGATATATCAAACAAAGTTGGATAAGACCAGCATACGTTCGTTTTTTTTTGTACAATTTTGTTTATCATAATATGGTTACCCTCCCCTTCTTGCCACTTACCCTGCGTGTATGCACATATCTTTACTGGTGGAATCTGGTTTGTACATCACGTCAGTGATACATTCTGTTCCATCCTTCTTTGTTTCAAAAGCAGTTGCGAAGTCTTCATTTGACGTCACTTGCTCACTGCAAGATGCATTTGATAAAATCGAGTGAGTAACTCATTTTAATAATTCATTTTGCTAATTATACAAGAAAACGCATTACTTGTTTCATAGACGTATCGCCAAAATCATTTCAACAACTAAATGATTACTGTACAGAAACTGAAAATTAGGATAACAAAGTATAAATTATTACCAATTTGGATCAGCTTTGGTGTGAACTATAAGATGACACTCCTTTGTTTTGCAGGGAATTGAACTTCCTGATGGCAGTGTTGGCTCTTGAAATTTCGTCTGAATAACAAATTCCAAAAGGTTAATACATATCAACCAGGAATAGAATAGAATAGTCCTTTGTATATATTAATTTAAACAGTGTGGAGGTATGACAAACGTTTTGGTTATGATACATAAGAAATAATAGTTTCATAATTCCGTAGAGCATACTCCGATGCATAAAACAATTGTGTGGAACTGCAAAGATGCATGTTAGAGACTTGGACGTTACCAAAAACATATTAAATTCAAACTGTAATTAACATAAAAAGCATGCAGAATGTCGAGTGTTTCCTTACTGTAGGCTCTTTTGACATTATATCAAGAAAACTGTGCAGTATCATTCACCTGTTAAAACGTAAAACTAATGACAAAGAGGCATTAGAAAAGAAGTCTAAAAGTATGAATGTATACACACATTACTCACCGTAGCACTTGGTCCGCCTGTTCCAACCTGGATATTGTAGCACACTGAATCTTTACTGAAATGATAGTCATGGACGTTACTAATGTTGAAGATTTCATTTAAGTAACGCATATATTTATGTAGTCAAATATCTGCATCCTTTTCTCATAAGTTATGTTTATAATTGATACTTTTCAAATATTCTATAATTCTTTTTAAGATAAACTTGATTACTGCAGATACAAAAGCATGGAATATAATATATGTACACATTGCAAGATTCAACTTACTCTGCTTGTTCAAGTTTCAAACAAACTTTGTTTCTTCCTTCCTTGTTGGCAGTGATAGACACTGAAGCACTGTAGAGACCAGGAACTCCTGTAGATGGAGTCAGATCGGTTGGTGTGTTCCCCACTGATACATCTACACCAGGGGACTTAACTCCTGGGGCCACCTTGGGTGGTGATGTGCCTCTGTAAGTCAAAGTGACAATTCCGTATGATAGAGATTTGTATCGCAGCTTGGCGTTCTGATCCTGTACATATGCATATTACCCAAATGATATCTTCATAATGAATCTTGATATCATATAAGCAGCAGTTATAACAGGTCTTTCAAAGGGGTCAATGGGCTTATAAAGACACGTCATATCACCAACAACTAAATTATACTGAGTATGAACATGTATAATTTCATATCTGTGAATATCATAACATGTCAACTATGCTCCACTAAGTCTTAAATCCAACAAATTATATTCTAACGAATATATATAGGATTATATAAAACATAAACTTGACATACAAATAATTTCATTTTCTTCCTGACAATAAATATTATTCAATAAGGCTTCACAGTTAAGCACTTACCCTTTTCCACCTTGTGTATAAACTGGGAAAGTACATTTTTGGTCTCGAATGCACTTAATGGTTCCCCCGTTTGCAACGTTGTTATCAGCATACTTTGGCTGTCAAAAAGAGTGTTATTATAAATTAATCATTTCATGATTCTATAAAAAAAAGGCTGAACCTTTTACATGAAATATGAAAAAAATACGAAAATACATCACAGATAAAAAGGAAGCTTCTGGAATTGAGGTTTGCGAAATCGTCACAATATAAAAAATATTAGTATTCCCTTATAAATTAAGCACTTTACAGTTAGTTAGAAAGTTCAATATTTAAAATCAATAAAATAATATGAAAAAAAATCAGAAAGAAAAAAATTAAATATTAAATATAGTAAATGTACCTTGCTGTCTGTATTTTCCTTTGGGGCTGAAAATATAAAAGAGATATGTGAAACAATTTATGATCATAAGAAAAAATAATTATATTTTACTTTGAAAATGTCGCACAAACTGTTTCATATAAAGAAAAAGAAAAAGTAAAATTGTTTGCTTTGTTTTTGATTTTAGAGCGTAAAAAGTATCAAATCTAAAGTCTTTTTTGTGTTTGACACTTCTCAATTTGAATGTCTGGAGGGCAATACCGATTACATCATATAATATTTTCAGTTTTGTTTTGTTGATTGTGTGACCTACTACACCTTGTATATTTCTCATTGCTACTACCGCTCTTGTAGTTGATAAGATCATATGTGATAACCTTGTTTGCCGATAAGTTTATTTGCAAATAGATGACCAGTAGTTTTTGACTCAATTACATAAAACTTGATAAACTTGAGTAAATTTACAACAGACTTACATTTGTACGATAACAAAATTAAAACATAAACTTAATCAACATTTTAACCTATTTACTTTTAACCTTTTTTAATTTCAGAAAAGATATAATGTCATAAAGTCCAATATAGATTATCCTTTCATCAATTCTAAAATTTCATTTACGAGTGTATATGAATTTATATGCAGTGTCAAAACCATGTACTTACCAACTGTACATGTTGTACCAGAGTACCCAAGCTTACACTGGCAGTCATGGTTACTGTCTTCCTTGCCGCCGTGGTCACATTTATTTAGAGCTGTAATGTATTCAAAACAATATTATTTTATTATTATTAATGCCCACAAAGGTTTGACAATATTCAATTTTCAAGAGGGCACTGAGCTCTTTATTTAAAAACAATTAGCATGTAGTAGTAGTACAATCACTTCCCCGGTCCAGGAGACATAGTATGGACATTAATCACTAAACAAGACTGTGGCTTTCTATATGTGGTGTTGATTATTCACATAAGATTCATAAACATTGACGAATTGGTGATCTTACAGCATGAGTCTGTCGTTGAATCACAGACGCAGCTTGCTGAATTATCCTTTTCCAGTATACATGCACCTTTGTCAGTATCGCAACCTTTTGTTGTACATGGGTCTGAAATAATTATGTACAATTAATGACAATGCATATGTATAATCCATAAGATACGGGGTCTACGAAAATTTAAAAGAGAACACAGAACGTTACAATTTTGACACTTTACAAAACGAAATCTGAAATCCATTTTTTACGACCAGTTGTATATAAAGCACAGCAAAACCAAATTACCTGTTGAAGGTTTTGGTCTAACTTCAAAACAACGCTGTGGTGTGTCAGTCCTGAAAAAATTACATTAGATTACGCATTTCTTCTACTTACATTAATTTTTTTGACGATTTTTTATAAAAAAGCGAGGATCTTTGGGTTAAAATATTTATGATTTAAAAATGTATGATAATGAAAATGAAAAACTAGAATTTTACATAATCCGTATGTAATGTGATAACAATTTCAACTGAAAGAACATTTTGATAATGACGTAAACATATTGCTGATGATACAACGATGAGAGAAATGTTTAACTGACACTTACCTAGCTTTCAGACAGATGGTTTGAGGAGACTCTGTCAGTTCACTGGCCGAGACGGAGACATCGGTGATGCAGTTTGTAAAGGTTTCATCCTTTCTTGAAGGGAACACGTTAGCTTTACCAATGGAGGCTTCGACCTGGGGACTGATTGGAAATCAGATATATGATTTAATAACCTTGAAAATTGGAATGTGACTCTTTGTGAATACATGTTTAAAAATTTGACCTGAGAATTTAACTGCCCCATAAACATAAATTTAGACATTATTCACAGGAGGGAATTAAAACTTAAAATTATCTTTGATAATAAGTTTTTATAATTGAAATATTCAAGAATTGTCTCTCCTATTCATACTGTTATGCCAATGGTTATCCTAACCAAATTGTCACGAAAAGACGAATTACTGCTATTATGGCTTTTACGTAAGAAGTTAGGGTTTAATGTTTGACTCAAGTAAGTTAATCTGACTAATGATTGACTTACAAACACTAAAGTTAATTCAACGGAACAATGAAGGTAAGCATATATTTCATTTATGATAAACAGTGGATTGAGTCAGATAAATGGGAATTTTGGATTGCTTTTCATGCTTAAATCGTGAACGGTGTGTATTCTTTGGCATATATCCACCATTTTCCATCTTTTAATGTTGAGTGAACACGGAAGTGACAATCTTCATTGGGAACACAGCGAAGTTCACTTCCCTCTGTTGGTGTTGGTTCCTCGAAGCTGTCCTGTAAATATTGATAAAGATTCTTCTCAAATGATGAAATTACAAAATGGAAATAATCTCTATTAGCTTCCCTCTTAAAGCATCATCACTTCCCAGTCAATTTTAATGGTTCAATTGGGCGTCACTGCATTCACCAATTTCTTGGGTTGAGTAAACCATCCTTATTACTTACATTTCCAAGTCATTTCTAATTGGATAAATTAATGACTACAGGTCAAGTATGCTGGCTAATTAGGATAGAAAATGAGATTTCAAAATTCAGCAAGGCATTAACCTCTAACGCTAGAGTTATGCAGATACCGTTTTTACTAGATAAGATATGTAAACAAATTTATAAAATACATGTCTAAGATAAAACATGACCCGAGGGCATTATTGAGGCCCACGGACATTTCCCGAGGGAGGGGGCGTACTTTTCAATACAGCCCACGAATCATGTTTTATCCAACTTATAAACCGACAGAAACAGTCGGAAATGATTTTGAGCTAAGACATAAAGTGGTCGACAAAGTAATGAAACGTGTCACTGAGAGTCGATCAAATGTGTTTTCGGTTGTGATCGCCCAAAAACAATTATGGGTTGGACAACTATTGTTTTATTATTTTCAAAAGTCATTGTAAGTTGACACTTTGGCTTTAACAGCAAATCATCAATTGTATCTTTGAATGGAAGTTACGATAATATGGGTATTATCAAGATATTTGTCGGGGGAAGAGGGCATTATCAAGATAACTTCCCCGGCCAGAGGGATGATATTTAGATAACTGCCTTTGAAGCGAAATTTCATCAGATCTGAGGGAAAATATTCTCATGGAAGAACAAAAAAGTGACGTCACTGGAGACCTAGGTTAATAATAGGTTCTATATACCTGCCATTGCTACGTGTAAGAATATGCAAATAAAGTATGAATACTTACAGGCGGGGTTGTACCTGAAATACACAAATACACAATACTCATGATTAATAAACTGAGTTCAATATAGAGATAAAATAAATTTAAGATAAAATGAATTTAAATCAAATAGATATAATTTCATATTCATGTTATTTGTAGCAAGCTCATCTGTTTTGATGTACATTAAATTAGCAATGACGTGTTACCTGGGTCAGTGACATGCAAGTGGTAGCAGACAGTATCGTCTCGTACACTGAAATAAATAGAATAGAAGTTATGCTAAAATAAACGTCAATCGTTCTTTACATGTATGTGCATACTGTAAATGAGTTCCATCGAATAAGATTATATATTTTTAAGAAAAATATTATTTTATGATATATAATATTAAATCATACAATTACGACCGTTTCGTACTGATAGCAAATGGATTGCTTTATTGTCGACAAAACAATATGTAATATATTACTTCTGTCCCGGTTACATAGTTTTATTCAATTTCTGAATATCAACTCATTAGATCTTGGAATTGAAAATATTACAAGAAATCAATTTAAGACACCAATAAATAAAATATGAATTTGATTAAAATACATTTCAGTTATCTGTCAATATAACAAAAGCATCCACGATTAAGTTTTCAGATCCATACTGTTGTAGACAATGACAATTGAGTATAAAGGTTTAGTTTTATCGTACTTTTCCCCTGTTGTAGACGTGTGACCAGTGTTTACACACACTTTCCTATCTCCAGTTTCAGACGGAGTGACGTCAACATGACCTTTGAAGAGGTCACTACGTCCAGGAATATCATTGTCTCTAGAGGGTTGTTTAGGCACGGCAACTCCAATACCCTTATCTTGAGGTCCGGCTTCCAGTAATGGTCTCTGCCTGCAATTTTTTAGAAAATACCTTAACTTTAGACACTTACCTACGTATACTAGAGCAAATAACATGTTATTTGGGTTGTGTTTGAGGTATCCAGCATTAAGAAAACGAAACGGATAACATTTAAATTTCACTGAGGAAGTTAGGATTTATCTTGCTATATCATATCCGTATGTCATACCAAACAGGTTACCATAACAAGTTTGGCAGGTTCAAAATTTCGAAAACACTATATGTATGCCTCAGTTATAGTCAATGTCAACAAGTCGAGCTGAGCTTATTTTTTTACGAGAAAGATTATTGTTACGAAATTAGGAAAATCGGAATTTCAAAAATATGACCCCATTTATCTATTTTACCATGTCAAATTTAGAAATTCTGCCCAAGTGACCAGATGTAAATGAAAATGGTTATTTTACACATTGTCAATTAGTTATCCTTTTTCAGTGCTGCTAGAGGTTTTTCATTGATAACCAAATGAAATTGCATGATATTTGCACTAAGATACACTAGTATGAACAAACTTAAGGTACGAAGCTGTATTTTCGATTCTATAACAATGTTTTTAAAACACTTAGAGATGACTTTGTATTAACCATTTAAATTTAAAGATTCCAATCTAAAGTCATTGTAGATAATTTGGTTCTATTCCCACATTTATTTATTTCAATTGCATAATTCGAAATCATTATATATGTATAACTCACGGATTTGGATTTGAGATAGAAATTGGAATTTTGCACACTTGGTCTTTGACACAGTTGAAAGTTGATCCAGATGACACAATTGCATTTGTAAATGATGGCTGAAACATGAATACGCAATGAAATAAAGCTTTGTGCTTAATACAGTTAGCTTACAAAAATATGTATCGTTTAGTTTTAGGACATTTACAGAAATATGTCAATTTGGGGCTTGAAGAATAGAATATTATCCAGAATCAATTACCTTAGCGGAAGACGGGACATCAGTCGCTGAAAGTGAACATACCGGAATGTTAATTAGTATCAATGTAGTACAGAAGTGTTCAGTAAAACACAAATATCAACTCTGTAATTAATCATGCAAATAGTCAGAATAACGCGGTCAAATGGTCAAAGATAAAGATTATAATCCTCATTATACCGATAGTTTCAGTTTATCGGCTTATTGCTTCTTGAAACAAAAACCATAATAGTTTTAGTTTTTGCATGAAAATAAGACATTACAAAGGTCTGATAATAGAATAAAATTCCTAGCAAACAGTTAGTTTAGGTCACAAGAAAGGGTCAAACTTTGCCTATTGGAAAAGGTGATTTCGCTGATTATGTTTGAAAGTCGTTACGAACCGACAACAAACCACACAGCATTGTTTAATACACTCTAATATATGTTCTATTGATTGGAATTCAAATCCGGTTTCGGAGCACTGTTTATTTTTCTCACATTTTGAGATAAATTAAACAAATAAAAAAAAGGCAAACGAAATAATAGGTCGGGTTTGAAGAGTATAAATGTGGGGTTTATTGGAAAGTCTATTGTCAGACCATCATCGAAGCACATTATAAAAAGCATACAAACAGCACATGATTAATGCGCGCTTATTGAAAAGTTGTGGGATCAAAATTCTTACTTTCCCATGATATCAAAATCATAATTTGGTACTGCACCCTTCCAAGTGAGTTAGAGAGCATGTGCAAAATTTGAAATATTTTCTGCTATGGGTGAATCACCGTTTGAAAAAATATTATTGATTTTATTGTAAATAAATTTTTGTCGTAATGTAGTCTAAACAACACACCGAGCGAATGTTCGATGAAACAAGAATCAACAAAATCCGTGTAAAATTCAAAAAAAATAAACAGAAATCAAAGACATTTTCTTACTTTTATCACAGTGTGTGTCTGTGTAGCCGACAGAGCAGTGGCATTTAAACGTGACTCCCGTTTCTTTACAAAATGCATTGTTCTGGCATGGTGAGGACCTACATGCGGCAGCTGTGGAAAAAAGGAAAACAGAAAGGGATGAAGGAAGAAAAATATAGTTTAAGTTTGTTAAGAAAATTATATAATTCAAAAAATCTTATTCACAATGCTGTCTTCAGTCTCATTGACGAAAATAGATAACTTCTCTACTACTCTCTTGTAAGCATGTGTATTTCAGATACCCCGTGAGAACATTTTCTCTATTGGAAGAAAAATATGATAGAATATAAAGTATGTAACAGAACAGCTAAGGGATTTGTACCATCAAATCAGAAGACACTTCTTCTTCACACTCTTTTAACACATTTTCAAAGAGTAAATTGTAATTATAAAGTTGAAACCCCTCAAGAGATTTTTATTTTTTGCATCACTTTTTACTCTACTAATTGTCATTTTTATGATGACATGAGACATTGTGCGAAACGTTGGTGTTAGTAAATATTGTGCCCATTAGCAAAGAGAACAAAAATTCAAATCAATAAACTAAAAATCCTTAACAAATGAAGTTTTTATGTAAATATTTGTCTCATGAATAGTTTTGTTTATTAGATTATTTATTGTTTAATTTGAGTGAGTGTCCAAGCTAGAAGCTCTGTCTTACTTCATTATATGTATAAATTTAACAAAATACACAACTTTATACCAACTCTTGGAACACTTTTTGCAAACAATAACTATCAACTACTTACAGACTCCACACGAGGGTCCTCTGTGAGTATCGTCACACACACACGCCGCGCTGTGGTCAGTCTCCACAATACAATTTCCACTTCCACAAGATTTCGTCTGACAAGGATCTGAAAAATACCATTTGTTCATTATAAATCATTGATACATAATTTGCGGGTTTACATATTAAAGATACTTTAACTTAGTAAAAACTAAGTGAGCATTATCTCTGTCACTTTAAAGGGGCAGTAGCACGTTTTTTTAGGGAAAATAAGGTGATGTCAGGAAAATGAAAATAAATGGTTCCAATTGAAAGCCAATGTATACAAACTAAATGGAGCAGTAATAAATCAAATATCTAATGTAAAGTTCAGGCATGGGATTCCTTTTCTTACCAGAAATGAAATAAAGATGTTCACACAAAAATGGTAGCGAATGAACTTTATGAGAAACCTCATAATTTGTTCTCTGACTTTGGATGATTGGTTTGTGTAATGAGATTTCTGACACTATCAAAATAATACATTTAGCATTAACGTTCAATTATAAGTGAAAAATTGAAAATATACAATTTTCAAAACTAGATTAGCGTTTGCGGGATACCGCAAAAGCAGAGCAGCCCCGGAACTTGGGGTTTCGCCTTACCCTGTTCCGCCTTTTACAGGCCTCACCAAATTGGGAATTTTCTCGTGACTTTGACCTTTGACACTCAAGGTCACACAATCAATGAACACATTTCATTGAGTAGAACATTATTGTAATGAAATAAAGTGTTAAAAATTAAATTAATCCATTTTCTCCATATATGTTGACCTTGCTGTGACCTTTACCTTCGACAGTTCGTACCCAAAACTTTTTGAAAATGTTGTACTTCTCAAGAGATAATATATACAAAATCTAAACTTCATAGCACAAAAACTTTTCAAGTTATTGTGTTTACAAGGTATTGCAATAACTCATATCTCATGACCTTGACCTTTGACCTTCAAGGTCACACAATCATTGAACACTTTTTATTGAGTATAACAATCATGTATTGATTAAAAGTGTTCATAGTTAAAATAAAGCATTTTCGCTAAAACATGCTTACGTCATGACCTTGCTGTGACTTTGACCTTTGACGGATTGTAGCCAAAACCTTTTCAAAATGTTTTACTTTTCCAAGGATGATATATACCAAGTTAGAGCTTCATAGCACAAAAACTTTTCAAGTTATCGCGTTTACAAGGAATTCTTAGAGTGAATACATATCTCGTGACCTTGACCTTTGACCTTGAAAGTGAACGTGTCAAAATCGTTCCCCCGAGGTATGAGTAGTAAGGTTTGAATAAGAGTTCTGGAAAGCTTAGTGGAAAAAAGTTATAGCTAGTAGTACGAGTGCGGCGGTGGCGGCGGCGGCGGCGATGGAAACTTCACAAAAACTGATAGCAGCCCCGTCCTTAGACGGGGCTGCTAAAAAACATGCTACTGCCCTTTTAAGGCAAAGGTTCAGCTAACATTAAGCTGCCGAGATAACATTACATCTTATTCTAGATCTTATTGTTCGCAGAAGTTGGTTAAGCCATATGTTTTCATAATAACTCTTGTTTACTTAAATCTTTTATTCTTCTTATGGTCCAAAGAAATCGTCCTACGATTTAATGTAGTTTTGTGATCAGATGCATTATACTTTAATAGGTTTAAATTGTACTTTGAAAGTTTTTAATATTATCATTTGTAAGGGCAAAAGGAGAAATAGTTAATATAATAAAATGTATAAATCAATTGTGCTTACCTGTTTTATCCGGGTCTACCGTGAAACATCTTTGCATGTCTTTAGGTCTGCAATGTTTTTTAGTAATTTTAAGCACTTAATCGGCAATTTATCAGCTTTACACAAAATACAAATAATATAATATGCAAACATATTTCTAATTATGGACAGAGATAGAATTAAGAAGAAAATTTGTCCACACATATATTTTCGTGGTCTTGCGGCGATGTATTAACCAACACTAGGGGAGACCAGGGCAAAGCGCGCCGTCGGGGCAAAGTGACCAAGCCTATTTCTCCTTAACGATCACAAATAGCGTGCTTTGTCATTATCAACGAATGAAAGCAAACGTTAAGAAACGATGTGATCAACGTTTGCATCGCCAGCGTAAGTTGGAGATTTACTATAGCAAAAAGTGTTTTTTTTAAATTGGCATTTTGCTGTAAGGCAAGAATATGTCCGAATTCCAATATTTCATATAAAAACAAAACGCAACATTAAACTATAGAGCACCTAGTACACAAAAATATACCACTTATTCATTTAATGAGGAAATTTTAATTCATTACTGTAATTATTTTCTATGATGCACAAATCGAATGCTACCCTCAAATGGGCTGGTGGAGCGCTTTGCCCCGCGTGATCTAAAATATTTGTTTATAGTCAACACATGATGATATCAGAGTTATAATGTGTTTTCATAAGAGAATATCGTAAAATATAATTGAAATTTTCATTCTCTTGTATCTTTTTTAAATTGAAATTACAAATGACGTTTACAACTAATCATATGATTTTAAGAAACACATATATTTTCTTTGGTTTTTTAACATTAGTTTGATATTTAAAATAAATTTGTTTTATCCCCAAAACATTAAGAAGATAAGTATGAGCAAGCCCGGAAAAGATTAAAAATTTAAAATGTTAAATTGTCATTCAAACCAATCAATTGTTTTATTTCTTTTATATATTTACTGGTCTCTGATAGTAAATGGGTTCAATTGTCAAGACTACCATTGTTCTTTGAAATTCATATAAAGTAATCATATAAGTTTTTGATAAAAAATTCGAATATATAGGTCCATGATATATAAAAACATATTTTGTCCATTTTGTGCATAGGTTTTTATTATTTGTTAAGTTTTCATAAGTGTGCCTGTAGGCTGCATGGCCCTTTTTAACAACTTTTTTTGTGTGGAAATGACTTATTATAGGTGTTTGACGTACCACATTTGTGTGTCTTTTCGCATGGGGCACTTTGTCTCAAACTACGGGGCAAAGTGCACGGCCTCTGTCGAAATACATTTTCGTTAATATCTCTTTATGCAGGCATGGTAGGTTAAAAATAATTCGTCATACAATAGTATATCTGATGAGAATTAGAGACATGCTACAAGTTGCATTCTAAACATGTTAATATGTCCAGGAAACACCCTTATATGTTAGGGGCGCGCTTTGTCCTGGCCTCCCCTACAGCGGAAAAGAAACCATCGTTCAGTATTAAGTATTTCTAAGTGAGATCATTAGTTTAAATTGAAAGGATTGCTTATGTGACGTTTCAGTCTATACGTCACTGAAGCCTTCTAGGTAAAAGAAACGATTGAACAAAAAAAAACTCGTCAGAATTATAATATATAACATATAATAAAGATATTTTCAAGATGCATTCGTAAAGATTTTACAAATCTACATCTGCATAAATTAAGTCAACCTTTGGTCCCTTTGTTCTTAACCAGGGAAAGTAACTTGGATTGAAGATCGTGGTTTGATTAGGGAATGAAAGATGCTTGGTCCCGGTTACTCGTTAAGGGGATACAGTGTCACAAGATTATGAATTTATAACCACACTTGGCTCTGGATTCTCATACACAAACCTTTAGCTCACTGAGCTTTTTCCTTCTGGGGAAAAGAAACAATTTCACTCTACGGAACCTGGTCCTCTAATCCAACAAAGCCAACATTTTACTTTCCTCGTAGGTCGAAATATCTGTGAATACGATCATCATGTTCTTGCGTCACAGAAAAGAAGAATGAACAAGAGCCATCAGGAGAGATTGCTTATCCCCCGGCCCGACTGAAGTTGAATGATCAGTTTTAGCATATTGATAACATACACTCTCCTTCTTATGTCTGAAGGAGCTGAAATTACCATTATTTTAAACTAAGTCGTATGAACCTGGGACAAAAAGGTGTAAGATGTTAACCTTGCTTTAAGACAGAGCTGCTGAAGATTATTTCCGGAGGTTGGTTCCACTACCACATCAGTAACACATGATCCTGCTTCAAGTTTCGTTGTGAAAATGTGATAGCCAATTTCACCAACAACAGCGTCTTTTACTTGAGGGCTGAGGAGAGAATTTTATTTGTAATAACTTTGCTTAAATAACAGCAAAACATTTGATCAAAGATTGTAGTTTGATCTGAATTTGTAATTGGAAAAATCATACAGCTGCGAAAGTTAATGTTGGTCACTTACCTACATAGGAGCATAGGATATATAATTTAATCTAATCCTTCTTTGAGGCGTCCTAGCATAGCAAAAACGAGAGATTATGTTGAGAAAGTTAAGATTTATTGTGCGTTAACAGATTGTATTTCAAAATTTAAATAAATCATGCCAATATGTTTTTAGAATGATTATTTTAAACATTGACAATTTCTAATTCTTAATCAATGCTGCTGAAGTAATTTGATTGACGCCCAAACGAAGCCTAAATTACACGATATTAGCACTGATAAACACTAGCAAGTGAACAAACAAAATGTACTTTTTATATAACGACATTGAACATTTTGGATATAGATAAAGATCAGAAGTATTTTTATTAGAAAACATACTTGCTTTGAGACATCACGTCATAATGACAGAAAAAATACATTGATACAAATATTTCATTTCAGAGAAATAAAAAGACAGAAAGATATGAATTGCTTTGTTGACTCACCATTTAGAACCATCTGGTTTTGAGTGCATTATGAGGTGACACTGGGTCTTCACTGGACATTTTAGCGTTGATCCATCAGGAAGACTTGGCGATTTGAAATTATCCTGTAATGGATTGAAACGTTGTTAAAGGGGCAGTAGCACGTTTTTTGATAATTTTATATTTTAAAATTGTTCACTGAAAGTTGTAAGTAAATGCTAAATGTATTATTATGACAGAGTTAAAAACCTCATTACACAAGCCAATCATCCACAGTCAGAGGACAAAGTATGACGATAAACTTAAAATCCATTGGCGGCCATTTTGTGTGAACACCTTTAATTCATTTTGTGTAACAAAAAGGAATCACATGGCTTATCTTTACATCATATATTTGAATTATTACTGCTCCATTTAGTTTAAATACTTTGTCTTTCAATTGGAACCATTAAATTTCATTTTCCCGACATCACCTTTAATTGCCCCTAAGAACGTGCTACTGCCCCTTTTTCAAACTTTAGGATGAGGGTATTACAAAGGAATAAGATAAATCAAAAGTTGTACTACAAACTTATGCAGTATTAGTTCCTGTTTGAAAAATAGCTTCTTAACTTAGGTATTCGAATATCATTATAGTTTAACTGCATTGGTCCAATGATCAAAAGAAGTTAACGATTGTTTCTTAGAAATTATGAGATATTGATGTCCTTGACAAATGAATCTATCTATCTAAAAGAACACAAGTCACTTACGTGTACTTAAGTCCCTTGCCTTTAAAAGAATACAGTTATCAAATCAAGTATGAAAGATAATATATAATTTGCAATTGATTCAATAAATAAAGTCAACTGATCTTGTATGACATCATTTTATACTCACAGACCCAAATGTTAGTTTCCCTGTAAAAGATGAAAATATATTTTTTAATTGATGATTAACAAAAATATTTTATTTTGCTTCATGCACATTTAGTGGTAAAAGATCTCCCTAGTAGATTAAACTAAAATTGCACACAGTAAAAAAATCTAACAAGCTTAACAATGAATTATTATATATATGATGTTATGATCATATACATTGTTCTGCAATTATAAGGTATTATAACGTTGATTTCATGCACGAATTCCCCCCTTTTACAATACACATATTGCATTTTCTAATTGTCAAAGGCTGTGTTTATCAATGATAAGCCTATTCAGCATGTACAATGTATTTTGCTTCTGTATAGCATTTTATTCATGAAAATGAAACAATTTCCTTCCCTGTTAAAATTACCATCTCATTTTACAAAATGCATTTTTATACACCTTTTGTTGATCATCTTTTCTGAATAATCAGTATTTTCTTATAATTAAGATAGCATAATAGAACTAAATACAAAAATAGTAACCCTATAGTGTTTAATCGTAGCTCATGCCACAATTAATGCAGTTATAACATCTTACATTCATAAGTACATTTATAAGTAGCAATTTCTTGGGCTTTTATTCTTTCACCAGTTTGTTTGTCTTAGGGTGTGTTTTTAAAGAATTTTTATTTTTCTAATTGTTTAAGAAAAAAGCAAAGAAAACGGCCTTAACAGACAGAAGTAAATACTATGACGATGCGGAGTGTTGTCCATTTATGGGGGGTCTTATATTTATATAATTTTGAGAAAATGCTGTTAAGATATCCGATCAATAAAGTCAATAAGATGTTTTTGTTACATGTTTGAAAAAGGATGTGAAAAATGCCATAAACACTTCCTTTGTTAATAATGACAGATTTTATCCTTCCAAAATCGGGAATGTGCTTTAGAAATTGGCTAAATTGGTTCTGCTTCACTATGCCGAAATCCATTGCCCTTTCTAATTTACATAAAGTCTTTTAAATGTCGTTGATTCTCAATATTGATTTTTAGTGATCTGAAATAAAAGGAATTAAGTACCTTGAGCCATTGTCTTGATATGATAGCACAATATCTCCTTGCTGCAAAAAAGAATTTTATCGAATCAGATGATTTAACTAACATTCTGCATTGGTAAAAGTAATCATAGCTCAAATTTCGATGCCTCCACGTTACAGTAACTAATTAAAAAATGTACGATGTTAATCTTATAATCAATTACTGATGTCTTACAAAAATGCTCAGAGTCTAATTTTCCAACACCCGGTCGCCTTGGAGTCATAAACAGTATGATGCACCTAACAGATGTGTAACACTCTTTTTAGACTTCGTATCAGTGGAATATCCCGGATTTGGATGAGAGGGCGTTGTAAGTTAATTCCATAGCTAATATCTTGCTATTAGAGTTTCATCAAAGCCTACAAGGCCCTACCTGCGTTTAATATGCTCCCCTAGCTGTAAGAAGGAAATCAAGATATATGAAGACATCAAAGAATAATGGAATGACGTCACTAAAAGTCAAAGGAAAGACCCTAACATCGATATCGGGCGCGGGCTCGAGTTTCCATATATCATTTAATAAAGAAATATTGATTTCATTTCTTTCAGAATGATTTACAAGTATGATAATGAAAATAATAGCTTAATTATAAAGTGCCTTTGATAGTAAACAATTTTTTTACCAGATATTGCGACCTTTGAAAATTTAAATATACAGTTTACTGACTTTTGTTTTATGAATTCAAACTATGAACTGTTAATAACTTTGTATATTATCGCTCCATTTCACTTCTTACAAAGAATCTTGTAAGTACCAACATTCCAAAATACCTCTCTAACTCAACGGCCTTATTTCCCCACATTACAATGTATATCTGTAGGCTATATCTAATGGTAATGTATCGCGATTGCCAAACAAAATTCATTGACGAACATATTATGATATCAAATAAAATCAAGTCTGCAAACAGTCAATCTTTAAAACTTTGAACCAATTAATACATGTTAACATCAACAGTTTTGCACCAAAGCACAGCTAAGGAAAAAAACATACCATGGAAATTACTGCTGCGTCATTATTTATATACAAATACAATAACGTTACTTTGTGCAATCAAATAAACACACAAGAGAAAGTTGAATATATATACATTTAATACATTTATAATACATTTGGAATTTCTTGAGGGATAATGAGGTTGCTCAAATGGTAGGGAAGAGGTAGAAAGAAGAGGCGGTTAGTACCCTGGAGTCACGTTAACCCGGACATTGCGCCCTGGAGCTAAGACCCGGGTGTAAGAGGAAAGTACTCTGGAGTCATAACCCGGACATGGTGTCCTGGAACTAAGACCCGGGTGTAAGAGGAAAGTACCCTGGAGTCATAACCCGGACATTGCGTCCTGGAGCTAAGACCCTGGTGTAAGAGTAGGGTACCCTGGAGTCATAACCCGGACATGGTGTCCTGGAGCTAAGACCCGGGTGTAAGAGGAAAGTACCCTGGAGTCATAACCCGGACATTGCGTCCTGGAGCTAAGACCCGGGTGTAAGAGTAGGGTACCCTGGAGTCATAACCCGGACATGGTGTCCTGGAGCTAAGACCCGGGTGTAAGAGGAAAGTACCCAGGAGTCATAACTCGGACTTTGCGTCCTGGAGCTAAGACCCGGGTGTAAGAGTAGGGTACCCTGGAGTCATAACTCGGACATAGTGTCCTGGAGTTGATAACCCGGGCTTGTTAGTTATGATGTATAGAGAGAATGAAGAAGGTAGGGGTAAAAGGGTTATTTAGTAACGAGGTTGGAATGTTTATGAGCAACCGAAAGCCCCTAAGAAAAATATGGGAATTATAAGCAGAAGGAGTATATGTGAATAATATGCAAATTACTGCTGCGTCATTATTTATATACAAATACAATTATAACATTACCTTTGAGTATTACTTGATTTTGTCTTAACGCAAACTTGCTTGTCTCCCGCCGTATTTGGTGTCACTACAAGTTGCCCCTCGTTGATATTCAGTCCTGGCTTTCCAACGAGATCCGTAAGTTTGACATCAACATCTCCGTCTGTTGGACCTTTGAAAAGCTCGGTCCTATACCAAGATATAGTAAATACATGATTTATAATACAACCAATCAACATTGATAACATTTAAATAAAAACCTCGACAAAAGTTTATGTGCTTAACAACGTTGTTAGCATGTATATAATACAGTAGAGGTGTGACAATTACACTCGATAAGGCTTTTTCGATTCAATATAGCAATAACGTTTCTGTGCGATAAAAACACGATGAGTGTACAATCATTCTATGAAGAAAAGCGATTTAAAACGATGATCAGAGCACGATCAACACAACTAATAACGACACTTACACGATGACTTCATGATTGCGATTTTAAAATAATTATGCCCTAGGGAAATTGTTTTCATATACAGTCGAACCTCTTCTACGACTAACACTTAAATTAGCCTGAAAGATATGAAAATATTTAAACGATCGAAAGTTTCTCAGTAGGTATACTTTAATTCGATCACCAAATGTTTTCCTAAATGTGGTAACTACGGTAACAAAAGGTAAAATAAACGATCATACAACCTTGGTCCATTGGTAAATATAGGAATAGTACATCTCTTTCCCACTTCGCATTGAATTGTTGCACCATTTTTCATTGATGGGTCCGTGAATTCAGGCTTTAAAACATTAACATGTACGTATGTTGAAAAGTATTACTCAAAATAAATAAATGAAATGTTTTTCCTTTTTAAAAGAACTCATTATAAACACTAAAGTTACTGAACGAGATATGATCATTACGGATGAAATAATAAATATGATATCTTCAATAACAGTGAGATCAACTAAATATGTGTATTTATACTTACTTCAGTTGTTGGTGTAACTGTAAAACAAAATGATATTAATGAACGGAACAAAATCATAATTCGGATAGTTAAGCTCACTTCTTAAAGGAGCAGTAGCACGCTTTCTGAAAATTTTATATTTCAAATCTTTCACTGACAGATGCAAGTTAATGCTAAATGTATTATTTTGACAGTGTCAACAATCTCATAACACAAGCCAATCATCCATAGTAAGAGGACATTATATATTTGAATTATTACTGCTCCATTTAGTTTAAATGCATTGTCTTTCAATTGGAACCATTAAGTTTTATTTTCCTGACATCACCTTATATTCCCCCCAAAAAACGTGCTACTGCCCCTTTAGGCTGACCCGGGACAGTTTTCATCTCTGGGTTATTAAAGACTTGTCGTTTAAGGAAACAATTCATAGTTGAGTATCACGTTCTTTTTCGCGAAAACTAGAAACCTTGTTAGATCTAGGTAATTATTTTATTTTAATCCTAACTGGCGCGAGTTATGGTATGATATAAATGCTTTAAGTAAGGTGACGAACTAATTAAAGTTTATGAAATGTAATTAACAACATATTTTATTTAATGGTAATTTATAATATCCATGATATATACGCGAAACTTTAAGAATTACAAATAATATGGATTTACAAATTCTTTATTGCAATGAGGTACGACGCTTGAGTGTAGTTACAAACACCATTTTCAAACAAGTTCTGCTGAACATTACTGTAGTTTTAGAATTCAATCACTCACACACGCCTAGGGTTATCGCTTGTGAGGAAAGATTTATCCTTGGAGCGACACATCGTTTTGACACCAGATTTGGAACAATTCCCGTAATGGATAAGTACACGATATAACGAACGTTTAGAAAAACCATTATTTGACATCACAATGCTATGACGTCATAACCATGATAACGTCACAATGCTTTAACGTCATAAACACAATGACATCAAAATCATGATATCACTGGTTTTGGAGTTCAGAGATGTTCATTTTTCATGCAATCTAGTGAAAATATTTGATTTAAAAAAGAATCTCACCCTCAAGTATCCCGATATCCTCGAATTTTATCAATATCATATTTTGAATACAAGAAGACACTCAGGTGAGATTCTCTATATAAACATAGGGTATACGTAATGGTTTTGAAAGTATAAAAGGTTGATGTACAAAGTGGTTTTAAAGTTATGAGAAGCCAGATAGATTGAGAGGGGATAGCATTTGATTGGCATATACTAGTAAGGGTATGCTGATTACATGTAATAACCTTGATCTCTTGTCATGGTCGAATAAACTTTAAAAATGTTCCTTGATTCCTAGCTCTTTCGTATCTTGTAATCTTATCCATATTATTTGTATTTCTTTATCATAATTATTTCTAAAATGTCTCTCAAAGCAATAACAAACTTATTCAAAATTCAAGAACCTTACTTTCGTCACAATCATTTCCTTCGTATCCAACTGGGCATTTGCACTCATAATTTGAACCATTAGGTTCACAGAATCCTCCATTTTTACAAGGCGTTGTCAAGCAAGGATTTTCTGAAAGTTACATTCTGAAATTTACAATTTCACCAAAAAGTGGAGAAAAGTAAATAATGATAATATCAGCACATGTACAGCACGCCTAGAAGATTTGAAAACAGTATTGAACATGGTAATAGTAAACCTAATGCTGTTCATTATTTGATATATTCATTGAAATTTTTCTTTGCATGGGAACTCGATATTATAAATAAGATAGCATATATTAACTTGTGTTGAGTTCATATGTATATGAATGTATATATATTTGCTATGAACTCAAATACTTCAACGAAACGTATCCTTATGATCAGTAAACCTTCTATAAAATGTCCTCCTTATACTTTTTATCAACGCTTTAAACCCGGAAATTGACTACAAAATTCACTAGGGTGAACATTGCTGGATCAACAGTTATTGTAACTAACATTTGTCACAGATTTCATGTTTCATTTGGAACATCTTTTTTCAGGTTAATTGACTGACAGATGGTGTTCCAATTTATGTTCCATTTTAGAATTATTGAACACTTACTATATTGACATGATTTCCCTGTTGCTGTTTTAGGGCAGATGCATAAGGGTGTTTTTCCAGGCTGGATGATACATTCTCCACCATTGCTTGGAGTACAGTGGCTTACGTCACAGTCATCTGAAGAAAATATATGCAGATCTAACAAGGCCACAAACTAAGTTTAAACAAAATATAAATAAGATTTTAAAATCACAAAAGAATGCATTTTTTATGAAGTTAGTATAAATTGCAAAATCTCTGTTTTTCTGTTGACACTTACAATTCAGGAAACGTTAAAACTGAGTTTGCAGTTTAACTTTTATATATTTATAAATTGAATGAGTTCGATGTGATAAAATATTTGGCTCATTCCAAACCGATGCATAAATTCTGAGATTGCTTGACCATTATCGTACACGTAGATGAATATTGAATACTTAACACTGAGAAATTGCACATTTTATGACATACTTTATCATTTCAAAGGTGGAGATGGTATAATTCTAATATGACGTTGAAGGTGGAAATAAATTCAATAGTGCGCTTTCAAGTAATGAAGAGCATGAGAGTGTGGTAGTTGTGGAAAAAATCACCTGTTGATGTCTTCAGAGTGTAACAACGTCTCTCTCCTTGAAAAAACGCCGTTGGCAAAGACACGCACGGTCTACAAATTAATCAGAAAAGAAAAATTATTAATGATATAATAACACTCACACTCGCATAGTTTTCAAAAGTTATACGACATTCAACAAATGGTCACTGTTTGTCAATAACACAGAACGCTTTTAAAAAAAATAGATGGTATATTCCTGAATGTATCATGCCATGTTTGAGACAAACACTCAAGTTAATATTGTTATTCCCATTTCTGAAAATACTTCATTTTCTAATTAGTAAAGCTACATTGATGGAGTGGTAAAGTTGCAAGTTTGCCAAAAAATCGGTCAAATAATATTTAAAAAGCATGTTAACCTAAATGTCAATGTCTCTTAAGACCAACTTCAGGATCAAATTACCCACCCCCCCCTGCAATCCACCAAGTAACTACACCAGAGATGAACAAAACGGCAGTGTGTGTGTACTTGCAATAGCATAAGAATTTGTAAATGTATTTGGGCTACCATTAGAATTTGTAAATGTATTCGGAATACCATCAGAATTTGTAAATGTACTTGGAATACCATTAGAATTAGTAAATGTATTCGGAATATCATTAGAATTTGAAAATGTACTTGGAATACCATTAGAATTTATAAATGTACTTGGAATACCATTAGAATTCGAAAATATACTTGGAAAATCATTAGAATTTATAAATGTACTTGGAATACCATTAGAATTCGAAAATGTACTTGGAATACCATTGAAGTTATTAATGTACTTGGAATACCATTAGAATTCGTAAATGTACTTGGAATACCATTAGCATTAAATTTGTAAATGAAGAAACCATGCAGTCATATACCCTGATTGTAGACACACTTCCTTGTCACCTGTTGCCGGGGGGTTGAATAACACATTGGTCTCACATGTTGGTCCAACTTTAAGATCTTTAAAGACAATAGCGGACGTACTTCCAGAGAACAAGGTGCTGTAATACAAGATTGCCATTCGATGTATAGTTGTCTGAGATAAATAAAGCGGCAGAAAGCTCTGCTTCACCAAATGAATCATCTTCCTACGCAGAGCCTGCAAGGCCAGTTTCCAAACTGTCATTTTATGCCTTGCTGCATAACCTTGAATTTTCTGTGCTTGCTCTCTAGTCTGTAGGGGCACTATAGCAGCACAGAAAAGTAAAGTCTCTGCAGCAAGGCATAACATGACAGTTTGGAAACTGGCCTTTTAGGCTCTGCGTAGGAAGATGCAAATGAATAAATACAGCCTCAAATGAATTACTCCTCAACAATATCTACTCGTTATTTATGCAAGTGAGATAAAGTAATATTTAGATAATCCGCGGCCATCTGTTCCTGTTTTTTACTGAAAATCTAGATTTAATTGAAAAAGTTCATTTAAAATTTATGAAATTAGCTGCCGGTTTACGCCCATCAACACCAAACTTCATGGTATATGGCGAGCTCGGAAGATTCCCTCTCAAAATATGTGTAGCTTTAAAGATGATAAAATTTTGATACAAAAATTGAAACTTTGGATGTTCCATGTAAAATTGCAACTAATATGTATAGACTTGTAAGAAACAATGAATCACTCCATTCCTATAATCCCTGGTTTTGTTTCATTAAGATGCTTTTTAACAATTGTGGATTGACTTTGATGTTTCATGAACCCATGTATTATCACATTAATTATATTGTTGAAATGATTGACCGTGTTTTAAAGGACCAATTCTTACAGAGATGGCAATGCGATGTCTCTAGCAGTTCTAAAGCATTCTACTATAAATTTATCAAAAATGCGTTTTCTTTTGAACCTTATCTCCTACTTTCTAAATCTATATCATACCCTCTACTGCTATTTAGAACAAGCAACCACTATCTACCTATTGAAACTGGCCGGTGGAAAGGCATCGCACGTGAAAATAGAAATTGCCCGCTCTGTGACTCACCAACAATAGCAGATGAATTTCACTATCTTTTCCGATGCTTAGCTTTTGCTGATATAAGAAAAATTTACATACCGGAAAATGAAAATGTTGATGTGTTCTAAAAGGCTATCAGTTATAAAAAAATATGTCAAAATTTGTTACAATTGTAAATTCTGTATTGAAAAAATTGATGTAAAATCGACCTTCACATTGTAAATTTCTATTTTGCTTGTATATATATTTATGCTCTTGTACCACCGTCGGTGGTGAAAAGAGAATAAAGAATTTGAATTTGACTAGGCACATGCATATTTTAGTTCCATTTACATATACGATGACATATCACATAGCATATTTTCCCTTTTTGTTTTCTAAAGTTGAAGGTTATCAGTGATAAATCATAAAATCAACAAGTGTATGTTGATTGCCAATGTTTGTGTGACCTTGATGTAAGTTTTTTTATTTTGTGTCACTGATGTCAAGAGATAAACATTATACAGTATTTGGGGAAACAGATTTGACTTTATAAAGGAGAATATTTTTCATAACAAATAAACATAGCGGCACAATCGTATAATCTCTCAAAGTGATAATCTTGAAACAACTGAATTCGTTTTTCTCGATATACAAAGTTGTTTTCAAAAAACAAAGAACTGGTGTTTGCATAAAATGAAAGCCAAAGCTTAAAATTTAAAAAAAAATCATTCTTTTTACTTCATCTTGAATTTTTTTTCAGATCAAAGGGGTATAAGCTTTTTTATTAACAAGTATATTTAAGAGGATTTGATGCAAGGTCTCAAATATGCGGATTTTCAAATCCATTGTGAATTTTAAAGTGCATGGCAAATAACCATCTTCCAACGGCAAGATGAAAACATATCGAGCTACATTCTCCGTTCTCTACCTTGCCTTCAAGTCCGAAAATACCAGAAAAACAAGCAGCGCCAACTATCGTGAACACGACTTGTGTCCCTTTACAGCTTCTTCCATAATAGTAATCGACATTGCCGCTTAAATTCGGATCAAATGCAAACGAATAACTGACAATCAATCTATCGAAGACTATCCGAGTGAAATTTAATATCAAATTTCAGTCCGCGTGACTGTTTGCAAAGAAAATTAAAATTGAAAGCTTCACTTGTTCTCCTTTGTAATGATTGAGTAAACGAAAGTTATTTTCTAAAATCTGATTTGTTTTATTGTAGTTAATGTTTCTTACTTAATGTTGTCATTATGCTAGATGAATCTTACATTTTTCAAATTTTTGGTTATATCAATTTGAATCAAACGGAAATTACACAAGACGCTATTTCATAAATGAAGTATGTGTAGCCTACATTTTTAAACGGAATAATCGTCACTGCGAAAGTTTTTTAAATTTCAATTATTTTGTTAAAAATCCAATTACTTTCAATAAAGAAGTTGTGGTTCACGAATTGGCTTTCCTTCACAAAAACAACATCGAGCTTGTACAATCGTAATGGCATTGTTTGAAAAGAAAAAAACCATCAACGTTATTAACGGCAATCATTGATTTCAATGATCGACGCATAAACCTACTTTCCTGCATAGGATTTAAAATATGATCATTCATTATGATGTGAATTGTGATCTGGTACAGGTAACCTATTTCAAAATATCCTTTTGTCTTTGTTCTTCACTGCACAGTTACACGACAGCGGAAATTCATTTTACAAACTGTCGACGTCCTCGCAGTGGGCTGGTCTGCTGGCTATGACAATGTGGCCCGTGATATCAATGGCGAAGCATGGAGAGTTGGAAATCTTCAAGTTTCGGACGTGACGTTGTTAATATGGCACCTAGTACTTTCTGGGATTTTTGGATCGAAACGAATTGCAAACAACAACGACGCCCTATTTCATAAATTGGTTGAGTCTGTAATAGACAGACTTTTTTTCTGGTCTTGTCTTTACATCTTTCAATTGCTTTTCGGAAACCAGATGTTGTTTTACGTAAAAAGTACATTAAAAGGATGGTGATTATGACTGTTCTGCTGAACTTTACCGACGCTTATGCGTTTTCTGTAATGTAATTTGTTACCAGCCCTTGGGCTAGAATAACTAACCATTAAAATTTGCTGTTGTTCGCAAGTTTCAGCGCAACGTATAGTCACAGTAGTGGTACTGGCTTTCTCCCAGCGATGATAAGTGAAATATGCTTGCAGTGACGTTAAAACTCAACTCTGCAGACATCTATTTGAACATTTTTTTCAATAGAAGAAAGGAGATTACAAGAGCGATTTATTTATCATTTTTACTCACCAATTGTTTGTAAAAGGGTTCTTTTTCATTGTAAAGACCGCGTGGCAAGGTTTGCCCTTTATGCAGTTAATCACGCTGTGGTCAGGAAGTGTTGGTGGAAGAAATCTCGGAATCTACAAGAGCAGAACGATCATTAAAGGGGCAGTAGCACGTTTTTAGGGGGAATATAAGGTGATGTCAGGAAAATGAAAATTAATGGTTCCAATTGAAAGACAATGTATTTAAAGGGGCAGTAGCACGTTTTTTGATAATTTTATAATTTGAATTTCTCACTGATAATTGTAAGTGAATGCTAAATGTATTATTTTGACAGTGTCAAAAATCTCATTACACAAGCCAATCGTCCATTGTCAGAGGACAAAGAATGAAGATTCACATCAAATCCATTGGCGGCCATTTTTTGTGAACACCTTTTATTCATTTTTGTAAGAAAAAGGTATCGCATGGCTAAACTTACCGTTATATACTGGAATTATTACTGCTCCATTTAGTTTAAATACATTGTCTTTCAATTGAGACCATTAATTTTTATTTTCCTTCCATCACCCTATATTCCCCCTAAAAACGTGCTACTGCCCCTTTAAACAAAATAATACATTTAATATTTATCATTAACATACAATTATCAGTGAAAATTTTAAAATATAAATTATCAAAAAACGTGCTACTGCCCCTTTAAGGTAAGAATGCTTTGTGCATTAATAACATGATTAACTTTCTAACCTTGTCTTATAAGGGCGAATAAATAATTGTTAATCGTTAACTGTGGAATTGAAAGCAGGACGTCTCACTTCTTTTATTCTCAAGGCTTTACCACTTTTTCAATTTACTTCGCGCTTTTTGTCAGCGAACAAAACGTAGTCAATAGAATATAATGAAATAAGGTGGATGAATTTACATCGATAGACCAAGTGTGTATGTACAGATATATCGATGCTTAGACACTGGTGATAATGGAGGATGGAGTAATTGTTTGTGTATTAATCATGGATTTTCTGTTCATTTATATATTTTGTCTCAAGAATGATGTGAGGTTAACATATTTGTCATCAAAATGACACATAACTTTCATGACTAACGTAATCTAATAAGTATCGGTAATTAAAAATAATGATATGATGTTCTGTTGTTATATATCATGACTAACGTAATCTAATAAGTATCGGTCATTAAAAATAATGATATGATGTTATGTTGCTATATAATTGCAAGCTGTACTACAACCATTTGGGAACCAGTTTTTGTGATCTGTATTATTTCAATGCCTTTCCATAGAAAATCAACTAGAAGCGTTTCCACAACATTATTACCGTCTTCCTATCGGGTGGACCTGAAAAGATAAAACGGAGTTTATATTTTGTACTATCTAGTGACAGTATTACATGAAGAATTTGACATTAAATAATCATATATGTATATGGAAATATTCTAAGCGACTATTAATTAACTGGGTATCAAAAGTGAAGGAATATGTCTTACCAGGATATTTTACAGCGTTTACTTTGTAACACAGTGTGTCTTGATTGGTGCTACAAGAAAAACAATATACACTATATCAGCATTTGCGAGAGACAACAGAATCAGATCAGCTTCCGAAACTGCACTTTCTCCCCAGAGAGGCAGATCAAGTCATGCTATATTGATCGAGTCTCTGTTCTTATTCGCAGAGTTTGTGGGGTAGAATTGAAAGATGCCTGATTGGAGGTAAACAATTTATTATCCATACACTCATGAGAGTCCTAGGATCCTAGGACAGCGGACAAGCCGGAGGCAAAGCCCTCTGTTTCGGCATTCTCCATGAGATTCATGAACTGTTGATTGAGCCTCTGTTGTAAATAGACCAAATTCGTGGGTTTCGGCAGTTTCCCCTTGAATTGCATCGAAATCCATTTGAAGTTTTTAATAAGCATAGGACAACGCTTCTGGCATGGAAAGAATGGTTAATATCTACCATTATTCCAAACAGAGATGATGATTTCGTCGCTTATTGCACAACTAACTTTGATTGCCTTCAATCAGGCATCTCCCAATTTTACACCACAAATTCGTCGAAATTAAAACAGAAGCTCAATCGACATGACTTGATCTGCCTCTGTGGGTAGAGAATGTTTTTGATTTAGTAGTACTGTAATTTCTTACCTCCTATTTTCACTTCCAAAGTTTTTAAACATTACACTTATCGATCCTACTATCGATCGCTCTATTTCACTGGGATTATCATGAGTGAATGGATCAGATATTGTTTACAATAGTTTCTTCCAATTAACAATATTTTAGAGATAACAAATACGAGCCCAATAGCGCTAAAACCTTTACAGTTATCATGATTAATCATTTTTAACTGATTTCATAACCTTTACATTTGACTTTGAATATGAACATCTCGCAACAATTCCAAGGCGAAATAATCAACAAATGATTAATATGAGTTCCAAACTGATCTGATCTCAAAATTGTATGAAAGGATCAACATGGTAATAACCCACTAACATGCAATAAATTATTACTTGATTATTGAGTATATAAGAATCATGTATTAATTATAACAGTTAATACTTAAAGTATTTTTGTGTGATCTTGTTGAGGGATTGTGGCGAAAACCCTTTCAAATATTGGTGTCTCAAAGTTGATATAGAGTTTCTAAGCATAAACACTTTCAAGATTTGTAGATTTTATAAGTCATGACCTTGCATTTGATGTATTTCGATCTTCGAATCAATTTCTCTAGTAAAATATTTATCAACGCATCTATGCAGAGCATGACAAATTTAGAGACAAGATAGTTTCGGATGCGATGATTGTAAAAGAAATGAACTTTCTGTCAAATAGAAATTCCTCTTGTGACAGATGTACCTGTATTTACGAAGGTTTCTTTCTACGTATTCAATCATTGCACTCACTACCGCCTGAGCCGTTTCAGCAGTCAAAGTAAACAAGCTTCGAAAAATTGATATATAGCTGCGTACCTTAAGTTTGTTCACTTGCTTGTGTGTCTTAGTGCAAATATCATGTAAATTGGGTTTCATTTTGACGTCCATAAAATAACTCCAGGAGCACCCACAAGTGACAATCAATCATCCATTAGTAAAATAATCATTCCCAAACCATATTTTGGGGTCGTCTTGTCGCTGATACTGAATTTAGATATTTGGCATGGTTAAATAATCAGATGGGGTCATATTTGTGAAATTAAGATTTTCTTAAATTTCGATTTAAATATTCCATATAAACGTTGTAAGAAAGAAATCAGTATAATTACATTGCATTAATGCAAAGGAACAAATATGACTTAGGTCTAAAGCTATTGATCACTAATGAAGGACATTGTAGCGAAAAATACAAAATAGTGTTTTCGAAATGTTGACCCCTGGTCATTTCAATGCCCTGCCAAATTAGTAACGGTTACCTTTAAGGTATGACATACGAATATGTTAACGCAAACTGAATGTTAACTTATGTACCCATATTGAAACATTATCCAGTTTGTTTTCGCATTGCTAATATGCCCAAAAGACATTCTAAATTACATTAAATTTTCACTAAAAACGCAGGTAAGTGAACAAACTTAAGATACGCAGCTGTATGTAGAATGAATGTCACAACCCAAACACACCTGCTTGGTTACATCTTCTGATAAACAAACAATGAGCACAACATCAAAGATTTTTCAGTTTATAACCATACCTGCCAGAATGCACACAAAAAGTATGCTCTCCTTGTGTAGTCGTCGTGGCGTTAATGATGGACTTGACAGCATCTGTAGCAGAGTCGGTTGTAGTGGATTTGACAGCTACCGTAATCATAGAGGAGTGCAGACCCATATGGACGTCGGGAGGTCTGAATAAACAAAGGTGAGTATTTCCTTATTTCATTTCTTGGACTCCTTCAATGAACAAGACAACAGTCAGCAAGGCTCACATACCCCCGATGTCAGCGATACATCTTAGATCATAAGTCAACGAAAAAAACTTTAAAATAAACTCACCTGCGTAATAGTGTCTCAGCCTAAGTAAACCTAGTCTCAATATTTAAATACCCGTTTCTGACAATGAGTCTAGCAGGCCTAGTAGAGGATTGCGTTAGCCGACCTTTCTGCGACCTATGACCCTCTAACGTTATACATGCAAAGGCAGACTATTGTGGATTGGTAAGACGAGTTCTGAGTGGTCAAACTGATACGTTGGCTGACGCGCCCCTCTACTAGACCTTTCTAGACTCAATATCGGAGTGAAACAGATAATATTGAGGCCAGGCTTACAAAGACCGGATAGTTTCTCAGAAACATCTCCCTATTTGTGAATCATGCATATAAGACGCTATAGGTTCAATTATAAAATCAACGGCCAAAACTCCGCCAACTCGATCAAGTATATCATCACTCATCAGGTGTATCCAAAACTAAAATTTATTCATCTAGGTTTGAGAAAATTGTCTCTATTGGGGCATAAGATTCGTTAATCACTCAAAGTTTACTTGCACAGTCAAGGACGATATTTCGAAAATGGCTTTTGAACTCCACCAAAAGTATAAACAGGTTTATCTACCACAAACATTTCATTCAGATTGTTATGATATTGTTTGAGAAACCTTGTTCCCAATTACAACATCAGATCCGTTGAAAAACAATAGGGGCAATAGCTCTGCCGAAAATAACATTTCGGTACGGTTTTCATCAGATGTACCAACTATCAACTTTCAATCACTTAGGGGTGATGGTTTCTAGGAAAACCAAGTCCAAAAGTCACGCTTCCATGGAAACAAAATTAAATTTAATTCCAAAAAATTCTAAATTAGTCTAAACTCGAGACAAGGTTGTAAATATCAAGTGTGCGATGATTGGTTGGTTTGGGCAAACTGTTTTGAGATAATTGACCGGAAGGACGGACGGTAGGACAATTATATAACCCCGTTTACTTTGTTAGGGATTGAATGCCGGACTACTTTCAAACCGTAAAAACAATACAATTGTTAGATATCCAACATAAACGTCACTTTTTCATGTTTGTAAACAGAGATAGATCATAGTAAAATATCTTATTTCTTTTTTATGTGTCATGGCATCTATATGTAGTAAAGCTGGTATATTCGAGAAATGGTAACAGAATAACCAGTTAGTCATATCTATTCTTATCCTGTAAAAGGTAAAACGTCCTTATTTACCATCTTTATTCAATGTTCAACGTTTAATTGGCCATTTAGTCACTCAAAGAAACAGGCAATGTATTCGATTGATTGTATTTTTCTAAATAATAGTCAATCTATGTAAAGTATGTAATTAATAAATCCTGTCTCCATGGAAAAGACAAAGAAAATTTAAGACAATCAAGGGGGAATCTCGCAAACAAATTATGACAAAATATTCAAAATCCCCGAAACAACGATACTTTTCTTAAATGAGGCCCTTTGCTAATAACTCAACAATTCACAACACGAAATGAGCAACAAATGTGTTTACAAGACGTTAAGTTTAAGGTGCCTCCGGAGAAGACTTACATTTTGTTTTGTGTTTCTGTAGTCGAGGTTGCTAGTCAACGAGTGTATGATAAAATATAGTTAAAATCGGTATTTGTACAGTCGATACAAAATAGGTTTTGAACAATATGGCCCTTATACTGTAGGTCACAGATTCGGTGCATGTACAAAAGGACACTTTGCACAAACTTTTAACACTATAGAGTAATTTGCTTTATGGTTAGAAGAAAATTAACGAGGTAAGACATTATCGAAAAGCTTACCCGCTGGTGGGAATCTTCGTATATACAGGTATCAGACACGCGGTCCCAACATAACACTGAATCTCACCCCCATTGTGTAAACTGGGAACGATGAAAGGATTCTGAAATGAACAGGATTTTTGTATTTTGGATATAGATTATTTAATTGAATATATAATGAAAATGAAAGTCAACTGATGAGTTAATAAAAATCTTTATTCAAAACTTTGCTAAAAATCACACTTACATCTTTTGCACCACTTGTAACCGGTGTACTCGCATGTTTATCTACAAAGAGAACCAGATCGTTTAATATTATTATTATATGAATATTTGAATATTTATATAGCGCACATATCCATCCACTAGTGGTTGCTCAAGGCGCTTACATTGTTTCCCCTGGTCAATGGCATTATTTCACCGTCCAATCATTTTTCCAATTCAACTCCCTAGGGAGTATTCAACCGGCATCCATATGTGGCACTCAGGTTATTCTATGCCTCACAGGGTACCCATTCACAGCTTGGTGAACTGAACGCTGATAACCGACAGCTCGGCGTATGCACGTGTTCATGTATCCACCATTCAGCCACTGACATGAATTCGTGGGCACGTAGGTTTTGTTGCACTACACACTAGGGCTTCAGGGTGACACTTATAGAGTTCTAACAGAGGTGAACTCTAGGTTTTTACACCTTGGCCTGGATGGGATTCGAACCCCGGACCTCATCAACGTGAGACCGGCGCTCTTGCCGACTGAGCTAACCCGTATATAAATATATTTATAATGTATATAAATATGTTATATGTTCCCGATTCAGTAATTTTAATTTATTTCATCTATATACACCTGATATCAATATTCATATATAAGATAGAGTAAACATCGGACTGGAACCATCTTCTTTAATACGATGAATTCATTTCCACATTATATGGGTGTTGTCATAACTAATTTCGACCATTATTAGGTCTTGTAAAACTTGGTAACACTCACATAATGTCGAAATTAATTAAACGTATTAAAGGGGCAGTAGCACGTTTTTAGGGGGAATATAAGGTGATGTCAGCAAAATGAAAATAAATGGTTCCAAATGAAAGACAATGTATTTAAACTAAATGGAGCAGTAATAATTCAAATATATAACGTAAGGTTCTGCAATGCGATTCCTTTTTCTTACAAAAATGAATTAAAGGTGTTCACACAAAAATGGCCGCCAATGTATTTTATGTAAATCCTCATACTTTGTCCTCTGATTATGGTTGATTGGCTTGTGTAATGTGATTGTTGACACTGTCAATATAATACATTAGGCATTTACTTACCATTATAAGTGCAATTTTTAAAATATAAAATTATCAAAAAACTTGCTACTGCCCCTTTAAACCATCCTATGTTAACTCTTTCTTATAGACAAACTTTCTTCACGGGAGAAACCAACTCTCTCTTTATATATATGTATATATATATAATCATTATCAGCCAGCTGTTACGGTCTTTCTGATCCCATCAGCATGGTGTGTGTGGAACATGGTTGAACTTTAAGCAATGCAACGTTATCAACGAGGCAAAACAGTTTAAGAAAGTTCTACTCATTTGCATATATACTCACAGTTGCCCGACAGGGTATGTTAATTCGCGACATCCAACTTCAACATACATTTGTGGTTTGTATAGAATTAACTGAAATATCAACAAGCTATCTTTTCTATCATTTTGTCTATCACATATATTGTTTTAAGCAAATGTGCAAATGATTGACGGAACGAGAGATGGCCTCATCACTCGACTACCCGCGTACACAAACATCGGTAAAAGTGAGTTATATTTTTAATAATTTCTCCTTTAAATCTTAAAATTAATGGCATACATATAACAGGATAAGGGAGGGTTTTAGGAATTTTATATTTGAAGCCTATCATCTAAATAAATGTAACATTGCTACAATAAATATTGATAGTTTATCGATTGATTCATTACACTGTTCATCTGTAAATAATTTATAATCCAAAAGATGATAGATTGTTTTGAATACAAATTCACATAGGATTGTTACTTCTAAAGAAAAATATAAGGAAATGAAATTTCTTTAACAATGGAAATATAATATTTTTGAAAAGATAGGAAGTATTAATGGGAATATCCACTTCAAGACGATGTTTTAGAACAATTGTTAAATTTACAATAAGCGGCAAAATATCAAATAATGTAAGGGTGCTTGTTTTTATTTTTTTATTTTTTTTTATTTTCCATATTTACAAGTTACAGGCAAAAAAGTATTAATAATGACATGATATCAGGTTACAGGAAGGAATTGTTACAACAATGACAGAATATCTATAACATAAATTGACTTCCTACATTGCAAATTATGTGCGTATACAATTTACGATTGTGTTTTCTTTCCAAATAACAAATGTAAAGTTGACCAATATTTAAAAATCATTTGTTCAGTGCCCGTTGAAAGGAACACGTATTTTGAGATATCATAATATCTAACAATTTCTGTCTTTAAATGATCTATTTTTGGTCTGAAGTTGTTAATGCTACATCTATAAATATACTGTTTGACTAATAAAATGATTGCGTTTACAGGATTATTATTTTTCCCTTTCATCCCCAAAATAATGATTTTGTTTGTGAACTCTAGTTTCAACTGGACTGAATTTAGCCATGATTCTATGTCTTTCCATAACCTTTCTTTCTAACAAACTAGGTTTACACGTATGAAAAAAGAGATAGGATCAAGATATGAGCTCGATATATAAGCAAAGACTTTTGTGAAACTATTTGAAATGTTGACGTGAAATTTTTTATTCAGAGTTTACTTTTTTAATTAGATATAAAGATATGTTAAATAAAAGTACACTTTGACATTAAAAGATAAATGTTTGTTAAATTGTCTTTGAAAAACTATAACTTAACTCAAATTTGATTACGGTCAATCCTTAAAAGTACACTTTGATATTAAAAGATATCTCTTTGTTAAATTGTCTTTGAAAAACTATAACTTAACTCAAATTTTATTACGGTCAATCCTTTAAAGTACACTTTGACATTAAAAGATATTTTTTTGTTAAATTGTCTTTGAAAAACTATAAGTTAACTCAAATTTTATTACGGTCAATCCTGTTAAAGATGCTGTATCATACTTGCAATATTTTTAAAAGTATTTTTAATGTATTCGTTGTATTTTTAGAAAAATTAAGCGACCAACCTAGGGAAATTCGGACCAAAATTCATTAAATATGAAATCATTTACCAAAATTACCGAAACGGCAGCCAACATAAAGACGAATCAAGTGTGGCCATCTCACAACTTCCGGTCTCTAAATATACGCTTGAAAACCGTGTTTGTCGCGCACGACTAGATTTTCTTATCTTTTTCTCCGAATAAGGTATTCGTTGCTGCCAAAGTCGATACCCATCGAACGCAAATACGCTAGTTGTGACACGGTGTAAATCCTTAACGCGTAATGATTACGTCACCGAAAGCGGGTTCGTTAAAAGCTATGCCCTTTCTACAAGGGGTACTGTGCTTTGGGCGTTGAAATAAGTATGTTATTTTTGATTAAACAATCTAAATATGATATCAAAATTTCGACGAAAGATTTTTCTACAAAGTGATGTATTTCTTTTCTCAATAGCTAAATTTCAGCCTGAACCACATGCAAGTATGAAACAGCATCTTTAAACGTTATTTAACGAAAACACGCATGAAGTGATACCTTTACAGTCTGGTTCCGCAAACCCAAGTGGACATTTGCAGACGCCAACTCCTTCTTCCTCAATACAGATGCCACCGTTCTTGCAGCTCACTCCGTTGCATTGAGTATCAACTGAAAGATGAATCTTAAGTTATTTTTAGCAATCATGTTGTGATGAGTTACATGAAGTCTTCCAACATGGATAAAGCATCAATGCAACAATATCTAGTCACTTCATTGAAATCCTTAGGGATTTTGTGAATCTATGATCAAACGGAGGTTAAATTTTAGGGATCTCCGGCAGACTTACATTTTGTTTTGTGTTTCTTTTGTCGAGTTTTTTTAGTAAAAGAGTGTATAATACAATGTCATAGTTAAAATGAGTATTTGTACACTCGGTACAAAATAGTTTTTGGGCAATGTGGCCCTCAAATGTAGGTCCCAGATTCGGCAAATGTTCAAAAGCACACTCTATTTAGAACAATATGATTAAATATTATGAATAATGAAGATATTTACCTTTGACGAATGAAAACAGATTTATCAATATACTTACCATTTTCACAATGGTCACCATGGTATCCCTTGTAACAGTCACACTCGAACCCTCCATCTTGATCTTTGCACACTCCGTGAAGGCCACAGACTCCAAGTTTACAGTCCACAATATCTTGAACAGGGTAGTTGGTTGGCAATAAAATTCATCTTTACCTTAGGTATCAGATAAGTGCAGGTTATATAAATTTTCAAACATAAACATTTATTTCTGATCACCATCAGTTGCTTTTCAATGTGAGCACCAAAATAGATTTCTCGTTTGTTAATGAAGGAAAATTCGTTGTTCTTTCACCATTAAACAAACACCACAAAATCAGACCTGTCTGTTAGAAATCTGTACGATAAGAAAAAGTTCAAGCAGCAAACCCCTTATGAAAAGGAAAAGATAAATTTCTTTTTCCATTATTTATTCCACAGTTCATGTGGTGCTCTTCAAAGTGACACTTTCTGTTACTTCCGTTAACAATTTCGCATAAAAAGTCATTGAAATAAGCAATACATAGGAGAATAGGAAAATCAGGATCTAGTTAATGTTTGGGAAAATACTAACCCTCGAGAAAATGAAACACGTTTGGTAGTAATTTAATCCCACAAAGCAGGCCCATTTATATACTATGTCTGTTGTAACTAATTTTACGGTAATGGTGTCGGTTATATACACAGAAATATCCATGTAATTCGAGTAGCATGTATTTGAAATTGGACTCCAAAGTAACTTTTCACGTGCAATATGTCCAACAGGCCAAGAAATTTTAATGGATGTATTAAGTCGCCGGACACAAGACAAAAACTGATTTCAGTAGGCATTCTCAGATCTTTGACAGAGTGTTTACCACAAAATCATTGCAACTTATTCAACGACACGATGACAAGCCTACCCTAAGACAATCATGTGCGTGCTATTGTTACGTGAGGTACTGCAATATCATTGAATGTTGTAGTTCGACGTTTTGTTACCAACAACCTTGTGACACCACTGATAGCAAATGTGCAGAAAGGCCACACGATACGTCGATCATATAAGGCTCAAACATCTTAGAAGTCGGTTCCAACCTGCATAACTTACTGCCCGCAAAATTGCAGGGTTAAGACATATTAGAGGTAGGACTGGCAATAAAGATCTACATGTACAAGATTGGAACTACGACGTCAAACAAACCGTCCAGTTAGACAGAACCAAAGGTACAGACGGAGCTACTGTTTTGTTCTCAGGTGAGGCTCGTAAGGCTGAACACCTTTGCAAGAACTCTTCAATGGCCGTTGGTTCTTCAGATCTGAATCCTATTTAGAATATTTGGTATAAAATGAATTAAAGACGTCAACACCAGTCAATGACCATATTCTGCTGTTGCTTATTTTTTAACGGATTGTAATTATTTACCTTGTTCACAATGAAGACCAAGATGTCCGGTGCCAGCACAATCACACTCGTAATTCTTGTTCTTAGCTTGAGAACATTTGCCATTGTTCAGACACGGTTGACTGGCACAGAAGTCGATCGCTGTAAGTTCAAGTACAGAATTGCATTGTTGTAATACTGTTGTGAATGAGAGAGAGAGAGAGAGTTTATTTCAGTAAAAGTGCCACTGTTATGAATGCAATTAACAATAAAAGAATAAAATAGAGACGTATATAGCAATTGCATGCTGTACTAGATATCACGATACATTAAGATCAATCTAAATAAATTTAGATCAACAGGTTTTATATTAGGTCGAACAGTATGACAAGTACAAAATCTGTTGATCTAAATTTATTTAGATTGCATAAAGATTTATATCTCATTATTCTACTATCTTTCTAAAGGAAATAATTGTATCGTTACCTGATTCACAGTTTACCCCAGTGTACTTGCCACTGCATTTGCATCCGTAGATTTGTCCACTACTTGTGCAAATTCCATTGATACAAGGGTTTGATTTGCAGGGATCTTAAATACAAAATATACATCTCTTAAAATGTTGATACAATCAAACATGCTAAAACTAATTTTCTGCAAAATGCAAAAATCCTCTCCTAACTTATATGATCTATTATTTGTACTAGATGAACCAATGTAACATTTTGTAGAGTCACAATAATGTAATAGTTATTTTAATGCGATAGATTTGAAGCTCTCCGGTATTATTCCAAACGTCACAAACGTTTAGGGAACTCTAAGATAATTAATGATAGTGAGGAAACATATATGGATGACAACTTCCTATTCATGATATCATATGACATCATGACATCATATCATGAATAAAGAAGTTGTCATCCATATATGTTTCCTCATTATCATCATTCCAACTTCTAAAATGCTCCTTAAAAAAGAAATCTAAGATATTTCATTGAGTAACATTAATTTTTAATGATAATTCTTTTGGTAAGGTTGCCCGCTAACTTTTCATTTGGATATAAGACGACTGTACGCTAAATAGAATTTCCTGTTTCTGTGATCGTTTCCTAAGTTACAAAATACGTCTTTAGTTGAGTATCGTATATTAAATTATAGACTTTAGTGTTAACTTACCTGGTTGCTTAACATTCACACCCAAGCATTTTATATCGGATGTTTTTCTATAAACATGGAAGAAAAAATTGGTTAGTTTCTGTCTTTATGTTATTAATTCTTGAAAAATGGATATATTGAACAAACATACCGCCTGCTTATAGTCTGGATTAGTTATTAAACAAAGATTTGTATCATGATCCCTTTTTCATTTTTTAATTTCAAGATCATTTTTTTAAACCTTTTGTTTTAATATATAATTGTACCCTCTTTACAATCACAGTCTGTTACTGAACAAGGTTCCACATATTTTGAAATTCGTTTTTGTACAGTTTCCAACATTGATATTGAAACTTCACAAAGGCACGGTCGAATTTGCCAACCTCTGTGTTTGGTATGGTTTAGACCATAAACAAGCCAAAGTATCCAACGTTTTTTCTTACAAGAATAACCTTTTTGACTTCGAAACCTCAAAATTGTAATTGATTATTTTTGTCTTTTTGTTTCCTAACTCCAGAATGTTGTGATTTGGATACCACAGGTTGATAAAAGAATGGTTCATTTGTTGTGTAGTTTAAAAAAAACCATAAAAGTAAATAATTCCATACCTATACTTAACCGTTTTTGTATAAGGAAGACAAGAGTAATTCTATGGATGAACAATTGGTAGTAGGCTACTGTCAAATAAAGAAGTTGTTCATCCATAGAATTACTCTTGTCTCCTTATACAATCAACTTCACTCAAACACCTCATGATCACTTAGTTATATAGTTGTACAACTGTACAATGCAACTTTTCAAAGTGACAACTTCAGGATGATAAAAGTTTTGTCATTTCCCCGTAAATGAAAATATTTTCACCACGTATACTCTTCACTCTTTTTCTCTCCGGATCATCACTTGAAAATTGTATTGGCGGTTTTATTCAACCTATGCTCATTTCCAGGGCAGAATGTTTTGACTTTGTGAGTGGGACACTTCAAATTACGTACTGGTGTTCATTTTTGTTTCATAGACTACTTTCTGCAAATATGGACCCCAAAACATGACAACATCCAACTTATCTATTTAACATTTTAACAAAAATCTTTGGCACAGATGGTGCTCATGCGTTGGTGTTTTTTCGAGTTCGATAATACAACGCTTATGACTTTTTGATTGTGGTTGGCCCTTTCAAGACTTAAATGAGCTTATTTAAAACAAAACCCTATTCATTTTGAAGTGTATGTTTGCTTATTGTTCTAGGTTTTCTAGGCCTTATACTTCAGGAGAAGAAGATGAAAATAGATTTGAAGGACGTTCCTGTTGCCTTTATTAGGGGCAACAGGGTCACCAAAGCTACAATTCATAATCCTCACTAGTCAAGGAGTCTGTACACAAAGTTTCAGCTTTCTAGGCCTGATGCTTCTGGAAAAGACGATGAAAATAGTTTTTTTAGGGCGTGGCCCCTGTGGCCCTTATAAGGGGTCACAGGGCCACCAAAGCAACAATTCATAATCTTCACCAGTCAAGGATTCTGCAAACAGAGTTTCAGCTTTCTAGGCCTCATGGTTCTTGAGAAGAAGATGAAAATAGGTTTTTAGGGCATGGCATCTGTGGCCTTTATTAGGGGTCACAGGGCAACCAAAGCTACAATTTATAATCCTCACTAGTCAAGGAGTCTGTACACAAAGTTTCAGCTTTCTAGGCCTGATGCTTCTGGAAAAGACGATGAAAATAGTTTTTTTAGGGCGTGGCCCCTGTGGCCCTTATTAGGGGTCACAGGGCCGCCAAAGCTACAATTTATAATCTTCACCAGTCAAGGAGTCTGCAAACAGAGTTTCAGCTTTCTAGGCCTCATGGTTCTGGAGAAGAAGATGAAAATAGGTTTTTAGGGCATGACATCTGTGGCCCTTATTAGGGGTCACAGGGCCACCAAAGCTACAATTTATAATCCTCACTAGCCAAGGAGTCTGTACACAAAGTTTCAGCTTTCTAGGCCTTATGCTTCTGGAGAAGAAGATGAAAATAGGTTTATAGGGCGTTGCCCCTGTGGCCCTTATTAGGGGTCACAGGGCCACCAAAGCTACAATTTATAATCTTCACCAGTCAAGGAGTCTGCAAACAGAGTTTCAGCTTTCTAGGCCTCATGGTTCTGGAGAAGAAGATGAAAATAGGTTTATAGGGCGTGGCCCCTGTGGCCCTTATTAGGGGTCACAGGGCAACCAAAGCTACAATTTATAATCTTCACCAGTCAAGGATTCTGCAAACAGAGTTTCAGCTTTCTAGGCCTCATGGTTCTTGAGAAGAAGATGAAAATAGGTTTTTAGGGCATGGCATCTGTGGCCCTTATTAGGGGTCACAGGGCCACCAAAGCTACAATTTATAATCCTCACAAGCCAAGGAGTCTGTACACAAAGTTTCAGCTTTCTAGGCCTTATGGTTCTGGAGAAGAAGTCAAAATTACACAAAGTTTACGGACGGACGGACGGATAGACGGACGGACGCCGGACACCATGCCATGCCATAAGCCCATCGGGCCTTACAGGCCAGATGAGCTAAAAAGTAAATGGTCATTCCAATTGGTACATGTAAACAGGCAAAATTCAACATACAAAGTACATCGTGAATTGACTCTTCGGGGTAAAAAAAAAATATTACCCTTTGCTGTCAGTTGCTTCGAAACATATTCTCTGTTCCCCACCTTTAGAAGCTTGGACCAGTACATTGGATACAAACATTTGTTTTCCATCTTTGTTGATTTCTTCAGGTTTACTGATCGTCGTTGTTTGAAAGGTCGATGTTGTGTATTTTAAATCACTTACAGAGGCACTGTAACAATTACAAAAGATGTGTAGTAATTTAATCTTATATAAGGATGGCAGTATTCAATTTGATTAATATTCCCTTTTTCATACCATGTTCCATTTGCCATTATATGATTTAAGTTTTTTGATATATGGTGCTTAAAATAAAGTAATATAAAATAAACGCGGTAAAATGTAATAACTGCTTTAAGTTGTAATAAAGTGCTCTAAATTGTAATAAAGCGCTGTAAAATGTAATATTGCGGTAAATTGTAATAAAAACTTCGGTTAAATGTATGATAGATTGACGAATTAAATTGTATTAGGAGGTTGCGGTAAAATTTATAATAGATTGGCATAGTAAATTGTAATAGGAGGTTCTGGTAAAATTGTGGTTACTTAAAGTTTGGTAAATTGTAACACAGTATGCGGTACCATAACTTGATAAGTAGATTAAACCTAATACTTATAAAATCAAATTCGGCCACATATTGAAAATCCTCGACCGGAGTCCACTCTCGTTGGCGGTGCCCTCGATCTTTACGAAATGTGTGATTGATTCAAGATTTTTGAGTTACCAAGCCGAAACTCAAACCTAACCTTAATCTATTCACTGCTAAGAAAATATAAACAAGGCTTATATTACACACGTAGTTGTTTAATTGAATTTAACCGTTCCGCATACCTAATTTCTTTTTTCAATGTCCCCCTGATTAAATATTTGTATCTATAAGCTTATGCGCGTCTTATGAACATTTAAAACTATATAAGTGAAGAATTTACTGGCAGTTGAAATGTGTACACTTTCATTACATAATACATAGATACAGTGTACATAAAGTAAAGAACGAGGATTATTATCAAACTTCTCTATTCGTATTACCATGTTTTGCGATGAGATTTAAATCAATGTTGCAAAAACAGATTTTATAAGTTCATAATATATTTCAGTTTTTTCATTGGTCTGTCCGAGTTACTTGATAATTTCCTTAATTAACTGACACAAGTCATTGCTTTGTCTTCTGTTCGTCCGGATCCAAGTAGAAGAAACATATTTGGTAAAATTCGCAGGCCCATGCCTACTTAACATGGTTCTGTCAGAGGTTTTTGTCATTGGCAAATTGAAACAAAACAATGCTTATTGGCAAAGACATTCATTTGCCGCTGTAAAGAATGTTTAGCTTTGCTAATATGTATGCAGGAGGAATGTCAAGCTCAATAAAATGGAAAATTAGTCCATTAGTGATAAGTAGTGGCGTATTTTCAATATGGGCACATATATCACGTTTGCCTAGCGAGAGATGATGTAGGAAGTCTTCCCGTATAACATTTTCGTAACGTCACTGTAGCCGGCTGTCGAAAGGGGAGCAGGTCGTTTTCTTAATATTCTTACAGAAGAATAAAGAATAGAATCGATAATAAAGACAAGTGTTGTCCATGGAGGCGTATCATATGACTTTTACAAGACAAAAAAATGTCTACAATCCTCAATATCGCTGGGGTAATAAAAAAGTTCACACTCGTTTTGTAAAAGTCAAGAGATACACTTTATCAGATAATATCATCTATATGTTAAATATTAAAGGAATATCAAAAGACAGAGAATAATCTTATACTTTGTGAAATGTTAATGAGTAATTAAGTAATGGATAAGATATAATCATCGGGCATTATTAGGAATACATTATAAGTTCCCCTCCGGGATTTTGTTGTAGGACCCTGTGTCCACGGGCAAATTAAACATTCTTTATTCTTAATAATGCCAACAGATCGCTTTTTTTCCATATTTAAAAAACCGCAAACTATTTATGATTACATTGATATTGCCGACAACGTGAAATAACAGGAAAAAACAGATTCTTGAAGCATCCGTAAAATATCTAACCATCAAAATTAAGGCCTTTTTTATAAGAGGACCTGAGATAATGGCTTGATCAGAGCTGTCACAATCGTTCAGTGGTCAGGGAGTCGGGTTCTGTGTTCTGGGGTGTGATCTATATATAGCTATATGGGATTCAAACGGCATATCTCCAAAAACAAATGCAGATGGCATAAATCGATTTTAAGCCTTTTTGAAAGTGGTAGTCAAGTGACAAAATGGCATTGACAAGTAGCCTTATCATCAATAATATCGATGGAAAATAATAATATCAATTATTAGAAGAGGGATATACCATCATATTATATTGCCGTGATTACGTATACGTTGATATTATCCGAGGGCGATTACTCTTCTTTAGCTGTGTGAGGCAGAAGGAAATCAGAAGAACAATAGAGGACCCGGTGGATTAGCGCAGTGGTTAGCACGTTCGACTCAGGATCAAGAGGAGTTCGAATCCCACCAGGGGCTTGGCATCTTTGAATGCAGTAGAGAACTGTTCTACAAGCAGGTCTGGGTGAAATGCTACACTGGATTTTAGAGCAGTTGCACCCATGGTTCCCTAGCTCCAACCAATAATCGTATGTTTTAAACAATGCATGGCCATAATAGTGTTGCTGACCTTTTCCCTGCAATAATACTAGCAGCTGTGATATAAGTGAGATACAATTGAAAGCGGCATTAAACCCAAAATCGCCTCACCTTTAAGTAAATCGAAAAAACATTCATTAACACAACCTGTTCATGTTGGTTAATAATCTAAACATGTATTTGGTTAACAAGATAGATCTTAGACTACAAGTTTGTCTCAAGAAACCTTTGACTTGTAAATGTTGACATGCGTTCGTGACGTCAATTACATGTAGTCTGCCTTCGCAAAGGAAGAAGGCGGTTTTCTGTATATTTCTAAGAGAATTTCATGGAAAAGAATCGAGAGTTAAGACATTTTTACCTTTACAAATACTGGGATATGAGTGGACTGTACGCAACACATTGGAAACAAAATTTCATGTTATGTTGTACATAAATCATGGAAAAATGATTATATCATCTTTGACGAATCCGTCTCACAAACATTTTAAACAAGTAAAGAAGTGAGCAAAGCTTTGTTAAAAAAATTCAAATAGTAAAACTGATTGATATTGGTTAAAGTTGTCTGATAGTTGAGTATACAGTAACTCATTGTGTAAGTCTGCTTTCCACTGAAACCCCAATACCAAATTCATTAATAGGTTTTAAAATTAAAGGGTACATCTAGGGATAATGGTTGATCTTTGTTTCAAATTTGAGGTAGTTATCATGAATATTCTACGAGATGTACTGAGGACAAAATTATTTTTGTCAAGTCACTTTGTAAGTCATGTTTTCCAAAGAAACCGCAGAAAAGAAAATCCATATATATCGTTTAACTCTCACGAGGCATATCCAGCAACCATGATTGACATATGTAGCAAATTTGGTGAAGCTGAGATGTATATTTCAGGAAATATGTTTGGGACAAAGTAATGTATCATAGAATCACTTTTTAGTCATTTGTCCATGGAAACTGTAAACAATAAAAATAATTTGTTGGTTTAACCTTCAAAAGGCACATCTAGGGATCATGGTTGATAAGTGTATGAAGTTTAGTGAAGCTAGCATGAATAGTTTAGGAGAAATGCTCCGGACTATGGAATTGGTCATGGAGTCACTGTTTTAGTCATGTTTCCATGGAAACCGCACAATTAAAAATAATGTGTTAGTCTAACCCTCAAAAGGCACATCTAGGGATCATGGTTGATAAGTGTATGAAGTTTGGTGAAGCTAGCATGAATAGTTTGGGAGATATGCTCAGGACAAACTTTTGTGACGGACGGACAGACGGACGGACAGAATGAGCGCAATATACCCCCGCTTACGCTGTAAGGCGGGGGTATAATAACCAATGTTATAACAATTTATCGTATTACATTTTACCACTCATTTAGTCGCACCCCATTCATCGCGCTTTTTTTCACTTTATCGCATTTTATTACAATTTACCGCGCTATTACATTTTACCGCGTTTTATTACAAACAATTTACAGTACCACAGTTTTTACATCTTGCTGCATTTATAACATCAAGCATCGTAACACACATACTTATCACACTATCAAAATGCACATTTGCGTGCAGTTCATACATCACTATAACCATGTTGATCGTCCTTCCCATATACTTTGCAGGGTATATACAGACGTTTGCAGATATCTTAACCGGTACCTACCGCGATCAGACTGCAATCTGAATGCAGTTGACCGCGGTTTTCAGGTAACTTATTATGCAAGGGTCTGTATACATGTAGTCAATGCAACTTTCTCCTTAACAACATAATCTAGTACTTGTTTCTATCATATAGGTTATTTTTCTATGTAACAAAACATTTTATCTGAATTTTTATTTTAATATTCATTTTACTTCAAATATAGATGAATATTAATTTTTTCTTAGCCAAATAAAATAATTGCGTGTCGATTTATTGTCCTTGTGTATTAAGTCAATTTGATCTGATTATATATACATTATACATATATATATATGCTTACCTTGGGGTTTTAGTGTTGGTATATATTGGAAAGGAACATGTTGAATGGATCATACACACGATACCGGTGATATTTGGAAATACTGGGAAATATGGCCCTCTCTGAAAAATACGCAAACGCTTTTTAAAAAGAGAAACGGATGAATCCACAGACGGTTGCATATATCTTCAACGGTACCTAGCGCGATCAGACTGCAATCTGAATGCAGTTGACCGCGATCAGAATGCAGTCAGACAACGGTTTTCAGGTAACTAATTCTGCAAGGGTCTGTACTCTCGTCTTTATATACCTTATTTCATATTCCTCACTACTTTTTATCATAAAAAGAACACGATATATTTGTCAAAAACGACTACAACTTAAAATATAATGCAAAAGACTAAAAACAAAAGACAAGAAACTTAACTGAAACACTGCTTCATGAAATCTGAGATAACTTGTATCTGTACATGTTGAAACTTGGATTCAAAACGAATGGTTCAAGCTTGGTGCATTTCAGAGACGACCCTGAACCTTACCTTTGATTGATCCATAGTCGTACTTATTCAAAGGAAATAAATTAAATGTTAAAAAAACATTACGAAGTTAAAGTAAATTATTATGTGAATTTCATAATATTCTAATTGAAGAAGACATTGACATAGTCCAACTTTTGTCTTTATAACCTTACTTTCAATTATCTTATATACTAGTTTGTTTAAAAAAAACTATTTTAATCAGATAAGAAAACATACATGTGGTGGATCCTTTGCTGGCAAGAGTTCCATATCTGAAGAGAACAATATCATTAAAATTAAAACTTAAAACCCCCTTTGTTAGAATCTTTAAGCCATGTCGATATTTAATTTTAAAAGTACTTAAGCTATGCAATAATCATGATTATGAATTAATTATGTTCTCGAAAAGCATGTAAAGTGTTTTTTTAAGTCAATTTGATTTCATAATCATCATGATATTTACCTTTTACAAGGATATTATAATTTCTGTCAATTCCATCCGATCTGAAAAATTAAGAAAACAGCCGTAGTTAGTATATAATACATTAGAATGATTAAATTTCTTTGCAATGGAAAAGTCATAAAAGATACATGTATATCCTTAAAATTTCCGGCAGCAACACTAAACCGAAATCTTTAATGTTGACTCTCACATAAAAACCATTTATATTCATGCCATTTTAGTCGTTCAAATACGTTAGAAACATTTGAAAATTTTAACATACAAGTATTTTACGTTGTCTATGCAAACAACTCAATGAGATGAGAATTTTACATACCCATCAGTATCTATTACAATTGCCCTGAAGAGATATCCTCCAATGTCAGATTTACCAGGACGCCAGTTCATACTGCTGTATTTAACGCGCTCGTTGGTTCGATTTGGATCATCCAATAGAGGTCCTAAAGTGAATGTTCGATGTGGAATCGATGTCAGGTAGAATGAATCAATATCACTGAAATGCAGATAAAATATACTGTCAATAAGCAGTGAAAGTTAACTTAGGTGATGATTCACGTTCCACAAATTTCCATATATTGGCTACGTATTGTAATTGGATCGTGTAAAGTAATTCGCACTTTTTCGCATAAAGTATGTTACTGTGCGTATTTGTCACATGACACTTTTTGAAGCTTAAATATATAGTTACATATAATTATCTATCCAAATAGCTCATTTCTAGTACAAAACAAAAGACTTTTTTAACTTTGCACATTTACGAATTTGCTCATTGTATAATGTAGTCTGTAAGACCCCCTAATGAAGAAATGAATTTTCTAACATTCCTATAGTTAACCTTCCTGAGCAAAGATAATTTAACGTTTTATCTGCATGAAAAGTAGAGAAAGCTGTGCAATCCTACACAAATTGAGTTAACAAATATGGCTCTTAATCTCGCCTATTGGGTTGCCTGTTAAATGCATCAAAAATATCTATCACGGCTGGTGAAATGCTCGCTTTTTGCAGCTAAAACAATCATGAAACATTGGAAAAATCACTGACGCAGCAGAAAACTTTGGGATTGATTCACTATGATGAAAGTCGGAAGGTTGATTCGTGCATCATATCAAAATTTATCTTTAAAAGCTTAAAATAGTCTTTATTTACAAAGTTCATTTAATTTGAAGCTAAGAGATTGTTACACGATGTTTGTCAAATGATAGCCTGCTCGTCCTAATGCAGAAACGTTTAAACAGGTGCTGAATCATCGTTCCCAGTGACAATCACACTCCTACTTGTTGTGACACGGTGTAAATCCTACACGCGTAATGATTACGTCACCGAAAGCGGGTTCGTTAAATGCTATGCCCTTGCTACAAGGGGTTCTGTGCTTTGGGCGTCGAAATAAGTATGTTATTGTTGATTAAACAATCTAAATATGATATCAAAATTTCTACGAAAGATTTTTCTACAAAGTGATGTATTTCTTTTCTCAATAGCTAAATTTCAGCCTGAACCGCATGCAAGTATGAAACAGCATCTTGAAATGATGTCCCTTTGGAAACTTTATTCAAAAGAATACTTAAGAGTTGTCTTGATCGTCCAGATTCAAACTAATTTAGGAATGGTAGGTCTCAGTACGCACGTGTGTAGTTGTCCCATTCGGAACATAAGGGAATCATAGAAATTATGAACTTCGAGATTGAAACCTCTAGATTCATGTCATTTATGTTTTATAAATTATCCCTTACATTTGAGGGTATTATATAGGTAACGATAACCTCAATAATAATTCTATATTTTCTTTGCATTGATCATTTGACCTTTTCATGCGACTAGCTCTGCATAGGGCAGAGGAGATCGGTATCCAAAACTATCCACAAGTAGTGGCAAAACTTCTGTTAAATATACCGCAATAAACACTTATGAAAATGCATCACCCATGAAAATTACGGTATACATGAAGCTGTTGATTAAACGATGATGCAAACAAATTAGTATTTATGTTCCACAAAAGGTTAGGTAACAATTATGTTATGTTATTGTACATCCTGCTATTTATAGCAAGCCAATCAAATGATGCCCTTTCAGCGATAGCGGCAAACTAGTTTCTTGGCTTCGTTCCGCGTGCTCACATCGTGATTCAAATTAACCAATAGGAATGATATTAGATAATAAATTTGATTCTCATTGCAGTCTCCCGCTAAGCTCCAAATCACGCGCTCTTAGATTTCCACGTGCAACATCACTAGACAACAGTGTATGGAGTTCGAAATAGTTTGACTGAAAACAGACAGGCTATAAATAGCGCTGAGCAACCACCCGTCAGCGATACGACAGAAGACTATAGGAGGATATCAGGGGATAGGTTGTAGCATTAGCGGAGACATATACGCTGATGTAGCAGGATGGTTATTGTAACGGTTGGTGTTACTTACCAATTGGACGATTCCATTGGTTTTGCATAGAGATGAATCGTTAACGTTGAACCAACAAAGACATTGAACTCATGTTGACTTTCTACTGTTGGGTCGACAAACGATGGGGCATATATTGTTTTCAGCGTCTGGATCATAAACTGGAGGAGAGAATGCACAAGATGTATTATACAAGTGATGATACTGAAAAGAACATATGATTTTGCCATTGAATTAAACTCGGATTTTTGTTTTGTAATTTGAAGCACAATTTCTTGATATGTTATAGCAGACAAAATTAGGGTTGATCTGAAAGCGGTATGATCATAAATAACTACTTAGTCCATCTGATAATTTAAGCCATATCAATGATTTAACAAAATTAACTTAGGAAACGCTGTGCACATGTGCTTAAGTAGCGCTCACGCTTTCCAACCAGTTTCACGTGACAGGATTACAACATAGTCATGTAAAGATATAAAATAAATCGTAGCTTTGCTACTAAATGACTTTTTTGTTTTCAAAGGAGCGCTATAAGAATATATCTCAGTAATTCTATGCACAACTCGGCGATAATTAAATACATAACAGAACCTATACCTGGATATTTATTGCACCGAGACCTAGTGCATTTGGTATAATTAATGTTGAATCATCTATCTTCGGATTCTTTGGGGAGTCCATAAGCTTGACAGGTATTGCTCCCCATCCACCATCCACAAACCCGGCCGATTCTTGTGCATCAATCTCGATACTGCAGTCCTTTTTATCAGAAATACTATATTATTCATGTATGAAATCAATAATTAACATCGTCATATTTAAATTTGTGTAATCATAAATAACTGAGAGAAAATGTGATAATGGGTGTGATACTAGTCATCCCAATGTCGGCATATTTCACCCATACATGGTGAGTGTAAAATAGTCTTTAAGAATCATATTTACCACTCCCTGAAAGTTTGGGAATTGCCTTTCGTAAAGCACTAAGCACGTTCATTTAAAAACTTAAGTTAACATAATCACAAATATATTTTACGGTGTACTTTTGAATATATGAAGGTCTTATTAAGATGTCATGTAGTGTGTCAAATGTCTCTTCTCAAATATGTTCCATTTGGTAGAAATAGCCGTTATTGAAAGGCACTTCTGAAATTTATCTGACGACAAACCAGTGTATGCGTGTCTCGTGACACACCCCTTTCATGACAGTTACAGTTATATTGAATATCACAGAAAATAACAAACAATCCCCGATTTAAAAAAAAATGGTGAACACTCTTTAAGGTAAGTATGTTTGGTGTAATAAAGATAACCACATCAATATTAATTAAACAATGATATAAGGCAGAATTACATTTGAAAATGAAGTCTTACTTTGGTAGTCTGGGTAACATGTCACACCTGCGCGAGTTTTACAGTCTAAGTAAACCTAGTCTCAATATTACCCGTTTCACTCTGATATTGAGTCTAGAAAGGTCTAGTAGAGGGTCGCGTCAGCCCACGTATCGAATCGACCAATCATAAATCATCTTACCAAGCCACAATAGTCAGTCTTCGCACGTATAACGTTGGAGGGTCATAGGTCGCAGAAAAGTCGGCTGACGCGACCCTCTACTAGACCTTTCTAGACTCAATATCGGAGTGAAACGGGTAATATTGATTCTAGGTTTACTTAGACTGCGAGTTTTATGGCCCCTAGACCACCCTTTTACAGTCGTTAATTACGTGCTCTTCATTAAAGGCTAATTATTGTTTATTTGAGACATTAACAAAAAGCAAGCCCAGTTCCTAATTTGTTGAAATAGCTTGAAAGGAAAATCGAAGGTTATAGTCAAGTTAAGCGGTAACAAAACCAATTCTTGGTCGAAGTAGACATGTGTGAAAAATATAATTTTAAATTTTAAAAAAGGATTTGACCCATAAGAATAAAAAAGATGGCCCTTTTGTCTCCTTTTTCCTATTTCTTGCATTGAAAATGGCTCTACTGTTGACTTTACTTTGATTCTTAAAGGGGCAGTAGCACGTTTTTAGGGGTAATATAAGGTGATGTCAGGAAAATGAAAATAAATAGTTCCAAATGAAAGACAATGTATTTAAACTAAATGGAGAAGTAATAATTCAAATATATAACGTAAGGTTCAGCCATGCGATTCCTTTTTCTTACAAAAATGAATTAAAGGTGTTCACAAAAAAATGGCCGCCAATGGAATTTATGTAAATCCTCATACTTTGTCCTCTGACTATGTGTGATTGGCTTGTGTAATGTAATTGTTGACACTGTCAATATAATACATAAGGCATTTACTTACAATTATAAGTGCAATTTTTAAAATATAAAATTATCAAAAAACGTGCTACTGCCCCTTTAAATAGTTCTATATAAGCAAAGTATACAACAAAAGCGCAGTTTACACTTACAGGATTCACAACTGTATTTTTCAGTATCCCCAACCCGCCGGCCTCAACAAACTCAGCATAGTCACACTTCAAGATGTCTCCATCTTGATCCATTGTAGACAGTTTGATTGTTGTTTTTGTATTTAACTTGATCCTGTAAACAGTTGTTAATACGTTACATTTCTTAAAATTATTCGTAAAAAAACAATCGCAACATAGAACGTGAAAATAGCAGGATGATTAAAGTTTTAGAAATACATCACGGACGGACTTACATGTAATTAATCGCCAAAGGTACATTTATAGAACATGCATCATGTACAAAAATCGGATTCAATTATCAAGATAATATAAAAGATATGATTTATCCGACTGAAAATTCCTTCTCGTGTGCCCCAATTACAAGAAAACATAGAGGATATTATTTAGTGTTACTGACATACAAATACTCAAAGCCTATGCCATAGGCGGACTAGCCTGCGCCGGTCCGTATAGATTGTGACGTCATAGGTGAACCGTGACGTCAAAGCACTGTTTATAACGTGATGTCACAATGAAAAAGTGTTGCCCTAGGGCAACATATGATAAAAATGAACGTCAATTTGACTGCCCTCGTAGGTAATGAATTTGTATATCTAAAATATTCGTATTCACCACACCACATCATGTAGACGAAAAAGTCATGAAAAATCACAATATAAAGATGCTTTTAAAAACAAATGCAACTTAAAGAACAACGAATTAATATCATCAATATCAACTGCCTATTTCATGAACAAAAATGATAAAAAACAAGACACAAAAAGACGATCAAACATACTTGTATACAGGCTTAAATATGGCAACTGGACTGTTGTTCGGTTCATTCGTTTCATCCCTTGGGGTTGGAATAACCTTTATCTGCAGCCTAAAATCCACGGCTTTGTTTTGAACATCATCAGTGTAGTTGAACCAGCGCCATGACCTTCCCGAGAGACTGAGAAAAAAACGTTAAAAAATAAAGATAGTTCATAAACTGATAACCTAGTACGGTCTTATCTCAATTAGTTGTAAAAACTCTTCCATTCATTTTGGAGAAAGAACTCTTTATATCATATTGCAACCCCTGTCAAGTAGATAAACACATTCGAGTTTATTCTTCAATGATGACAATAGCAAACTATAATTTCCACTGTTAATTCAGTCTTTTTCATCGACAACACTTTCTGAATTTGGATTTCATTGAATTAAGTGAAATTTTATATCGTAAATAGTATTTACTCCGACAGATTCGTCTATATTCCACGTACTTTTGTAAATCCATGACTATGAGTTATTTACATTTCTGGTACTTATTTTCTATAGAAATTAATATTTATAAGATATTGCTTTCCAATACCTTCGCAACGAATAACTAAATATGTGCATGTGATGCACTGTAATGTCCCCCGTACAAACTTTTAATCCGAAAATAACCCAACCCCCGATATCTACCCAGTTCAATTGTTTCCATTGAAACCAGAAAAATGAAAATTCAGAATAACAAAAGTAGAAAGCGGAACCACTTCTTCACACCTAACCACATACCGAATTTATTAAAAATATAGAATATTTTGGAGCTAAATCTATGAAATGGCAATACCCCCGATATGCATTAAGTTCAAATTGTTTCCATGGAAACCAGCAAAACAGAAAAGTTAAGAAGAACAAAAAAAGGAAAAAAGACACCATTTACCACTAGATCTAACCGCATGCCAAGTTTCGTAAAAAATTGTTGTATAGTTTTAAAGATATGACCCAGTAACAAACCCTACCCCCATATGTACTAAGTTCAAGTTATTTCAATAGAAACCAGAAAATGTAAAAACTTAAGAATAACCAAAATAGCAAAGGCACCGTTCAACCGCTAGGTCTAACAACATACGAAGTTTTGTAAAAAAAAATTGAACATTCTTTTTTTTTATATGGCCCGGATACAGACCCTTCCCCATATGTGCACTATGTTCAAACTTTTTCAATGGAAATCAGAAAAAATATAAAAAGATAGAATAACCAAAATATCAAAAGGCACTAGTCCACCACTAGATCTTACCACATACCACGTTTCGTAAAAGGATATTGAACAGTTTTTTAGATATTGTCCGGAAACAGACCTTACCTCCCATATGTACTAAGTTCAAACTGTTTCCGTGGAAATCAGAAAAAAAAAACTAAAAAAATTTTGAAAGCAAACAGGACGGACATCTTTCTTAGTTGTACGCCGCTATGTAACAGAAATAAAGTTTTCATTTGGTAATTTAAGAATTGACTTAAAAACCGCTGTGCAAACTGTGTAAATCCGCGTAGCACAGCACAGCGGTTTTGAAGTTTATACACTGCAAAAATGGTGTTTTAATATTAAACACAAAGCCAAACACATAGCTTGTCCTGTTTTTTAAACACATAAATTATCTAAACATGTTTAAATCCTAAACACATAAATTAAAGTGTTTAATATCAAAACATGTTCTGGTTTAGAACATGTTGTGGAAAGTGTTTTAATCTAAAACGTGTTGTGGAAAGTGTTTTAATCTAAAACGTGTTGTGGAAAGTGTTTTAATCTAAAACGTGTTGTGGAAAGTGTTTTATTGTAAATATGTTGTGAAATATGTTTAGAGTTTGAACATGTTGTTGTAAACGCCTCTTTTAGCACTTGTAGTTAATGCATTAAAGGCTTTTAGGTAAACAATTATTTTCTCCAGTAAATATCGCGCAATTCCATTGAAAAATGTACAAAGAAGGCCACCAAAATACAATGCCAAGTGAGCATACATGGCATGCATCATTATGCTTTAAAGGGGCAGTAGTACGTGTTTAGGATGATGTCAGGAAAATAAAAATAAATAGTTCATTTTGCATTAACGTAAAACTATTAGTAAAATTATACAATTTTAAAAACGCGTGCTACTGCCCTTTAACATGCTGGAATATATATATATTATAACGCACAAGAAAAGACGAAGGCAGTTCTAAAGTAAAACAAAAGTTTATTGTTTTTAAAAAAAAAAGGCATTCCGTAACATAGTCAATTTTAAAAAAAATAATCACACATGGAGAAAATAAAGACACGTAACAGTGAATAATTTATGTCAGCTAACACCCATTAATTCATTAATAAGGGTTGATATATATCTTTAAAGGAAGCCCACAACTGCAAATGCAAATGTTTTGGCTAAATTAGATCCCATAAAATCAAGGAAAAACTTCTTGACAGGGCAATCTTCTTCACCCTATAGTTGACAATGCCATCTGTATGCTTTATGAACATCACAGCAGCTTCTAACAACTTCTCTTTTGGTCACCACCAGCTGTCTGGGAGCTTCTTTTTCAGGGATGAGATGTCCTGACCCTATCAAGAACAAATTCAAAATGCTTCAGTTACTTATAAAAAGACAGAGAGATTTAATGCAAGTGAAAGAAAGGTCCCTTATGTTTCTATTACATACATTCATATTCAGTAAATAAGCAATCATTGTTTAATAAAAAAGATGGCTTAGTGAAAGAGATTTAAGATGTTGCTTGCAGCCTTAAACTAAAAACAGTTGTTATACTATACATCATGAAATACATGGCTATAGACAAAATTGTTTGGCAAATTATCTTACCTTTTTCTGAGAACCTATTTGACCTCTGTTTCTTTGAGCAGTTTCCGAGCGAAAAGACTCAATGGTATCCCATGACTTGATCGTCCTTTACAAAAGAAAATAAATATCATAAGAATTAAACAAGCTTATATTTGTTATGCTATTCAACAAATGATTCAAATAAAACAGACACTTTTAAACTTCAAGTAACCACTCATTCTCTCGTTTTATTTGTCAACGATAAACAATGATAAAATGTATAAATCAGGATTCATGAGAGAGAGAGAGGGAGAGGAAAAGAGCGAGAGAGGGAGAGAGAGAGAAAGAGAGAGAGAAAGAGAGAGAGGGGAGGGAGAGAGAGAAAGAGAGGAGAGGGAGGGGGGAGGGGGAGAGGGAGAGGGAGAGAGAGTTAATTGATGAACCATAGAACTGCCGAAGCTCCATAATATATAATGTACAGAAGGAGGACATACTAATTTTGATGCATGATGCAGGTTTCTTTTGAGCTAGACAAATATATTTTGCATGATTATGGAGTACAATACTATTTGTTGACGAAAACAATGAGTTGAACATGTTACAAAATGGAATAACATAGTAGTTATGTTAACGTGTAAACAACATTACTTGCTATTATACTATCCCCCGCATGCGCGAGAAACTCTCTGGATAGAGAAATAAGTTTGTAGATTGGAGTTGATCTTTAGGCTAAATAACTCTTGCAGCTACCCAAAATTCAAGGTTCAAAGTAAAAAGATTGATAGATCCTCTTTAGGATTATATTTTTCATTTCGTTATCAATTAATATGTGTTTGTTCCTGGTCGTTTTTTAAAATTGCATTTCCAAATACATTTCGGCTCTTACAAACATGTATATGATGATCAGATCTTGCCGAACAGAGTAGCTTTCATAGGCGAATTAAATTTCTAGTTATGTGTTCCAAGATTCAAGGTTCGCGTTAAAGAGACGAAATTCTCTTCTTTACAGAAATGTATTCAAATTTTCTTTAACACAATTACCTATTGTTCCTGCAACGTTTCAAAATAGCGAAAAACTGAGGAATTCTGTGACATGCTTGGCTGATCACGAGTATCTGCTTAAATGGTGGTAATTCGTAACAGTGGGAGGTCTTTAATTATGTTTGCATTGTAATATAAGCTTGAAATGATTCCCTTCCTAGCCAAAGTGTTCCCAGATGTATAACTTAGTTGCTAAAGCATTACTGATTTAATATTTGCTATTAAGATTAATTCTTTACTAAAATTTGTAAAGGGCGGATCCAAATTTTATTATCTCTATCAATAAAAGATGTGATTAAAGAGCAATTTCGTGACATTCATCCTATATTGATTTGCCTTGATATGAACATGAAAGTTTCAAAAGTAAACATCGATTCATAATAAAAACACGTCAAATTTACAAAGAAACTTATAATATAGCGTAAAAGTTTTCAGCATTACGTTTTACTGATTGACGCGCATATAAATGTCGGGTTTTCGGTCAAGCTAAGAGTTCAAACCTCCCTATGGTCACTATACAACGTAGGTTACCTTTTAGAATTAGACTTTCCTGTAAATGATACTATTGATAAAGGTTTGCGATTTTTAAGCAATCAGACAAGATGCGTTCAATGTTGTCATCTATCTTTTGATCATCTTTAATTTTCTACATTTTAAAATAATTGTTCTGTTACTGGCACTGTCGAAGAAGAAACCACCCTCGTCGACGTATTATATATATGAAATATTTCTTTAAATAATTGAACGGTTTTTCTAGATTTTTTTCTTCATATTTAAGTTGTATAATTGAAAACTCTAGACTTGCTAATTGAGGAGGTAGACAGTATTGAGGGATCCTGGTTTTTCCACGGTTATGGACCAGGGCAAAAATGTCCACTGACCGAAATCAGTAGCTCAGCTTGACCTGTTAAATAGTGATAGCCATGTGGGATTACTTAGTAATGACGCAACAAGGCCAAACCTCATGCGGTGTCTATAGCACAGGTCAACCGAACGTCACACTATACTAAGCTAAGGGCAGATAATTTCAGAACTCTTATAGCTGGTAATGACTATCACAGTTGTTCAATTGCTAAAATATGTCATATTCAACGGGTTCTTACCTTCAAATATGTTGCTAAATGGGTCTTACTTCTGTCGTCGTTGTTATACAATAATGTCCTGTCGTAAATAATCTTCTTACTGACTTTGAAGACTCATATTCAAGGAAACAGGGCGCTTTTATATCGGATCATGAAACAAAGAGAACGAAGGAGTTTTCCCGCGCTTTCGGGACAAGGGCCCGTAACTCTAATTGCACGATTGAATGTGTTGTGGGTTGCAACACGTACACGTTCCCGTTCACATATAAACACATTTCAATACATCTTTTGAGTTTTAAAACACGAATAGAACATGTTTATTCTTATTTTTTTGCAGTGTAAATCCTGGGATGCAATATTATGCAACTTACCTGTAATTGTTAGTGTACATATTTGAAATAACACTGTCATAATATTTTTAAGAATAATAAAATAAAATAAAATAAAAATGTTTAAACTCTACTTTTGCCATGAATCAAAATGATATAATGAGATCATTAAGCTTTATTAGAGTGCACAATATCACTCCCCCACCCCCATTTTGTAAGTATATTTTTGACAGCATGTGTTTAATGGATAAGAAGTTTGTTTTCCTTTTGTAAAGATGCTTTCCAATTAAAATTCTGTCAATACTCTTGATCTTTATATTGAGAAATCGTTGCTTGCCAAAATAAAAAGATTATTTTCTTAAAACATTTTTAAAATTAATTCTGAAATAAATAAGTGAAATCAGTTGTAAAATGACAATGGCAATAGTACAAAAGTACAATCTACTTGAACTAACCGTGACAGAAACATGTATATTTTCCACATGTATAATGTCATGACTCTACTTAAATGAGTTCGGAATCATGTGTTATAATCACGATATCATTACGCAATGTCTTTAAAATCGAAACATTTTTTGAGTTACAACACATACAAATTTATGTGTTTAACATATAAACACATTTCAAAACATGTTGCGAGTCGCAACATGTTCTGAGTTACAACACATACAAATTCATGTGTTTAGCATATAAACACATTTCAAAACATGTTGCGAGTTACAACATGTTTAGAGTTAAAAAGGCCATTTGGTTACCATAATGCAACATGTTTAAAATCGCAACATGTTTTGAGTTACAACACATACAAATTCATGTGTTTGGCATATAAACACTTTTCAAAACATGTTTTGAGTAAAACACGTACGGAACATGTTTAAAGTCAAAACACCATTTTTGCAGTGTACCTCCATGAACTTAGGAAATTTTGAAGTCAATTCTTATAAATAAATATACACAAATTCGATGTTTTAATACGTTTGTTTGCTCTAAATAAACACAATGCAACAAATAGGATTGCACTATTTACGCGAACGAATTCAATTCTCAACAAAACGAGAGAAATAAAATGTCAAAACAAAACGTCATTATTTTTTAGCTCCGCCTACGACTAGTTTACCAGCCAATGAAAATTCACAACGGAATCACGCAACGTCTTGTCATGTGGCCTTGACATTCCTAGTGTCAACCGTTGTACATAAACACAAACTCGCGACTGTTGGATTCGGGATGAAAATAGCCGATTAGACTATCGTAGGTGCCAAACATGTACATGTGGCTTAAAAGTTTTACGACAAGCAATCAGATCAAATCGAATTAAGTTTATGTTAAACGGCACAGTTCCGAGAGACAAAGCTAGAAACTGCGGCATTTCAATGGCCGATCCCCTTGCAACAGCCGCGACTGCGGGAGAGGGAAAACGACCGGGTGTATTGTTATGAAGCCGTGCTATTTATCAAACAAACTGTAAAATATTTATTTGATATTAGCTATTTGTAATTTGTGTCTTATTACCGAACTCTCGCGAATTTGTACAGCATAAAAAAACGTTACTTGTTTACGAATAGCTCCGTCATTTTGGGCGTGGCTAAGTGTGAATGGGCGTGGCTAAATGTGATGTGACGTCAGGAAATTAAGTTTATGCAGGTATGAACTGAATTTCTGTTACAGTGTTCAGCGAATCAGATACACGGATAGCAAATGACATTTTTTTATACATCAATGATACGCTGATGTTTCTTCCAAATCCTATTTCCTCTATATTGAAACCTACCTTATATCTGTATACTCGGTTGTAGGATCTATGTCGAGGATAACTTCGGCTATTTCCTGCTCCCATTTCATTGGGGCGTTGATGGCTGCAACAAAACCGTCTATTTTGTTGACAGTGGTAGATGTTACATCTTCGTACCGCTTGTTAGTTTCCGAGAAACCGATTTCTTCTAACCATTTTCCGAAATAGTCCACACCCTTTGTGTCTGTAAGACTTTTCCGTGTTGACTTTGTACTTCTGCCAATATCACCGGCTTCACAAGTCATTCCACAAGGACCCATTCCGATTACCCACCCAGTCACTGCTGTTATTTTTAGCTGAAAATTAAAAATGCTCCATTTAAGTAAAAGTTCACATAACCACAAACATATTTCACTGTTTTCTTTGGAATATAGACAGTCTGATTACACTATTGTATAGTGCGTTAAAGGTCGCTACTCCAATATGTTCAGTTTGGTAATGAAAGCCGTTTTTGAAAGCCACTTTTGATGGGCCGCTTAGACCTATCTGACAACAAACAAGTGAATGCATGACTGGTCACGCCCCCATTTTGTGACGTCATATATAGAATCAGCCTCGTTATCTATACATATATCTTAACAATAACACAGGAATAAAACTTATAATTAACGATTTTCAGGAAATGTTTTTCACTCAGTTGGATAAATCATTTGATGACGTAACACTACTAAGCATTTGGTGTAAAAATGATATCCACATCAATGGTAATTAAATAATTATTTAGGCGGTATTTCAGTTGAAACAATGATGCGTTACTCTGTATAGTCTGTTTATTACGTCACACCCGCGCGAGTTTAATGGCCCCTAACCCGGGTGTGTTTTTCACAGCCGATAATTACGCTGTCTAAATGAAAGGCCAATAAAACGTGTTTATTGGACAAATTAACAAAAATTAAGTCCAGGTTTTATTTATTTTTTAAATCTTTAAACGAAAATCGAGAAGTGGTAAGGTCGAGGATAGTTGATGTTTAAGTAAACTTGTTTGTATCTGTCTTGTCCATGGCGTAAGTGCAAAAAAAAGAGAGTTTATAAGTATGGACAATAATTTTCAGTCAATTTGTTAATGTTTTTTTCTCCAAAGCTGTCATCCAAAGGATACATAAACTCATGTCCAAAAGAAACGATACCAAGTTTTCAAAGTCGTCCGAAACTAAATTCTATAACCTGACAGAGTCGAATTTAAGTGTGTCTAACAGGCATATATCTTGTAAAAAAGTATGCACATTTTCATTCTTCAGGAAAAGATACTTTTGATTTTGTGTTTTTTCAAATGTACATGGAGTGCATAAATCGAAATTTCAAATTGTTTTATGAACAGAACTTTTGTCATTTCACTTTAAAATTGATAAAGTATGTCAGAAAAAAATGTTGTTGATATAATACACTTTATTTGACATAAATTCGTTAACGCGTCACTGCACTATAGAACGTTTTAAAACAAGCGAAAGTGTCCAATTACTCTCTGCTATCTCGCCTAGTTACGGACCTCTCTAGTCAGTGTTGTGTTCAGAGATGTGCAATTTCCATTTTCGTTCTTAAGGGGCAGTAACACGTTGTTTTTTTTTAAATTTTATAGTTTCAATTTTTCACTGATAAAGGTACGTTAATGTTAAATATATTATTTTGATAATCTCATTAAACAATTAAATCGTCCATAGTCGGATAAAAAATATGGAGATTCACAGTCCGTTTTTGTGTGAAAACCTTTAATTCATTTTGTATAAGAAAAAGAAATCGCATGGCTGAACATTACATTATATGCTTCATTGAGTTTAAATACATTGTGTTTCAATTGGGACAATTTATTTTCATTTTCCTGACATCACCTTATATTTCTCCCAAAAAAGTAATTATGAGTAAGGAATGTTTTGTAGGCTTGACAGTTAAAATACAAAGGGATACCGAATGACCTTCCATTTTTATTAAACAAGTTAATGATTTTAGAAAAAAAATAAAAATATAAACGATCTAAAGTGAGTGTTTTTGAAAAGCTCATTAAAAAATTATTGTTTATTCGATAAGATTGTTGTCGAACAGTATAAGTTTAAAAAGACTAGACCCTTTTTACCCATTGTGCCATGTAACGTCATTCAATCACATAACATTCGAACATGTTCATGAAAAGTCATTCACATACTAAAAATATGGTGATCTTGGATGAATAAAAAAATTGAACTGTACCCAGAAAAAATAATATATAAAACCTGAAACCTCTCTTTTTATTATTATTCTTAAAGATGAAACAACTATTTATCAGCAGAGTGCCATTAATCACCATGTATAAATTTTTATAGATAACACATAATCTTATATCAGAACAGGACAATTTTAACAAAACATATTCTGTGACACATAATTAACGAATATATACGAATGCCATCGGATGTTTGCTTTGGCATATAATACAGAAAGATTTTAGCTTATACTCTGAACATGGCGCCAGTGATAAAATCAGTTATATAACAGTCTGTATATACCCTTAACAGATGCATTTTATTTATACCAAGAGGAATATACAAATTCAAATTTTCAAATATTTTGTAAGGTAACGTTTAAGAACATACTGTATCTACAGGGGGTAACACATATCTTAACCGGTACTTATCTCGATGAGATAGATATTAACTGCACTCAAATTCTGGAACCGAGAACGGATTGAATTCTGATAGCAATCTATCAGCCTATTGATTTGCAGTGTAATTGCGATCGAACGCCATCAGATTGCAGAAAGCGAGCAGAATGCAGCCGAATCGCGGTTTTCAGGTATCTAGTTCTGCAAGAGTATGTAGATGAATGTAAACATGGTAAGATATTTCATAGAAATAGAAGAACTTGCCTTGTAAGGTGTGTTTGTCGTATCAATGAAATTGAATGACATTGAACCACCAATGAAGTGCATGTCTTCTCCGACCACATAGCCAAGCAATGGCGGGAGAAGAAACAGACAAAAGGTCAACTCCATCTTATGTGTTTGCCGTAGCCACTGAATGTAGTTATCCTGTAGAGAAAATATTAAAATTTAATTTGGGAAATACAAATGCATTGCTTTAATTGATTAAGTTTATAGGGTTTATAGGGTTCTTAGCATTATTCTTAACGCATATAAAAGAACTGATAATATAGATAAGACAATTTTATTGATTTGTAGGATGTTTATTATTTTATGTTAAATCCACTTTAAAAGTCTAAAAGCTATGTAAAATGAAATAAAATTGAAATTCATAAACACTAGTAATATATCTATCACTTTTCTCATTAAACATGATCATTAATCAATTACTAAATCCCACATTTTAAAGCCTATATATACAAAAAAAATTATAAGTTCATAGCATTAGTTCTGTACGCATATACAAGCACTGTTATATAGATAAGACAATTTTAGTGATTTGTATTATGTTTATTACTTTATATTAAATCCACTTTAAAAGTCTAAAAGCTAACTAAAAAGAAATAAAATTGAAATTCATAAAAATAATCGTTACATTATTGAATACTAAATCCCACATTTTAAAGCTTACCAAACTTAATACATTGTAATATGTGAAATAATACGTGACCAAAGGAAATGATCTAATAAAAAGTGTTAAATCTTTAAAAGTGACTAATATGATTCAAAGCATATAGACACAAAGAAGTACTTACTGAGCTACCAGCGACTGTAGTTGGTGAGAGACGAAGCTGACTGACGCCTGATTACTGATTCAGTGACAATTATAACCAACTATTTTTTTATCACCATAAATTCAATCGTCAAATTATTCTACCCTTTCAAAAGTCTCTCTGGAAAATAACAAGATTTGACAATTTAATCACCAGTTCTTTTATGTATAATCGTCACCTACAAAGTAATTTTTATAATCTTTCATCTTCCAGCTTTCTAATCCACTTATGTCGACATACATGTTTATTTCAGACAGCTGTGTAAGACATTAAAGGAATGTCACATGTATGATTGATCAGATAAAAGTATTGTTCAATAAGGTTTTATATTTGTTTAAATTTGTTTCACTGTTTGAAGTTAATCAATATGAAATTACCAAAGCAGCGATTAATAATCTATTTGTCTGTGAAAAGGAGATTATTTGAAATGATTAATTGATAAGTATAATCGATATACAGTCCATATAGCTTTTCAAAGCGTGTGAAGTTAGTATGGTGTACAAAGTAATGTAACAATTCATGTTGATTAATGAAATTAATTTAAGGGCGTTTTTTTGTTCTGTGTAGTGTGCTTGCTTTTAAACAATCTTTAAAGGGACCATTCGAACGGGGTGTTTTTGTGGAAACGAAATTAAGGATGACTTTCCTGTTTACAATTACGATTTTACTTGATAATTTCACACTTGATTTCAAATATGTTAGCATGAGGTTAGCATTTCAATTTAACAATTTGACAAAGAATAAAGTGTATCGCTCAAAAAATAAAAACATCGTGAAATGAAGCCAAGCATCCAAACTACGATCGTGGAATGCAATACTACGACAAAATGCTGTCATGATAACGTTTATTATGAATTATTTGTAAATATCCTCCTCTTCTATCAATCAAGTAGTTATTTCATTATTTTGTTCATATATTAATTTAAAACAGCACATTTGTTTTCTCGCAATGCTAATATTTAAAATGGAGGATGAAACCCGATCGTCTGGTGCCTTTAACGTAAACGCTGATGTCTGATGAATATTCACCCCGTGATATTCGGAAATACAAAACAAAACTAGTCGGTTTGATTTTAATTACGCATCTGGGCGTAAAGTACTACTTCTACTACTGCTAGTACTACTGCTTCTTTGTAATAAATTTATTAAAAAAAACCATTACTATCGTGTAGCTTATCGTTTCATTGTGATCGTACCAAACGATGTTTAAAAACTCTTTAATCATCCTTCGTACTGGTCAGTTTTATTGCCGGTGCGCGCATGAAGGTCATTTCTGGCCCAAACATCTCATACATAGAGGATACTAAACGACCTTCCATTTAAAACTATTTTTATTAAACGAGTTAATGATATTGTATAAAACAAGCGACAGCGAGTTTGATACAAAATCATTCACGAGTTTAATAAAAATAGTATTAAATGGAAGGAAGTTAAGTATTCTGTTTATTACTTGCCCTAAAAATCACGCAAACCTGCCGAAAATGTGCTGAAACTAACAGTTTCGCTACTCGGCACCCATTGTGACGAAGCGCTTACATTGTGACGTCACAACAGCTCACTTCTGTGACGTCATACTTGCATTGTGATATTACACTGGTTTAATATTGCCGTATAAATATTACACTGCGGTATCTTACACGGTCGTGTAATAAATATATATACTTTCCGGTTTACCAAACAACCTAGTAAATCAATTTTTGTAGTTAATTCATCGTATCTCCGACCCCAGAAGACTATGTAAGTAAGTAAGTAAGTAAATTCGTCAGAAAACTGTGTAAAAGGAACAAAACACTATTACTGAAACACAAACAATGGAAACACGCCGCCTTTTGTTACAAATGACTACATGTTTATAAACCAATTCATAATAAATGTAAACTTTGAAGAGTTAACTACTTTATTTGTTGCTCGATACAATGTGGGTAATGATTCAACATTTCTGACTGTGGCACATGATAAAAGACATCGTGGGGTTAGTCATACCATTATGTTCGATAATATGGCTTAACTGTAGGAGAAAACATAAAGTGTCTTTAGAGTTTAAAGGCTGATCGACTTATCGAGAGACGTAGTGAGAGGATCATGTGAGTTCATTTTATTGATCGAAATAGCACTCTCTATGTGCAGTTGTACTGATTAAAGAATTGTAGTTTACTAGGTAGCGAAGTTTCTATGGTTTAGGTCTTACAATGGTTCGAAGCCGTTTGATTCGCAACTAATCCAATATCATATTGTCTTATATTTTCAGAGTTAATAAAAATTGATTGCATATTTTTTTAATTTTATATTTCATATTTCCAAATATTTTTATTATATGTTTTTCGATTCTCACTTCATAAAGAAATAAAACAACACGTTGTTTCCCCTTTTAAATCGACCAATACACCGTTCGCTTGAGTTTGAATGTAATAATTGTTAAACTGTTTTGTAATGTTTTCTTAAGCCTGAATACAACTAAGCGGTAATTCTGTAATAACATGGTAATTGCAAACATCACCAAAATGTAAATTTTGCATTTTTAAGACAACAAATCACAAAAATAATAAAATTATAAAATTTGGTAGTTCATGTAACGATATACCAATAACTATTACCTTTTTTAGAATTGCAGCTTATCTATTCACTGTTATCGTTTTGGTGTAAATGGAATATGAACGTATAGGCATAGGTTATAAGATGTTGAAATAATAAACAGTCCCTTTAGAGTTCCTCAATTTCATCTTCACCTTTAATTTAAGGGAGGTTACAAGTTTGAAAGAAAATTGATAATGAATAAGATAAGTTAGGTTCAAAATACATCTTATATCTCTGATAAAACTCGAACTTTGTATGGATGTTTTGCATAACTGGCTTTGTTACAATGAACTTATATGATGAGTCCTCATCAGTTACATATTTTTATATAATATGTTCACACATCACTTTTGCCGAGGAATCATTTTTGAAGCGCGATTTCCCGAATATTTACGTCAATGACGTCATAAAACAATTGTTCATGACGTCACCGTAGTCGACCGTCACAAGGAAAACAACCCGATATCTTGATATTGAATAGAATCGGTAATTAAGAAATTATCACCATCTGAAGTGGGTCATATGACTTTTACGAAACTCATGAAAATTTATGTACAACCCTCGCTATCGCTCGAGTTATACAAACATTTGAACTCGTTTCGTAAAAGTCATATGACACTCCTACTTGGGTAATAACATCTATATATCATAACGACAAAGCTTAAAACTAAAAAAAGCAATTAAATGATGAATAAACCAGGACAAACTTAACAATGATGTCCTAATAGTCCCTAATAATAGTTTATAATTAAATTTTACAATTGGTTTACTTTTTCTGCATCATCTATTTTAACAAGGTATTGTACATTTGGATCTCTCCTGCATCCTGAGAATATTAAAATTCAATTCTTTTATCAAAGTTTTATATTAAACTGCTGCCCTACCTTAGTGAGTTTGGTTTTTGCTATTTTTTATATCATTTCTAGCAACTTGATTAACACATAGAAATCCAAACATATGATTGCTTTGACATAGAGGTAGCTTTGATTAGTTTTGATAGGTGTATTATCACTAGCTATAGATATTTTTCAAAATTTCATAAGTAAATTGACAATAACTGTCAATGTTAGTGTGCACATTTTCAATAGGTTTTCGCGTTTCAAACAATATTGACTGAGCTTTCCCATTAACTATCTTTTGGTATTGAGAAATAAAATATTCGATTTAGTATCAGGCAAAATTTCAGGCTGTCAATGATATTATCCAATCCCAGCAAATAAAGCTGAGGTCCGTAGCTTCGTTGGTCTTGTGTGTTATTATAGGCACTTTTTAAAATGTTCTCTTTAATATATCTTCCCCTTTGACACGTCTTACTCGTAAGAAGGTCACTGGCACATTGGCTTAGCGTCATTGAGACGTCTGACTTCGCAATTCAGTACATGCCGGGTTCTAAACATTCGAACATTGATGCGTTGTCTCGAAAACCTTCTGGAAAGTGATAGTTGTCCTGATAGAGTCCCCCATGTTTGACACTCCAGTTGTGGTTGGTTCTGTCCAGGATGATTGTATTGCACAAGAGAATGTGCCTAACTGGCTTCCGGTTTGGAGGCGGGATGAACTCTTACAGTTGCAGGTGCAGTTTGTGATATTGGTCCTATCAAGGAAACACTCATTTCATTATCTGCTAAACCTTCAAGGCCTGAGATTGTAGATCTTTGCAGTGAGACTAAGGCCTTATGGGGCCAGTGGGACAGTTTAGTGATTGAAATTGACATTGTTAGCCCTTTGCCTGTGACACGTGATGGGAATGAGTACGTGCAGGAGAATGTCCGAAAACTGGCCATTAGTTTTGCACGTGGAGCATGTTTTAGTACATTCTCCAATTTAAAACAAAGTTTAAGAAAACTTGTTCCCGTCGACCTGTTATGTCGCTTCAACGCAACTTGTTTTACACGATCTAAACTAATGGCGACTTTTAGTATATGTATCTGCACGATCATTACGAGCCTGTCAGTATCAAACAGAACCATGTCTGTGGATTCAGGCGAGGAATTGTTTCTCACCCAGAGTAAGTTTTCTCTAGAGATCAGTATTGATGTTAACTCAGAGTTTGAAGACTTGATTAATCAGGAAGGGAAGGTTTATAATGAGTTTACTTTCAGTCAAAACTTTGATATAGGGAAAGATTTCAATTCTGATTCCGACAAAGAGTTGTTTGAGGGGACACAAGATATTTTTAGGCTTTTTAGGCTTTTTAAAAATTGGGTAAGAGAACGACAAATCTGGGATAAAGCTTACTCTGAATGGTTGATTGAGGACATTATTACACTTGCGGGGTCGGAATCAGATCTCAATAAAGCCATGAAAATGTTCAATCCTGAGGTGAAGAATCAGAAAGGTCAGGATTACAGGGGCAATACCTTATATGGAATTATCGGGAGCTTGCAGTACCACCTGCTAATGCATGGCATTCCTGTAAACATGTCCCATTCGACAGAATTTACAGAAATGAGTTCTGTATTGGACTCGAGAATGAAAGAGTTATAGCGAAAATAGAGGTCGGGGTTGACAAAAGGAAAGCAGAAGTTATTACGGAGGCTGAAGAGGATCATCTGTGAAATGGAGTTTTGGGAGAGGACACAGCACAGAAGCTATTGGATACTTTGGTATATTCTTTTGAGCTCAATTTCGCTCTTCGTGCAGGAGACGAACACAGACATCTCCGAATTGGGCCAAATTCCCAGTTGCAGTTGTTAATGGATTTTAAGGGTGTAAAAAATTTAAATACACTGAAGATAATTCTAAAACCCAACGGGGTGGAATTAAGACCCACGAGTTGAAAGGGAGACTGTAATAAATGGCTCTAACAAAGAACAGTCTTATAGATGCGTAGTACGCTTATTTGAAAAATATATGAGCTTAAGGTAATTAAAAATATTTACGTTATTTAATGATATTCTAGTGTCAACATGCTAAATTTATTCATTTGATCAACGAGTTACATATTTTGTATCTTGTCGTCCATCCTCCCTTAAATATTTTTTAATTTAGGTGAATTCCAAAAAAGATAACCAGGCTTCTGTTCACGACAGTACTGGATGTAGTCACACCAACTAACTGATGACGGGTAGGGAAATCAGGATGCCGATTGATCTCATGGAGGGCGATCCACCCCGAGTTCTCCAGGCTGAACGTCCAGTAGAATATGTAGAGTGGCTTCAGAGGTTGATTCAGAGGAATTTTGAGTTTGCTTATAAGAATCTTGGGGTCGCTGCTAGTCATCAAAAGAAACATTGTAACGTTAATGTTAGGCATCAGGAATTTGAGGCTGGGCAGTTGGTATCCGCTAAAAGCAGGTCAGAAACTTGAGCTCGGCTGGACGGGTCCCTATCTTGTTCTGGAGAAGTTGTCCCCTCTCTACAAAAAGATCAATAAATCAGCAATCTGGTACATGTAGACCATATCAAGCGGTATTAGGGAATTAATAGAACAAGCTAGTGCAGTACCTGAGGTAGAATCAGCATCTGAAGATAGAGAAGAAGCTACTCTGGAGGCTGACAATTCACTGTCTTCCATCCAGGCCGCTGGGGAGTATTGGGGCTAGATACACACGCTGTTGGCGAAGGTTCAAACCCTGCGAAGTTTATTCGCCATAAAGCAAGATAAATTAGACCCTGGGAGAAGAAGTAATGTTTTGTTCCTTATTATAACTTTACGTGTTATTTTTGGCTTTCCTGGCAGAATTGAACTGACAGTGAACAACGAGGAGATACGAGAGTTCAAGGAGGACCTTCGGGAACCATGGCCGATGGAGTGAATGAAGTGTCAAGTGGCTGGCTTTTACTATGGTACCTTTGTGCGGTGGAATGGTTATATGGACCATTGGAACCGTTTCCATGTACCGACCAGGGTGTTCTACCGTTGCAACAACTGCGGGCGCAGAGACAGGCGAAGACCCTATGCCAGGAAACATGTGGAGACCCACCCATTCCGCGCCGGCTTCACCGCCATCCATGTCCCTAACCCAGAGTCCCGGGATCCAAGGGATCTTCTGCCTCCTGCTGTCCCAGACGCCCGCGCTATCCTTCGTCAGTTCGAAGGAGGGAACAATTGCGACGCCGTGCGATGCCGCTCGTGATCCCTTTCCCCCGTGAGGACCAATATATCAGGATCGAGAGTTCCTTGGACTACCTAAGTGGGACGTGAGACTGAACTTGTCTACCAGGAAGTGATGTGCTAATGAGGATGTGAAACAGATGAACTCTTGTTGAACTTTTATATCATTGTTGTTATTACGTTTTGAAATGTTGCTGTTGTTATTTTTATCCTTATTGTGTTTCGAAAACAACGTGCTTCGCATTCTTTTTCTTTTCTTACTAAGGGGGAGGACTGTAACGGTGGACAGTTTTATTTAACATATCTAATTATATTTGGGGTAATTTACGGGTATTTAGCGCGCACTGCTGATTCAGTGTCTAGTTGCATACCTAGCTAGGTTAGGTGAGACTTGTTCTGGTCATAACAGCCGACCCCGTGCAATGTTTATTGCAGCTCTTGTCCATTGATTGGAAGTTCTTATCTCGGTATGAGACAGCTGACCCTTCCCCCATAGCGTGTTACCTGTAGTGGGTAGGTTAGCTTAGTAACGGATGGCACCGGGGGGGTGGGGGGGGAGATTTAGCATAGAAATTAGTTGGTAATTATTAGAATTTAATTGGGTTAATTAGTACTTGGTCACGGGTTGGACGGGAGGCTCATACTTACATATCTACCGCGTTAACCGGGGCAGACACACCCACACATTCACTAGCTCCAGAAGTAGGGTTTAATTTTTCATTTTCATTAATAAGGATACTCCGGACCCCAGTAATTGTTGAGATAGTATTCTGTAAAGTCTACTTTCTGTTATATTAAACATTTAAAGGCAATTTACTTGTGTGTTATTTATCGCAAAAGCTACATCTCGAATCTGGGAAACAGCGTGGATATTGGCTTTAAAATCACAACGCAAAGACTTTGAAAACTTTACAAACATCCACGTCTGTTACAGATGAAACATTGACTCAAATTGAAGAAACAATGTCCTGTTTCAAGTACCTGACATGTGCATGAGCCTCTCGTGCTGCACGTGCAATTCGTGTGGAACCGTACAAGCCACCACAATATATTTTATGCTCAATTGCTCATATTGATATGAAAACATCTTACAAAAACAGGGTAGACCAATTCAACTGTAGGCAACCCGTGACACGTGCATCACGCTTTTCAGTCGAGATGTAATCTGCACGTGCAACTCATGGTGCCCGAGGTTATGATGGCTGCTAGGTAATTGAATAGAAATATTGACAATTAACGTTGACGTTTTATTATATATATTGACGATTTTCTCTTGGATATTGACAATTTTTGAAGCACAATATACGGCTGTTAACGATCTATTTAGGTTTAATAGCTATACGATTTCCGGAGGAGTGAGGGAACCGTACATAAAAGATCACAAAACGGTCAAGTCTTTCCGAAAGAATTTTAGTCTTCATAGATTTATCGACAAAGTGCGTACTATTGAATAACGGACATAGGGGGAATCGTCTCTTGTAGATTGTGTATTTAATTCAAGAAATCAAATATTATTTGTTTTCAGCAAAACTGAAATATGTCCCATTTAGAAAAAAGCTAATAGTAGTTGGAACGCAGTGGAAGCTTGTCTACAATGGTGAAGAACTTGAAATTCGATTACGTTTTTATTACAAAAGGTAAATCACCAATATATCCCAAATATATACAAAATATTTACAGCAAAATTTTGTCAATGACACTCTTGTCCGAATATGACCTAGCCAGTGTCAAAAATCGCCAATTAATGCAAGTAGAAACCCTTTAATTCTACTGCAATCGAAAAACGAATATCAAAACTTTTGAGAGACAGCGAATAAGTGAAATCTCTCAAGTTATCCAAATACGAAATTATTTAGCAAATTACGATTCGAAATTGCATATACAAATGCCTACAAACAGATTCGAAATTGCAAATCGAAAGTTCAAATATCATGAGAGACAGCCGCCAAGAAACGCGACTACTCTCAACCAAGCCAAAATCAAAAGTGAATCCAACATGTGCTTTCCAGCACGGGCTGCAACGAACTCATGTCAATTTCAGTTACGTTCATACGAACGTTCTTCATAGCCGGGAAAATCACGAGTCCTTCAGACCAGTAGTCTTAAAGATGCTGTATCATACTTGCAAGCGGTTCAGGATGAAATTTAGCTATTGAGAAAAGAAATACATCACTTTGTAGAAAAATCTTTCGTCGAAATTTTGATATCATATTAAGATTGTTTAATCAACAATAACATACTTATTTCGATGCTTAAAGCACAGTACCCCCTTGTAGAATCATGAGAAAGGGCATAGCATTTAACGAACCCGCTTTCGGTGACGTAATCATTATGCTTGTAGGATTTACACCGTGTCTCAACTACCGTAATTGAGTTCGATGGGTATCAACTTTGACAGCAACGAATACCTAATTCGGAGAAAAAGAAAAGAAAATCTAGTTGAGCGCGACAGAGACTGTTTTCAAGCGAACATTTAGAAACCGGAAGTTGTGAGATGGCCACACTTGATTCGCCCTTATGTCGACTGCCGTTTCGGTATTTTTCTGTAAATTATCTCCTATTTAATGAATTTTGGTCCGATTTTCTCAAGGTTGGTCGCTAAATTTTTCTAAAAATACAACGAATACATTGAAAATACTTTTTAAAATATTGCAAGTATGATACAGCATCTTTAAAGCAATTTGAATGAAATAATTGTTGACAAATATCCGTTTCAATTAGCCCTGACTTTCTTTCCTTGTGTATTATATTGCGACCTTAATCAAAGAAATTCATACAGAAAGATATATTTATTCATTGTACTTTTCAGCATTACCGAAATATTTTTCATTTAGAAAGCAACCCTTTTTATTTGTTCTCCCAATGTCCTTACACGAGAATATAACAGCGGCGTAGGAAGATATGTTAGTATATACCTGATATACCTGTTGTAAAACAATCATGATAGATGTTTTTAAAGTTAAATTTCATATCATATTTTTACTGTAACAACAATTCAATTTTATACAGTTATGCAAAAAATGTATATCGACAGTAAGTTTGGTGGAAGGCCCACAAAAACTACTAGATCAGCAAAGAAATCCTCTCAAGCACTGAACAGGACAGGTCTTTGAGACTGTTGTTTATAATGTACCTTTTCAAAACATTGACGAGTTCAATCTGGATTTAAAAAATGGTGTTGCATACTTCCTTCCATGTTGAAGGGGCAGTAACACGTTTTTTGATAATTTTATATTTCAAAATTTTCACTGGTAATTGTATGTTAATGCGAAATGTAGTAATTTGATAGTGTCATAAATCTCATTACACAAGCCAACCAGCCATAGTCAGAGGACAAAATATGAAGATTCACATAAAATCCATTGGCGGCCATTTTTTGTGAACACCTTTTATTCATTTTCTGTAAGAAAAAGGAATCGCATAGCTAAACTTTACATCATATATATATGAATTATTACTGCTCCATTTAGTTTAAATACATTGTCTTTCAATTGGAACCATTTATTTTCATTTTCCTGACATCACCTTATATTCCCACTAAAACGTGCTACTGCCCCTTTAACGTCTCCTACTTTGTACGATAATAGTGATTGTATTTGCTTTGAGAACACTATGACTGCTTGGGCATAGCAGAATTGATGACTGCATCAATGTATCATGTAGGTGTTATGAAAAATTATTTTTAAACATAACAAATGTGTTCATATCCCCAGCTATAGTAAGCGGAACATCAATATCATTGAAACCTCATGGAGAAAATCATATAAGTAATAATCACACCAAATTAAATCACTGTTGCTTGTTGTTAGGGAATAAGGCGCTTAAAAAGCCAATCCGTGAGTTGTCAGGGGTTATATATTACACCAAAGTTTGAGTGTAATCTGATCGCGCAGTATCGATTATTGAAGGAAAATATAATTTTAAAGATAATCGACGTTGTATATTGACAACAATGACGCGCGTCGATCGGATAATTTTTGAAACTTATCTAAAGCTGTCAGAATGTAAGTTACGAATTGATAATTTTTGATATGTAATATAACTTGTAATCATGTAAGTTGGACGTGTGAACTTGTGCGGATTTGCGAATATAAATACCAATGATTGAAGAATTTAATGTGAATTCATTTTATTAAATAATTGGCATTGGGGAATGAGTATGTGAGATTTTTTGAATTGATATGATGAATAATGCAATTTACCTTCGTATCACGTATGTAGTGAAAATCACGGAGTTGCCCTTTATGCTGTTTGCTTCAAAAGTCTAAATCTTGCAGTCAGCTTTTAGACATCAAAGATGCTGATGTTGTTCCAGAGGATGCAATGGTCAAAGTTAACTAACCTTATAGATATGTTCTGATATGGCGGATTCGGATTTCTTTTTACCATCAACAACAATCAACAGTAATACATTGCTCTCAATATATGTACTTGTACATTTGTGCCATATATTGTACACCAACCATTGTATAAACTTCTACTCCCACTGTAAACCCAATATTTAAACAATATATAATTAAACTATTAACTTTAAATAACCTAAGTTCATTTATTTATTTTTGCCTTCATCAGATGATTTTATCACTTGCTTGATAACGGTGTTGGTGTCTACACCGAAACGTCGCATTTCGTGCAGTAAGAAATAGACTATCCATTAGAACGTGTCTTCTATCCTTGAGTCGTATCCTCTAAAAGGTGCAGGTGCACCACATAGGTACTAAAAGAGATACTATCTATACTACATAGGTAACATCCATACCACATATAATATAACATAAAGCACATAGGTAACATAATACCACATATAGGTAAAACATAAAGCACATAGGTAACATAATACCACATATAGGTAAACATAAAGCACATAGGTAACATAATACCACATAATGGTACAACATAAAGCAGATAGGAAACATCCATACCACATATAATATAACATATAGCACATAGGTAACATAATACCACATATAGGTAAAACATAAAGCACATAGGTAACATAATACCACATAAAGGTACAACATAAAGCAGATAGGTAACATCCATACCACATATAATAAAACATAAAGCACATAGGTAACATAATACCACATATAGGTAAAACATAAAGCACATAGGGAACATCCATACCACATTTAAAAAACGGTAACATCTATACCACATTACCAAAACGTTTTAGTCAAAAGGTTTCGGAATCAGTTACAGAAGGCTGTTTACTCCTAACTTCGTAGCAGAGGGTAAATATAATCAGTAAACAGATCATATTCTAATGAACAATAAACACAAAATTCGATCTCTTTTTGTTGAGATAGACCGGATGTTGTGAGCTTACAAACAAGGCAAAATGATAATATAGCAATATATATATAATATATAGAGATTTATACCCAAGTAGAAATGTCATATTGTTTTTAAAACACGAGTAACCGTAAAATGATATTTTCCCGAGCGAGAGCACTGGATACATCTGTAACTCGGTCAGGGTTAACACGGTTAAAAGACAGCGCCAACTGTTTCAAACCGCAATGCCCAATTGGAAATATTACTATTTTGATGTAATCTGTCAATCTAAGTATAATCACATATCCAGTGCAGCAGAATTTACATTGTTCTTCATTCAAAATCATGTCTTTAGTGTAAAAGTAAAGCAGATTTAAAGACACGTTTACACTGATTCAGCCACCCGCTATGTCAGTGCACATGACGTTGCTCGTGCTGCACGCTTTTCGCGTGCCGCCCGGAAGCCCTCGGTCGCGCTTAGGAAAAAATCGAGTAACTGTGTCACGTGCACGTGGTTTTCTTAACTAACCAATTGGTATTACCGCTAGGGTATATTACACATGTGCAACATATCGTTATTCACGTCATGACTTATTTCATCGAATATTGATAATAAACACATGTATATGTGCCTTTGCCTGTAGTTTGACTTCCTTACTGTCAATTGTGTTAAAATAATTAAAATTGTTAAAATTGTGTTTAAATTATATAAAACATATCTAATATTTTTCTAAGAAAAATAATGACGATACTTATATTTGGACAATTGTTTGTCCACACAACCTTAAAAGACTTTTCAAATTGGTAGTGATGAACTCATATAGTTTTCTTATTACTCAAAAAATGAAAAACGTTGGTAAAATAGAGGTTGCAGTTTTGCTCGAAATTCAATGAAATGCGTTTTAATCTTAAAGGACCAATAACAGCAAATTAAATGAATTTACATCGACAGTTCAATTTTGTTAATACTGAATGACTAAATCTAATTACCTGTTGAGCAACATTTATTTAGATTAACAACAACAGGTCGCATCTGTAACGTACGTCATGTACGTACATATGTATATTATTGTGAAAAGATAGTGTCTCATAAGCCCTATGTGGCTGGTTGTCAGTTTTTTTTATTGTGCGGAATATATACATGTTTTAACCTGTAACTGGCGAGTGACACTTTAATAAAATATTTCTGTCTGTCTGTCTGTCGTCATTTATGTTATACACTATTTTAGATTACTCGTGTTTGTGTAATGCATGTGAAATCCTTGATCATAGTAACCACATTCTTTCAGATAAACCAGTTTTGTATTTACCTTTTCGCTTATATATATCTACAATCGTGCCAAAAATCAATTACAGAGCGATATGAATTACAAAAAGACAGCTGTGTATATTGATATACACATGTGAAAAACGCAATATAAAATATCACAATACATTCATTGCAATAAGTTCGCGATCAAAGACTTCGAAACGATAATCAATATTTTAGACCTGGATGTCTGTTGAACTATGATACCAAGTTAACTCTCAATGTTATAATCTATGTTTGTCACTACGACCAGCCATCAGGAGAGATATTGCGATAAAAATATCGACTATCATGATCCTTTAAGCCAGTAAGTCAACAGGCCGTTCCCTCTCGATACACTTGGTGTATATTCAGTACAGCTACAACAAATATGCTTTCGTGAATTTTATGACTACCTTATCTAATATTGTTATAATGATTATGATTATAACGGTTGGCAGTTCAATTGTGACATTTCATTCTTATCAAGCGGAGCAGATTCTACTTGAACGAAACCCCATTATGATTATTTACAACTTTTTAGATCAAACTTTTTTATTCTAATAAAGTTCTTCTTTTAAAGGGGCACTAGCACGTTTTTTATAATTTATATTTTTAAATTTTCACTGATAATTGTAAGTTAATGCTAAATGTATTATTTTGACAGCGTTAAAAATCTCATTACAAAAGCCAATCATCCATAGTCAGAGGACAAAGTATTAAGATTCACAAACAAATCCATTGGCGGCCAATTTTGTGTGAACACCTTTAATTCATTTTGTGTGAGAAAAGGGAATCGCATGGTGTTATTTTGCGTTATATATTTGAATTATTACTGCTCCATTTAGTTTAAATACATTGTCTTGCAATTGGAACCATTAATTTTAATTTTCCTGACATCACCTTATATACCCCCTAAAAACGTGCTACTGCCCTTTTAAACCTACAAGAATAAATTCATTTGCCAAACTCATACCTACGTTTTTTATTCTACCTATTGATTATGAGTGACATGGTTGAATATAGATATATAAGGAAACATCATGCTTCAATTGTCAAATCATTATTAGTTTGTCTTAAGAGTATATAAATTGAATTTAGATCTGTCGAATCAAATACGTGTAACAAAACCTCAATTTTCTATTACGCAATATTTCGTACGACAACAGTTTCGTACAAATCATGGTTAGCGAATTAGTGTTTTAGGATAAGTAGAAGTAAAAGTATGAATATTTGGAGTTGATGATATAGTAGTAGTAGTAGTAGTAGTAGTAGTAGTAGTAGTAGTAGTAGTAGTAGTAGTAGTAGTAGTAGTAACTGTAGTAGTTGGACAGTAGCAGAAATAATAGTAGTAGCAAAAGTAAAGTAATAACAGCAGAAGTTGTAGTAGTAATAACACATTATAACCGTAGCTTATATTCAATTTTTAGAAAATATTAAAACTTCGTCAAATAAATGGCTTCTCTTTTAACATTGCACAATAAAATGCGCGGGGAAAAAATATGATAATGATCTCAAGTTCTCGTATCACGATCATTTATTACATTACTCGGTCTATTGAAACGCTTTGAAAACCTTTCAATAAATAATACGATTATGGATATCCATTGCTTAAAGTTAATAAATATTCACTCAATTACATTCTGAGAAGCTGCTAACGTCATTTCAGATTGATTTATCGAAAAAAACGACACCGATTTTAGATTTAGAGTTCCGTATTGAACACTCTGTACCCTGGTCTAGAAGACCTTTATTAACATTCCTACACTGTCTCATTCAAGGTGTATCATGGTACACATGTTGGGCGACAATAAGAGGATTAGAAAGCTAAAATCTGACAGATGAGAAAATTAAATTATGTAGGTGACGATGATATGTGGTGATATGAAAGACCTGGGGGTTCTATCACTGATCGAGTCGAACCTCGTTATTTACTGAATAACTCTGTTGTTAGTGTTGAACAATATTGGAGAAATTTATAGCATGGTGATGATACAAGCAATTGGTTATAGTGTCACAGGAGCCGTGAACAAGTGTCAGTTGGTCCTGTGTTTTATCATCTACAGAAGCTGGTAGTCTGGTAAGAATTATGTTTCTTTGTAAATTGGTCAGGCAGTTTAACCTTCGAGAGCTAATTAACATGTTGTCAATCTTTGTAAATTGGTCAGGCATTTTTACCTTCGAGAGCTAATTAACATGTCAATCTTTGTAAATTGGTCAGGCATTTTTACCTTCGAGAGTTAATTATCATGTTGTCAATCTTTGTGAATTGCTCAGGCATTTTAACCTTCGTGAGCTAATTAACTTGTTGTCAATCTTTGTAAATTGGTCAGGCATCTTAACCTTCGAGAGCTAATTAACCTGTTGTCAATCTTTGTAAATTGGTCAGGCATTTTAACCTTCGAGAGCTAATTAACATGTAGTCAATGATCAAAATGTTTTTATATGCAAATGAGATATTTATAATAATTAGTATATATACTATATATATTAAAAAAGTAGAGTTGGGTTTTCACGTGAATAAAGGTTGTATATCAGAAATAGTAAACATAGACTGGATCAATCTTTTTAATACGATGAATTCATTTCGACCATTATGTGGGTTTTGTCTATTTCTGATATATATATATATAACTTTCAGCAGTGGTTACATCAGAAAACATAATCGCCATCTTTCAATGAGAGACTCATTCATTTCATTTTCTACCTTATCACATAAAAGTTGCGGACATTGTTGTATATACAGACTAAAAGTAACTTTAACAATACATTAAATGTGTTTTAAACCTTTTTTTTCACAGAAATACCGACTATAACGGCAGAGGTGACACTGATTACATTATGGATGTTGCCATGTTTTTGTTCCTCCTGGCTACCTTGCCTGGAACTTTAGCTGGGGGTGATATGCACTTCACTGGCGGATCAATGTCCTTCAAGTTCATCGATACAAGCAAATCAACTTACAAGGTACTATCCATCACTATCTCATGATCACTTTACGTGTTTATACCCCGACCAACGGTCGAAAGTATATAGTTATACCAAGGTTTCCTTCGTCCTTCCGTCCCTTCATTTTAGTCCGACCTATTTCGGAAAAACCATTCATTTTCAAATTTTCACTCATTTTCATGTTTTGACTCATATTCCATCATCATAATATGTCCGATCTATGACGGAAAAACTATTCATCTGATTGAATTCAATTTTTTAACATGTCTTTAGCCTACTAGGAGGGGTGCATTGCTAAATTACAATCAATTTCTTTCATTTTTGAAATATTTGGGCATTTTCTTGTTTTAAATTTTTCACATTCCATCATCAACCTTTGTCCGACATCTTACAATAAACATTCATACGATTGTACACAATTGTGTATATGTCTTCTCACTTTTTGGCTTGTTTATGATCATTTTGAAATATGTCATTATAAACCATACAAAATTCATTAAAGGCTTTGTCATCTTCTAGACAGTAAACGTGTGATCGTAAACGATTTGCATTCAGTGTTTGCTAGTGCAGTAACGGTTTTGACTGGGGTCTCGCATTTATCAATAATCTGAGCACGTTGCTAAAAAGATTTCCTTAACTTAACGAGATCTTTGTGTGCTGAATATTGTAGCCCACAATCAATCAATCAATCAATCATTTTAATTCAATAGAAAGGCGATTGGCCCCTGCATTATATCTATTACAAACATTTTACATGGCATACAGATTTACATTTCAAGATGTATTTTACGCTGTAACAGAGATTGTTTAACCAACATTGCACAGTTATATAATAAAGATGATGATGGTGAACTAACCAAAATTTAAATATTTCTGGACAGTAGCATTTGTATGATAATAAGGTGGGAGATATTTCAATCTTAATTCAGTGTACACGGGTCATATAAGAAGAAAATAATATTTGTTTTCGATGAGCTGCAACTCACATACTTGACAAATTATTTCTTTATAATTAGTGTAACAATTCTCCCCGTCTTCCAGTGTTAACTTTTAATGGTTGTTCAGATGTGCGTAGCTGTGATAATAATCTTCTTAGTTCTTTATACTTGATTGTCGAAATATACAATTCTGCATTTAAAATGAATTTAAGATCTTTGTAGTATGTCAATTTCTTTGATATTTATGTATGATTTCTCCATTCTTGTAGGTTACAATCTTTAAGCCTTGCTCTAAAAGAATTGATAAATTTAGTGATATCTCCAACATCTTATGACATACAAACGAATCCAGAGCCGTACTTGAACAAACGTTCTCTTACATCACTGGCCCAAGTTCTTCGGTTGCTAGCGTCAACTTTAAACATCATAGAATAGACTTGTTTTGGATATCTGTTCATCGGCATATGTAACAATTTCAACAGTATTTGACACATTTTGTTTGATAGTCAATGTACAATCCATATCGCCCACAGTCGCCAAGAGCTGCTGAATTCGAAACATGATTTCCAAACGAGAGGATGAATTTACAGAAACTGGCATGCAGTTTTCTTTCATATCACCATATTCACACTGTCTTTTTTTACAGTATCCATATAGTATCAATTGGATGGGTATCAATAAAACAAATTACATTTTCAAGTTCAATTGTCGGTTTTATTTCATTCTGCAGTCATGTAAGAGTATATTTACAAGCCTAATATCGGGTAGCACCGCCTCTGGAATTTTCAAGGGCGATAATTCGGGCAGGCATACTGTCTATCAGTGTGTTGATGTTTGCAACAGCCAAATTGTTCCATTCATTCACAAGAGCAGCCCGCAATTGCTGTAAATTTGCAGGAGCAGGGTCCAGTCTTCTAAGTGCACGGTCAAGCTGATCCCAAGCATGTTCTATCGGATTCATATCCGGACTTTTTGAAGGCCAGGGCAATCTTGTTACTCCTTGTGCCTGAATGAAAGCGTTCACTGTACGTGCACGATGGGCTGGTGCATTATCGTCCTGCAACAGGAAGTTGTTGCCATACACTCTTCTTGCATGTGGGAGGCAAACGGTTTCAAGAAGACGTCTGTACGACCTCTGGTTGACGTTTCCTTGAAGGACGACAAGATCCGTTTTACCGTTATGGTGTATTCCTGCCCATACGTGTACAGAACCGCCACCGTGGGCAACCTGATGCTGCAGACAGTCGTCATTGAGCCTTTCCCCACGTAAACGTCGCACTCTCATTCTCCTGTCCACCTTATGCAGTAGGAAACGAGACTCGTCAGTAATTATGACGTGACGCCAATGTCCAAGTTGGATTCTGCGGTGCTGCTGCGCCCAAGCAAGCCGTGCCCTGCGGTTGGCCAGTGTCCAGAATGGTTTGATGGCAGGTCTTCTTGCCTTATATCCATGCTGGAGCAACCTGTTCACTACAGTTCTCCGGCAAATGGGCGTATTAATATGAGCCCCCCATCTCTGTGCAAGAGTCAAAGACGGGTCAAACGAAGAAGAATTCTATCCTGACGAACCGTAGTTTTCTTGGGACGGCCTGAAGACTTATTCGGAACAACATTTCCCTGTATGGCGTGCAGTCTTTTAATCCTTTGAACAGTTCTAACACTGACGTTACATGCTGCAGCAATGACACGATTCGAAGCGCCACCACGACTCATGCCAATGATTTCATGTCTGATTCCTGGTGGAGTGGGACCAGGCATGGTCTATGCTTTTCAGAAACTATAGTCGTGAAGCTGTATCTTATGAAAGACGTCTATAGTAATCGATGGAAATGACAAACCTAAGGAGACAAATTTCCATCATTTCAATGAAATGCACGTGGTCTACATGAAACCGCTGACACTGTTCATTGTAAAGTGTGAGTTAATGTAACTTCATGCCTGTAATGACATTTCCATGGAAAACCAACATTGCCATGCATACAATGTGATATAAACTCCAATTTAATTAAATATTAGGGGGTGACAACAATTTTTGCCATGAGTGTATTTGATGCACACTTCTAAAGCTCTTTTACGCGGAAGTGCCATAAAGGAACGAAACAAAAAGGCGAAATATGGCGACGGTGACGTAGGTACATTCTGATGCCAGACTTTTCTTAGAATTATGAATCTTCGTTTTCAACTTCACATACGAAGACATTTACATTTCCGAAAATTGTCGATCGATAATGATAATTTGTTTATGTAAAATCGAAAATTTGAAATAATGGTTTGTTTAATGTACACTATGCTTTAGCACTACTCTTACGTAAATTCTGCTTTAGATTTTTTCGAAATGTTGTTTTTCCAAAAAAGTCTTCATATGACTCAAATAAACAAAAGATGAAATGTAAATTTTGTGCACTGAAGCTGTAAACGATTATACCGCAAGGACGTATTGGAATGAAATACAAAATTTGTATTGGTTTATTGGATTTTACAATAGGCAATAAATGATATTATAATAAATTATAGGATAGGATTGAAAACTGTGAATATTTAATGTCGTAATATATATATAACTCGAAAGCTGCGACGTGGCTAAATAATCATCCGCTGTACCTTCTCTTCATAAGCACCATAATTAAGTTGGTAATAGTTAGGATAAAGGGGCATGAGTTAGATCTCCCATAAATATATGTTAAGTGATGTCAATCAATTATGAACTCAAATTATCTGTATCAATACAGTAATTTGTAAGTACACTTAAACCTTTTCAAATGTCTAATGAGCATATTCCTTGCTTCTTCAGATAAGAATAACTGCCATAACTGGTTGGGTTCTTGGAATGGGTCCATGTGGGCAGACCTGCAGTGCAAGTGACATTGGAAAGAGCACAACTGATACACGAGCAACCATATTAACCCTGAAAGGTGAAACTTACTTTGGAAATTGGACTACAGAAAGTAGTTATAAGGCCGATCCAAAAAAGATATACGACGTACTAACAAGTCAGGTGGTCAGCAAAATGAAAGGACAAGTGGCAGCTGTCAACGTTCCAATGGGATGGGAACAGGAAATCGCTTACGTGGAGCAAGACATTGAAGCCGATACTGAATACACCGATATCAGGTTAGTATCTACAAAGGCGTTATTCATTGGATGGTACATTCTCTCCTCACAGAGGCAGATCAAGTCATGAAATGTTGATACAGCCTCTGTTCTATTACGTCGAAATCCGTGGGTTCCCGCTGTTTCCCCTTGGCGGAAAAAAATGCACCACAATCAATTTGAATTGTTTAATCCAGTGACAACGCTTCTCGCATGGAAAGGGTGGTAGCCAATGATGATTTAAGAACAGCGTCGCTTCTAACACAACTAAATTTGATTTCCTCCAATCAGGCATCTCCCATTCTATCCCACAAAGTCGGTGTACTATAACAGAGGCTGTATCAAACGTTCATGACTTGATCTGCCTCTGTGGGGAGAGAATGTGGATGGTAGGGCTCTTTACAATTATGATACACCAAATCTTATCCATTCGGGCACAGAGTATATGAAATATTTTGATTGCTTGATAACTGTACCCGTGCACTTTTCAAATTTGTAGGTACACAGTTTAGGTAACAGTAAGTAAAGGGATGCTTGATAATCAACTCTAATGTCCAATTGCAATTCTGGCATTATTATAAAGAAACTTTAACCTGCAGCCTGCTAAATTGTTTTGAAGATTTTGAAAGCTTCAGACGTGTACAATTTACACAATGACGTCATCTTGGTGTCTTGAGTTTGGCTTATCCTCCTTTCTTAATTTTTTTAAAGTAAAATATGTACCTGTGAAAAACCTTATTATCACACTTGTCATAGTTGTTATTTTTCTATTTTGTACTAAACTTTCAAAATTTCTTCCTTGTCCTGTAGAAGCAAAATGCGTTTAAAACTTTCTTTCGGGACCCCTGGGGTATATATTAAAAAGTGATTTGTACGATAAAAACACGTACTCCAGATTTTAGAATCATATCTACACAATAAATCTGTAAAACTAAATACAAATGAATCTTATATGGTGTAAGATATGTAATATTTTATATTTTATTAGAATTTTATCGATATTAAATCGTGTTTGAGAAGATAAATGCCGAACTCTTTATGAGATGACCCTAAAACAAAGCGGTAATAGCACCCTGTCATTGCTTTCTTGTCTTGTTAATCAGTGAAAAGCATATGTCAAAATATAAAATAGTGAATTTTGATGTCTCTAGAATATGGAAGGAGATGTGTGCCAAAAATTCAATCATCTAGACTCGTAACTCGCAACCATGTATATATTATTTATAAAATGAACGGCGGTGAAATACCGAGATCTATCAATGAAAATAAACCGTGTTATCAGTCACTAGTGACAATAACAATGGAACGTGTTATCAGTCACTAGTGACTGTTAACAACAATGGCCTGTCGTCATCGAACAATGCTCTGACGTAATGACACGCTCATGACGTCATGTTGTTGCTTTGGCGACGGACTCTCCTTGGAGCCGACTCAACATAAATGCGCTTCAAATTTGATAGAAATACAACGATTTAATCATAAAATAAATATAAAATTTTACTTTTCTTAAGGCAGAAACGTGCGCCACTCGTGAAAATATAAACTTTCTTCCTCACTCGATGAGATAAACATGGTATTTGTCAAGAAAAGACAAATATCCTCTAAATATTATATATTATATATTATAGCAAAATTTAGATATAAGAATTTTAGGCTTAAAGTTGAAACTGGGACACAAATTAATACACCCCCCGAAGAGAGATACTGTGATGACTGTTTAAAGAACATATTAACTGACATGTGATAAATACTTTCATATCAGAAGAAAATACCTGCCAGCTGGCTTCATTGACTATCCAACGACAAACAGATTCATAAACTTGATGGATAATACAACAAAGACATCAGTTATAAACTTGGACTCTTTTTATTTAAAGTATGTACTCTCAAATCATCTATAGAAACTTTATTGTAATGCATGCAAGATAATAATTCGTTATTCCTGTTTTATGGGCCTATGGCCTAATTACAAAATAAACTTGTCTGTCTATTTGTATATCAAAATTAAATCAAATATGTAAAGTTAATTAACTTTGATTTTATTTACAAAATTTATGCAATCGTCTTCATTAACAGCGAATTGACATTATGCAAATCAATCTGGTCAAATATCGTCGATAAACAGTGATGCGGTACCATTATTACGATAGTTAAGTTTTTTTAATTGATATGGTATAAGAACACTGTTAATTGTGTAGATTTTTTATATTTTTTAAGATTGTTATTTTAACCCTATCATTTGGCACAAAGTGTCCATTTACAATCACTTTTGAATTATAACACAAATCTTATTATGCCACTGCAATTTGTATGGGCGATGTGACGTCTCGTCTCACACTGTGAACGCTGAACAAAACCCTCCGACCAATGAGCAATTAAGACACTGCTGATGGAGCACTTATGTTTGGTCCTTTAACACAAAGGTCTGGGTATTGGTTTGATATTTTGCGACCGCCTCTGTTCTTTTTCATCCTTTCACGTTATCGGTCATATCAATATTATCATAACTAGTTGGCGGTTTATAAAATAGTATGTTTTTGTTTAAATAGAGACTATTTCATTGTTTTTGCCGAATATCATTTCTATCTCATCGAGTGGAGTGAGAAAGTGATATTTTCACGAGTGGCGCAGCCACGAGTGAAAATGACACTTTCTCACTTCACGAGATGAGATAGAAATGATATTCGGCAAAAACAATGAAATAGTCTATTTATTATAAAATTTAAAGATCATAAAACAGAGTTGTCGGACATCGAAAGGCAAACTTTTCCTGTTGTGATGAATGAGAGTCTAGCAACTCCATTTATAATTTCTCAGTAAAAAGAAGTTCGATAAAAACAATGCTATATTTAACCGGAAAAAGTTTTTCGAAAAATATATAATTGTGTGATTGTTAAGTGATATCAGATCTACAATATGTTGTTGGTTATAATTAGGTGAAACAAAGGCTCCTTATCTATTTTGGAAAGTCAGTTTTGACGCGAACGGATACAGTGAGGGAAGCGCTATGTCGGTGTGTCAGATCTCTCGCTTCGTAAATGTATTTGGCGATAAAATGAACAATTATTAACTACAACAACAGGATATGAACTTCTGGTTGTTTTTCGATATCGAAGGATACATTGTCACTGCAAAATGTTAACAATAACATACCGAAAACATCGTAAAGAGTTGTTTTTCTTCATTTCAATCCTAAACAACGCCGTGACGCGAGGCGTGCGTTCGATTTCCTCAAAGGGAGATAATCGTGTTTCAAGGGGAGGTAATAGGTTCTGTCCTACTTTTCTCACCACAGTGAAAATATGGATTATATTTTCACTGCAGTGAAAATATGACTTTCTACTGCTTTTCTTAAAAATATGGATTATATTTTCACTGTATAACCCTATATTTCATTGCTAATTATATAATAAACATCATTATTTATACTCACCTCGATAGTTAACAATATGCCCGATTATCCTAATCTGTCTAATTCCGACAATCCTTACACAGAGTAAAGACAGAGTTATCGCTGCCCTAACCTATTCTGAATACTCGCCACCAGGTGGCTAACCCTACGTCATCATTGCTTCTTCTGACGGGCAGAGAACACCGATCGTACAGAGGGGAGGCCGGGTGGGAGCTAACGATTGTTAACTATCGACGGTGAGTATAAATAATCTCGTTGGAGATATCCCGAAGGTAGTGGTTGGCGAACACCAAGCCTGACTTCCAGAAGCAGCCAGCCATGATGTCCGCCACCGCCAAGTTGCTATGGAGGGCCATCGTCGCTGAGATGGCCCTGATCTCGTGCGGATTTGACCTCGCTGGAGGGTCAAGATCCGCTGCTTTGTAGGCGTCTAAAACCGCAGAGGGGAGGTAAACGCCTAGTTGTCTCTTATCAATTTCCCGGACACTGGTCTGGGAATGTGGGGTGAAGAGTCTCCTTCTCCCTTGACGCATTGTCCGGGTTTTCTCGGTGTAGATCCGTAACGTACGTACCGGACAGAGGAGACGATTCTCCTCGTCTGTCGGATCTACGCTCCCGGAAATGGACGGTAACGAGAAGGTTCTACCCCTCTCGTCCGCGGCTTGGTTCTTACAGATAAACTCAGGCGCCAGTCCCAGAGTAGCCGATCCCCCATCCCTCACATCAAAACGCAAAAGGTCCGCCTGGAGAGCGTGTAGCTCTGAAATCCTGGCTGCGAACCCCATTGCGACCAAAAAGGCAGTTTTGATGGTGAGACGGAGGATGGTCGTCTCCGTCAACGGTTCGTAGTGGTCGGACTTAAGATGGTTGAGGACCACCGCTAAGTCCCACTCTGGGGGCCTGAGTTTCCTCCACCCGTCCACATTCCGGTAGGTCTTCACTAGCTCCAACTGGGGGTCTCGTTTCCTGAGAACGGACATTATCGCCGCTAGATTGGTATTAATGGACGGGGCTTTAAGCTTCCTCGTCTCTCGCAGGTGGACCAGGTACTCAGCAACCTGAGGGACCGTCACTGCCTGGACATCGTACCCCTCCTTGGCGCAGAGGGTCGCGAAAGCCCCCCACTGTGCATCATAGAGGTTTCTAGTGGAGGGAACGTACCAGGCCCTGGCTGGCCACAGCGGCGCTATCAACAATAACTGAAGAACCCGAGTCTCCTGTATCTTCGCCACCACGAGGTTCAGGATGGCGGGAGGGGGATAGGCGTAGGCAACCATCCCCTCCCATTCCAACGCGAGCGCATCGAGAGCCCACGCAGTAGGGTCCGGTACAGGAGACACGTACGTCGGCAACTGGTGGTTGAGCCGAGTCGCGAAGAGGTCTATGTGAGGCTTGCCGGACCTCAGACACAGACTCTCGAACACTCTCGGGTGCAACATCCACTCTGTTGATGGAGGTTTGTCCGCGCGAGACAAGGCGTCCGCGAGGACGTTCTTGGCTCCCGGGATGTGCACCGCGCGGAGAGAGAGTCCGAGACTGTCTACTAGGCAAAACAGCACCATCACCAGTTGCAGAAGCGAGTCTGCGTTGGTAGAGCCTTGCTTGTTGATGGCCCAGGCCGCCGCTGAGCTGTCTGTGTGAACACACAGGATCTGCCCCCGCAGACGACCTGACCAATGGTCGATTGCTAGACGAATCGCGTCCAGCTCTAGGACGTTGATGTGGCATCTCACTTGGGTTGACGACCACACCCCCGCCGTCTGCTCCGCATCGAGATGGGCTCCCCACCCTTGGGTGGAGGCGTCCACAAACAGGTGATGTGTTGCTGGCGGTTCTCTGAGGGGCACCCCCACCAACACGTTGGACTCCTGCTGCCACCAGGAGAGGTGGCGTCTGAGTTCCGTGGGTAACGAGAAGACGTGATGGCACGCCTTCTCTCTGACATGCACGTTCACGAAGATCTGCAGGGGCCTGAGTTGCAACCTTCCCCTTCGAGTGAAGTGTTGGGTCGCACTTAAGAACCCTAGCAGCCTTTGCCACTTGCGTAGCGACAGAGGCCCCCGAAGCGCTAACTCCAGGAGATCTCGGTAACGTTCCATCCGTTCCTTGGTAACAAAGGCTTTGTAGATAGCGGTGTCCAGGCGAGCGCCCAGAAACACCAAGGACGTCGTCGGTAGCAGGTCTGACTTTTCTAGATTGACTAGCCAACCCAGCCGCCTGAACAACGCTATCACAAAGTCCCGTTGAGCCTCCAGAACAGACGGGGATCTGTTGTGACCGAACCCGTCGTCCAAGTACATCGCAAACTGTATGTCCACTGTGTGGAGGTATTGGACGATGGGCTGTGTCACGCGAATGAACAGCCACGGAGCCGACGAGATCCCGAACGGAAGAACGTTCCACTGAAAGTGGCGGCCCGCTAGGACGAAACGGAGGTACCTGCGATCCCCATGATAAATTGGGATGTGCAGGTACGCGTCCTGCAGGTCGAGGGATATCATCGAGTCCGAGGGCTCCAGTAATCGCATTACTGACGGCACTGTCAAGAGACGAAAATATGGCGGCGGATCTAGAAAGGAGTGGTTGAACTCCTTCATGTCGTGGATCAGCCGCCACTTCTTCGGGTCTCGCTTTGGTCGGATGAAGACCGGAGAGTAGTAACCTGGTGCAAGATCTTGGAGCGGGAGTTCCTCCGCTTAGCTTGCAGATGAGCGTCTCCACCTGTTCCAGAGTCAGCGCGAGCCGATCGGGCTCTAGCGGGCGCTCTGTAGGAGAACAGGTCAAAGGAGGGCGGCGTAACAGGGGAATGCGAAACCCCCGCTCCAAGATCTTGCAAACGAACGGGTCCAGACCCAACTGTCTCCATTTGGGCGCGAAAAGAGAAAGACGGCCTCCAACTGGCGCGTCCACCTGCAGCGGTAGGTCCGGAGGTACCCAGTCATTGTTTCTTGGGGGTACCTCCGTAGGCACGTCCCTTGGGACGTTGATTCCCTTTCTTGGGAGTGCGCTTGGGAGAGGGGCCGGCATTGAAGTCGCGACTTCTGTCCTGCCGACCCCTCCCGAGAAAGGACACTCCTCCCGTCTTCGTTGAGAAGGAGGGACCACCTCCACCCTTCTTCTTCGGCGTTGTCGCTTGAGAAGAAACTCTGCCCCCGCCGGCGGCCAGTCTGATGGTCAACTCCTGTTGTTGGCTTTCCTGCCGCTGGCGAAGGGCCCCCGCGACTTGCTCGTCGAAAAGGGTGGAGGAAGTCCCAGGAGCGGACCTTAGCCTGTTTCGGAGCTCCGCCGGAAGGTTCGTCCGCGCCAGGAATCCATCGCGCCTGAGATTCGTCACCCCCGCTGAGATGCGGGAGGCAGACAGCATCATCTGCGCGAGATTCCCGGCCACGGAGCCAAAACCGCGATAGAGGGCCTTGGCCCCTTTCTCCATGCCCGCCTCGTTCCGAATGCTGCCATCGCTGGCGCTGCGTCGGTGTCTCCTCCTCGGCGCAAAAGGTTTCCAACCTGGCCACCCTGGTAGAAGAAAGTTCTTCCTCCAACTCCTGAACGCTTACCTGACACCAATTGATTGCTGTCAGGCGGTCTCTGAGGACGGGAGCGTCGTCAGGCGCAGTCACATGCATGACAGGCGGTGGGAGAGTCACGTTCCCCAAGACAGGCGCTCCTTCATCCTGGACTCGATCAGGAGTTGGGGACGAGGCATGATCAGAGGGGGTGGCGGCGGGAGAAACGACCACCACCCTTTTCCTCTTAGGAGTGGACGGCGCCTCAGGGGAGGGCGGAGACGAATTAGTCCCCTCCTCGACCCTGGGCCGCACACGTTCCCTGGATTCAAACATGGAGACGACCAGATTCTTCACTGAAGACATGATCGATGTCGTCCGTCAGTTTCTTCTAGTCGAAAGCAACTGGAGAGGCGGGTCTCGATCTCTTCCTCTTCTTGTGCTTCCTCTTCCTCCTGGCGGCCCCCCGCGAGCCCGGGGAAGAGGCAGTGTCAGGAGAGGATCTCCTTACAGGAGATCGCTCCACCCAGCTAGAGGGAGGTGAGACGACCGGCACATCCTCAAGAGGAGACAAGATCCTGACAGGTCAAATTCCGCCGCGTCCTCCGAGATAACGAGGTCAGAGCCAAGAGAGGCGGTAGAGCGCCTGACGCTGCAGGCGACAGGCGCTACAAACTCCGGGCGCCCAGGCGCAGACGCCTGAAGCAAGAGAGCAAGCGCTAGGTGGCAGGCGCTACCCGGAGGCAAGCGCACAGACCAAGCCAAGCGCAGAAGAAAGGCGGTAGACGGGAGGCCTACCGCTAAACCAGCCGAACACAGAGGGCTGGGCGAACCAGCACGAAACGCACGTGCAGCCCGGGTCAGCCGAAATCGACAACAGCTGACTGGAGTCAACTGCTGACAAAACCGGCAAGGAGACAAACAATAACAGGCCCTAGCTACTTCACAAGAAAGTAGCCGAACCCCAAACACGACAAAAAGTCGAGAAACCACACAGGTAAGTAAGTTTAATGCAGGAAAGTCAAAAATCGCTAAACTATCAAGACACGTCCGAACTTGATGGCCGACAGAAAAGCAATGGTGATGTAGGGTTAGCCACCTGGTGGCGAGTATTCAGTATAGGTTAGGGCAGCGATAACTCTGTCTTTACTCTGTGTAAGGATTGTCGGAATTAGACAGATTAGGATAATCGGGCAGAACTATCGAGGTGAGTATATTAAATAATAGATATTAAGGCATGATCAGTGGGCATTATTAAGAATAAAGGATGTTTGCCCTCGTTATTTGTTCGTGGACCTACATTAATAAAGCATCCGTTATACTTAATAATGCCCGGGAACCATGTCTTATCCATAATTTGTAAGAAAATTAATTTACCACCTATATGGAGCCCTTGAAGTGGATCTCTTTCTTAAACTAAATCATTGAGCCTAGGTCTTATGTTTGTATTAATATATCCAAGAATTACGGGTTCAGAATTCTCACATTCGAATCAAAGTGATTGTGTCAACATATTACAACCTGCACAATGAATTTTACGTTGATGGCAAAAGTTCGGAGATTGCCTAGGCAGCAGCCGCATGAAAAATACTAACACAGTTTGAAAGATAAGAAACTCAGTCGGGTAAACAAAAAGAACGATTTACACTTTATTTGCAAAACTCTAACATAACGATTATTTCTGAGGATAAATGATTTATTTTCCCACAGAGATAGAGTAGTTGAATGTTGAATCAACCTCTGTTCGAATTAGACCAAATCCGGGGTTTTCGGTAGTTTACCCTTGCGGAAATTTCTCACCACGTACCATTTGAATTTGGTTTATTAAACTACAATTCTCGCTTTGAAAGGGTGGTTCATATCACAATGCCTTTGCCATGATTCAGTAGCCAAAAGAACGATTTCAGATCAGCATCGCTGATTGCACAACTTACAGTATCTGCATCCAGTCAGGCATCTCCCATTCTAGCCAACAAACTCGGCTAATTGAAACAGAGGCTAGATCAACATTTCAAGACTTGATCTACCTCTGTTGGGAGAGAATGGGTGTAAAAGGGGCCTGTCCGTGTCGTAAACATGAAGGTTACATAGGGTCAAAGATGCGTCCGGCAACCTTTGCCCCAGACATCACGGGGTCCTCCCCAGTCTAAGTAAACCTAGCCTTAATATCATCCGTTTCACTCCTACTGAGTGTGGAAAGGCCTAGTAGAGGGTCGCGTCAGCCGACCTGTCAAGTCAAGTCAAAGTCAAAGAAGTTTATTGTACTATAGGCCTCCGGCCAATATACAAATGATACAAAGGTACAAAGATATATGCATACATTATACAAATATAATTTACAATTCTGATAACAGATTGTTTCTTAAGATAACAGCATGTTTTACAAAGAGCGCTAGATTACGTATTACGTTTTCGTTTCTGGAGGACATAATTGATATAAAGGCAGTAGAGGGGTACTTGGAAAGATAGTGTTTTGGAATATATTGTTTTCTTAAATCAGCATAATGAGGGCAAACGAAGGACAAATGAACTTCATCTTCGACAGCAGCTTTACATAAAGGACATATTCGTAAGTTACTTCCTATTGAAAGTCTCCTGCCCTTATTGCTTGGTGCTCCAAAGGGCACCAAGTATTATGATTTGATTTTTCTAAAACTTTTCTGAATTCTCTCTATATTACTCTTGATATTTTCAAAGGGAAGCCGCGCCAATCACATGTGTTGTATCCAAATCAAAAGACCAATGAACAGAGCTGTAGCAAAAAATGCATTACGTCACCATGTGGGTAATACAAAATATTTGGCACATTAAACTGTGGAATATGATTTCGCTTTAAATGTTATATTAAAAGAGAAACAATGTTTTCTATTAAAGATGCTGATAAATGTTAACAGACTCAATCAAAACATCTTCATTTGAAGAAGAGTCTGCATTTGTTCCAGATAAAGCATTAATTATTTCGCATTCAATAATCGTAGTTAACTTTGAGTAATACTTGTGTTAATATTAGTGCTGTATATTTCTCTTATCCCCCGAATTGTTGGACAAATCACAATCTCCTTCATCTGCCTATGTGGCACCAAGCATGCCTTTTTAAAGGCTTTTCTTGTTAACAGCTAAGTCTAACAGGCCCAATCGGAAACATACAAAAGTTCGTCTGATATTTCTTGATGTCAGTATAGAAAGGTACAACTCAGGTTGGATAAGACTCTTGTGTGATCTATACAGTTGATAGCGTGTGCTATTGTCAAGATTTGAATTCCATTCTTGATTAAACATATTAACAGATTGTTCTCGAAAGTCTTTAAGAAACATCTTAACATTACCAACAGTTTGATTGAACCACACGAATCCAAACCCATGAGAAAATAAAATATTTCTAATGTGGGATGCCCATGTTATCTTACCCATATCATCTAAATGAACAAGCATATTATATGCTAATTTTGGTAGTCTTTGTTCATGCATTCCCAGAATCCTCAACCAAAATTTTAAGCATCTTATTTGTGAATTTATATATATTGGGTATCTACCACATTCTCCATATACCATGTTATTTGGAGTTGCTTGTGCTACATTTAAAAACCGTTTGCATGCGAGGAGATGTAGTTTTTCAATACATTCATGACGTTGAAATCCCCAAATTTCAGATCCATAAAGCATAATAGATTGGATTTGTGAATCAAACAATTTGAAAAATATTTTTTGATATAAAATACCAAAGTTCTGGGAAACTGACATGATATTTATAAGGGCCTTTTTCGCACGAGACTTCAAATCTAAAACACTTTTCTTAAAGTTCATAGTAAAGGAAAACATGAGCCCGAGATAGGTATAGTGACTGACAATAGATATTTGCTTGTTGTTTAAAAAACATTTTTCCTTCGAGGCTACAGGGCCACCCCTTCTAAAGATGACTATATATGTGTTTTCAAAATTGACAGACAATTTCCACTCATTTGTATATCTTTCCAACACATTTAGCTGATTTTGAAGGCCGATAACAGTGTCTGAAACTAGAATTACATCATCGGCAAAGAGAAGAATAAAAATTTCTATCATTGCTGGGAACAATTACACACCATGTTTACCTAAATTGGTTATATCATAATAAAGTTCGCTTATAAAGAAGGAAAACAATATTGGACTTAAAATGCACCCTTGTCGAACTCCAATGGAGCAATCAAAATAATCAGTAACACCATCATCACAACGGACACATGATTTGATATTTGAGTACATTGATCTTAAGATGTAATACATTTTCCCTTGCAAACCAGCTTTTCTTAAATAATACCATAGTTTATGACGATCCACAGAGTCAAACGCTTTTTTAAAATCAACAAATGATACATAAAGTTTATGCTTACTGCGAGATAAAAATTTTTGTATTATTGCATAAAGTGTAAAAATATGATCGGAAGTTGAGTATTCTTTTCTAAATCCTGCCTGGCATTCAGGAATTAAGTTTCTTAAATTTGACCAGTTTGAGATTCTGTTGTTAAGGACTGTTGTAAATATTTTTCCAATAACACTCATTAGGGATATTCCTCTATAATTGTCTGGATTTCCTTTAGACCCTTTCTTATGTATAGGCGACCTATGGCACTTGTTATCTCATCTTCTGATATATTTGTTTCTAAAATAATTTCGTCAATTTCGTCAAACTCATTGGAGACAATATTATTATCTACTGAATTGTTATCGGTTTGAAACATATCGTCATTAGAAAAAACTTTCTTGAAATGTGTGATCCATTCACATTTTGAAATATTATTTGTAGAATTTGATTTCTGTCTAAAAGCACGAATCTGTTTCCAGAATTTAGAGGGGTTGTGGATACACTCATTCAACGTTTTCAGTCTTTGACTGTGCAGGTTCGATTTAAATCTTCTACAGGAAGCTTTGTATTTGTTTCTCATTTTACAAAAAAGATTTCTATTGTCATCGGATCGTCTACACCGAAAACTTCTAAGTGCTTTGCGAGCATCTCTCCGGGCGGATCTACATTCATCATTTAATGGAGTTTTTAAGTTACGTTTGAACTGTCTACTTTTTTTCTTCATACAATTTGCTGACTCAAGTACAATTTCAACAAATTCAAACAGAGCTCCGTTTAGATCAAACTCAAGTTTTGTTAACAAAGGATCAATGGAAGATGACATTTTATCAGTCAGGGTATTTAGAAATTTTTCGCAAAGAGAATCATTCCAAACAATGTTTTCTTTGGTATCATCAATATGGTTCCTACTCTCTTGGTTTATCATATTTGGAAAATGACAAGTCAGCTCTAATGGTAAATGATCAGAGTCTACTCTGTCTGCAATGTTTAACAACTTAATATATTGAACAAAATCTGGTGAACAAATAAAATAGTCATTGACACTCGATCCCTGATGTCCATGAAACGTAAATTCTCCTTGCGAGTCTCCATTGACTCTACCATTCACTATAAAGAGGTTAAATGCATAGCATAAATCTAGCAATAGGTTACCGAAATTATTAACCACATTGTCATGTGAATTTCGATCATCAATAAGATAATCACCAACATCATCCACACTCGCTTGGAATATATGGTTCATATTATCATTATCAAGACTTACAACCAAGTTGTTCTGTCGGCCTTTACGGGCATTCATATCACCACAAATAACAGTGTGAGTGGAGATTCGCTAGGAGATAGTGTTCTAACTTCTCAATATTACACTTATGAGTCATGTGCTTATAATATGCTGAACCAATAGGGGGGATATAGGTACACATAAGATATATGTCTTTATCAATTGCAAAGAATTCCTTAAGGAACTTGATACATTCGAGATTATCAATTTCTGTTGATATTTGTTTGTACATGTCCTTTAGTGAATTATGAATACAGATACAAACCCCGCCCGACAGTCTACCATGTTCTGACAATTTGACAGCAGGACTATTGAACACCTCATAACCATCTAACCAATTATTACAAATATCAGTTACAAATGTCTCAATCAAACATATAATATTGAATTTGCGTAGATAATCAATGAAATGTTTATCATCAATTTTTTTCGGACAGTCCATTAATGTTCCAACACAAAAAGGTGCTTATCTCATTGTTAGTTCTATCTCGAGCACTTGAGGTTCGTTTATCACCGGTATCGTGGTTGAGAGATCCCCGTGAAATAAAATCCGGGCCTTGGCCTCCATCCTATTGCGATAAAGAACTTGCGTCACGGCTTGTAACTGTCTGGTCTCTACGCTCAGTGGTCCTATGAGGGGGACGAGAGTGACTTCCCGTGCGTTCATTTTGAATCACCACAAGTTTACCATTCTTGAAGTAACCGAACTGGCCAGTTTCTTTCAGCTCATTAAGTTGATGACGTTGGCGTGTCGTCAGATCGCTAGAAATGCCGTATCCGTGTTCCTTTAGCACTGACCTAGCTTTAAGGGCTTTAACCTTATCATCCGAGACCTGTATTTTTACAATAATTGGGCGTGGCTTAGCTGAATTAGAACGCTTATATCCTAGGCGATGAGCCCTAATAACGTCAATTGGTTGCCAAGTTTTAAACGTTAAGCATTTGGAGAATAAATCGAGAATGGTTTCCTTACATGCCATAGATTTTTCCCCTTCAACTTCCGGTACACCGTGTATAACGACGTTGTCACGGCGACTGAATGACTCTAACTTATCCAGTTCATTGTCGATTTCAGAAAAGCGTTCATCAAACTCGTTAACTCTCTCAGATAGTAAACCAAGATCAGAATACATGATATCATTAGTATGTTTTGAAGCAGCGATGTCTGATTTGATATCTTACACTGACTTTTCCAATTGATCGCATCTTAAACCAATCGTTTGCATTTCTGTTTCTAAAGCTGTGATTTGTGAGGATAAATCAGTTTTGACGTCCCGTATTTCAGCAATTAAAGAGTCTCTTAATTGTTCTAGAGTAAGTGGGCCAGGGTTGGTTTCAATGTCATTAGCGCACATCAGGATATTTTTCATAACACCAACAGGCGGTACAATCCCACCAAGAAAACACATCCCACGTGCAAACGAAGCGGTGTGCATAGCCAAAACTGGGTCACGGTTGTCAATAGTGACGTCACATGTTGAACAAATGTAGATTTTTTCTTTTGGCATAAATCGTTCAAAGTTCACATTTTCGAGAGCATCTAAGAGCATATACGATGACGTGAGATGTACAGCAATGAGAAGGGTACAAATAATGATCCTGAAGTGGACATCTGTCCCGGACACGAAAGGTGTGTACTCACTGTCTTGCTTGTGTAACGTCACTTGTCGTGTTCCCCTCGGATGAGTGAAACCGCTGATTCTGGCCCGATAAACATCAATCGAAACCATTTTGACTTCCAGAAATGTTACTTATAACATGTATAACGTTACCATTCGGTTGGATGACTTCAGAAAGCTTTTTCAATACATAAAAAAATCAATTTTCTTCACTCGATGTAAAACGTGTTGTCACCCGCATCTGCGACCTCTGATCCTCCAACGTTATACGTGCGAAGGCACTATTGTGGCTTGGTAAGATGAGTTCTGATTGGTCAATTTCATACGTGGGTTGACGCGACCCTCTACTAGAGCTTTCCAGACTCAGCATAGGAGTGAAACGGATAATATTGAGGCTTGGTTTACTTAGACTGGGGTCCTACCAGTCCTTGTAGTGACTTACGAGTAGAGAAAAACACACTCCTTACACTTTTACAGGCGGCATCTAGCTCGGGTAAATTGATACACACATGACGTACGCGGACCTGGCCAACGTCACTTCAGGATATCCGACACTGCTTACTATGTCGTGGGCGCGACACTTAGTCTACTCCAGAGTTATTATCCCCAGTTCGACGTCTTCACGTCCACAAAGACAGCTAGCACTACCTAATCCATTCTTTTGCTGTAACATTGAGTGACTCATAAAACACACAATCTCATCTTTATGTAATCATATTTTGAGACAATCTTCAAAGCACATGTGCACTAATCTCTAATTCATGCATACACATTAAGTTTACTTGAATTAACAAGAGCAAAAAATAACCTTGCATGTCATACGTAAGTCCCACAATTTATATTAAACTCCTGAAAATCAGAAATTTATACAAATACAGCCCTTTCCATTACATAACTCTAAAAACTAAAGGAACACTCAAGTGTAATTTCATTTGGTCTTACTTTAAATGACGTCAGCTCAAAGAGCAGTGTTTTGTTTGATATTTTGCTAATACCCACAAGCATTCCTGATTTTTTAAAATTAAGATTAATTTGGGACTTTGGAATTTGTAATCACATTTTTGGCAAGAAAATGTCTTCATCTAGCTTTCACTACCAGGGATATCACTTTCAAAATGATACAATTTTGTTTTGAACCTGAGCCATCTGACATCCTGTGACTTTCATGTTAGACCCCTGTCTTGTTTCTGACATCAAAGCAAAAGACAGAAACTGAATCACTCTCAACAATTGATTCAAATATGTCTATAAGGTAGTGTTAATTTCATGAAATACATTACTTTTACGCGGCAGGAAACCAGAAACAATGTTTTCCTATGCCTTATACAGCTAACCTCGTATCGAAAACGTTTTATTTGGTAACGCTCTAAAATTGCTGTGCACTGAAACTATCAAAGCCTCAATGCTAAATATCCTTCGCGCACGTGCTGCATGTTTTTCCCGCACCGACAAGTGGTAGTTGGCCCGCTCTCGCCTCAACTACTGGCCCATGGGTTTAAGACCTAAGAAAAATTTGTTTATGGTTACCTCGTCAGTTTCAAACCCCCGCATCAACCTAATTTTTCAGATGTTATCAATTGAAAAAAATGGAAATGTAGTCCCGTGGTCTAGAAACAAAATGGAAACGTGAACTCTTAAAAAATTAACTCTTTTCTGTTCGTGAAGTCTTCAAAAACAGTGATAAAGTGATTATTTTTCTTTTTTTTTTCCTATTCGACAATTGAAAGACGATATTAACCAGAGCCTCTTTCTGCGTCTCAAAGGTTACTCACTATGGGTTTTCATTCCTCTGACATCTGTTGCAATCGGTTGCTGAGCGCTCTCCAATGTTTAATCATTACGCAGGAATGCGAGTGTCAGGTCGCATCAAAATGAAACCGAAATTCAAAGTCTTCATGAGATGGCATTGGGATCTTTAAAGCACTCGTCAATAATTACAGTATTTGGCCGCGATTAAAACAATAACCCAACTACACTGCGATTTGAAACGATTAAATTGCGAGTTGTAACGACTGATATATGACCCCATTGAGACCAATATGATCTAATTGTGACTGAATTTGCGAGGAGAATATAGATCCCATCAATCGCAAAAGTTATACGATTTTGGAAACAGACGATCGAAATCGCGAACTCCTTCTACGACAATATACGACCATTAGCGAGTGAGGGCGGTTAAATTTGCGAGCATGGGGACCTTCGTAAGACTTCAGTGCGATGTCAATGGGACTGAGTGAAAGCGTTCGATAAAAATGGTCTTAGTTGGGTCGTTTGCTCGGTTTTCGATTATTCAATCAATTTGCTTACAAGAGTAAACCTATTTTTATGACACGGTTCAAAGGATCTCGTCTTAATTTGGCCGTACAGCTCATACACCCTGATACTCAGGCTAAACAAATGATAAAATCCTTGGTTCTGTGTGCAAAGACGAACAGAATATTTTAAAAATATCATGGACCTACTGTTAGAAACCATCAAATATAAGAAATAGATGAATAAATCGCATAGTTTCAAAGACAAATTCAACATTTGACAAATATCTTATCTCTGTCAGGCTTGGCCATATGGCCTATCTTTTCAATTGTTTGGAGATAAAACAAATTTTATAATGAATATCAAACTTTTATCAAAAATATATAGAAAATATATGTGTTTCTAAATGTTACTTTTTCATTGAATTAGAAGACTAAACCCTATGGTATAATGTTATACTTCATTGTCATTAATTAATTTTACGATATTTGCTTATTTGCTAACTGATAACTCTGGCACAAATGTGTTAACAATGAATATATATTTTGATCACCCGGCTCACTTTGCACCTTTATTAGAATTCTGCATCATATAAAACTTTCTTCAATCAATGAATACGTGTTTTTGTGCGCTAGGTGCACTGGGGTTCAATGTTTTGTGTTTCTATGTTAGTTTTTTTGAATTGACACCTTCTATCCTTAAAGCAAAATTTCGGTTTTTTCAACTGATTGCAATGGTACGTCTCCAACTCACGCTCACTATGCAAACGTGGATCACAACCTGCTTCCATTTTTAAATAATGACAATCGATGCCACTATGTCGATCGTGAGGGAAAAATAAAGCTTTGTCAATTTGACCCGACGGCATGCTTTGCACTGGTCTCCCATAGGTTATACATGAACTGTCAAAGCCTTAAAAAGCCTTATCCCCTTGGTTGCCCCCAGTTCAGTAACAAGGAAGTTCTAATTTTGTTCAGCTAGTAACCTCAAACGTGATGTTAGAGTGTACAAACACGTTTGCATTTAGTTAAATTGTGTAGTGTGGTTTATCCTGTCTCAAGGTACGAACGTTACGCTAACTTCACTACCCATGCCACCTTCTCGATAAAATGTCAACGATAAAACGATTTGATTGGCTTTATCCGGACCGCGCGAGCGAATCTAGCTTCTGAGCTCAGGGTACAGATAAGTGGAGTACCCTGAGACAGGATGACAGTAGTTGAACCTTGTGTCCATCATTTTTCATCAATTACAAAATACTGTCATTTTCAGTCACATCTGTGCTACATTTCTAAGAAGGCAATAAGTGTAAACATGTAACAAAACTTAAAACACGTTATCACTAGGATTAGATGTTCTTAAGATGTATCTTTCCAAAACATTTCACATCATGTACATTGTTCATTCTCGCTTACAGTGATTAACTTACGTATTTGACATTCCACTAATGATGCCTGGATTTTTGTGGTTTTATAAACATGACTTAAAAATGACATGACAATAAGAAAATAATGATAATTTTGGCGAAAGATAGATAAAAAATTAATATAATGGAATGGCCGATCAGGGTTTGTGAGATGTGCTTGAGGGGTTAGACATATATTTATCTAGTGATTTAAATGAGGTTTTTATTAAACATCGATCTTATGTATCTATTTCTGCAGCTTATATGTCCACTAGGGGAAGTATAAATATATGGATTAGGTGTGCGCTCACCAGTTCTCTTGTTGGAATAAGAAATAAACAGTGTAGTTTCACATCCATTTGTTAAAGGGACAGTAGCACGTTTTTAGGGGGAATATACATGTAAGATGATGTCGGGAAAATGAAAATAAATGGTTCCAAGTAAAAGACAATGTATTCAAACTAAGTGAAGCAGTAATAAATCAAATATATAATGCTAAGTTCAGCCATGCGATTCCTTTTTCTTACGCAAAATGAATTAAAGGTGTTCACATAAAAATGGCAGCTAATGGACTCTAAGTGAAACCTCATAGTTTGTCCTCTGTTGTTGGATGATTGGTTTGTGTAATGAGATTTTTGACACTGTCAAATTAATACATTAGTATTGACGTATAATTATCAGTGAAAAATTCGAGATACAACATTTTCAAAAAACCGTACTACTGCCCCTTCAAAGATTTGAGTAATTTCTTTGTTTCATAAAAGTATCTGCCTATACATGCTTATCATATGCATCAAACCATGATTGAATATATGATACTTTCTGTTTCAGTATGCACGGTGATTACTGGAGATGGTTTAACTACACTGACGGGATCAATAAGGGACCAGTTCATTACAGACTTCAAATAAAGGTGAAACCAACTCCAAGAGAAGATACAATGAAACCAAACAACAGTCCGGTAGCAATGTTTAAGCCAGTATACAAGTAAGTTTGTCATTTAGTTTCTGTCAAAGTATCGATTATGCCTTTCATATTGATTGTTAACTTTCAAACATCGATAAAATACCTTTGCTTCATTAGTCTTGTCGTCAGTATTCACAATTTCATATTGTTATTACTTTTCACCTTTATCTACCCTAGATTATTATAGTTTTTTAATGGCCAATGAAACGACTTTGCGTGATCTAATTGATTTATCCATCATGCCAGATCCAAACAGTACATGTTCACGAGACATTTCCTAAGACCAAAAATAGCAACCCGTAAGACTGAAAACCAAAACGGCAAATCTTACGAGTTGAAATTCTTGAGTACGATCTATGCAGATGCAAACTTCTTTAGTTATCAAAATATAAAAGAGCCAATGCGTGATTTAATCATACATGTATGTCCTTTTTGGACTTGGACATAAATACATGTAGAAAACTCATAGGAGAGGGAGGTTGTGATGTCAAAGTTTTCTTTTCTTCGCTCAATGGGGGGGGGGGGTCTTTCTGAACAAAGGTGAAGGGGGGAGGGATTTTCGATGTATTAAGGACATAACTTCAAACTTAACCTATGTGCGATGCAAACCTCCATAAAAGCAGGCACGTTGTATGCTCCATATAAGAAATGTATAAAGTCGATATCACCAATATATTTTATGTGACTACTGTGTGAAGGATCCAACATTTGATAGTAGCAATATTTAGGCCTTGGTGTCAGTATCCTCAGCCTATCCAAATAAAAATGTACATGAATTTAACTTTGGCATAAAAGTAAACCATTACAACCATTATAACCATTATAACCATTATAACTACCATAACTATACTCATTATACTCACCATACTCACCATACTCACTATACGCACCATACTCACCATACGCACATACTCACCATACTCACCATACCCACATACTCACTATACGCACATACTCACCATACTCACCATACGCACATACTCACTATACGCACCATACGCACCATACGCACCATACTCACCATACTCACCATACTCACCATACTCACCATACTCACCATACTCACATTCTGAAAATGTTGCACCAAAATAACTGCCTGGGTGCCTTAACGTTATATATTAACTGCTTATTATATTGAATTTTTTTTAGATTATCAATTTCTACCATTAATCTGATTTCAGAATCCTGCTAAATAAGACGACAACCATCCGACTCTCGACCATGGATGAAGATGGAGACTTCGTGAGATGTGCATATGCTGAATATGTTCAAGCTGGTGGTCTGGGACTTTTGAATAATGTACAAGTCAATCTCGTACGTACGAATTTTACAAAATTCTCTACAAATGTTCGAGACATATGGATAAAGAACTGGCTAATCTCTTTGAATCGGGCGTCGTTAGGATTTACATTGCATTTTACAAATTATTGATATAAATTTCATTATTTTAATGTATGACTTTTTTTACATAAACATTTCAGCTAGTTTTAACTATATTGACCGATTCTAACAGCCAGTTTTAACTAGATTGTCCGATTCAAAGAGACCAGCCAGTTCTTTTTTCATTGGCTGATTTCCGCGCATGCTCAACACGGAACAGGTGGGTTAGTAGCTAAATGTAACGTGAGGACTTATGGGGTGTATACATTACACCTATTTTTAACTAGATTAAACCCGTCTTTCCTATTCAGGTACTGCATTTGTCCAATGTATACCTTTGCATGTCAGTATTTGAATTTAAACATATTTATCGCAAATAAATCAGAATGTCGACTCAAAGCGTGTAGTTGTAAACTATCAACTTTGCAGAACTGTTTAAGTCCAAACTTAATCAAAGGTTACATTTTTAGGGTAATATAATGGCTGTGGTAAAATATTACCATAAGTAATTGAGATGTTTCTGTCCCTTCTTACTCATACCAAATTTATCCATGCTCCTACAAGGCAAATGACTTGATGATGTTCAATTTGTGGTTTAATATTGCTACCATTTGATTTTCAGGATTGCAGTGTTAGCATCGATGCACATGAATCTTCGGGATTTAGGGACGGAGGATGGGGAGCAATACCTGTCAGTGTTATGGACATCCCAAAAAAACCAAAAGCAGGTGCTCAAGCTGCGAAGGGCATATATCTCAGTACAATTAATGTTCAGGTATGGTAATATAGTAAGCAAGAAATTTGTAAAATTTTCTGAAAATCGGTTTTCTGTTTAATCAAAGAAACATGGAATCGCAACAAAAAGCAGCGAAAGATACATATAAAGAGAGGACATCAGATAACTCAAAAACCTAAACGCAACGCAAAGATACGAAATTACATCAGATTAGCGATGGAAAGCACTTTTAAATGAGCGACAGCGCAAAATGAAACGTTCGATACGTAATCGAATTACTCTTATTTCGACTCCGTGACTTGTGGTTTCGAATATTTTTCCGGGCCATATCTCAAATACCGTTTACTGTCTTTTCACGATACATTGTATGTGCACGTGGTTAGATTTAGTGGTCGTTTCGAACCTTTTGTTAATTTGGGTTTGCTATGTTGTGTAACAGCTGAAGCTAGCTTTCTCTCTACCTCCACTGCAGGAAATTCAAAATGAACAATAATTTAAACAGGCATTATATCAAAGATATTTATCTTTTCTCACTTACAGCAATTCAGCTGTCCTTATTTTGCGAGTTGATTGGTGTAGTTTAGAAAATTTTATTATGTATACTTTATAATCATACTTATTAATATCGATCATTTCAAATGTCCTGTGCCCTCCACATAACAAATTCGAACCATGAATAAAATTAAATGTACTTCTCCTTTAAAGGGGCAGTAGCACGTTTTTTGACAATTTGATAATTTTTCATTTTTCACTGATAATTGCAAGTTAATGCTAAATGTATTATTCTGACAATGTCAAAAATCTCCTCACACAAACCAATCTTCCATAGTCGGAGGACAAAGTATGAAGGTTATCACAAAATCCATTGGCCGCCATTTTTTTGTGAACACCTTTTTATTCATTTTGTGTAAGAAAAAGGAATCGCATGGCTAAACTTTACGTTATATATTTGAATTATTACTGCTCCATTTAGTTTAAATACATTGTCTTTCAATTGGAGCCATTAATTTTCATTTTCCTGACATCACCCTATATTCCCCTTAAAAACGTGTTACTGCCCCTTTAAGTGAGAGTTCTTGCCATATCAATCTTTTCAACATTTATTCAAAACAAATCAAAGAAAAGACAAAACATATTTTCTCTGATCTATCCGCAGTTCATGATCCAGACTCTAGCGACAATCCAAGCTCCAGAATTTGTCGATCCGACTATCAAGAGCCAACATGAATTCAATGTATATGCAGGATCAACGTTGACGATTCCACTGTACGCGAAGCCAACGGCATTTACAAGTCGGTAAGCTCTAAAATATTTGCCTCATGAGCTGTTTGAGTAGCATTCTAGAAGTTGATGGTATAAAGGAGAGAGGATAATCCGACTTGTCCGACCCAACAGTGACAAAGTCTTGCTTTTTTCGGAGCTAGGTCGATTTTAATATTTCGCACAAATGCATTGCCTTTAATAATAAAACATCTGTCCACGTGGAAATTGTTTACAGAATTTAAAGGGGCAGTAGCACGTTTTATGATAATTTTATATTCTTAATTTTTCGCTGAAAATTGTAATTTAATGCTAAATGAATTATTTTGAGTGTCAAAAATCTCATTACACAAATCAATCATCCATAGTCAGACAAGGTATGAAGATTCACATGAAATCTAAATCTTTAATTCATTTTGTGTAAGGAAAAGGAATAGCATGGCTAAACTTGACGCTATATATTCGAATTATTGCTGCTCCAATTTTGACATCACCTTATATTCCCCCTAAAAGCGTGCTACTGCCGCTTTAACATTAGACAGGTTTTAAATACAATTTATTCATTTCTAGATTATTTATGTTTCGTTTCTCTTTCCTAGTGAGATCTACGCATTTTACCTCAAGTCAATTCCGTCTCGAACCTTCGTTGTTCCCATTCCAAAGATTGATGATACAAGAAAGGGGGAAGCAGTGAAATACACCATAGTAAACTGGCGCCCTGAGAAATCCGATGTTGGGCAATATGTTATCAGTGCGCTCGTCACAGACACAGAAGGGTATGCGATTTTCATATTTATTCATATTTTAATCTCTTTTATTCCCTTTCAAACATGAGCAATTCAGAGTTGCATTTATGTTGTGGCTATAAACAATTTTGTAAAGGAACATTAATATTAATACATTTGGTTTCATACAATAGTCATAATGCAATATTGTCAATATTTATATATATATTGGCAATAAGTAAAATGTGATTTATGATTTGTGTTTTGTGGAACACTCCAAACATAGCAATGAATTTAAACAATTTCAGATTAGTTTGTAGATTGTCATTCAAGAAAGATTCAATTTTATGCCAAAAATCTTGAACAAGATGACAGCGATATTCAAATTAAACAAAATGTACCGCAGGTAGTAAATTGTAGTAATATGTATTGAATGCGTATAAGAGATATATGACTTTACAAAATCAATTTCATTTCACTTTAAATGGTTCCATGCAAACATGGATGATTGTTAACAATGTCTGTCATTGACATTTCCTCTGTTTTTCAGAGATGATGGACTCGACAGAAACTATAATATTCTCGTAAAAGGTATATTTTGTACAAGTGAAAGTTCCAGCCAGCAAACTAAATCATCGTTCAAAGAACATTTTTTATCCCACCGGTATGTAATACCGTGGGATAAAGTCATCACCCTGTCCGTCTGAATGTCCGTCCGTCCGTCCGTAATCATTTCGTTTCCGGAGAAGAACTCAAAAACCGGTCCACATATCTTTCTGAAACTTTACATGTGTATTGCCCACCTACTGAAGTGGTGCCTTTTGATATTTTCACATTTCTGAAAAATATATTTTTTATTATTTCCATGGAAACGGCTCTTATATGGACTCTGTTCATGAAAGGTTTCGTTTCATATATATAAAACCGGTCCACATATCTTTCTTAAACTTTACATGTGTATTGCCCACCTACTGAAGTGGTGCCTTTTGATATTTTCACATTTCTGAAAATTTTATTTTTTATTATTTCTATGGAAACGGCTCTTATTTGGACTCTGTTCATGAAAGGTTTCGTTTCATATATATAAGCTTATACTATTATGAACCTTGCTTGAAAAATTTACAATTATCTTTCAAAGGTTTACATCTTACGATCATGTGGAATCGGTGGGATATGTCATCTTCTGATGACTCTTGTTTTAATTTTTCGTTCAAAGAGTACTTTTAGGTGGCTTTTTAGATTTGTTTTCAAAAAGTGAAATTTATGCTATGTGTACTTTCTCTTGCTTGGCGGTTTAGTTACAAAGTTGGTCACTATTTTCGAAGTTGCAAACTTGTGGGGCTTGGCATTTTTGGAAATGTCACCTTTTTTAAACAGCCGCTTTGTAACCCAATCATTAGTTCGTTAATGGTGGGAAGAACTACATTCTTTAGTTAGTTTTAAGAGTAAACTGAATTTTTGTCTATTTTTTCTTTTGGACATGGTAACATAATTCTTACCAAGCCATGATTGTTTCTATGGAAAGTTCATTAAGTTTGAAATACTTTGAAGGTCATCATTTAATAATTTAAGGCAGAGAAGGGTTTTGATGATTAACTGTCCCACTTCATTTTAATCACGATGTTGACGCGATACAACATATACTTGAAAATGTACATAAATGCTTGATAAAAGCTTTTAAGATTTCAGCTTATCTGGCCTGTAAGGCCCGATGGGCTTATGCCATGGGATGGTTTCCGGCGTCCGTTAGTCCGTCCGTCCGTAAATTTCTCCAGAACCATAAGGTCTAGAAAGCTAAAACTTTGTGTGCAGACTCCTTGGCTAGTGAGGATTTAGTTGTAGCTTTGGTGGCCCTGTGACCCCTAATAAGGGCAACAGGGGCCACACCCTTAAAATCTATTTTCATCTTCTTCTCAAGAATCATAAGGCCTAGAAAGTTGAAACTTTGTGTACAGACTCCTTGACTAGTGAGGATTAATAATTGTAGATTTTGTGACCCTGTGGCCCCTATTAAGGGGGAACCACATTGGCCTCAAGCAAAATCAAATGTAAAATCTGATGAGCTACAGAGCCAAAGGCTTTATTTTTATCAAATTCAAGACATTTTTTTTTTCTCTATCTTTGATATCATTTTGGCTTCTTGTCAATTAACATGTTAATTTAATTTAAACAGGCATGAGCCTTGATAACTTGTATTGACGGAGGGCTGGTTGATTCTGAATATATTACATATTACCAGCTTGAGACTGTAAAGTTACTTGGTTTTAAAGGGGCAGTAGCACGTTTTTAGAGGAAATATAAGGTGATGTCAGGAAAATGAAAATAATTGGTTCTCACTGAAAGGCAATGTATTTAAACTGAATGAAACAGTAATAAATAAAATATATAATGTAAAGTTAAGCGATGCGATTCCTTTTTCTTACATAAAATGAATTAAAGGTGCTCACACAAAAATGGCTGCCAATGGAATTTATGTAAATCTTTATAATTTGTTCTCTGACTATGGCTGATTGGTTTTTGCAATGAAAGTTTTGACACTATCAAAATATTAATTTAACATTAACGTTTAATTATCAGTGAAAATTGAAAATATAAATTTTCAAAAAACGTGCTACTGCCCCTTGAAGTTCTTTTACGATTAAGCTCATACTTTTAATAAGTCGCATTTAAAGGGTTTGCAGGCTCAATTGTCAATTGTGAAAATAACATTTTAACAAATTATGAACAGAATTTACTGATGAAAACCCCAATTGAAGAAATAGTCAACCCTTGTGGACCGAATTCAATTGCTCATAAATTGCAATGATTGTTATTTTTTTATTATTTGTTTTAGACATGCTACAACTGCCGCCAACAAGTATTCCGAATGTAAGTGATACGTGTCTCAAATTTGAATTAGTTATACAAAAATTACTGCAATAGGATTACCATGTGTTCTAAAAGAATTATTGAAAATATATATTTGAAATACACGAGTGATTAAATATGATATTTTATTTTTTTACAGACAGGTCCATACTTTCCATTGTTTCCACACACTACGGATTTTATTTGCATGGTTGGTTCAACGTGTTCTTTCCCAATCTACACCAACACAAATTCACCAGGGTAAGGTACCTTTCTATTAACAGTTACATGTATGGAGTAATTAATAGTAATGAGCATGTTATGTTGCTAGTGTGTATATGATGGACGTCAATGTAACTCATGTTTAAAAATGTCATAAACGTAACAAAGATATTGACTGCTTGAGTCGTCTTGTAAATATTCATAAAGTCACTCTTGATAATGTCATTAACATTACATACATGTTCATACAAATAGCTGACTAGAGAAGGTAGGAAGAAATGACGTGTTAAAATATTATAAAAGGTCTATGTTGTATATTGTTAGGTATTGAACATTATAATTTCCTCGGTATAACTTCTGGATTTGTTATGCCCCCGCCATATGTGGCAGAGGCATATTTGATTACCTTCGGTTGTCCGTCCGTACCTATGTACGTAACCATTCTATACAGGGTATAGTTTATCCACTTGTCCTCAAAAACCGTTTAACAGATTTAATTGAAATTGCACACGTGACTTATAGGCATCTTAAGCGTGTGCATCTCATATTTAGTTTTTGAATTTTTGAATTTTTGAAAAAAATTCTGACATGTTGAACTTAGGTGAATAGCTCAAAAACCTTTCTATATTGTTTTACGAAACTTGGTGTGGTTTCCATTGAAACAATTTGAATTAAGTGCATATTGGGTAGGGCAATTTCTAAACTATATTGCAAAACTATTCAATGTTTTTTAACTAAGCTAAGCATGTGGTGGAGTAGTGCCTTTTGCTACTTGGTTATTCTAAAAAAAAATTCTTTTTTCCATGGTAGCAATTTGAACTTGGTGCATAACCGGGGTACATGTAGGTACATTTCCAGGCAAAACATGGAAGGTTGTTACATATCGATCTAATCGTTAGGTCGTGCCTTTTGCTAGTTTGGTTATTCTGATTTTTTAATTTTCTGGTGATGTCAATGTCAAGCTAATACATTTATCATTTCAGTTCCCATGCCTAATAAGTGAACTCTTCTTTACTTTATTCAGAGGCTTCATCACATCTGTTGATGACACCACATCTACGTTTACAACAACCAAAGTGAGCGTACCTGTATCGATCACTAAGGATGGAACCTCAATGTTTGTCTCAGATGTAACAGTCCATGCTGTGAACAGTGGAGAGCAAAGGATTTGTTTTGAAGCAAAAGACAACGAATTGTAAAACACCTTTGATTGTTTCATTTGTTGATATTCACTAATCATATTGCTGGATACTTTATTTTGATCTCGTGATTCGTCCATTTCATACCGATCTAGTCATTATTGTACTTGCACTTTTTACAGGAAACAATTTCAAATTGTATTCATTCATACATAAATAGCTTCACATTACGACGTATACGTTAGAGTTGGTTTTCTGAATATTTACGAGATATCTCATCAAAAGTTAAATCTCTCAAAAATCATGATACACAGACACCTGTCAAATAAAGTTCAGCTTCATTTTTAAATTTCAAATAAACAACTGAATGGCAAATTTGCAACTTTTCAAATTCTTGTTAACATTACGTAACACTTCGCAATATGCCTAAAATGGAAACATACAACATAACGTGTGAAACTGGATTGATGTTTTGGCAATGATTTCTTAAATCTTGCGTCAAACTGTTTCTTTTTATTTCTAATGTGTATGCTTCTCCTAAAACATACAACGTATGTATGAATTATCTTTATATTTACAGGAAAACATCAGAGATAAGGTGTTTGGGAGTCGATGTTAAACTGCCAGGTGAGTTGACACTTTTAAAATATAGTATCAAAGTAAATATGTACTGATCACTGCGTTGAAATGAAATAGGTATCAATATAATCAATTTAGGTACAAAAAGGCGCTTGGCACAAACTATACATGAATCAAGTCGGTCAGTCATTGAAATAAAGACAGTAAAGATAGATTACAAACCTAAATTTCAGTGAAATAAACTAAATCCATAAGAATTAGTCATATTGGTAATTATTCTTTTTGTTCGGAGACACAGTAGTGAATGAATGGAATAATGAATAACATTTATGTATAAGACGTTTTCTATCTACAAAACGTCAGCTTTGTCTTTTGTTTATGTTATAATTCTAAAATACTATAATGCATAGTTAAATATTGCATTAACGTATCATGTGATACATAATCTACCCCTCTTTTATTATGATTTAAGATCCTTGCCAATCAAACCCTTGCGGTGAGGGAGTTTGTAGAAGCGAAGGACAGACTTACGTTTGCAAATGTACCGATACGAAAACCGGACCACACTGTGACAAAGGTATATTGAAAACAGTTTTTCTGTTCTTGTATAGATGGATTATGTTCAGTCTGTTCTCGAACATGAAAACGCTGTGAGTGAACATGAGTGAGACAAAACAAATAATGATTGAATATTTTGTTATGCATAAATGTAATAAATATTTAAGATTTAACAATATTATAAAGAAAATATTTTTTTTCATTTTCAGAAACAGTGTTTTGAAATATGTTTTGAAATGCTGTCGCTATGGTTAAGTGCATGTAGAGGAGACTCCTTAAGATAGTTATACAGTGCGTTTTCGTGCAATTGTATTTTTCCGACACGACTGTCAAATATTGGTGCTTATATACATCTATCAATAGAAATTGGATAGGACTGCCCCAAAGGTACTGTGGTATTGTTTCGTAACTTTATAGGATACCATACTCTTCGTTCCTTAAAAATATGTCAAACAATTATTAGAATTAGTAGAAAGTATTTAAGAATAGAAGTTACAATCTGAGAAGATGGTAAATTTGAAAATTAAATTCTTATCAGAATTATCAAAATAGAACTAGAATATATGAAAAACGAAGAATGTAAAGGACAAGAAATAAGAAGTATTCTGAGACCAACAAGTTTCTTTGTCACTCGGGAAATCGGAATAATGCAAGTAGACTTTACAGATACAAGTACAAACAGAAAATGAGGAAATACTTGCGAAATGGTCAGATATAAGATACAAGAACAAGAAATAAACCAAAACTTATATACCAAACATGAAACGATACACGTGATACAGAACTTTTAATGAGATTATACCAGTTGGGACCAACGAGAGCCAACATTTGGTTGGTTGCAGTATTGCATTTTTTAAGTTCTTCTGGGGCGAATTAGAACGTTGGTATATAGTATTAAGTATTAACCAAAAACGGATGAAATCTAAAAATTAATCAAACATAAAGCCTTAACCATGTAAATATACATAGGGAACACTGTTGAAGAATTTGAGACCGATTACAATATATATGAAAGATAATATTATCATATATTGCAAATAATTAAAATTAGTTTTAAAGTCCCTAATACTCAGTGACCAAACAGGCTATATCCTTGGTAGATGTATAAGTGACAATATTCGTTATCATAAAATATTATTTTTCAAACTAAATACGACAACAGCGAGGACTTCTTCAATAACTATAAATTGATGGTGAAAAGCATTAGATATTATTATTTTTTATAATAAATGTATCAAAAAATTTCAGGTTGGAACAAATATGATAAAATTGATTTAAATATTGATGAATAACAATATATAATACGTTTCTCAAAATGGTCACTTTTTTATAAAGAAAGTCGATGTAGGCATGGCGACCCGATTTCCCCGTACCTTTTCTTGTAAATAAGAAAAATTGGAGATAACGATCAGACAAAATAAGGAAATCAATGGTATTTTTCTAAATGATATTGAGCATAAGATAAGACAATATGCTGGTGATACAGAATTGTCTCTAGATAGGCCTGTAATAATGTGTAAAAGCTTAAGATACCATAGAAACTCTTTACAACATGTCTGGAATAAAAAAGATTTATCATGAAATAAAGTTTTAAAGGCTTGAATATGGCAGGAAGATTCTAGAAATATGTGCATGTGATGTCCCCCGCCGACATAGGATCCGAAAATGCCCCTACCTCCATTATGTACAAAGTTCAAATTGTTTCCATTGAAATTAGAAAATAATAATCCAGAATAACCAAAGTAGCAAAAGGCTACCTACCTACCTACCTACCTACCTAACCACATGCCAAGTTTCGTAAAAAAAATATTGAATATCTTTTTAGATATGGCCCGGAAACTGATCCTACCTCTAATATCCATCCATCCATCCATTTAAAATGCGCGCAATCCAAACAGGTTGCCTGCTCAAGGCGCTACAACATATAAAGTAATCTATCTACCAACCTACCTAAAATGTACCTACCTACCTACCTACCTACCTACCTACCTATCCATCCATCCATCCATCCATCCATCCATCCATCCATCCATCCACCCACCCACAATAATAAAGTAGATATGCAATTTCACTTTTACAGATATCGATTTCTGCGCTTCTGATCCCTGCTTGAACGAAGGAGTGTGCTCTATGTTCAAGACCTTTTTTAAATGTGATTGTTCTGGTACAGGATTTGTTGGCAATAAGTGTGAAAGAGGTAAATAAGTTTTGTATAATAAATGTATGAGCTTTTACATTATAATAGCTTGTCGAAAGGTAAAATTCAATCACTTCTTCGTTATGAAAGTAACGGAACAACGAAACGGTATTCGTTATTTGCAGGACAAACAAATCGAAGTCGATAAGTATTCGGACGGTGGAATTTTTTCCATAGTATGGCATGTTGAATAAGTATGGTTTGAATAATTCTCATGCATTTGAATTCAACGATTCAATGATTCAACACGAACTTTTTTCATGAAAATTATTTAAGCTACACTAATTAAGCATGCAAGTCTATGGAAAAAAACACCGTCTGAATACTTATAGCACGACTCTGTACTTCAAATGCGATCTCACGACAATTACAATATACCTTTATCTTTGTTCCTAGATTATTTTAAAATTAAATGCAAAATATCAACATTTTAAATCTTAATTCATATCAACGAGAATATAAGACATCTGATCGACCATTGTGCATTATTCATGATTCCTTATATTTTGTTTAAAACTTGGTGTTCCAGATATTGTGGACTGTAAACTGGGAATCTGTGGTCTGCACGGAGTGTGCAAAGATTTACATAAATCTTATAAGTGCGAATGTTACAGTGGATACTCTGGTGATGACTGCTCGAAAAGTAAGACTCTCGATTTATACTAAGAGTAATCAGTAGGTGTAACTCTTTTTTATACACCACTTCCGGTCTCGTTGCTATGGTTTCCTTTGTTTTAACTGTAGGTATATTGACCGATACACCACAACTTTTCCAATACACCTATTCTTTTTTGCACACCCTAATAAAGTCAAGTGAAGAGATCTTCAACTAAGGCAAATCAACCAGGTTGTAAAATTTAGAATTTTTGGAGAAATGTTAATGACCAAAGTGGGAATCGAACCAGGGACCTCAATGTTGCGACGCAACACCTCTATCGACTGAGCTACTGAGGCTTGAAACAGGTAGTGGTACTTTTTGTTGTGCCATGTCTAGGTTGTTGTATTTTCCTATATAAGCCATGTATAGGTACTAGTTTGTACCAAATTGTAATGTAATGAAGTCAGTTTATGTTTTTAAAAACGTAAAAAAAGAGTATTATTAATATTGTGTTGATCTAGTTAGGTCAAGATAAATATATATAGAGAATTGTGGAAAACTCTTTTTCGTCAAACGTAACTCTACCACAGTGGGGTATAAGTCAGATATACCCACCCTTCCCTCAGTGCATCACTCAATATACCTCCTGTTTGAATCGTGATCCTCTGCTCCGCTACGCTACGCCTCGGAGACCCACGATTCAAACAGGAGGTATATTGAGCGATACACCTCGGGAAGGGTGGGTATATCTATTACATATTCTCTTTAGTTTAAGTTGATAAATTTGATATTGTGAACAGTTTTCAAACTTTTATCATCACAATTTCGATAATTTCGATTTCAATAATTCCCAAATATTCATAATGTTAAACCACTTTAAATGGGATCCCTTGAAGGGACAACTTAAACTGGCAGACAAATTACTATAGATGAGTAAGAGTATAATACGAATGATAAGATGTTGGCATTTCAGGACAAAGATTTTGCGAAATACTCATTTACCAAATACGAAACGAAACCAACTGTATATTTAATTACCTTTTATGTCAACTGAATTAATTGTATTTTCACAAGAAAGAACTATTTTAATTGCTGCGATATCAAATGATATGACTGCTGAATAACGGTTCTTGAAAATCATCTACAAAAAAAATGGTGTCTTTGAAACGTTACATGTTTGATTCGAATGAAAACGTCTTCATAGTTCATATATTAAGATTTGTAACCCTTTATCGATATAGATAATTTGTTATAAATTGTTGTTATGTTTTTAGGCCCCCGAATCCGAGATTCCGGGGGTATATTGTTTTTACCTTGTCCGTCTGTCATTCTGTTTGTTTGTCACACAAAAAGTTTAAACCTTGCTCATGACTTTTGATTGCTTTGGGTAGACCATTGATATTTCACTTTTGCATCAATCATGATAAGACCTTTCAGATGAGGTCATAATTTTTTACCTCGTGACCCTGATCTTGGCACAGCAACCTTGTTCTTTCCTTTTCTTACAGGAATACATGAAAAATATGACAAAGAATCTAAGTATTTCTTTAGAACATCAACATTTTCTTACCGGGCCTCAGAGACCCAATCACACTTGGAAAAAACAATTTTCTGTCAACAGACCTAACCTTTAAAACAATATAGCCAGTGAACAACGACAATATGATGTTTTCCTTATGTATATTTATATTTCAGTTAAACCCGAATGCAACGGAGTGACTTGTGAGAATGGTGGTATCTGCATTGTCGAGGGAGGGGTTGGTGTCTGCAAATGTCCGCTTGGTTTTGGAGGAACGGATTGTACAAGTAAATATTTGAAGGCCTGCAAGACGAAAGTCTGAAGACCTTTTGTTATTATCCGCGTCTTTTAATTATCATTATTTGCACATTTTAGTATAGAAGATTTAGGAACTTTCTAGAGATTGTAACACGTATCAAGATCTCGCTCTGTACGTCGGCCGATTTTTAAATTTAAATTTTCTTCATGAGTTATCTTCCCTTGAATTGAAACTTCAAACCTCAATATCTTGGTAAATAAGAGAGATAATTTCATAAAACTTTCAAAATCAAAATAATATTCCCCATCGATTAGGCCCTTAGCAGTTTTCGGTCGTTACAATAGGCACGACTAGCTGGATGAGTGGGTTACCCGCCTATTGCTGAACAAACTTAGAGTTTGGAGGATTCATTTCCTGTCCAACACTGAGAAGCTTCTGGTGAAACCTTGAGTTTAAAATGTGCCTCTGTTCAGCAGGAGATCGGAACCTGGTCATGAGTTGTGTTGATGGTGATCTTTTAGCGACAAATATGTCAATTTGGGTAGGCCAGAGTTATAATGTTGATAGCGCCTTGAGCATCATCCTATCACATGATACGAACGTTACGCTAGTCCCTGGGCTCAGAAGCTAGATTCGCTCACGCGGCCCGACTAAGGATATAGCTAATGGAATCCTTTTCTCGCCACCTTCTCAATAAGATTTCAACTAGAAAATGATTTGATTGGCTTTATCCCAAGTCGGGTCGCGCGCGCAAATATAGCTTCTGAGCCCAGGGTACAGATTAGTGGAGTTAGCGTAAGGTTCGTACCATGTGGCAGGATGCTTGAGCATGCACTAGTGGATAGAACTGTACGCCAAATTAATATCCAATATTAATTTAATTATGATATAATTTAATGTAAAATATAAAATACTAATAATTTATTAATTTCCGTATCAAATTTCAAGGTTTGCATTCCCCTTGCAGATGAGCATGTGGTTCAGCCTGTTAATGGTGGTACAAAAACTGTAAGTAAAATCTTTTAGTATATTATGTGTCATCTGCAAGTATTTTCTATTTACATGGCAATACATCTAGCAAAATAGACATAGCCTCAGCAAATGTCGAGCGTTTGTCCGTCCGCACTTTCCCTTTTTGATTTCTTCGCCAGATGCATTTTTTTACGAACTGAAATCTTGATTGAAAATCAATTTTAAATGTGTTTTGTTGAGTAATGTTTAAAACCTTAGTTGACCCAGAGAACACCTGTTTAAAGTTTTAACTTAAAGCCACAATTTTGAGTTTAGCATTAAAATACAGGTGTGATAATCAAATTATAATCTATAGCCCGAAATTTGGTTATTTTGCGATAGTTGAGTCTTTTAAGAAAGAGAAGAGAGAGAATTTATTCATTTTTGTCTCAGTTCGTACATTCAAAAAGCATTTCCCATATAAACTCGCCCAAAAAGAAACGCATATGTAATTTCTCAACGAATTTAGTGCGTCACCTTAATTTGGTTACCTTGCAATACTTGAGGCTTTTTATAAACAGAACAGAACTAGAATTTGATTTTTGTCTCATCTCGGACATTCAAAAACATTTCCCATATCAACTCTCCTAAAAAAGAAACGCATATGTAACTTTTCAAAGAAATTAGTGCGTCAAAAAAGTAGTAAATTAAAATTCTCAAAGCGAAAGTGTACATGTCTATGGATTAAGACTAAGCCAAGATGAGGACACTAGTTTTAGTTATGTTTCCGTATTCTGTAAAGCACAGGATGGCGTTGAAGTCAGTCTGATGAATTCTGCCATTTTCAAGAATTCATGCTTGACATTCCTTTGAAAATAAATTGACAAGTTGATGGAGTCTCTTAAATGCAATTCATCCCCACTCTTTCTGCAATACCAGTAGTTGTTGTGTCTGGGGCGTAATGTGACGTAGACGTTTAATTCATACCGTTGATGTATTATTATCCCCCGCCACGAAGTAGGATAGGGATATACATGTAGGTTTGGGCTCCGTCCGTCCGTGTCCGTCCGTTTTTTTTCTGACACGGTGGACACACCATAAACATACTATTTCTCGTGAAGCAAAAAGCATGGAAATCTGAAATCTTGTTTACAGATTTCAAATAGTTTCGTATTCATAGAGTTGGTTACTCTTTTCCCTGAATCCTAGTGAGGATATAGCCAATGGCCCTATTCCTACTATCGCGGGACCACACTACATCTGTAGAAAATAGGAAACAAAAACCTAATTTCTATTGTACAAACGGTCTGCTTGTGTGGTTTAAAAGACATTGAACTCGTTAATTTGTTATGTTTTCATTGCCTCTTTTTATGTATTTTAAAGCCAGGTGAAGATTAACTTCAATCATCGCCTCTGATTTGATAAGTAAGTGTCATACGAATATAAAAAAGAATATATCACCATTTTTTTCAGAATCCGTTTACCTCACCAAGTTTACCAAATGGAGCTGAGATTCAGTGTTTTGTTGCGATGCCGTGTATCATACCTGTATATTCGAAAAATCCGACAAGTGGGTAAGCAGCAGGCTTTTTTAAAATAATTTTTTTGCCTTTCATATACCTGTCATTTTGTATACAATTAGAAATATAAAGAGTCAATTAATTAAAAAGAGCAAACGCTGTTGTTCTGTGAGTTCTGTCTTTACACAATGTTATATACATTGTACATTACAGATATGTCAGCAAAACGTTCCTAGGCCTAATTTGAGATCACAATTCATAATTGTGACGTGAACTAATCTTTCTTGCTTATTGTCATTAGACACAATGCAACTTTCAAAATATATTTTCATTGAAAAAATATTTGATAAATATACAGAAAGGAGATAATGACTTTTTTCCAATGATAAATACCACCAGTTGGTCATTACTTTCTGATCATATCTGAAATAACTGGTCGTTATTGATATCATGTATTTCAAAATTACAGTTTCAAAATTCTAAAATCATTATTCAAAAATGATCATTTAAAAGATGTTCAACAAATAAACGCAGAACCCCGGACGTCAAAGTTGGTCTTCATTCGCCTACGGTTACGGCTTTGGTCAACTCATCTAAAACCGACCCTACCACAAATACCGTGAAGACTATCATTCAAGTTTCGCCGAATGTACCAGGGCTGCATACTGTCTGTGTGAATTCTGGGAGGTAAGGACTTTTATTCTATGGTGAGAAAACAACTGTATTCCAACAAAAGTGCAAAATATAATGTGATTTGTTAATCTGTTTGGTCATTATTTCACCCGTAGGGGAGACCAGGGCAAAGCGCGCAGTCGGGGCAAAGTGACCAAGCGTTATTTCTTTTCAACGATCGACAGAACGCGTGGTTTGTCATTATCAACCAATGCAAGCATTCGTTAAGAAACGTTGTGATCGACGTTTGCATCGTTAGCGTGAGTTGGAGACTTGCCATTGCAAAAAGTTGAAAAAACGTCATTTTTCTTTAACGAAACAATATGTCCGAATTCCAATATTTCACATAAACATAAAACGCAACATTAAACTCTAGGGCACCTATTACACAAAAATATATCATCTATCCATTAAAAAGGGAAATTTGCAATTCGTTGGTTTAAATATTTTCTATGATGCAAAAATCGAATGCTACCCTCAAAGGGGCAAAGTGAGCCGGGGGGAGCGCTTTGCCCCGAGTGATCTAAAATATTTATTTATGGTCAACACATTATAGTTTCAGAGTTATCAAATAATTTTAGAAGCAAATATGGTAAAATAGAATTGTTATTTTCATTCTATTATTTTCCTATATTTTTTTTAAATTGGTATTTAAATGAAGTATTAAAATATATCATATGGTTTTTTTTTCATTTAAAAACACATATATTTTCTTTGATTTTTAATATTAGTTTGATTTTCATCATATATTTTGTTTTATCCCTAAACAGTTAAGAAGATAGGCCGTATGGGCAAGTCCGACATAGATTAGATGTTTGTAAAATGTTAAATTTGTCTTTCAAACCAATTAATTTCTTTTTTTCTTTCATATATTTGCTGGTTTCTGATAATAAATGAGTTGAATTGTCAAGACTCCCATTGTTATTAGAAATTCGTATATAGTAATCATGTAAGTTTTAGGTCCATGACATATACAAACATATTTTTCCTTCTTTGAATACTGAGCTTAGATTTATATTATTTGTTTAGTTTTTATAAGGGTTCCTGTGAGCTGTATGGCACTTTTAAGAAACTTTTTTGTATTGTAATGGCTTATTATAGGTGTTTGACATATCACAATTGTGTGTCTTTTCGCATGGGGCACTTTGCCCCAAACTACGGGGCAAAGTGCACCGCCTTTGTCGAAATACATTTTCGTTAATATCTCTTTATGCAGGCATGGTAGGTTAAAAAGCATTTGTCATACAATAGTTTATCTGATGAGAATTAGAGACATGCTGCAAGTGGCACTCTAAACATGTTAATATGCCAAGAAAACACGTTTGTATGTTAGGGGGCGCGCTTTGCCCTGGTCTCCCCTACTGCTTCAAGGACAAATTATAACCTGTCGCCCTCATCAAAAGTACTCATTTGTTTATTTTCGTGGATTATCATTAGAATGAATCGGAATTTAGCGAGAGAAAATAGAGAAATAAGGAATTCAGAGTTCTTGATGTATCCAAATCTAAGAAAATAAAACGAAAAAATATTTGCTGATTTTTTTGTCAAATGGTATCTGGTGCAAATGTACAGTCCGACTTTTATTTTAGCATTACGTAGACACGTAGATACAATGATACACATGCATGGGTTATTGGTTGTCTGTCTAACAGCCCCTGAAATATATTATTTTAGCTACTCTAGATCATTGCTGTTTCAGAAAAAAAAGTGGTCTTCTCTCTGTAAATACTAAGTATTTGCATGTTAAATATATTTTCATTTCATTTTGTACATCTTTAGTATTATATATATACATTTTAGTGAACATTTTTTCTATATAATTCTTATTCCTTTCATTGCTTTCTTTACCAGTATGATTTAAATTACAAAATATACATATCATTTTACACATTTTTGAATTGTTTAATTTTCCAACAAACTTAATCGAGGATCGTCAAACATGTTCTGAAATTTCAGAAGGAGCACACTGTTGACGCTTTTTGTAAATGAAGTCCAAAATAATATGTTTCTGCGTTAACTTACCATTTGCAAGAATGAATCCTGTCCTTTGTAGTGTTACATGTTAAACATTTAAGGCTAGTTTAAAGGGGCAGTAGCACGCTTTATGGGGGATATAAGGTTATGTCAAGAAAATGAATATAAATGGTTCCAATTAAAAGACAATGTATTCAAACTAGATAAGGCAGTAATCACTAACTATAACCTGCAAAGTTTAGCCATGCGATTCCTTTTTTTACACAAAATGAATAAAAGGTGATCACATACAAATGGACGAGATATAGACTTTGATGTGAATCTTTATAATTTGTTCTCTGACCATGGATGATTGGTTTGTGTAATGAGATTTTTGACACTATCAAAATAATACATTTAACAATAATTTTCGGTGAAAAAAAACTGAAAATATAAGATTGTTTAAAAAAAGTGCTACTAAAAGTGTTAACAAGCAAAATCGTTTCTTTTATCCTTTACTTATCTTAATTACTGTTTCATTTGTTTAAAGGGGCAGTAGCACGTTTTTAGGGGGAATATAAGGTGATGTCTGGAAAATGAAACTTAATGGTTCCAATTGGAAGGCAATGTATTTAAACTAAATGGAGCAGTAATAATTCAAATATATAACGTAAAGTTTAGCAATGCCATTCCTTTTCTTACACAAAATGAATTAAAGGTGTTCACACAAAAATGGCCGCCAATGGATTTTATGTTAAGCCTCATTCTTTGTCCTCTGATTATGGCTGATTGGCTTGTGTAATGAGATTGTTGACACTGTCAATATGATACATTTAGCATTTACTTACAATTATAAGTGAAATATTTAAAATATAAATTTATCAAAAAACGTGCTACTGCCCCTTTAAGAACATCCCTGGAAATGTTTTATCTATAAGATCTTATGTTTTTGTTATCTGACTAAGGAAGGTTTGAGGTTTGAAAGGTAATAACTGGAATAATGCATTCAAACCACCGTATATCTTGATGTGTGAAATCATATTAGTAATTATGGTTTAATATATTTACAGCCCATGGGTAAACTGTATTTATAATGTCATTTGTAGGATTGACAAAACTAAATGTGACTCTTAACCTGTTTTCCTTACAGTGCAAGTCCAGACAAAATCTGCTACAAAATAAACGCCAAACATTTTGAACGTAAGAAATCTTCTTATGTTTAGTTGAACAATGGGATATCAATCTTTTGATCGAGTGATTCATCATGGTACAAAATCATTGCCATTTCTGTCAGTCTAGTAAACATCATCACAACATTGCTGAACTTAATTTGTAAACTGGTTCGTCTTGCTTTAAAAACGATATGTGTACAATCGAAATGGTGCCTAGGTATATTCTTACATTATATTATTACACAGAAAAAACTCATTTCTTTTGGTTCGATGGCAACAATGTGAAATTTACTTTACCCGGATCACTTTATATGTTCTTTTTCGGAGCTGAACCCAAGCACCTTTCATTATAATTGGCTGAAACATTATGCCTTTCTATCCATAGAAAGAATAGTTTCCAAGTCAAATTGTCCTTCATTGTACCTCTTTGGAACAACGTAATGTGTCTTGAAATACACAAATACTTCTCTTATCATCTTCCTATACGCAAAGCATAAAACGCCAGTTTTCGTACTGTCAGTTTCATGCCTTGCTGCCAACTCTTGGGTTTTCTGTGCTGATATCAGAATTGATATATCTGATTGGACTATTGTTTTCTCTCATAGTAAGCTAGAGAGCAAGCATAGAAATTCAAGGGTCGGTAACAAGGCATTCAACTGACGGTTCGGAAACTGGCTTTTTAGGCTTTGCGTAGGAAGAAGTACTCTCATAAGGTATATAAGAATGAAATATTAGCATAAATCTACGTTAACATTTGCTAGTTAGAGTTTTCTGCAGTAGTTTGAATATGTTAGGTTCGGCGTTGTATTTTACTTGTAAAACCCGATTTGTTGCGTTTTGGAGAACCGGTGTCATAAAGTGGGTTTTCCCCCCTAGTATTCTTTCCCCCTGAACAATTTACTTTAAAGCCAAATTACCCCCTGGGTAAAATGACTATATAGCATATCCGCTTTAGATCCCACCCCCCCCCCCCCCCCCCCCCCAATTTTTTAAAAGCAGTATCGAAAATATGAAAAAGGGATTTTTCATAATCAAGCTGTAAATATTATATGTCATTGTTGTATAACTGTTTAGAAATTTACATTTAACAATTCATATTGTTCTATGAACGAAACCTTTAAGTGTCAAGCAAACAAGAGTCAACAATTTACTGATTTACTGATTTACTGATTTAATATCAACATGTGCTCAAAAGAATACATACAGTGAGTTTACCAAGCTTGGACAAACTTTAAAGCATGTCTAGAGAAACACTTGTTTGATGTCAATAGAGAATTCTTTTTAAGGGCATTAACAAACAATAACATCCACTTGTAGAACTCAGATTTGTCGATAAAAGTGTTCTATAGGATTCATGTCCGGAGAATATGATGGCTTTAACGGCGGTAAAGTTGTCAGTTACAATGTATCCTGAGTGAGGGCTTTAAGTTATATTGCTAGCAGGCAATGTCATACTGTACTGACCCTGTGTTGTCGTGCATTCACACGCCTCTTGAACAGATCGCTACTGATCTCAACCAAACAAATACCGCTACCATGTAAATGGTACTGATCTGCAGAACGGAATTTCGTGTTGACATAATCTAATATTTTAAACACATGAAGCACCTAAACATTCATTGATTCCCCATCCAATAAGGATAATACTATCAATATTTTATCTTCACATACATATGTAGTGTATTTCCATCGTCAATGTCGAAAGGGATTTTGTACATATATGCAATAATATCCAACATAAGATTGTACAAGTGCATCTATATTATTCTAATATAAGTAATTTTGTGTAGAAAATTAATGAATGTTATTAATTGTTCATGAATTTTAAATGTTAGTATACATTCAGTAATACTGAAGTAAAGAGCTTTTAGATTTTTTCATTTGGTGATAGTTCATTAGACTGAAGACTTCAGTGAACGGTAAACAATCAAAATGTTATATGTATCCAGCAATGAGCAATTTTCCGAAGCTCTTCTTCCTTGGTACATGTATAGATGATCGAGAAATTGTCTTGCATCACAAAAGTCACAAAAGAATGTATTTAATTTGTTTAAAGTCCTCAATTTAGGGGGGAAACCTGACTCTGAAGCGGAAAAATGGCAGTATAGTGCATTTTCCGTGTAGTAAAAATTACTACATAGCCAGTTTTCCAGAGGGGGGTTGAAGTTATAGTCATATTTTTTGGGGGGGGGGGTAGAACATGGTTGGGTGGGGTAGTCCACTCTATGACACCGTTTTGAAATCTTCTAATGACCAGCTAGGAATCGTTGGAAAAATCATCATATTTAGTTTCCTTTTTGTATTATTTGAGATTGAAATCAATCCCAATATCCATGACGTATTTGAATATTTTTTTTTGATACAAAAAATGTTTTGTATGATTATGTGCCTTGCCATTTCCAAATAGCAAGAATCATGTGCAATATGAGTTCTGTTTATCTTTTAGATCATCGAACAGACAAACAAGTGGTAAATAGTACAACTTTTATATTCTTTTACCGCATTCTTATGTCTCCCCTCGAAGGGTCGGGAGACATATTGGTTTTAGCTAAGTTCCCGTCGGCGTTGGCGTTGGCGTCGGCGTCGGCGTCGGTGTTCCCATTTCGTTTCCGGAGCATATCTCTAAAACTATGTATCCGATCATCACCAAACTTGGTATACTGTCTCTCCATATCATGTAGATGTGCCTTTTGGAGGTTATAGATTTCTTTTTAAAAAAAAATTATTTCCATGGCAACAATATGGACTTAGTCATTTTCAAAGGTAGTGTTCGTTTCCGGAGCAGATCTCTAAAACTATGTGACCAATCATCACCAAACTTGGTATACTGTCTCTCCATATCATGTAGATGTGCCTTCTGGAGGTTATAGATTTTTTTTAATTTAATTTTTTTTTAATTCCATGGCAACAATTTGGGCTTAGTCTTTTTCAAGGGTTTCAGCATCAAATCATTTAGAATTTTGAATATTTCGTTTGCTACAATTGTGGAGTTGATCCAAATTGAATTATACAGAGAACATTAATGGTGCTTTATGATATAGTACTGTTTAGAGGTTTGGAGCATTTGAGGAAGGGGGAGACATCTGTTTTTACGGGTAAAAACACTTTCTAGTTAATAATGATTCTTGTAAGGAAATTTACATTTACGCCCGAAGTGTAACAAATACTAAGTTAACAGTTTAACGATATTTTCTTGCCTGAAAGTTGCATAGTCTACATTTAACTGATGATGATGTTATGGGTTGCAATTGTAAGCTACAACAAGTTTCGATTATATGAGGACAGATCATGTCGGTAGAGCAATGGCTACATTATTTATGACATTATGACATTTTCCTATTCATTGCATCTCTATCAATTAACCTCATGTCAACATGAAAAAGAATAAAATGACATTTTAAACTGTGGAAGATCATTTCCGTTACAATCTTTACAAATATAGTTTAAAGAATATATTGTTGTTATTTCGTGACTAAATTTTTAATTTTGCAATTCCAGTATCCATCATTCAAGGTCCCTACACCTCTAAACCACAGCGTCATAAACTGCATACAGGGAACACCCTGTCATACTCTCATCACAACGGATTTCAACCCCTTCACGAGCAATTGGTAAACTATCACCGATGATCGATGTTAGACTGTTTTTTTTTTATTAAAACGTACCTACCACTTTCAAAAAGTGTAGATATATCAAGATATTCGTTGGAAAGTTATGCTTCCACTGGAGATACTAAGGAAAGCTTTAAAAATATTTGTCCGAAATCAGATCTGTTTTTTTCTTTTGTTTTGCAATTAAATATAATTTGATATATGCTTAACAACTAGATTATTATGAATGTCGAGGAAAGTCGATACGCCACATATATATATATATATAAGTCTTTATTCTCCATTAATCATATATCTTACAATCTTAATAATAAACATAATGCTTGTTACGGACAATAGATTGCTGTGCCGCTACTGATATCTAAAACACAGTGGTTAAATATTGTCTATTCATTTTAAGTTACCAGGCTAGAAAAAAAATTGAGTAATCATTCAACATACCGGATGTCCCTCTACTATAGCTCCTTGTACTCTGGAAGTACGTCAGCAATTGTCTTCAAAAGTACGAAACTGACGGGGAAAAATATATGCGAGACCAACGTGATGTTCAATCCACCATCAACAGGCGACAAGGAGGTGTGTCTACAAGTAGGGTACGTAACGGAATGATTTTACTTCCAAAGAAAAGATTCACTCAAGCTTTTGTAATTTACCTTTTCGCATTACCTGAGTTCATAATCCATATAGATGCTTTTCAAGGCGGCCTAAATGAATCGCGCCTAATCGGATCAAACGTTCGCATAAACCTGACCGCTGCCGTTGTCATTACTGACCTGTGTTTTCCTATAGATACCACGAATTATGTTCTATTTGCTTCACTTTTAAACCTGAATTTGCGGGTATTGAATAACAATGCATTCCGGGCAATTTTTTACACCGCAACTTTTATCTCTTCTAATCTTGAAATCACGAAATACTTTCTTATTATGAATATTGCAAATTAAGCATCGCACTTGAAGTATATTATCCCTAAATGTTTGTTTTTCGACTTCTAAGGAACAAATGTTTGGCGAATTATGGGGGGGGGAGGATGCAAAAAGGTGAAAATCACATGACACAGTCGAAATAAATACTCCTTATTGATAACAATCATCCCCATCGAAGAAAAAACACCTGCAACCCATCAAAGGTCAGACCACAAAATTGTTAGAATCCTTTGAAAGTTGACAAATACTGTCAATGGATTCCAATGTTTGAAGAATTGCCATAATTCCTCATTTTTATATTGACAATTTGTTTTCACAATACAGACACGATGTGACAATGTTAGACAAGCCGAAAACAGCCTTTTAGCTATCGCCACACTTTCTTTAAACAACATGTAACCCCGAGGGGGTACACAATGCAGAAATGGATACATAAAGATATCTTGAGATAACATCGATATTTTGTTTGTTCAAAAACATGCGCAAAATAGTCATTTAATGACTTTGAAAACAAACATCATATTTTCAGTCTGTAAAACTTCTCTCAGCCAATCATAACCTGCCACATCACATCGCCCTTTCTCGCCAAACTGGTCAGGCTATTGCTATTGTTTACAGTATTGAGTCAAGCGGTCACTTACTTACTTGGCGTATAATTACTATACAAACAAAGAAAACAACTTTCCAGTATGACGGTTAGTTAGTGAGACATATAATGAAGACATTTACTAATTTTGGTTGAATCTTTTTGACTGTTGATAGCTTAATCACGGCTTCTACAGAGGGATCTAAAGTCAATTCATCAATGAGACTACATGGTATGTCGTAGCCCTATCATAGAACTATGTTTCGCATATCTATTTTTAAAAAAGAAACGGGGTATATGTTTATATTTATGCCGCTCCCTAACAAAATAGTGACGTAACGTAAACATGGACAGATCAGTACACATATCATATACAGTGACAGTATTGAAACAACGATTTTCGAAAACATACAACAAAGCAATTAAATGCTAAGGTTATATCTTCATTAATGGTATAAACATAAGGATATTTCATCAAGGCAAAATCTTAATATTCAATCATGTTTTGAAAATCTCTTAGATATTACGGTATAGTTATGTTTTGAATTTAGTAGTCCTAAGTTTACATTTTGTGATGAGTGGTCAGCTAAAATTGAAGACAAATTAGACAAGTTTGTGAAATGTTTTAAAGAACTTATGAATAATCCTGAAGTAATTTTATATAATCTGAATGAGGTTTTGCTATATACACACTACGAAATATTCGGAAAGAGTCATTGAGGCATCATGTCATGAAATTGTATAAAGTTCGCAATACAAGGATATTCAGGATATACACCTTTTGACACCATGTTTCATCATGTCTTGAGCGTTTCTCAATCAAATAAAGAAACAATGTTAGTTTACAAAGCGACAACTCATCAGCGTAAAATAAATACCCTTCTATATCTTTGTTTGAGATAATGTTATTTTAAATTTTAAATATTTGTAAACTTCTAACGCAAACAACTGCTTGAAATAACAAAAATATGTATACATATAAGTTTGAATGCACAAAGTTTAGTTTATATATCATGTGACCAAAGCCTACCTTTTTGAAGTCACTGTAAATGCAAAATACTCCATATCGTGTGTACTGAATGTGTTCATCTCTAGACAGATGCAATGCATATGATAAATTCTAAATGTTTAATTTTTGATTGGATCTAGTTTGTCTTATTGTTGACCAATGGATGAATATCGCTTTGACAACTGGGCGTGTCATAGATGGGCAGACATGCTTGATCTCTAAAACAACATCCCCTAATTCTTGTAACAACATTGTCAAAGAGTGTGAAATATCCCAAGCGCGACTCCCTAGGCCTGTAATTACACAATCAGTTACGATGTGCCATAAATGTTTAATTACTACTCTGTTTTATTGCCCGACAGATGAAGCTTCTAAATCGTGCTAAAACATGTTTATTCTGTTTATTTACCACCATTGTCTGTTATATTTACATTGATTAGGCCCATTTCCGTTCTGTATATGATGTAATAATACACAATCTGTAAAACTTCTCTAAGCCAATCATAACCGGCCACATCACATCGCCCTTTCTCGCATGCGCAGTATAGGCAATATCGTTCACCCGGTAGAATCCCTTTTCAGACTGTCAAATTGAGAAGCCTAAAATTTGCGTACTTTGAAGGGCGATATCTTTGTTATTAGAGGACCGATGAAAACGTTTTTTTGGTGTTTTTTTAAGTTGACAATGTTTTCTGTACATATTTACCAATTAACATGGGAAAAATTATGAGGTTTCTTGTTGTTTAAGTGACGTCATAGACGTCAAATGCTATAGGTGTGTTTTGCGTTATGTATAAACGTACACACAGGAAGACCAAGGAAAACACAGCTATTTGATTCCTTAATGGGCCTACATTCTAACTAATTTAATTGCAAATGGTAAATGGCAGGAAAAAACATCAATGTTAAAGGTAAATAGCAATTATAAAAGCCATATGCTATGTCACTGATTGAAAAACACTTAGACTTAGACTTAAGAAAAACCTCACTATCTAATATATGAAAAGCCCACGATTAAGGTTTTACACTACTACTGAAAGCCAGATGTCGTCAAGCAATCCTTCTTTTTTTTATAGTGCAATATTTTTTTTTTGTGCTTACACTCGTTGTGATTCAGATGAGTTTGATAATTAGCTTCTTTTCAATGCAAAATATGTGTTATCATTTATTGGAAGTAGTTGTGGTCTATCAATATAGTTCTTCGGAGAGCTCCACATGGTGACATTTTGCAACATATGCAGATTTAACAGTTAAATAACTGATTTACTGAAATAACTGATTTACAAATAGTTAATAATAATAATAAACTTTTTTCTTTGTCAAATTGTAAAATCTTGAACAACTGAAATGCTAACATCACAAACATATTTGAATTTGAGTGTGAAATTTTCATTTGAAATCATGTATTATTCTAAATGCATTTATTATTCTAAAAAGGGAAGTCCGCCTGAATTTCGTTTCCGCAAAAAATACCCCGCTCGAATGGTCCCTTTAACTGAATACGAAACGTTTAGCACGTATTGCTATAATGATTATATCATACTTCTGGCCGCTTTGCTATTAAAAGAGTAGGCGCAATTAATAACCGATACTTAACTCTTTCTGATATACTTAAACTTTGTTCTTATGAAGTTGTACGTACGTAAATTTAACATATAATCAAAAACAAAATAAAAAATAAGAAAAGCGAAAACAATTCTTATTTTATTTTTGTATAATGTGATATGACATTCTCCATAACAAAAAAACATTTCCATAAGTGTGAAATTTACATCTGATAATATCTTTATCTTTATAATAATCTTATAATGTCTTCTGACACTTTCGTAAACATAATTTATCATAATATCTGTCTTACGCAGGCCTGTTATCTGTGACACTGCACACATATATGAATGGTCAATTTTAATTACTATTGTTCCCTAAATTAGTTCGCCTAATACAGCTCATGCTCGATTTTGGTTGCCCACTTGCTGCTTATGGAGATCTCGTGATTTCCATGCAATGCATGTCGTTATTGACTGTACATCATAGAAAAACAACAAAAAGGTGTTAACCACGGAGTGTTGATAATTTTATGGGTAAAGGTGTGAACTTACGTTGCTATATTAAGAAGTAAATTTCTGTGTTTAACAATTTGACATGTTTATTTCCTTATGGCATATTATATTGTTTGTTTCTCTCGGTTTCTCACAGGCCAAAACATTCACAACCCGGTGCTACGTTTCAAGGGGAACGACGTTGTTTCACCCTGAAGACAGCATCAAAAGGTCTGTCTCAAAACATAGCTAAAACAAACATAGATAGAACAACAAAGATCAGCTTCTTTATAGCTTACGTTTTTTACACTAGGACATGTAGACCTTCTTAATCAAATTTATTTAATCATGTAAATCAAATTGATAAATTACTTTAGTATATACTCAAGAATCTGGGTAATCTCATTTTTGTGAAAAAAAATGGTTCGAACAAAAAAAACAATATGCAGTTTATTATATGCGTCAAGCAATGTAGAAACGAAAATATTACTCTTCTAACATTTATAGAATAGAATAGAATAGAATAGAATAGAATAGAATAGCTTTGTTTCGTGAATTCAAGGCCATCTGGCCCAAAGTACATAGTTATACAAAATGTGCATGCGGATACAGTTCTTCTCCACGGATCTTAAAAACATTGAAAATATATTTGGCAACGGACATTTGAGTGACATAGTTTTTATCATTAAGTAGCATTTTAACACTGGTTAGATTCTTTAACTTAGATTGAATGATGGGTTGACAATATTGACGTAGTTCATTTAAAATTGGACAGAAAAAATATAATATGAAGTTTATCTTCAATGACTTTACAGAGTCATCACTTGGTTTGTGAATCGTCATTTACAGAGTCTTTTCTTAATAGCTGGATACCAAACTTATTAAAACCACTTCTTAACATCAGCGATGCTTTTTTGTATTTTTAATGATAACCACTACTAAGATAGGATTCCATAGAAATATCACATTTTAGAGATAGATAAAAACATAATGAAGATTTAGTTAGTTTAGTTCAATCTTGGATAGAACTCTCCATTACTCTTTGGCGAAATATTGTAACAAACAGTCTTTCATTGCCTACACCTTGTGCTATCCATTTATGTCCAAATCCATATCTAAACAAAAGATTTTTAACAAATGTTGCCCAATTAGGATATTTTCGTTCTGATGTATCTCTCAACATTAAATAAGTTTGACAGGTATATCTATTTGGATGCATGTTAAGGATCCTTATCCAATATATCACACAGTTGCTGAAATATTTAACATACAATGAATTCCTTCCACATTCACCATATGCAATTGCGTTTGGAAAACTATAACTTACATTTAAAACAAATTTACAAAATTTTCGATGTACAATTCAATTTGTTCTATGATTTTAAAACCCCACATTTCACTACCATGCAGAAGAATAGTTACAATCGTGCGGTCAAATATTTCGGAAGCATTCTTTGGACAAATATCATATTTCCTAATTTAAGATTTAATAGGGGCCTCCATTTCTAAAGACTATTATATTGGTCTTTTTGTCCCCCACCGCAACGCGGAACGGGGGACATTGTATTCAGCGGCGTCCGTCCGTCCGTCCGTCCGTACGTACGTACCTACGTACGTCCGGATCCTTGTTAACGCGATATCTAAAGAACCAGTGCACCCAAAGTCTTCAAATTCGGTCACAGCCTCACTTGGGGGATTACGCAGACACCAGTCACTTTTGGTTACCTTGACCTTATTTTCAAGGTCACAACGGCACTTTGACCACTTTTGAAACTCTTGTTAACGCCATAGCTCATGAACCGTTGCACCCAAGGTCTTCAAATTTGGGCACAGTCTCACTTGGGGTGTACCATTCAAATTGAGACGTCAACAATTCTTTCCAATTAATGATGTTTATTGGCGTGACGTGATATGATATGATGTTATGAGATGAGTTGAGATGATTGACTGAAAAGTATACAAAAACATTGTTCAGTCAATTGAAATATAACAGTAGAGATAATGTACACAGACAGGTGTTTACAATGCTACATAATTTAGTTACTTAAATGATGAGCATATGGAATCAGAATTCTTTAAATCAATAACATTTGAGTATGATATTATGCAGGTAAAGTTACAATTATTGCCTATGAAAAGCCTATGACCAAAGTGAAGAGATACACATGTTCTCATAAAAAGGGTTAGATATACTGAAATACCAAGCTTACATGTGGAGATTTAGGCATAGACAAATAAACTAAGCAATTACCTGATTGTTGACCTCATTTAGGGATTTAGGACATCATATTAATCTTGAGATTTCGAATTAAACACATAGAACTGATAGAAAACAAAGCCAGTCTAAAACCATGCTGCTTCCTGTTTGCAGCTCCTAACAGCAACCAAAGATAAAGGTGGTGCCAAGAGTACCAAAAATAAATTGACCGAAGCATTCATAAAATGACTGATAGATGCCTATTTAGGCCTTCACACACCGGCCCCTTAATTGTGTTTTATCAAGCTTAACACAATTATCAAACGATAATCAATATTCTTTAAGCTAGAAAAATGAAGAGTTGAGTCTCTTAGTCATTTTCGAGCAAAAGGCACAGTTTGTTCACTGGACGAAGGTAGACTCCAGATTTGGTTCGGAGCTTCACGATGCGCACAAGACCTCGTTTGTCCATGATGGCCTCGAGCACTCTGCCTAGACACCAGGCATTTCTTGGACTATTGTCCATCACAATCACCAAGTCACCTTCCTTGAGGTTTCGCTGAACGGTATTCCACTTTTGCTTCTTTTGCAGCAATGGTAGATACTCTAGAGACCATCTTCTCCAGAAGAGATCTGTCAGGTACTGCAGCTGTCGCCATCTTCTTTTGCAGTAGCTGTCTTCCTTACTGAATACTCCGGGTGGAGCTTGTTCACCGCCTCTGAACAGAAGCAGATGATTGGGGGTGAGAGCATCCAAGTCGTTGGGACTGTTTGGCATTTCAGATATGGGTCGGCCATTTAGAATCCCTTCTACTTCACAGAAAAGGGTATTTAGTCCCTCGTCGTCAAGTCGGATTGTTTGGCTATGAAGAAGAGAGTACATCACTTTCCGAACCAATCTGATTAGTCGTTCCCATACCCCTCCGAAGTTTGATGCAGTAGGAGGGTTGAATTCCCACTGGATATTGTGCTTAAGGAGAGCACCTTGAATTTTTGCCGAGTCTAGGTTTGTCACCTGTTCACGTAGTTCACGCTGGGCACCAACAAAGTTGGTACCGTTGTCAGACCTCATATATTTGACAGGTCCCCTACGAGCAATGAACCTTCTGATCGCACATAAGCAAGAGTCAGTGTCGAGACTTGCAGCTACTTCCAAATGTATCGCTCGAACAGTTAGACATGTGAAAATGACTCCCCATCTCTTGACGGAACTCCTTCCTCGCTTGACCTCAAAGGGTCCGAAATAATCTACACCAACCTTTGAGAAAGGAGGGTTTATGCTCACTCTTTCTTGCGGAAGACTGGCCATTTTCTGGGTGTTTGGAGTACTTTGATACTTCTTGCATGTGACGCACTTAGAAAGCATGGTCTTGATGAGTGACTTCGAGTTGAGGATCCAATATGATTGTCTCACATGTGCGAGGATGGCATTCTTGCCAAGATGTCCTACCAGCCTATGAGCATCTTCTAGGATGAGTCGAGAGATAGGAGACTCTTTGGGAAGAATAATTGGATGCTTAGCTTTAGTTGGTAGGTCAGATCTTTCGAGACGTCCACCAACTCTCAGGACTCCATCTGATACGAAAGGATCTAGTTTAAGAAGCCTAGAAGACTTACTGATTTTTCCTTTTCCTTGCGAAGTCTTTATTTCACTTGAGAAGTGTTCTGTTTGCACGTACCGCACAAGTGCTGTTTCGGCGCTTTCGAGCTCAGAGACTGACAGAACCCTCTTGAACCTTTTAGGTTTGACCTCTTCATTAAGTTCTGGCTGCTTTCTTTTCTGTGCCGAGTCAAGCAAGTTGTTGCGTGCTATCAACAGCCAAGCAGTGACTTTCTTCAGCGTCATCCAGTTGGAGAAGCGTTCAAATAATCTGTCCATGATGGTTGTTCTGCAGATGGCAGTGAAAACATGTTTCACTTCAGGATCCTCGTTTAGATCAAAGTCCATAGAACCTGCAGTATGGTCCCACTTATCTTCTGTCTTCCATAGGAAGTCTGGTCCATTCAACCACTGCTTTGTCTGAAGCAGCGATGTCATTGTCAATCCTCTTGAAGCATGATCTGCAGGGTTCTGTAGGGTGTTCACATAGTGCCATTGATCATTTGTTGATGCTTCACGGATGACTTCAATCCGGTTTGCAACGAAAGTATGAAATCTGCATCTTTCGTTGGCAAGATACCTGAGAACACTCATGCTGTCTGTCCAATAAAAGATCTTGTCAATTTTGTAGTCAAGTTCTCTCAGAAGCATTGCGTTGATTCTCACTAGAGCAGTTGCAGCAGTTAGCTCTAAACGTGGAATGGTCACTTTCTTTAGCGGTGTCACCCTGGCCTTTCCAAATACAAAAGAACAGTGAATGTTTGCCCTTTCATCGATCATTCGCAGGTAGGTCACCGTACCATATCCAGTTTCACTAGCGTCGGCAAAGTGGTGCAACTGACATGAGGTCACATTTGTGAAGTTGTTTGGCTTGAAGCATCTATTAATGTTCAGGTTCTCTAAGAGATGCAATTCAGACACCCACTTGTTCCACTTTCTCATGTTTGTTCCCTCTATTTCGTCATCCCAACCAACACCAGTCCTACACAGTTCCTGAAGGATGGTTTTAGGGATCAGTACAAATGGGGCAGTGAATCCGAAAGGGTCATATATAGAGCTGGATAGTGACAATATCCCCCGTCTTGTGCATGGTACACCTCTCTCTCCAATCTGGAATCCAAGTGTGTCAGTTTCAGTTTTCCAAAGAACTCCGAGAGCTCTTTCAGATGGGAGTGTGTCCTGTTTCAGGTCGAAACACTTCATTTCCTTAGACCTATCATCCTCTGGCACAGATTCTAGCACGGTGTGACTATTGGACAGCCACTTGGTGAGCTTGAAACCCCCTTTCATGCACATGTCTTTTGTGTCATGAATCAAAGCTATGGCCTCATCTTCTGTTGCCCTAGATCCAAGGTAGTCATCGACATAGAAGTTTCTTCTAACGCCGTCGCTGATTTCTGGTTTGAAGCTGCCTTCGTTGACTAAAGCTGTCTCTCTCAGGGCATAGTTGGCGCAACTCGGTGATGAGATTGCCCCGAACAAGTGGACCTTCATTCTGTGGATTTCCGGTTTCTGGTTAATGTCGCCTTCAGGCCACCATAGGAATCTGAGAAAGTCACAATCATTTTGGTTCACACGTACCTGGTGATACATGGCCTCTATATCACCCATAATCCCGATTTTCTCCTGTCTGAATCGGAGAAGGACTCCCAAAAGCTTATTGGTCAGGTCCGGCCCCTGTAGCAAGACTGAGTTAAGTGCAGTTCCGAGGTAGGTTGCTGAGCAATCAAAAACCACTCTTAGCTTTCCAGGTTTTCTGGGGTGGTACACCCCATGGTGAGGCAGGTACCACACACGTCCAAGGTTTCCAGGCAATTCAGGTTTAGGTACCTGTTCTGCATGCCCTCTTTTCAATAGTTTGGTCATGAACTCTTGGTAGTCAACTTTGAATTCAGGATTCCTGATCATCTTGTGTCTCAGGGAACTCAGACGCTTGACGGCTTGAGGATGGTTATTTGGCATACAAGTGTCCTTGTTTCTGAATGGTAGTTCCATAACATAATGTCCCTCAGAAAGTTGAATAGAATCTCCAATTTGTTTAAGAAACCTTTTGTCTTCAATGGAGTTCTCTCTTTGGTCGTCAATTATTCTTTCTGGAAATTCTAGGTTGTCATGTCTTCGCATCAACTTGTCTAGCTCTTCATCCCGGATGATGGATACATTTGCCCTGTTAGCTGTCAATTGAAAATTAGGGTTTGTTGGGTTAGGTGTTCTTACAACATTCCAGAGGATCCAGCCGAGTAGACTCTGTGTAGCATGTGGAGATCCTCTAGGCCCAGTACGTACCTGAATTGGTGTGTACGCGTCAGGAATGTTGTTGCCTATAAGGATTCCAACTTTGGAGTTTATAGATGGTACAACTACATCTTCCAGATGTGTCCACTGCTCAACATCTTTCATGGTTGGTATGAGATTAGTCGAGATTGGCATGTTCTCTTTGCTATACACCCTAGGAAGATCGATTGTGTTTTTCTGTTCCAGATCGCTTATCTGCAGTCCATCGACTGCGGTAGTGGTCATCAGTTGAGTGTCCCCCATAGTGTCGAGTGTAATTTTCAATTTTTTGCCACTTCCACCTAGTCTCTGAAGTAGGCTGTTTGTACAGAAGGTAACATTGCTCCCTGGGTCCAGGAAAGCATATGTGTTCACTGATGTCAGGCTGTCCTTCAACTTCACCCTCACTGGAATTACTGCCATGGTGCACTCTCCATCGCTGTTTGATACACTGCTGAATGCACTTGCACCTTTCACTTGTGGGTTGTCATCATTCTTCAATGAGTTATCAAACTTCCTTTGTGTGTTGTTCGACTTCTGATCATTTTGAACCCAGTCATCATTGTGCATGCATGTAGGATGCCGGCGTTTGCACACTGAACATGTGGCGCGGGAACGACAGTCTCTGTTTATATGCCCATATCTCAGACATCCAAAGCACATTCCCTTTGACCTCAGGAGATTTGACTTCTCTTCATATGATTGCTTGGGAAAGGAGTAGCAATTATCCAGAATATGAGAAGTGGACTTGCAAAAGACACAACCACTTGGCGGTTCTCTTTGCGCAGAAGGGTTGCTTGGACTGTCGGCTGCATTACTTTCATTCGTTGTGGACATCTTTGTAGCGTAGCTCTGTTTTTGTTGTGGTCGACTTGAGAACTGCTTCGCGTTGTGACCCTTCGTGATGCCTGATCTCTGGTCTCCAACTTTTAGTGCATCACGTCCATATGTAGGGTCGCACGCTTTCTTTGCTTCCATCTTTATGAAATTAACAAAATCACTGAACTTAACCGTCTCTGAACGTTCTTTAATGTGATACACAACATTCCTCCATTTGTCTTGGAAGTGAAAAGGTAGTTTTCCAAGCAACATCTTGATGCTTTCTGGATACTGGAGCACTTTCACAGCTTCAATCCCTCTAATGGCATATTCACACTTGCATAGGAAAATGGCGAATTCATCGAGAGCACTTGGACTGTCAACTTTGATGTTTGGCCACTTCTTAGCTCTTTCAATGAAGGCATCTGCAAGCACATCTTCTTGCCCATATCGTTCCTCAAGTTCAGCTATGGCAGCAGGATAACCGATCTTTGCATCAAGGTAGGCAAATCCATTTATGATTTGGTGAGGTTTTCCACTTGTAAACTGCATCAAATAGTTCAGCTTTTCATCGACATCATCTGTGTTGTTGACAATCTTCGTCTTGAACTGTCTCATAAATTTGCAATAATCAAGGGGGTCACCATCAAACTTGGCTATGTCAGGCACTGGTCTTCGAAGTTGACGAACAACATCTGCGATGACATCAGATTGTTGTGAAATACCTACAGCGTTGTCGTTGAGGTACCTATCTTCCTCTAGAGCAATAGCTGGTCTGACAGGTTGTGGTGCTGGCACATATGGTTTGGCAGTAGCACTGAGGATATGGGGGTTATCATTCGCTTTTGCAGATGCAGGTACAATTTGTGGTGTGAAAGCATTCGCCTTTTCATCTAACGCAGGTGCCTTAGCATCGTCATCACTTTGCTCCCTTTGCTCCTGTTTATCTATGTCAGTCTTTTCCAAGGCATCAATGGCATTTGTCGTGGCACGTGAAATTTCCATTTCAGTTTTCAATTTCAACTCACGTTCTCTCATTGTTAGAGCCAATTTTTCCATTTCAATTTCTGTCTGTTTCTCTAAGGCTTTAAGATGAGCATCAATTTCTGCTTTCTTCTTCTGTTCTTTTAGCTTAGCAGATAACAGCGATGATGATCTACTCTTTCTTGATGCAACTGAGCTCTCCTTTATCGATCCAATCTGACTAGCGCTGTCCTTTGGAGTGACATTTGAGTTTTGTAGAACTAAAGCTTCAATTTTGCATTTGTACATGTTCAGCAAATCCAGTTTGTCTTGGTAGAGAAAGTCATCATCAGGAACTTGTCTGTATGTCTCTATGAATTCTTCATACAGCGTCAACCAATCACTATGACGTTTGGTTATTTCACTTTGTTCGCAATGTTCAATGGACAGATACTGAGTTTTCAGTTGTTTGAACAATGTCTTTAATCTTTGCACTTTCATGTCAATACTGTAGGCTAAACCCTTTTCAGTCTGGAACTTGGTCCGCTTACTCATTTCAGCATTTGGTTCTTCAATTTGTGCTTCTGCTTGCTCTTCTATTTGTTCTTCATTTTTAGTGTTTTCTTTGATATCTCTATTGTCCTCCATCTTTATGGTCAATCAGTCAATGCATGTACCATTCAAATTGAGACGTCAACAATTCTTTCCAATTAATGATGTTTATTGGCGTGACGTGATATGATATGATGTTATGAGATGAGTTGAGATGATTGACTGAAAAGTATACAAAAACATTGTTCAGTCAATTGAAATATAACAGTAGAGATAATGTACACAGACAGGTGTTTACAATGCTACATAATTTAGTTACTTAAATGATGAGCATATGGAATCAGAATTCTTTAAATCAATAACATTTGAGTATGATATTATGCAGGTAAAGTTACAATTATTGCCTATGAAAAGCCTATGACCAAAGTGAAGAGATACACATGTTCTCATAAAAAGGGTTAGATATACTGAAATACCAAGCTTACATGTGGAGATTTAGGCATAGACAAATAAACTAAGCAATTACCTGATTGTTGACCTCATTTAGGGATTTAGGACATCATATTAATCTTGAGATTTCGAATTAAACACATAGAACTGATAGAAAACAAAGCCAGTCTAAAACCATGCTGCTTCCTGTTTGCAGCTCCTAACAGCAACCAAAGATAAAGGTGGTGCCAAGAGTACCAAAAATAAATTGACCGAAGCATTCATAAAATGACTGATAGATGCCTATTTAGGCCTTCACATGGGGGATTACGCAGACACCTCTCACCGTTGGTGACCTTGACCTTATTTTCAAGGTCACAACGGCACTTTGACCACTATTGAAACACTTGTTAACGCGATAGCTCATGAACCCTTTCACCCAAGGTCTTCAAATTTGGTCACACCCTACCTTAGGAAATTACGCAGACACCAGTCACTTTCGGTGACCTTGATCTTATTTTCAAGGTCACAACGGCACTTTGTTCACTCTTGAAACACTTGTTAACGCAATAGCTCATGAACTGCTGCACCTAATGTCTTCAAATTTAATCACAGCCTTCATTGGAGGATTGCTAAGACACCAGTCACTTTAGGTGACCTTGACAATATTTTGTCCACTTTTGGAAACTCTTGTTAACACAATATCTCCTGAACCTTTTTACAAAATGTCTTCAAATTTAGTCACAGCCTACGTTGTGGGACTAGGCAGATACCAAATACTTTGGATGACCTTGACCTTCATTTTCAAGGTCAACACAGTTCCTTGAACACTTTTGAAACATCTTATGTCTTATGAACCAATTCATGAAATGTCCTCAAATTTGGTCACAGCCTACATTGAGGGATTACACAGACACAAGTCACTTTGGGTGACCTAGGCCTTAATTTCAAGGTCACAACAGCACTTTGACCACTTTTGAAACGTGACAATTCTATCGCCATATCCAAGCGGCGGGGGACATTGCCACATTAGTGGCAAACACTTGTCTAAATTAACTTCCATTCTCCATTTAACGCAATAGCGATGGTGAAAATCAAGTTGCTTCTGTAGCTTCAATGGGGAATCATTGACTAATACTAAATCATCAGCAAATAATAAAGCTAAAATGTTGTACCTAGTTACTGACACAAACACACCACTATCAAATTCAAGTTGTAGACCTCCCACTAGTTCTTTTATAAATAAAGAGAACAGAATAGGACTTAAGGTGCAGCCTTGTCGCACACTGACAGTACAGTTGAAATAGTCAGAGAGTTTCTTACCGCCATTGATAACAACTGCTGATTTAATATTATGATATAAACTTTCTAGAACTTGTCCATGGATTCCATTATTAAGTAGTACATAAAATAAAAATTTTCTGTTCACAAAATCAAAGGCCTTCTTAAAATCTACGAAGGCATAGTAAAATCGGCTACCTTTACGGCTGATATATTTCTGAATCAAGGATTGTAAAAATGAATGTGTTATCAATTGTTGAATGATCTAACATTTAACCGTCTTTGGATAACTGTTTTTATACCCCCCCGACCAACGGTCCGGGGTATCTAGTAATACCAACGATACCGTGTGTATGTCTGTCTGTTTGTCCGAGGACATTTTTTGTCCGACCTATTACGTGAAAACTATGTATCCGATTAATTTCAAATTTTGCACATGTCTTCTACCCTACTAGGAGGGGTGCAGTGCGAAGTTACAACAATTTTTTTTAATATTTGAATTTTTTACAAATTTCCATGTTTTGAACTTAGTCATTTTCCAATATCAGATTTGTCCGACCTATTACGGGAAAACTCTTTATCCGATTGATTTCAAATTTTTCACATATTTTCTACCTTACTAGGAGGGGTGCGGTGCGAAATTGCATCAAATTTCATTGATATTTCAATTTTTTACAAATTTCAATATTTCGAACATCAGATTTGTCCAACCTATTACTGGAAAAACTTTTCATCTGATTCTTTTCACATTTTGCATGTGTCTTCATGCGGTCCAGTGCCAAATCAAAAATAAAATTGATTAAGGTTTGTTGGGTGTTTTTTTTTTACAAAGTTCCATTTTTTTTATTAGTTATTTTTCTCAATTCCTCTTTGGGGGTCAAATGCTGTGCAAGAGATGACTACATTGAAAGTAAAAAATAATTCAGTTAGTCAGGGATGCACGGTCGGGGGTATCAGTGAGCCACGCTCACTTTTTTGTTGTTACAGTAGCATTGTATATCGATGTCCTAGCTGTCTATAAGAAAGTGAAAGTCAATGTTGGGTTGTAAAGTTGTTATTCTCAATCTTTCAATTAAATTGATTGATAACGTATTGACAAAATTCGCCCGTTAAAACATTTCGACATCCAAATGTTTATAAATATTTCAAATCCAATGAGCAATGGACAAATCAGGCCATTATTGTCGACAATAGCTTGTCTTTAGTAAGCAAAAGTGTTGACTCAAAAATTTAACTCGAGTAATGTCAAATCCTTTTACCGATGTTAACAGGGTAGATTTTTGTCAATTATTGTTGAAAAGGGGCTCAAATTTGAATGTCTGACAAGCCTCTCTTTGCGGATTTGCGGTAAAAATGAAGTTACTGAAACAAATAAAGGAGAAGGTTTTAAAAGTTCAAACAATATGTTGTCTGCGCATTGAAGATTATCTATCTAAATATATATATCTAAATATCTAAGTATATATCTATCTACAGCAACCAATATATAACATTTTTCTAAACATCATTGCATTATAATAATTCGTTAAAATAATTAGTTTAAAAAAGAGGGAATATACCCGCGACAAGACTTTCCAAGACAACAGTCCAATTGACAAATAATATAAAATTGTATATTGCGATTACATTCATATTTGGTCAGATGTTAAAGGGGCAGTAGCACGTTTTTTGGGAAATATAAGGTCATGTCAAGAAAAGGAAAATCAATGGTTCCAATTGAAAGACAATGTATTTAAACTACATGTCGTAGTTATAATTCAAATATATAATGTAATGTTTAGCCATGCGATTCCTTTTTCTTACAAAAACTGAATTAAAAGTTGTTCACACAAAATGGCCGCCAATGGATTTTTTGTGAATCTTTATGCTTTGTCCCCTGACTATAGATGATTGATTTGTGTTATGAGATTTTTGACACTATCAAAATAATACATTTAGCATTAACGTACAATTATATCTGTGAAAAATCTGAAATCTAAAATTTTCAAAAAAACGTGCTACGTACTGCCCCTTTAAGTTTGTGATCTGGTGCGATCTTAAAATAGCGGTATTTAATTCGTCTTTAGACGAGTGCAATCCAAGTCCGTGTAGTCCAATCAACGATGGAGCATGTATGCTGCAGCCTGGAGAACCGCAACCTTACAAATGTATCTGTCCAGATAAAGCTACAGGGGAACATTGCGAATTCAGTGAGTTTATTATCCTTGTAGGATATAAGGATAATACTTGTCACTTTTATCTTCATTTAAAATTAACAAAAAATCTGAACTGTTGCCGAGGTTGTTATTTGTTGAGCATTCAACAAACCAAAGCAATTTTTTTATTTTGTAAATGCTGCCTAAGAAGATGAGTGCTTTAAGGTTCATTGAACATTTGTTAATATATATATGGATACAAATGAATAGGCTTACTGTACAAAACTGAAAGGTTATGGATATTAAACTTTTCAGAAATAATTATCTTCATTTATTTTCCATACAAAATGTGTGTATTTGATTGAATATGAATATGAATATGTTTTGAATTGAAACGTCTCACTAGTTTAAGTTGTGTGTAATAATTTCCTTGATAGATTGAGAAAATAAACAATTTATTTTTTAAAGAAAATCCCTGCTTAGATGATCCTTGTAAAAATGGCGGCAAGTGTGATTCTGAGAATACAGTTTACAAGTGCAGATGTCGAGTAGGATTCAAAGGACTACAATGTGCAGAAAAAGGTTTTTATTTTTTTTTACGGATTTCGTTATGATTATGATGATGATATTACTTGATTCTCTCTTTTTAACATGTTTTAGAAAAGAGATAATTATCTTTTTTCAACGCCTGTCACATGTCTTAATTTTATTCAATCTATGAAAGTTGGCATCGATGAATTTGTAGATAACTTTTAATGTTGCGTCGCAACATTTCTAACATCATATTATTATCATCTCAATCATATTATTTTTCTTTAACATTATGTTGTTTTTTTTTGTTTACAGTTTCAGCCACCACTGATGTAAGTACAATTACGTTCTTTAGGTGTAAAACATGGTTGGAAAATAAGTATTTGATTAATATCAAAAAGATAAATTCAATGTTGACCATGCCATTTTATAAGATAATATATATTTTGTGTATTGTTCTTAAATATGTGACTTATATAATGATGCTTTTGCATGTTTATTTTTCAAAGCCTGAATTCACGGATCCATCACTGAAAAATGGTGCAACGATTGAATGCGAAGTTGGAAAGAAATGTGTCATTCCGATGTTTACCAAAGGACCAAGGTTGAATGATCATCTTTGTGATTTTAAGCCTTAAGTTTTTTTGGAATATTTCTATAATTTGATTCCTACAAATATCTGGTCATGTTTAACTAAATATTCGAAACTGATATTTTCTCAGAACATCACGTAGGAGCCAGTAACTTGTAATCGAATTATCCGTTTCATTATAAGATACACCCTTCATATCTTTTTGCTAATATATATATATCTCAAAATATCATTAGATTACCCTGGCGCGGTCGTGGACCGTCGAAGTTGTTGTTTTCCCGAAGTATATGATATTTTTTTATTTATTTATTTATTTATTTATTTATTTATTTATTTATTTATTTATTTATTTATTTATTTATTTATTTATTTATTTATTTATTTATTTATTTATTAAAATTTATTTATTTATTTATTTATTTATTTATTTATTTATTTTTTATTTATTTATTTATTTATTTATTTATTTATTTATTTATTTATTTATTTATTTATTTATTTATTTATTTATTTATTTATAAGATATGTATTTGTGAAGAAGATTTACCTATGCGGTGATAAAATGTATTATTTTATGAAAATCAGATGAGTGAACAAACCTATAAATAAACTATGTTTTTTCAGTGCAAAGCTTGTTGAAGGTCCAAAAGATGGGGATATAGATATGACACTAACAAAACCCGTCACAAAAACGGGAACAAATATCAACGAAGGTCAACTTGAAGTAACGCCACATACACCGGGAGACAAGAAAGTTTGCGTCAAGACACAAACCGGATCAACTCAAAGGTAAGACGTTGCGTTTATGTTGCAACGTTTATGATGCAACGTTTATGATGCAACCATATAGAGATTGTCTACATTTGACGGAGAACTTATTTCATAGTGATCTTGAATTTATTGTTAATAAGTCTTTGTCACAGGGCCCAACACGTAAGCCATATCTTCCTTAGAAAAACTTCATATAGGCCAATTACCTTTTTATGCCCCAACAATATATGGCAGGGGCATATTGGATTACCCTCGGGTTTTCCGTACGTCCGTACGTAACCACTCTATACAGGGTATTGTTTATCCACTTCTACTCAAAAAACATTCAACAGATTTAATTGAAATCGCACACATAGCTTTTAGGCATCCTAAGGGTGTGCATCTCATATTTCTGACATGTTGAACTTAGGTGAATTCTACTGCTAGTGAAAGCTCATAGTAGTATGATAGGGGGTGTTGTTTATCCACTTCTCCTCAGTACCGGATAGACTGCGCTATCTTTCCAAACATGCTGTATAGCTATCCTAAAGGTGTGCACCTTATATAATGTTTTTGGAATTTTCTATTTTCTACATTTTAATGGATCTTTAAACTTAAGCTAAAGATGTGCATCTCTTTTTATATTCTATGGTTTAAAACATTGAGAGTTTTTTTATTAGCTGGGGCATCTGTGTCCCATGGACACACATTTTCTAGTTTCATCTTTTATTCTCCAGAAAAGTTAAGTTCTCTATAGGTAGCCAATCAGTATTGATACATGTTTTTGCAAGTTTAAGCCAGCAATTCGCCAGGAGGAAACATGATAAGTGTAACAAATCAACAGTTCATAATCCTTACCTTGGATTCGAGATTTCCAGGGAGTTTTTTTCCGCAAGAAAAGAAAAAACGATTTAAGTTGCCTTACCTTGCCTAGTGTCACAAGTCTCAAAATCCAAAATTCTCAAATCACATTAGCATATGAGTGTGTAGTTATAAGTCTCTGGTTACTGGTTTTCTGTAAAGAGAACCGATTTTTTTAAGAACAATGACAATGAGAAATTGAGGTAAGAACGCTAAATGATTCTACAAATATGACATTATTGGAATAATAGATTGCTTAAATCCATTTTTCAAAATCCAGCTGAAAGAGATCAATTTTAACAGGTCCTTATAATACACTCATAGTATTTTATTTAATTGATGTGTAAATAATATGAAATCCTTATCATAGTAACTGTATGGTATTAATTGTATTCATTTGCACTTCTCAAACCAGGCATTAACCATGTAATCGACTTCCTTGTCGAGAAACGTTCTGCATTTCTATCTGATATAGAGTGATAGGCATTCTATGCTTTGCCCATTCAAAAATATTCTTAATAACGTATACGTGACACTGTTTCCCCCGGGGATAAAATTAACCCTAGGGGAACATAGATTTGCCCTATATTTTTAGCTCGTGAAATATTTGTCTCATTATCCCCAGGAAGCAAAATTGTACACTCAGTGTGTACCGTTTACACGACAAAATTGGTCCCCGGGAATATTTCACCTCTGGGGTGAACGCTGCATGTAAACGTGTTTTTGGCATGGTAACTATCCATACATGTACGTTCACATGGGCTCAAATACTACTCCTTTATTGTGTTTCAGTGACGAGATTCTCTGTTACCATATCAACACAATGGAGCATGGTAATGTTTTTTTGTCTACGCATACAAATTTTCAAATATATTCTGTCCTTCGATGAAAATCAATCTGTCCGCCCTTAAATCTAGAAATATTTACACCGGCATGTTTTAGTATTAGTTTAGTTAAAACGGGGTTGTTTTTGTACCTGACGAAACTCTTAATGAGATGACTGCCGACTACAAAATATGATTTTAATAATGTTATTTTTGCCGACACGTTTTTACTAAAATTATTACACTTAGATTAATGAAATTTCGGTTGTGATTACCGTTACATCTGCCAATCTTCATTGGGTTTTTAAACTTACCCGAAGTATGTTTTTGTTCTTGACTCAGTGATTAAACTTGCTGTAAATTGCGGTTTTTTTACGATACAATCGAAAGACATTTCCTCGAAAAACTATCGTCTCAAGTTGAATATTACCTTAGCATCAAATTGGTATACTATTTTTGACTGAAAATCGCTAATCGAGATAACGCTCTGTAATCTATAATTAAACTTTGTCAAATTTACGGGTATGAAGATCCAATGGGAACATTAACTCAGAAACTATCATAGCTGAGTGCTTATAATTAAAATTGCTTTTAGCCCTAGTAACTTTCTTTTCGATTCCAAAATATAATTTTCACAGAGAAATGTTCCTTTAATCTTATCGTACCAATAACTAATTTCGCAGAATTCTATTTGTTGTTTTATTTTTTTATTCCAAATACTAATCGGCTCTGTTTGATTTTAAAGCTCAACAAAAACCTTAAGCTAACCCATTTCATTAAATTGAAATAATACACATCATTTTTCAGTTCAAATGATATGTTTAAATGGTGTCGTTACGCAACTTTTAAGTTGTATTCTTGAAGTTGGTGGTATAGAAATGAAGAATATACTTTGGATGATCGACGCCTTTAGCGTCATGATGATATGAATGTGAGGTGTTGTTTCCAAGCACATTTTTTACTTACACATTGTTATGTACGTCCATTATAACTACAAAAACGATTAGCAAAGAATAAATGTGTCATTGTAAATTTGATTTTATCTTTTCAGCAAAAATGATGTTTGGAACTGTGAGTATATCAATCACACCATATAAGTTTATTCATGTATATCATCCTTAGAAAACAATCAATTAGAATCATGGAAATGTAATCGATACGTTTGAGGATTAACCTCGGAAAATTTATCTGGGTCATTGCATCTTTATGTTTTATACGGTATATATTATATTATATGATGTTATAAACTCATTTCTGCTCTGTCAGCACAATACCAAATTGGTGATTGATGTTGCACTACTGAATTGACCCATTTGCCATATGATACAATCATTTCTCATTTTGTTCTTCTTAACCATATTATTTCACTTAAGTTACTTTATTTTTATTTCAGGATCATTTTGAAACGCCAAGTCTTCCTGATGGATCGTCAATGAAATGTGCAGAGAACACAAAGTGTCATATTATAATGCACTCAAACACTAACGAAAACGGTTCCTGGTGAGTCTGTATTTCAAAAAAGCTATGAAGCTTTTTTCTTTTATATTAATTGTAGGAGAGTACTACTCAATTGGAAATGTTTTCGTTAAGGTAGGGGTCCAGCACGGTCGCTAATGTATTGTAAAAAAATTAAACTATTATTACGTTTAATTATTACATGTTTGTTATAAGGAAGACAAGAGTAATTCTATGGATGAACAACTTCTTTATTGGATGGTGGCGACGACGTTTCGGTATAGATTCTTATACCGTTATCAAGCATATGGTGAAAAATGAGGAATACAGCAATTTATACAGTTTGGTATGATAATGAGAAAACAATAACAGTAACAACAGGATAAGGTAACAATACATCAAAGGATAATTTACATGAAGTTTAAGAAAACATAGGATGAGTGGGATACCAGTTTGTGAGTGAGTTAATTAGGCAGATTAGCGAAGCCAGTTGAGTAGATAGGATTAATTATGGGCTTGTCTTCCTTATACCATCAACTTCTAGAATGCCACTCAAACAGCTCATGTTTGTTATACTAAATAAGAAATTGCCATTGATTGTATGGCAATGCATGTCAAAAGTCAATGTAACGAGATATTGGTTCTTGCCATGTTCAGCCAATTCTCCCCACACAGATGTTGATCAAGTCTCTCTTACAGATAATATCTCTCAAGAAAATGATATCACTGCAATTTAAGGAATATGGTTAGGTTGCGGCAGGGTATAAGAAAATGTCACCCTGATGTCAAAAATGTTACTTTTGTGGTTATGACTGCTGGAAGGCTAATTCAGATGCTTGAAATAGCTTAAGCGCTTTAGAACCGACCAGAACAATGATAACAGAAATAAATATTACTTATTAAGAATTCTGTGTAACTGCTTTGGTACTCTTAATCATTACATGATCGCTATACCTGCTGAAAAGTAATCATTGATTTCGTGAGTTTGAATGTTAAAAGGTTATGATCACGAAGTGTGGGTTACCCAAACTTTAAAGGTTTCTCCTGTAAACTGTCAAATTCAAGGTCTCGGCGAGGTCATGACATAAGGATAATTTTGGGAAAATGCTTCATCTGGATCATGAACATTTTCAATCATTACATGATTGTCATTTTCAATTTAATGTTACCATTGATTGTATGACCTTGAAGATTACCATTTATGAGGTATTTCACCCTTGAATAAAATCTTGAAACTATAGATGTTTACATCAGGTATTTTGTAGTCTCGCGAAATATTTTCACATATTCTTCACATTCATGGTCAAAGTTTAAGCTCCCAACTTCTATAATTTACATTCCTAGTATATTTCTTCTAAGACTATGTCCATTCTATGTCGTATTGAAGACGGAATAGGTTTTGGCGTAGTCTGTTATTCAGACCCTAGAGCAAAAATAATCAATTAACGACCAAACACGTCTACAAATTTAAAGTAAGCATCTTCTTGGCTCAAGTTTGTTGTAATACATGACTTGTTTTAAACTATTGGCATTATTAAAAAATACTACATAGGATAAAAGTTAGTCTAGTGAAGGCGAAACTCTCAGTTTCTGGACGGTGTTGCAGACGCCTAGTTGTCAAATGGGCTCTCAAAACAAAACTCTCTTTCCTCAGCCCTCAAGTGAAAGAAGATGAGGTTGGTAATATTGACTTCCATATATTTTCAACAAAACTGGAATCGGGATTCTGTGTAACGGACGTGATTATGGAACCAACCACAGCTACAGGTCTTCAGAGGTTCTGTCTAAAAGCAAGGTATTTACACTTATTTATCTTAACAAATCCATCGTTATAAAATTGAAGAAATAACCATTCCCTTATATCATTTATGAATATGTTGCAGAGATAACGACATCCCGAGATGTTTCAATGTTGACCCCGACACAAAAGGTGAGATAGGTTCTCTATATTTTCACGTTATTCATAAAACTTTTGTAACGGTTTGCATAATCAAAACGAGAAACTTTGTTTCAAATACTAAATGTTTTATGTTAATGTTGGCTATTTCAGAGCCTTGTCAGACACAATCTTGTGGAAGTGGAAATTGCATTGTGGAGACTGACCACAGCGCGGCTTGTGTGTGTGACGATACTCACACAGGACCCTCGTGTGGAGTCTGTAAGTAGTTGATAGTTATTGGATAAAAAGTACATCTAGCTCGTATTGTTTAGTTCTTGTTTAGATCTAAAAAGGGGGTAATAGCATGACTTTCGGGCAGTACACAACAAACGCTCTTAAGCAGCGTAGTTTGATTTGGTATGCTATATACATGTAACAGATTTGGATAATAGATTAGTACAATGAACGCGTTTTTGGTATTAAGAAAGTGTATCCATAACTTTACATTTGAGTAACTTCAATCTGTTCAGATTGGTTGTAGCCTAGTGCACATGTCATGTAATTTGTGAAATTTCACTTATTTAACTTCTGAAGTTTGGATTCATTGTACGTTGTCTTGCTTTCTTATATAGTATCTTAATGTTAACCGTAACTGTTTTGGCAGATCATTGACGTGACAATCTATTCTATATTCTATTTCTGTTAACATGCACGTATGCTGTAAACACAAGTCACATTTTTCACTAACTGGTAATTACGCTGATTAGAGCGATCATGGAATGAAATCGAAATTTTAAACATACAAAATATGAACCTTGTCTTGTGTGCTGCATAAACTTTTTAAAAATGCACAAAATTCTTGTGGGATATCATTGTTGTTTGGAGCAATTTTGAGCAATTAGTTGTAAAAAATAAAAAAAGCTATATTTCTTTGTTTTTTTCCCAATTTGGATACTTTTTCAAAAGAAGCATCTTTTTGCTCTTGGATAATACTGTCCGTTAGTGAAAAGAAAAATAATGTTGCAGGCATTAATGAAAATATACAGTATAAGATTACTGAAGAGATAGATGTAATTACTTATCCTCTTGACATGAAAAAAAAATATTAATGTTTTCTTGGACCTTTCTATTCAGTTAACTTTCATATACATAGGCAATGATTACTGTTTTCTAAATTTCTCTTCAGCTGCCCCATGCAAGTCTTCACCATGTCATAACAGTGCTGTATGTGAAGAAATCGGGGCTTCGTTTAAATGTCACTGCTCCGTCGGTTACATGGACACTCTCTGCGATAAAAGTAAGATATATTAACTTGATGTCTTTGAATTGATGATATTCTCTCTTTAATGTTCCTTCACTTCACTGAGCCAGAAAAATTGGTTTGAGGAAGACGTAAAAGTTCAAGAATGATGTATTGCACCAGATTTGAATGATGTATTAACAAGCCAATGAGGTTTTCTTAAGTTAGACCTCTAGGGGAAGTTATGTCAATGTTTCTGTCCTTGTGGTATTTTACCAAACAATGAACCTCATCACGCTTTCGGAAGCTGGCAAATAATTAGTAATAAACATTCCTCTGGCCTTCATGTCAAGGACAAATTACGGTAGGAACAACAGTGTGTGGGTCATGTTTTGCATGTGCACATCATGATGAAAGCTACACCAACTTAAAGGGGCAGTAGCACGTTTTTTGAGAATTTGATATTTTCAATTTCCCACTGATAATTATAAGTTAATGCTAAATTTATTACTTTGATAGTATCATAAATCTCATAACACAAACCAATCATCCATAGTCAGAGAACAAATTATAAAGATTCACATAAAATCCACTGGCAGCCATTTTTGTGTGAACACCTTTAATTCATTTTGTGTAAGAAAAAGAATCGCATGGCTTAACTCTACATTATACATTTGATTTATTACTGCTTCATTTAGTTTTTATACATTGTCCAAATATTGGAACCATTTATTTTCATTTTCCTGACATCACCTTATATTCCCCCTAAAAACGTGCTACTGCCCCTTTAAGGAGAAGGCGACATTGTTATTGATGTACATTGGAACAAAGGCCAAGTGTGACATTTGCGCACTGATATAAAGTAATTAGTTATCCATATGCGCCAACGAAAAGAGCAAAGGTTTGCAAAGACTTTCTCTTGCATAGAATAAAATAAATTTTTCCTTTGAAGGAAACTATCTTCATGTCCTCATTACATTTACTATTTGTCAGATAGCCTGATAAACTTATTCATTGACTAAGATGTTAAAATTACTCATGAAGAAGTAATGTTGAATCCAATGTTTAAACCGTCAAATGCCAGTCTAAGTAAACCTAGCCTCACTATTATCCGTTACACTGCTATATCAGTATAGCAGTGTAACGGATAATAGTGAGGCTTGGTTTACTTAGACGGCGTCAAATGCTTACATTTTACAATTTATAATTCCGAAATCTGGCGTTTTAGAGAGTATGTTTCACTTTGTTTGAAATTTCAGATTTGTCTAGTTTTGTATAACACATGTTGTATGATGGAATTTATTTTGAATGATTGGCAAATTTCAATATTCCATCCTTCTAACGGCCTACTTTAAATTACAGTCCAACTATCATGTCTTTCTTTAAACTGTAAAATATTATACAGGGCTTATTCTCGAATCCAACATATCGTATGCCCTCGTGGTGTAAGTCGTTCAATCGCCCTTACTAGGGTAGTTAATTAATCACACTTCTCGGACGCCTACCTCGAATGGTTTTTGAAATAATTTAATTACAAGGGTGATTAACCTTTAACCTGGAATTTTTGTTCTGTGATTATCAGACTTAAATTGTCCGATTTATGTCATCCTGTCTAAGTTGTACACTGGTGAACTTCCAAGGATCAAAAAATAATTTAAATATTTTTATTGTTAAAAAATGTATCTGTTCACTACACGTACTAAGTCATTTTATAATTTCAGAATTTAACTTTTTTTAAAGTACAGACTTAATTTTAAAAAATTTAGGAGGGGGGCAGTGCTTCACGTTATGAGTTGTTAAACTTTGTAAACAAATCTATATTTTTAACACAGTCCTGGGTTTAGTGAAACACGCTCATATTTTTCTTTCTAAACTTTCTTTTTAGTTTACAGGTCTATGCATCACCATCCACAATATCAATAACTTTTATATAACAATTCACAGCAAAATGTTGAAACATCATCAACATAACAATAACTATTTGTTGGCTTTGTTTTACGTTCAGTCGTAACTTCTGACCATGCAAGAGCCTGATAAGCGATAGAACTTGTGATTTTGTATTTCAATGAACACTTCAGCACCATTGACATGAACTAACATGAACATTTGTTTACTTTTCAGCAACTGATGTCCCGTCTACCTCTAAGGTAAACGCTTCTTTATGATTTTATTTGCTTTACATACAAATTGATATGTGACTGAAAATCATTTTGATATATAAGATTTCATTTAAGCATAAAGCTAATATTGACTATGTATTTATGTTTCAGCCATCATTTACAAACGCAATACCATCATCGGGATCAACATTTAACTGCATTAAAGGCCAAGTGTGCAAAATTCCGATTTCTATCGCAAAACCAGACGCGTGAGTTATACACATGATCATTTTTATTCGAGATTCAGAGAGAGTTAATGTTGAGGAATGAAACTACAGTACAAAAATGACTTTTGATATGAAACGTAAGAAAGCATAAATTGAAAAAAACTCATTTGGCAATGTTTGACAACATATATATATATATATATATATATATGAATACGCTCAACAGAAATTTCGTTTACACCTTTTACACACACAAAAATCTGCGAACAGATAAAGGTAGTTTTTAGCTCATCAGGTCTGAAAGACCCGATGGGCTTATGGCATGGCATGGCGTCCGGCGTCCGTCCGTCCGTCCATCCGTCCGTCCGTCCGTCCGTCCGTCCATCCGTAAACTTTTCACATTTTCGACTTCTTCTCCAGAACCAATGACTCTAGAGAGCTCAAATTTGATGTGGAGACTCCTTGGCCAATGGGGATTCTAAATTGTAGATTTCATGACCTCATGACCCCAATTGGGGTCACAGGGGTCAAAACCTTAAAAACCTATTTTCATCTTCTTCTCCAGTTCCCAAAGGTCTAGAGAGCTGAAAAGTTGTGTGTAGACTCCTTGGCCAATGAGGATTCTAAATTGTAGATTTCATGACCTCATGACCCCAATTGGGGTCACAGGGGTCAAAACCTTAAAAACCTATTTTCATCTTCTTCTCCAGTTCCAAAAGGTCTAGAGAGCTAAAAAGTTGTGTGTAGACTCCTTGGCCAATGAGGATTCTAAATTGTAGATTTCATGACCTCATGACCCCAATTGGGGTCACAGGGGTCAAAACCTTAAAAAACTATTTTCATCTTTTTCTCCAGTTCCAAAAGGTCTAGACAGCTAAAAAGTTGTGTGTAGACTCCTTGGCCAATGGGGATTCTAAATTGTAGATTTCATGACCTCATGACCCCAATTGGGGTCACAGGGGTCAAAACCTTAAAAACCTATTTTCATCTTTTTCTCCAGTTCCAAAAGGTCGAGAGAGCTAAAAAGTTGTATATAGACTCTTTGGCAATGAGGATTCTAAATTTTAGGTTTGGTTACCCCTTGACGCCAATTGGGGTCACAGGGGTCAAAACCTTAAAAACCTATTTTACTCCATCTTCTCCAGTTCCAAAAGTTTGAGAGAGCTAAAAAGTTGTGTACAGACTCCTTGGCCAATGAGGCTTCTAAATTTTAGGTTTGGTTACCCCTTGACCCCAATTGGGGTCAAAGGGGTCAAAGCCTTAAAAACATATTTTACTCCTTCTCCAGTTTCAAAAGGTCTAGAGAGCTGAAAAGTTGTGTGTAGACTCCTGGGCCAATGGGAATTCTAAATTTTAGGTTTGGTGACCCCATGACCCCAAATGGGGTCACAGGGGTCACAACCTTCAAAACCTATTTTCATCTTCTCCTCCAGTTCCAAATGGTCTAGAGAGCTAAAAAGTTGTGTGTAGACTTCTTGGCCGATGGGGATTCAAACTTGTAGATTTTGTGACCTAATGACCCTAAATGGGGTCACAGGGGTCAAAACCTTTTTCCATCAAAAGTCTGATGAGCTACAGAGCCCATGGCTCTATTTTTGAAGTCATGAATAACACATGTCAATAGGAATATACAAGTTTACTTATGAGGTTATTGACCATTACATACCTGTTAAAACAAACCAGGAGTGCAAAAAATAGCTTTTTAATCTCTCCTAATTCTTTTTTAAATTGTAATTATTGAAAAGTTAATCAAATAATGTTTCAAAATGTAGCTAAATAACTATGTGTTAATTGTATATATCCCTCATAAATACACTCAGTTATCTTAAACTTAATGTGGTGTTGTTTCTTGCGGGTGATATTACATAATAACTAGAATATACCTGGAATATATCTCTAATTCCAGTCCAAGACCAATGCTAAAACCCGGACCCCATGATAATGGAGTTGAGGTCACCGTGCCCAGTCAACCTTCCAAAGACAGGGATATTCCTGGGCGTAGTGACCTTTACAAAGGTTACGTTGACGTCACACCGTCAGAATCCGGCGATAAGAAAGTTTGTGTAAACACTGGTGACGATTCTTCAAACGGACAAAGGTATATTTACTTACACCATTATGATTGTTTTACTTACACCATTTTGATTGGTTTACATGTACATCCTTGAACACCTAAAAATATCAGCTGGCATGAAGCGTCGGTAGCTCTTGTGGTATATGTGCTTCTTGATAAGTTAGAGGTTACGACTTGAATCGCACTAAAAAATCGAAATTCCAATTTGTTAACATTTGTATCTTTAACAAGCTCATTTATTTGTTGGTAATATCTACAAATATAGATTTTTGTGAAAATGTCTTCGGGTATTCACTTGAATGTTTTTGGGATGTTGCATTTAAGTACTCTCGGAAATAGAAATAAATGGGTTTTGGCGTTTATTTCTTTATTTCTCGACTAATGTTAGTAAATCTTACAGTTGTTCAAATAACTAAGTTTTTCCAAAACGGCCTTATGACATAATCGCAAAAATATACTTTAAGTTGCCTTTGTTCAGGTAACACTGCCCAAAAATCAATACATATCGAAACCTGCTATAGCTTATGTCACTCTCAGCAATGCGTGTGACAATAAACCTGCAACGATCTTTCCACCTGAATTTGCAGTTGCACGTGCGTTGCCACATCAACTTTGCAATTGACAACATAAGTTATGAATGAACTCGCAAGAATAGTAATTTTCAATTCATATAAGAAAGAAATAGTAGAGGATAAAAGATATAAAATTATTGTACATCAAACAATGTATTTTAACGGACAGTACTGAGATTACAGATCATCACTATAGCTTGCATCAGAAACATACATTTCGTCTTTGAAATACTTTTGAGGCGTGAAAATGAGACGTTTTTTTTCTCCTGTAAATTCATATATTTCGGGGGATTTTACAAAAACTGTCTGAAACAAAAGTTGGGGAAAACCGTTGTAAATCAATATTTGGAATGCAAATATCCAGTTAGTTCCAAATAAAGAAATAATCGACCAAAACTCATTTTATTTCTATTTCCGTGAGTACAATAGTCCAGTAATGGAGGTTAACCTGAGAAAAGAAAAACCTCCATAACAACACAAATTTGACGCCTATTGTCTGTCCTCCTTACAACTATAATTTTACCTTAGTCACCTGTTCATTGTGTAAGTCCTACGGTTAGGATATCCACTACATTTACCCCAGTCACTGTGGTACACTTGTAAAACTATGTCATCTTGTAAAGAATGAACGATTCGTGTTAAAGTCATTCACCGAATCATTTGCGGAATGGTACTTTTCAAAAGAGAAATCATTACACATTACATTCATCTTATGTAATCATCTCAATATTGAGGTTGTCCTTACAAATGCCAGTAAAGAATACGTCAGGTTTGTAACTTATTTTAAACATGACTTTCTTTTTGTTTCAGTGTTCAAGATGACACTATCTGCTACCATTTGCATGTCACCGAAACAGGTAAAACGGCAGATTTTAGAAAATGCATATCTAAGAAAATAATATAATTGAGATACACACTAACACCTTTATATTAACTATCTGTATCCATTTTCGTCTCTACAGTATGGTTACTTTGTTTTCAGGAACAACCCCTACTGTAAGTATTCATACTCTTTGTTCTTAAACAAAATATATTATGGTTAGTTATGCTAAGTAAATAATCCCTTTCCAACATAACTACTTATCCATGTTCTAAAAAGGAAACAACAATTACATGTTAAAACAATTTATATATTAACCATTAAACAAATTCTTGAAAAAGCATTAATATTATTGTTGTTGTTGTTGTTGTTGTTGTTGTTGTCGTTGTGTAGTTTCTGAAATGTGTACCAGTCACTGGTGTGAGACAATGATAGAGACTGCCTTTTATAATGTTTACCATTTTGCATTTTGGTTTTGTGAGAAGCTTCTCTATCAATATTTACAGGACAGCTTCATGGAACCAACCCCCACATATGGAAGTGAACTACGCTGTGTTCCCACTGAAGATTGTCACTTCCTTGTTCACTCAAATCTGAAAGACGGCGAATGGTAGCTTTATATTTAAGAACCAAGAATACAATAAAATATAAGCCAATTAAATATATTAATTTTATAAGCCGAGCTTCTCATTGTCTCTGCTTCAATCACGGGCAAACGTAGAAAAAATATATACTTAACGGAATTTGGAGAGTTCTATTTACCCGTTGTCTTATACAATAGAGCATATATCATGTCATTTGTTATTTTGTTCTTTCCTTTTGTTGAGCTTGTTTTGCAAAATATGTTTAAAAATTTAAGATATTTCTTGCAATATAATGTCTAAATGGATAGGAAGCGGTTCACTTTGACCTTAAACATTTTTGTCTAACTAATTTTCTAACCAATTTTCTCTCAATGTGTCACCTATCTTTATTTCGATAGATATATTTACTTACAGTATCTGCCGGAAGTCCTCTGTAAATGATGCTTGAAAATTAAGATCAACCAATCATGCTTGGCCCACTTGTAACTTGCAAAAAACAATTTACCAAGTAACATAACTAGAAGGATATTAAGAACATGTTGGTATTCTAAAATAATGATTGGCATTCAAATGCAAAAACTATTGTTTGTCAACTTCTTTTCTTGGTCCTCATCAGTCCCCAGGTAGAAGCAACCAGTGGCACAGCAAACGTTTTCCCTTCAAGAAAAGACGAAACCTACAAACATTGCATCACAGACATCTCCGTCTCTGCTAGTGAACTGACAGGGTCTGGAAAACAAATTTGCCTTAAAGCCAGGTGAGTGTCAGTATTTGGAACTTTACGAAAGTGTTTACATCAAGGATGTGCATTTTTAGTTGTAAGCGTTACTTGACCGTCAGTGAGAGAGAAAAATAATTTATCATCGATAATTAACGTCTTTATTGAATGAAATGCAACGCTTCGGTGAAGATAGTTACACTGTTATCAAGTCATTTTTAGTTCTAATACATGCATCTACATCGAAACTTCACATTTCATTAAATGAATAAGTTGACTATCAGCCTGTTCATATACATCTTAAAATTCTCTCACAAGAGATATCAAAACAATGTGTACACGTTATGTACTAGTTTTACAATTTAGATCATCATTTATGTTTATAGACCGTCCTCCTTTTCCTATTACATAATGGTCGAAGGGCAGAACAACACTGATGATGTTACTAACATATAAGTTATAAACTCAATAATTAAATGTGGACTTCACCTTTACAGAACGGACACATCGCCACGTTGTTTCAAAGTCAGCTCAAAACCTTCAACAGGTATTTTGAATTGTTCAAGATGATAGAAACATGATGATTGTCATGAAGTTGAATCTCAGGATTCAGTTCAGTCAAATGATATAATGCTTATGGAAACAAATGAAATGAGTTTTTTTCTTTTAGAACTAACTGTATTTTAACTATTTCTTACCAACCAAAGTATCATCATAAACTAAAGATCAACATTTCAGATCTCTGTACAACGAAAGGCTGTGACAGTGAGAACGGTGCCTGTATATTGGAAAACGACGATACAGCTGTGTGCGTCTGTGATAAGACTTCAACGCTTGAATCGTGCTGTAAGATCATTAATTTTATCACTTTTGATGAATCAGTGAATAATTCAACCGTGAAAGGACTTTTTACGTTTCTTTATATATATAAAGCTTAAAGTTCATAATTTTTATTCCTAAACCATAGACGTTATGATGTTCAAAGGTTGTGTTTTTCAACAAAAAGTTGAAGGATAATATTTGTTTGAGGATAAACTGTCAAACCTGCAGGGATGTTTATAAATGTTTAGATTCAGTTTAAATACATTTTCAGCTCTACATAAATGTAAAAACGGCGGCAAGGAAGACAGTAACCATGACTGCCAGTGTAAGCTTGGGTACTCTGGTACAATATGTACAGAAGGTAAGTAAAAACAAGTACATATGTTATAGACTTTCTGGCTGATGAGGTTCGTGTACAATCGCCAGTGAGACATGTGGATCTGTTGGTATAAGGAAACCCTGTAAAATATCATTATTACATCCTTGAAATAATCATAAGGATTTCATAACATTTTATCTATCCTGAGGTGCATATTTGAAATCGGCTAATGCTAAATGGAATAATTTCTAGTTATAAAAGTAATTAGGATATATTTTTGTGACATAATGGTAAGTTTTCCTACTTATTTATAAATGTAAATAGTAAAGGGGCGTACACATGTATAGTGTGTTTCATCATTTACTGTTTAACATTCCCAATTTATTATCCTATAAATAGAAAAATATCCTCTCTTATTCAGTTCCAAAGGAAAATCCAGACACAAAGGTACATGTACTTAACTACTACTTTTTAGCTCATCCGGCCTGTAAGGCCCGATGGGCTTATGGCATGTCATGGTGTCCGGCGTCCGTCCGTCCTTAAACGTTGTGGAATTTCGACTTCTTCTCCAGAACCATAAGGCCTAGAAAGCTGAAACTTTGTGTACAGACTCCTTGGCTAGTGAGGATTATAAATTGTAGCTTTGGGCGCCCTGTGACCCCTAATAAGGGCCACAGGGGCCACGCCCTAAAAACCTATTTTCATCTTCTTCTCCAGAACCATGAGGCCTAGAGAGCTGAAACTTTGTGTACAGACTCCTTGACAAGTGAAGATTATAAATTGTAGCTTTGGTGGCCCTGTGACCCCTAATAAGGGCCACATATGCCACGCCCTAAAAACCTAGTTTCATCTTTTTCTCCAGAACCATGAGAAAGCTAAAAGTTTGTGTACAGACTCCTTGGCTATTGAGGATTATAAATTGTAGCTTTGGTGGCCCTGAGACCGCTAATAAGGGTCACATATGCCACGCCCTAAAAACCTATTTTCATCTTCTTCTCCAGGACCATGAGGCCTAGAGAGCTGAAACTTTTTGTACAGACGCCTTAACTAGTGAAGATTATAAATTGTAGCTTTGGTGGCCCTGTGACCGCTAATAAGGGTCACATATGCCACGCCCTAAAAACCTATTTTCATCTTCTTCTCCAGAACCATGAGGCCTAGAGAGCTGAAACTTTTCGTACAGACTCCTTGACTAGTGAAGATTATAAATTGTAGCTTTGGTGGCCCTGTGATCCCTAATAAAGGCCACAGGGGCCACAGGGGCCACACCCTAAAAACCTATTTTCATCTTCTTCTCCAGAAGCATAAGGCCTAGAAAGCTGAAACTTTGTGTACAGACTCCTTGACTAGTGATGATGATGAATTGTAGCTTTATAATAATAATAAAGGCAACAGGAACGTCCTTCAAATCTATTTTCATGTTTTCCTGAAGTATAAGGCCTAGAAAACTGAAACTTGTCGCCTATATACAGTGTTTAAAATATTGCCCGTCAGCCAGTCCTTGAACTAGCTACTTTTTGGTCAGGACTGGTAACTGTTTGGTCAGGACTGGTAACTTTTCAATTTTTTTCTTAAATTTCCCAAAGGAATTGACCAATGAATTTTCAGGACAGGCTAGATTTCCAATCTATTTTATACACTGCTTTATACTTAATTTTATGATTGGTGACCCTGTGGCCTCTACAAAGGGGGAATCACATTGGCCACACTCTACATCATAGTTGATGATGAAGCCTGATGAGCTACAGAGCCAATTGCTCTATTTTTTTAAAGCTCTTGTGTTGTGAAAAAATCAAACGTCAAGTTATAAAATACTAAAGGAAATATTAAAACATATGTAATTCTTTTAAGATCTTACCTTTGAAGATTGCTCCATCTTCGGAGCATTTAATTCCTAACTGAAATATATTTTTCAATAATTACAAAACAAGATATATCTTTATATTGTATGTGAGAATCTGAGTGATTAATCAATAATATCAATGTAAACAAACTTTTGTTGATAGCCAAAGTATGCAGATAACAACATACCAAACGGTGGAATTATCAAGTGCACCCTGGACCAAAAATGTACTTTCCCAGTTTATGCACAAAGTAAAAATGGGTAGGTATTAAACCTTCAATATAGCTTATAAGAATGATATGTTATGCTTACAAAACATATGTTTTCGTACATTTTGTATGATTTATATGTTCGTCATGTTGTTGTAACTCTTCAGGGAAGTATTTGATATCGAGATGCATGAATGTTGACTATTATGGTGATGGAATTATTTGAACAGTAGACAGTTTTCAGTGATACATAATGATAAATGATCTTCAGATTGTTGGATAATTCCATTATTGAATGACATTAATGCTTCCATTGTTGAATGAATTCAATAAAAAGGTAATTAATTGTTATCTAATGCAAACAAAATGTTTCGAGTGCTGAATGTAAGTTTATATTCTCATACGTACTAAGCATCTTACCGGTAATTGTCTAATTGAAATTGGAAGGAACATAGAGATTTCAAAGATGTGAATTTATTAATATGCATACAGTTACACGAGTTTTGTTCTTATGATGTCTCAGACATCCGTAAACTACTGCAGCTGTTTTCAACACTAAATTCATTATGCACGTTTTGGTACATGTAGAGGATTAGCTTAGCTGTGAATGATATATATATATATCATATTGATCTGTCACTTTGACTTACAGAGACACATCACCACCCAAGGTGTCCCAAGGAGTTAAGTCCCCTGGTGTGGATGTATCAGTGGGGAACACACCAACCAGCCTGACTCCATCTACAGGAGTTCCTGGTCTCTACAGTGCTTCAGTTTCTGTCACTGCACACAAGGAAGGAAGAAACAAAGTCTGTTTAAAACTTGAAGAAGCAGAGTAAGCTTTTACTGTGAACATTATCGTATATGAAGTGTTCAATGATCAGCCATCAAATTTAAAATTAAAATTGTTTTAACTTAAATAAAGGTAAAATATATCACAACATCATCTGAATTGTGCTTGGATGGTGCTGGCATTTGTCGACCAAACTACACTTTATACCGGTAGCTCGTATTCCATAACAGTTTGTTCATCTATTCATCATTTCAGTAAAGATTCAGTGTGCTACAATATCCAAGTTGAAAAGGCCAACGGTGGAACAAGTGCTACGGTAAATACGATATATTTTAGTTACAAAAGGTCCCCATGTGTTAGGTTGTCAGTTTAGGTATATTTTAGTTGACATTTGGACATATTAATGTTGAAGTTGTCGAACATCCGTGTCGACATTTTAATATACATCGGAGTTTTATCATGGAAGACAGATATGAAGCTCTGATATATTTTCCATGCTTCAACTATGAGAAAAATACCATTGAAAATGATATATTCGTAATGCTTCAACATGATTTGTATTCCTGTATGATATTAAATAATTGTAATTCTTTATTCAGACGAACTTTAAAGAGCCAACACTGCCATCAGGAAGTTCAGTTCCCTGCAAAACAGAGGAGTGTCATCTTATAGTTCACACCAAAGCTCATCCAAACTGGTAACATATTTGTTTTATGATTTAAATTCTGCTCAGTGGTTCCCACAGTTATTAGGTAGTTTACATGAATTTGAAAATACGTTGATGAAGTTAGTAATGCCTATTTTGTCTCGTGTATTTATTTTGAAAGTTAGTAAAACTGTCTCACAAACAATGTGTAATTACAGTGTTCAATAACACATTTGAATAGAAAATTTTGTTTAAATCAATCTGTGAACACAAATACACACTATTGGTATCTTCAGTGTCTTGCATATCTGCACTATCCCTTTTCTTTAACATGTGGTCAACATTACTTGGCAATGTAACATACCAGTACATATAACCTTTTTGCTTTTATTGTGCCATAAAGATAATGACGATTTTTTTTAATGAATACTTTAAAATGGTATAAGAAACAAATGAATTAGTAGATTTCAAATACGTTTCTCACTCGATTATATCAAATGCATCTTGCAGTGAGCAAGTGACGTCCAATGAAGACTACGCAACTGCCTTTGAAACAAAGAAGGATGGAACAGAATGTATCACTGACGTTATGTACAAACCAGATTCCACCAGTAAAAAATTGTGCATAGTAGCAGGGTAAGTGGCACATGTGCTAGGGTAATATGTTATGACGAAACTGTATTAAATGAATGTAAAACGAGTCTTATTCAAATTTGATTGATATATCGTCTTGACCATTTATTACAGAAACACACCATCTGATAAAAGATGTTATCACGTGCAGAAAACAACAACAGGTATATACATGTTATATATACATAGTATGCCAATTAGCATTCCACTCTGCTTACAATGTATGCTATGACATTGAAATAATTTTAAAGTAAGATGTTTTGTTTATCAACACCTCAAATACATCGCCAATGATTCAAATTATAAATGAATCAAAATATGCGAATATTCATCTTATTATATAACGCAATGTTAAAACAACAAACATGAACATAACCGTGTTGTAATACTTTGAAATATCAAATAAGAATGTATCTTAGATTATCATATTTCACGACAATTGATGATAAAAAAAATCTCTTTTTACAGATATAAAATTAGTACTCCATTGTCATGTCCATCAGCACATTTCAATTGAGATTGGTTTCACCCTTTGAATTTACTCTGTTTTTCCTCATCTGTTGAACAAATAGATTTTCTTTAATTGATGATTCTCATGTTTTCTCTCCTAAGATCCATGTGACAGCAAAACGTGTCAAAACGAAGGCAAATGCTTAATCAATGGGGCAGATGCAGAATGTGTATGCAAACCGGGATATTCTGGAACGGATTGTCAAACAGGTTTGTGAATTGTTCGATTAAAATGATCACCGAAACTTACTGTGTTCATTCACGCATTTAGTATCTCTTGAACCTGAATATTAATTTGTAAAGTTGGTATGAATATAAAGATGTATTATGTATTATTTAAAGCACCCGGTCCTTGTCTCAATGATGGCAAAAGTGACCTAAATGGACAATGTCAGTGCAAACTGGGATACTCAGGACAGGATTGTTCACAAGGTATAATTACTACTAAATACTTAATATTTTCAATTTGTTAACCTTTTGTCATATTTTTCATAGGATTAATTATTTAAACACTAGTTTTACATCCAAACTTTCTGCTCAGCATTGTCTCTCGAATAACTGTAGCATTAGTCTTTGTAAGCCGTAATGGTGATTGTATCATTCATCAAAAGAATTATGAACATTATTTCATCGCATTTCTTCCATAATATAAATACCAATCCTTTATTATTCAGGTCCAGGGGAAAATTCAGAAAACAAGGTAAAAAACCTAAAAGGATTCTATTAAGGATTTGCTAAACTGTGTTAAAAGCCAATTCGTTGTTTACATGCAGCTGCGTAGCTCAATACTGTTCACTTTGTATTTAACTTACAATTGATATCATGTAATTTTGGGTTTCGGTTGGACGTCAACTTAATACCTTCAGTAGCACAGACAAAGGATCACCAATTGTCCATGTGCAAAATAACCATTATCAAACCATATTTTGGAATGGTCTTGTCAGTGGTGAAGAATTCCGAAATTTGTCATGGTTAAGTAGACAAATGGGGCCATATTTTTTAAATTTCGATTTAAATATTCCATACAGAGTCTCTGACAACAAAATGAGGACAATCACATTGACTTAATGTAGAGGAGCATATGAGCTGTTGCTCACTAATGAAGGATATAAAAGAAAAAGAAAAAAATACTGTTTTTAAAATTTTGACCCCTGGTCGCTTTAATGACATGCCAAATTGTTACGAATAGCTGTTAGGTATTGCATACGGATACATTTATGCAAAATGAATGTCAAATTATATAGCGTAATTAAAACACAATTCGTTTCGTTTTCGCAATGCTAGGATGCATTTATGACGTATCAAATAAGATGATGTTTGAATACGGAGGTAAGTGAACAAACTTGTGGTACGCAGCTGTATGCCAAATGCTTTGAATGGTGTCATTTGATTGATTGTTGTACTGACTGTTGATTTATATTGATTTATATTTCCACTTGTAGATACCCTTCAAACATGTACTCTAACTCGTAGTGATGTGTGAGTTATTGTGTCTTCGTTCATATTCGCGAATTCGTTTTCATGGATTTTAAGCAACTGTCATTTATTTTATAAGGTATGATACAGATTGGGTTTTGAAACGTTTAAAAGCCAAATAATATGCCTTGAAAATCATGGAGTGTCAAATGTTGAATTATATAAATACCATGGCAAGAAGCAGCATTTTTTCACTTTAACCCAACGTTCTATTTGATAGCCCAAATTTGCTGATAACAACATGGCAAATGGTGGAACAATCAAATGCAAGAAGGACGAAAAGTGTATCTTCCCAGTGTATACACACAGTGCAAAAGGGTATGTATACCACTATATATTTACTTTTCATAAAGATTAGTACAATTACAAAATTGATATTACGTATGATTTTAATGTTTACATAACCTAAGGTAAGTGGGTTTACAAGGTAAATGAATATGAAAACAAGAAAAGACAAGAAACCAGTCTCTGTTTATTTTTGTTTCATCACTAAAGTTTCAATCTTATTCTGTTGTAATAAGATATCAACTTAAATTGTACTTTTTATATGCATTTTTGTACGTCTTGTCAAATTTTGATATATTTTCGAGATGATGATTGATACTGCTGTTGAAATCAAATTCATATTCCTGTTTCTTCTATGCAAATTAAAGAGCTAAAGTATGTAGAGGATTGGAACATTTTGATGACGTTTAGCAAACCATTTTATCATCGTGCATTTACTTTGACTTACAGAGGAACAACACCACCCACAGTATCCCCAGGAGTAAAGTCCCCTGGTGTGGATGTGTCTGTGGATAAATCAGCTCAATCTACAGAAGTTCCTGGTCTCTACAGTTCTTCAGTGTCTGTCAATGCACACAATGTGGGAACAAACAAAGTCTGTTTGAAACTTGAAGAAGCAGAGTATGTTCAATTTTATCATCAAAAATGGTCACATGGTTCAAATAAAAAATTCCCTAGGACCTTAGACCTATATTCACATTTCTAATAAGTGTCATATTAAATGAATACCGAAGTCATGCTAAACCCTTTTTTTAGTTTTTATCACTGAGCTACTTTCTTAATGACATAATGTTATATTTCCAATTGCATCTGTGTGGGTTCAATATCTTTTCTTTCAGTACAAAGTCTGTATGTTATAACGTCCAAGTAACAGATGGTAGCACAGCATCTACAACTGTAAGTAGTTCGATTTTGTCCTAATTTGATAAATTAGGAGATATTTTTAGTTTTGCTTTAGCTTTATATTAAATGATGTTGCCAAAACAATGAACATCAAAAGCATTATCCGAGAAATCATCACTCATTGAAATATTAAATCTGAATTATTTATAATGAATTTTATTTATCTAACACAAATTTGACTGCAAAAATGTATCTCCTGTAACCATTGGTGTGTTTTAAAAACTGACACTCAACATAGAAATAAGTATCATAAACTGTTGTTACTTCATTATGCCTATTCTGTAGAATACAATATTATATGATCAGCGATGAAATACTGGGTTTTATCAGTGAAGTAAACTGTCTATCAGGCAACAGTGACGATATATTATATTTTCACTGTAACCAGTATTATACCGTCACTCAGCCTCAGGTCAGGTGCCGGAACTACTTTCAGCCATGTGAACAAAAGGGGGTAACTTTCCAATTTAAAAGTCATTTCAATTGCATATTTCATATTTCATATTTTCATAAATAGAATACTTACTGTAGTTTTCCAAATACCAGGTTTATTTTATCTCGTGACATGGGAGTTTTGGTTTTGACTTTTTGGCTGTGCCTCTCGTGAAATATCAACTTTCCACACGACACTCGATGAATTGAACCTTATATTTGGAAAATGACAAACTATCCTCTATATCCAAATCCCTCATGATTTACAGACAAAGTTCCTCAGTCCAACACTACCTGAAGGTAGTCATATCAAGTGCGGGACCGATGTCTGTCACCTTCTGGTACATACAAAAAAGGATACCAATTGGTAATTAAAGGATCTTATTTTTATCAAGTTTTAGAAATTGCGTTTTATAAGCATAACAAATAAGGTTTTGAAATGTTGCCTAAGAAATGCTGATATATTCAAAAATAATAATATATAGGAATAGTTTTACTTTTTAATGGCCCTTTAATGACAAATAATTGCATGTGTGTCACCTTCTTGTACATACTAAAAAGGACACTAATTGGTACATTTATTTACTTATATGGCTTATAACATGTTTTATAAATAAAGTTTGTTGGACGTAAATGATATGTTATTGAAGGGTTGCCTAATTTAGATACAATGCTTATACTAATTATAAAATGTCCTAATTCTTTTCATTTAGATTATCATTTATAAAAATCAACTTTCCTCAACTTTCCCAATACCAAATTGAGAATCTTATGTATATTCATATTAGTTTATTATCATGTAACTAACATAATTAAATTAGGAACATTTTCATATATTTAACTTTTTTATATTTATGAGGAAAAATAAAAATTGTATCATTTTAGCGATGAATCGGTCATTGAAATCTCGTCTCGTTTACAGTGACCAAGTGACCACATCTACTGGTGCTGAGGTTGCATTTCCAACAAAAGAAGAGGCATCAGAATGCATAACTGATGTAATGTACAAGCCGACTACAACAAGCAAAGAACTGTGTATTGAATCGGGGTAAAAATATTTTATCATCAACCTGTGTAATTAGCATTTCACTTTCTTCAACTTAACTTTGAGATATTGATAACTTATTTATTTATCCTATTTCACATAAATTATGATTTTGCATGTATGGTTTCAGGACACCCAGTGATAAAAGGTGTTATCAAGTGCAAAAGACAACAGGTAATATCAAACACACCTGTAATTAGCATATTTACTATCATGGGTCCGAACTTTTGTCTTGATTTAACAGCATTTGTAATGATTGAATTTTCCTCTTGCATGATAAGTCTTGATAATATTTTTATAAAAGAAATCCTTAAAATAGTACCAAAAGACCCTACTTTAGCATGGTTCCACTTCTTATTGATTTTCTTATGCGCGCTTTTTACATAAAGATATATCTTAACCAGTAGTATAGTACATGAAGCTTATTCAAAGTATATTCCATAATACTCCATTAATATTCATCGAATGTTATTTCAGTAAAACAAATCGCTGCTATCCATTTAATGATTATGCACTTCTTGTTTGAATATATGTTCTAATATATCTATTAAATACAATGTTTTATGTACAAAATTCTTGAAATAATAAACAAAGATGGGATATCTAAACACATAAAAAAAAACATACAAGTCTGTCTTTAATGTTTTACTCATCAAAAATATGTGATGGAATGCATCATTAATACATGTTAAGTAGTTAGTTTTTGCCAAATACTCTTTTATCGTCACTCTGCAAATGATATTACCTATTCATCGCCTTAATAAAGCAAGATATCATTTAAAATTGGAAAGTGCAGATCAAATTTATGAAATCTCATTTGTTATACCTCATTTGTTTTGAAAACATTTTTCTTGCATTTACAGACCCGTGTGAATACAAAACCTGTTCACGTGACAGTGCATGTTTAGACACTGGAACACAAGCGGAGTGTGTCTGTAAACCTGGTACTACAGGATCCCAGTGTGAAACAGGTACAAGTACAATATTTGTCAAAGAATATGAAGAAGACAAGGAATTTTATGGATTATCAACTTCTTTATTGTACAAGTATCCAAAAAACTTATTGTCTTCTTCATATTCCAACTTCTAAATTGCCTCTCAAACAACTTAAAGAATATGAAGTCAAGATGTTAGCATTAGAAATGATTTAACCATCTTAACGTTATTTCTGCACTATATCAAACTTCATATCCATGCATACATGTACATATCTAAAACTTAATGATTAAATGAAGGCTCAATCTTACCAATATTTCATTAAATAAATTATAATCTATTAAAAAGTTATGAATGTCATGTTCATTAGTTTAGAAATATTCAGGTATCGATGGGAGCTTCGGTTTCAGGATGGAAGTCGTGAAAAGAAACACAAAATATCAAAAACTGATATTTTGTATTTAAATATTATGGTATTTGATTAAGATAAGGATTATGAAGATATATTATTGTGATAAGCTAACAAGAGACGAATTAAGGATATTGATAAGATAATGAAGAAGAATCGCGATCATTTTTTCAGTTTTGGACAAATGTGTAAATGGCGGCAAGGAAGATGACACAGGGAAATGTAAATGTCCACTCGGCTACAGTGGAGAAACATGTGATACTGGTGAGAAACCGTAAACTGTACTATTTAGTATCCTATTTGATAAGATAGCGGAGAAACTACATGTGTTACTGGTGAGAAACCGTAAACTGTACTATTTAGTATCCTATTTGATAAGATAGCGAAGAAACTACATGTGATATTGGTAAGATGTTTATATAGCTAGAACTGTTGGAATTAATATCCTTGTTGATAAGATATATAACACGTTCACAGCTTATGCGTATAACGTGGTTAATCCAATAACTTTTGATAAATACAACCTCAAGGGATGATATTTCGGAAGAAAAGAACTCCATTATGTTTCTGATACAGACATTTGTACTGTAAGAATATTTTGCATTTTACTGAAATTTTCATGCCGATTTGCCATTATTGTGACGATAATTTATTTATTTCTCCACAGCTCCTACTGAAAATACTGGTTCCAAGGTATTTGACCCATAAACACTAAAATCAGAAATAATATTTTATTTGTTTATAATTGATTTTATATTATTTTAATATGTCCATTATTGATTTTAATATAAAACATAGAAGTTAATGATGCCATTTTTGGTATGCCCATTTGTAGTGGTCACATTTTAAACAGGAAAACTTTTTCTGAATAATTTTGATTAAAGTCAATATCATCAATGAGTTTTCAAACTTGATAAATATTTCAAAACTCCCTGTTGCTATATGAAACGAAGGTGACTGATGGATTATTCCTTGTTTAATCAACAGCCAAAATATGCTGACAATAACATGATAAACGGAGGAACCATCAAATGTGAGAAAAACGAAGAATGCACGTTTCCAGTATATACAGATGTGCCAAACACGTAAGTTATTACACGCACAATGTTTTTTTTTACCCAAAGAAGCTGTTCTTAAACTATCGTAGAATGTTTGGTTATGGTTTGGTTATGGTATAGGAATCCGCTTCCCCTCTTCAAATGAATAAAAGGTGTTCACACAGAATAGTTCGCCGTGTTTTAGCTTGATAATTGATACTTTCTTCTAAGATTGAATAAGATGTTTGACCCTTTGAAGAAAATACATTTGAGATATCTTTATTTTAAATGAAGATGTTTAAAGTTACAGATTTTTATAAACATATAAAACCCCCTTTGGTTATAAATCTGCCATCTTTGCGTACCATTCAATATGATGTAAATAGATTAATATACATGTTTTTGGTAACATTATGAAATAAGGTTTTCAATCTGAAAAGAAACGAAATTAAATTTTACACTGCATATATATACTTCTCAAAAGAAGTTAAGGGTCGAACCTATAGTTCATCATGAAAAAAGTTGAACAAAGACTTAGTTGTACCCAAAGGATATTAAAAAAAATGTTGCGACACAATAATTCTTTGCTCCATTTAGATCGTCTAAGCACGGCGAAATTTGAAAGCAGCAGTTTAGTGGTTTTTTGTGGTTAAATTGTTCATGAAAAATACATTTTACACGATAAAGGACCAAATGATCTCAGAAGGTCCTACCACATTTCATTTGGACAATGCAAACATGGACCCTTAATTTGAGCATGAATTGGTGGGATTTTTTACTCGTTATAAGTATGGCCTATGCTTTTTTCTACAGGATATAGCGAACCCATTTCAACAGGATTTCTGTTGTTAGGTACAAAATAGGTTAGTAAAGTAGAAGTATTTGGCTCTACAATCGATGAATTATATGTTACCAAAATGTCATGTCTTTGCAACCATCGTTCGCAAATAATGGTTTTTGCTTAAAAAGTATAAGTTACAGTATATCCTATAAGTACAATGAACGTATTAAAAGGTATTTTGAGTCTAAAAATCACAGAAACGGATGTTTACATAATTATAATGTCTGTATCTATATCTACAAACATACTAAACGGATCTTTATTTCAGGGACAAGACCTCCCCACTAGTAACCAAGGGTCCCAGTTCACCTGATGTTGAAGTACATGTCAATCAAGGAACTGATGTGGATAAGAATAAAGATGTTCCAGGCCATTACAAAACTCCTGTCACTATCACTCCACACGAATCTGGCTCCAGTAAAGTCTGTCTTGAGCTTAGCAAAGCTGAGTAAGTGTTTTTGCACGTTTTAAACAAATATATATATATATATATATATATCACCATTCCCTATACCTTGCATACAATGTACAATGAAAAAATATTTTATATCAAAGATATATGTTTGTTATTATTGAAGATGATAAGGATAAATTTTAACTAAGCAAATATGTTGATTCTAGAACTGTCAAATAAAAACATTTTTTACTACAATATTTACCTCTTGTCATGTCTCTACCTCTAATTTATCCATTAAGTAAAGAGACGTTAAAGACTACAGGACATATAAATGAGGGCTAATGTCGACCATGATAACGTTACAATATATTCCTTCGGTGATTAATCAGAGGTTGACATTACATTGGTTGGTGCGCCTGCATTTATAAAAACACGTTTTAGATACTACAAGACAATTATAATCAACCCAAAACCTTTGTGTTTTGTTGATGTCCTGTTGTTAGTTCAAATGTGACCTGATAAATGTTTTGACATCACCATCGCTTTATTATGGTTTTCTTGGACATCGTGCATTTTAAAAGGCTACCAAACTAAAATTGTTCATGTTTACCCTTCCATTTCAGTGAGAAGTCAGTATGTTACAATATCGACGTTACTGACGGGCCATCAAAACCAAAGGTAAGGCATGATAAATCTGTGTTTACCCTGTTTGATGCAATTGATGTGTTACTTTTGATTGCGCCATAAAGATCATGTAGTAGATGGTATAAGATTCTTGGGATTTACAAGAATCTTGAGTTGTAACATTTTATAGTTGAACTGTATTTCATAATGTATATTTTGATGAATATAGGCAAAAGGGTATATGTACTTATTAATACCATTGATTATTATTATTATTAAAAATATGATTATTATTATTATTGTACCAATTTTATCTATGTACTTATTACTTTAAGTTTTTGTAACCATATTATTCCTATTGCTTATCATGTCATTATGAACATTATATTACAGCAAGCAACGTTCCTGAAACCAACACTTCCTGATGAGAGTTCAGTCCTATGCAAGACAGAGTGTCATATGATGGTTCATACCAAACCAGATCCGGAATGGTATTGGAGTTTTCTATCTCATGTCTCTTTTCATTGAAACCACAAATGTAAACAAGAAAAGAAATATTATTTTACCAAAAAACTTTAGTTCAGTTTTTCACTTTTTTAATAGGTGTTTTTTGATAAATCATTACTTTTTATATTATTTGACCAAAACAGTTTAATTAAATTTTTCACTTATTTAGAAAGGTGCCTTTTTTATGAATTGTTACATTTTACGTTTCCTATATGTAATAATTATGTGTATGTCCTTCCAGTAAACAAGTAACAACATCAGACAGTACTGACACCGTGTTTGACACCAAAAAGGTTGGAACTGAATGTGTAACGGACATCTTGTATAAACCCGGACCAACCGATAAGAAGTTGTGTATTAACTCAGGGTAAGCTATGATATTAATGTTCATGACATACGATTAAAGTATGTAAATCACAGAGATCAAAACAATAAGCGTTTTTAAGCTATGAGAAGAGAAGAGAGATCCTTTGTCATTTCTGCTTGAGTTTTAGGGTTGACGTCCAAACGAAGCCCAAATTACATGATAGTTTCAGTAAGATACACTAGCAAGTGAACAAACTTAAGGTATGCAGCTGTAGTTAATCTGAATCTTTTATTTGTTCTGTTCCATGGAAACAATTTAACTTTGTGCCCATGGGGATTTTTGCAGTATAATTTTATGAGACTAAATGTGCTTAGACCCATAGATCTAGATCGGCTGGACCATGCATTTTACTCCGTAGGCTACTTATTTTCTCAAAGTAATATTATTTTAAATATTTACCTTTATGGATTATTTAACTTCGTGAAGATGATGGGGTTCGATAAAAGGTTGGGGCGGGAACATCACAGTGCATCGCATGCACATATTTCTAGTTCAGATTTATAATCAAGGATGCAAAGTATTTTATGTCATTAGGTACAAATGGAATTATATTGGTTCTTTCGGCTATCATGTCTTTGAAATTGATTGATCGTTTAGTTATGTCTAATTTGTTTCAGGTCTCATTCGGAACAGAGGTGCTACCATGTAAAACAATCAACAACTGGTAGGTTTAATGAATTAATTGTTCATTTGCTAACGCAGAAATACAACCGCATGAGAAGTTTAAAAAAAGAATAAGAAAATATGTGATCTTTAGTAACAATGCCAAATCTTTTCAATGAAATTATATGGTTATCTTGGTTTTGTCATAAGTAATTTAAATATTCTTAAAATAGAGTAAGAAAATCAACGATGGTAATTCATTTCAATTATATAAAATGGGTAAGTTTTTCATGAGAATTGAAAACATTTTTCAAATATCTTCACATAATTTTGGATGATAAGCAATGTTTGAAATAAGCACCCAAAACTGCTTGCCATAAGAACTCACACATTAGAAAAACTGTGGGTCTGATTCTGAAACTGTCCGCATTATTAGTTAACACTGATTTGAGTTATTCTACAATTATGGTATCAGTATGTTATACAATGCTACTGGCAGTTTTAAAGGGATGTAATGAAGGTTTGGCTCGACAATATTTCTTACTGTGGAAGTTCCGTAGGAATAAGAAACAGTGATCAACAGTATCATGTTGAACATCTGTGAGATTGTATATACCTGAAGATCTTAAGAAGTGTTGACCCTTGTAAATACCTATCAAACCCTACGGGCCGATATTTATTTCTAAACACTGATGATCAGTTATATCTGTTGACCAACTGTTGTTTTGTAGATCCCTGCTCATCCAAAACGTGTAACAACAACGGTGCTTGCGTGAACGCAGGATCTACTGGGGAATGCGTTTGTAAACCAGGATTTCAGGGAGACTCTTGTGATATAAGTAAGTGTTGTTTTTTATCGAAACAGAACTTAACATTAACATCGTCGGTAATGATATGATATATGGTCAAAGTATATGGTCTCTGAAATGTCAATGCAAAGCGTTTTTCTTTGTTTATTGCCGGGAACTACAATTTGTAACGTATGAATATGACTCTTATGTTTCCATTTTTTGGACATGAAGATGTATTTCATGTATAACAACTTGTTATCGATTTTGACTTTTCGATTTGGGTTCAAATAACGTCTTCAAACATATGCTTTTGCACTTGGTACCTAATCATTGTTTATTACCAAAACTATTTTGTATATTACCGACTCTATATTCTTTACTTTGTATAAGTATAATTGCCTAGCTTTTATTTCATTGATTAATAAAGTTTTTGGCCTTAATATGAATGCAAGTCCAGACATTTGATTTGTTCATGAGTATCTTGAATAAAAATCCTGAAGTCTTTACTTTGACTATTAAGAACTAATCTTCTGATCATAAGGTGAAATATTGATAGAACTCATTACATACTTTTTGTCGATGGACGATATTTGTTATAATTACTTATACATATATAGCTAAATATCGTTTTCTAATTTGTGTTAAAAATCACGTTACTATAACATCAATATTTTCTTAAGCATACATCGTTGATATCGTATTCCTTTTAAAAACTCATACAATTGGTCAAAATTCAATTTCAAATAAGCAATAAGCTATTCTAATAAATTGTAGTGTTTGGTTACCAAACTTGGCATCAGAGTTTTCAATTACATGTTGTCTAGATCAAGGAGCATGTAGTAACGGGGGACAACAAACTACCTCGGGGAAATGTGTGTGTCCAATGGGATTTACAAACACGAGATGCGAAACAGGTAGTGTGCACTTGATTGAAATATTGCATGCTTTATGAAATGACGTTATTCAATGATTATTATCTGACTATATCAAAATATCATTTAAATCCTAAACTTCGGCTTGTAATATGATGCGACGCTACCGAACCTCAATCAATATGTTTTTGGTTCATGTCTTCAATAACTATTTAATAATTTTCTGAAATGAAAAGTGAAAAGTGTTTAATGTATTTTTCATTGAATATAAATGATGAATGACTAATTGATTATTATGATGTTTTATCAGTATTTTATCAATCTTTATCTCAATTTCGTCATGTTTCTATTGCAGCTGTCACTGGAAATACTGGAACCGAGGTAAGTTGAAATATTTTTTTAAACTAAAAATGTTCAAAGATTCTAAAGTTGATAATATATAAAGATATATGAATATATATCTCATCAGAAGAACACTTGATTTCAGGCTAAATTATCCCAAAACAACCTTGAAAATGGAGGTACTATAAAATGCATAACTGGCAAACCATGTACATTCCCGGTAGAGGCGGTGGCAAAGGCTGGAAGGTAACTTCTATTTTGCATGAATTGATATCAATCATTTTGATAAATAATTTGTATAAATGATACATTTATATTTATATTTAATATACATTATACTTATATTTTTCTAATGATAAAACTTGACATTAACAACAGTGAAAAACGTGATCTAATGCTAAGTGGCATATTACAATCGTTGAAAATGTTTAAAAAAAATTTATTTATTAAATGATATGAACCTTTTTTAACCATGATAATTATTATTATGGTCGAGTGTGATTAGTTTGTATTGACAAAGAATGTTATCTAAATCATTTATTCTCATTTAAATCAAGTTTCGTCTATTGTTTACTATTCTCAAATGTGAAGACCAGAACATTTTAATACATTTTCTTCACAATGAGTAAATTTTCTTCTCTTTCCTATTGAAACGTTCATTGATGATATCATTCCAGCAACAACGTTCCTAGTCTATCACTATCAACTGGTCCCACTTCAGGGGATATACATGTCAACATCGATACACCTCAGCCTATAGGAGATAAAACCAAGGTTCCTGACATGTTCAGTATACCAGTTACCATAACTGCTACCGAGCCAGGAACAAAGAAACTATGTCTGAAGCTGGACGGCGGAAAGTATGTATAACATCTATACTGTATTCATGCTGCAAATTTTACAAACTTTTTCATCAATGATTTGCCATATCATGTACGATAATCCCATTGAGATAGAAGGTCATGACTGACTTTTAAGGTCATTATATGAATGAATAGAACAGTCAAATGGAAAAAGTGGAAATTGCAAATAACGTGATTCAATTAATCAAGTTTATTTAGTAAAAAGGCCCATAGCCCACATTCAATACAAAATAAACAATTTGATTATACAATAGTGACATACAGTACAGTCATGTGTAATAAGAACGTAGTTATAATGATTTTATGTATTATTTGAGAGTTTGTTGTCAAATTACAGTTATAAACATGTTAAGGTATTTTCTATCAAATCATCATTACAAGTATACATGTAACAAGATCTTGGTGACTATCAAATCTACCTGTTTCCATGAGGATTGGAAGTGGACCTATTCTCAACAGTGTTATTTCACGCCTTGCATCAATAAATTGTAATTATTACATAATTTTCATGATCTCATTTACTTGTGACGTTTTCATTGAAGACGCGACTTTGTGTATTTATAACTTAGAGTGCAATGTATCAAAGTCATGACTTATGTGCAGTATGATGAAAAATCTTTTTCTAGTAAAAATGGAGTTTGCTATTCTGTTGACGTTGGCAATGAAGTAAACCCCTCTGGAGGATCAGCGGTTGAGGTAAATTCCCTAGAAATTTGATGAAAATTCAAATATATTTTAATTATCTAAATTTATTTGTTAAAGTGCAGTTCATCTTTGTTTAAGAACCTGGATTATTGGGAATACGACTTACTGTCTAAAATGTCAGTTTACATTTCCAGAAACATTAACTTACAATGTCCCTTATTAAAAAATCATTTTCCATAACGTTGACCATAACCTTGGATTGGTCAGAGATAGGCCTTATTCAAAGACACAAGTCAATTTGGTATATTGACTTCTTAACGAGAGCAGTCTCCAAACTAAGCCACATCCCACATAAAGGGATTGTACAGACACTTTAAATGACCTTAACTTTATTTTCCCTTTCACCACAGCTTTTTGACCAAATTTTAAAATCTTGATAATGATCTATACAAATTTGGTCAAAACCTTCATCAGGGCATTACACAAACACTACTCATTTTAACATTATTTCCAAGGTCACCAGGGCACCTTGACTGCTTTTCAAACCCTGCTTAACGAGATATCTCCTATTGAAGGATTAGACATATATTCATTGCTTTAAATACCTTGACCCTCGTTCTAAGGTTGCCACGGCACTTTAAATCACTTTTTACGTGATATATAATGAACCATTACACTTATAGTGCCTCCAAATGTGACCAGAGGCTGAATTGTACACTCATTAAAGTTGACCGTGTCCCGAGAATTAAAGTTTCAAAATACTGATGCTACCACGACTCGAACATGGTCTAGAGCTTCCCTTCCACAATGTCTGAATGCAGCTCACTAATTCGCACATTATAAAGGCGACTTATGAGGTCATGACTTTACCATTACTATTGGATAGTCAGTGATAACCCTGTGTCATCTGCATTTCTTGTGCTGAGTCTTTTCATTATAGATATTACTTGTATCCAATGAACTTTACGTTATATTATCAGCAACGTGTACATCTTTCAGCCCAAGTTTCTGACGCCTACCCTACCAGATGGAAGCATTGTACCCTGTAAAGACGAGCATTGTCACATGATAGTCCACACCAAACCTGACAACGGTGGATGGTATGTAGATTGTGTACATAGGTAATGTTATACATGTATACCTTGTTCCATGTACCCAGGGTAAACTTTGTTCCTAAAGGAGTATTGTTAGTCATCATCTTGAGTCCAATATACACTGCTTGTTAGATTTTATTCTACAATTTCGTCAATGTTGTTTGTTAATTGGATGGTTTTTCAAGATGATACGTTAGTCACTTCAAAACATCCACGTTGAATATCTTGTATATTTATGCAAGTTATAATGGCTGAATTTTGACAGAGGTTGTTTGTACAAACCTATTCATATAAAAAAAATCCTTATTAGCAAGGTTTTGTCATTTTAGTTTTTTATCATGGAAATAAGTTCTGAAGGTAAATGGAAACTCAAAACAGTTTCTTATGTCAATACACTTCTTGATTTCACTTCTAATGATTAACGATTTTTAATTATACCATTTATGCAGTAAACAAGTGAGTACAGATAATGCAGCAAACAAGGTATTTACAACCGAGCTTTCGACGGATGGTAAAGAATGTCTCACTGATGTTGCATTTTCCAAAGAAGCAACTGCTGGCTCTCCGCTGTGTATTCATGCAGGGTGAGTCTCATATCAAATTTAAAGGGGCAGTAGCCCGTTTTTTTAACATTTTATATTTTCAACTTTTCACTGATAATTGTGTGTTAATGCTAAATGTATCATTTTGATGGTGTCAAAAATCTCATTACACAAACCAATCATCCACAGTCAGAACAAATTATGAGGTTTCACATAAAGTTTATTTGCTGCAATTTTTATGTGAACACCTATAATTCATTTGTTTTACAATATATATTTATTAGTTATTACTGCTTCATTCAATTTTAGAATATTGTCTTTCAACTGAAACCATTTATTTGCATTTTCCTGACATCACCATATATTCCCCCTAAATTGTGCTACTGTCCCTTTAATATGTCTTGTTTAAAGAATTGTTATCATGTATCAGAAGCAATTTTGTATGTCTACAAACCTAATCTATTCCAATTTCTTCCTGTCTAACATGTCTTTAATCATTTTACAGAACCGCTGGCGAAAAAAGATGTTATAGTGTCAAAAACTCTAACAAATTCACAGGTAAAACTTTCTTATATTTGTAAACGTTGATGCTAAATGGAAATGTGAATTGATATGAGTTACTTGGTTGAGTGAAACATATTTTATTCATTCAAGAAAGGTATTGGCAGAAGCTCTCCAGATATTTACAGTATCATACTACTACAAAGACAGGGATATGTAAAATAGAATTATTAGTTAACTAGTACAAGTTTAAGCGTGTAGTATGAGGGTTATGAATATGTACACATTTTTCATTCTCAATAGCGATATCTGCAATGCCAGGTAAAAAACGATTCATTACATTTTGGGCTTGTTTTCTAACAATATATAGTAACAATCACATTTTTATTTTGACTAATTTGTGAAATATAACTTCAATAGTATTTTATAACTGCGACATTTTTTGTCCTGTTTCTAACAATATATAGTAAAGATCACATTTTTATCTTTTTCACATATTCGTCAAATATGTGAAAAATGATTTATTTATTTAAATGAGAATTACGATATATCGAAGAACCTTTGGAAACATAATCCATAGTATTTTAAAACTCCGTCTTATAAAGCTATGTTTATTGATGTGAACAAAAACATTGAAAATGATTGCCATATTCAACTTTCCTATTTATTAGTATTTCTTGTGTTAATTCAGATCCCTGCAAAACTGAAAGGTGTTCAGATCACGGCATGTGTCTGAGGAAGGAGGCTGATGCTGAATGTGTCTGTGATGAAGGCTACACGGGGGACACGTGTCAGACATGTGAGTGTCTTTATCATTTCTTCATCATATACATTTACAGAGCTTTTGTAGAGACGTTTTGTCAAAACCGTGTAGCAATTGTTTAATTTTGTTAGCCACTTCAATGTCTTACAAATTAAAGCAAGCTGATGTTATAATGGGGAAATTATGAGACACGTGTCAGACATGTGAGTATCTTTATCATTGGTATCGTCATCATAACAGTCTAAGTAACCCTAGCCTCAATATTACCCGTTTCACTCCTATATTGAGTCTAGAAAGGTCTAGTAGGGGGTCGCATCAGTCCACGTATCGATATGACCAATCAGCACTCAGCTTGCCAAGCCACAATTGTCTTCCTTCGCACGTATAACGTTTGAGGGTCATTGGTTGCAGAAAGGTCTACTAGACCTTTCTGGACTCAATAACGGAATGAAACGGGTAATATTAGGGTAGGTTAACTGAGACTGTCTTGTTACATTTTTTATATGTAACTTAAAATTTTATTTGTATCACTTTCATTTTCTTATATATTGATATCAAATTGACAAATAAATGAGAAATTATGACAGATGACAACTCAGGATGTCTGACTCAACGAAGTGATTTGATACAAATTAATCAAATTATTTCTTTTTGTTTCCTTTAGCCGTTGCTAAGTCACTTGGAGTTGACACCGGAATGGTAAAGACTTTAAACTTCAATTCATATCATAGACAACACAAAGTTGATTTTGTGATGGGTCATTTTTGGTTTAGGTTTTTAATGGTATCATACGATAAATGACTTTTGTATTATTTAATCACGTGTTGTGAAATAGCAGACTTCTCATCCGATTATTGAATTAAAAATCAAAATTAAAGTTTCATGATCACCCATTTGTTGTCTCCAAATAATACATTTTACATCATTTGTATGATTTTATTACGCACTGTTTCTGTATTTATCCATATTTCAGGCGCACATGCTTCCAAATTATAAATCTAACATTATTTGTATGATTTTCATACGCACTGCATATCCATATTCAAGCCTCACATGTTTCCAAAGTATACATCTCACATTATTTGTATGATTTTAATACACACTGTTCATGTATGTATCCATATTCCAGCCTCACATCATAGAACCGACAGTCTCAAGCGGATCCCTCATACAGTGTGTGGACGGACAAACCTGCAAGATCCATGTTGTTGCTACTGCAGGCGCTATTGGCAGGCAAGTTGTCTTGCACTTGAACAGCATTAACCAGATAATATCAAATATAAATAATGTCAAAACATAAACTAGGATTGACGCGTCAATACTTAGGTCTTCAAGACTTCCTCTTTGACCTTCACACAGTGTTTGACCTTCACATGACTTTTTGTCTAAGAGGTAAACAGTAACTAATACATTATCAAAATGACCAAATTCCACCTGATATTCAGTGTTAAAGACTTTTTTAAAAAATTAATCAAGGTTGCCAATGTCAACTATGACATAATTTTTCAGAGAATACTATTCCTAGAAGCAGGAAAAATTTGGTTGAATTATCTGTCACCGTTTTCGAGATACATGTGATATAACGCTGTAATGTAAAGTTGTTAGGGGACCCTCTACATTCCCTGAAATCCTGAAGTCGGTTCGTTAATAAGGTCAGAAATGGTGGAACAAAAAAACGTCCAAATAATAATAATAATAAAAATACGGAAAATAACAATACGTCTGGAAGACCTAATAATAATAATAAGAAAAACACGGATAATAACAATAGGTCTTCAGACCTTGTCTTGAAGACCTAAAAATAACATTTCTTATGAATAGTTCTGGTTGTGATTGTTTGACTTCTTGATCTAAACTATATCACAATTTTAACTATTTCTACTACAGTACAGTTTTCACGTCATGCAAACAAGCATTATACTGTATATTCTTATATTCTTGTAGTTGAAAATGGCGTAACTGTTACATGTATTCATAAAGAAGTATATATCAACTTTGCACAACGTTGAAGTGAAATTTTAATATCTTCTTTTCATCTTTTAAATTCTAAATGATTGAAAGTTTGATAAGATTGTATACAATTACTTTTACCTTTTTATGCCTTTTTATGTATATTGTTTTTCACCTGTCCGTCCGTCTGTCTGTCCGTTTGTCCACAAAAACTTTAACCTCGGTCATAACTTTTGATTGGTCAGAGCTAGCTCTTTGATACTTGACATATGGATACCTTGTGATGAGACCTTTCAGATGACACCATGACATTTGACCTTGTGACCTTGACCTTGACACAGCGAGCCTTTTCCGAAAACTTTAACCGTGGCTATAGTTTCTATACTGTCAGTGCTAGGTCTTTCATACTTGACATGTGTATTCCTTGTGATGAGACCTTTCAGATGACACCATGATATTTGACCTTTTCCGTCCGTCCGTCCGTCTGTCCGTTTGTCCACAAAAACTTTAACCTTGGTCATAACTTTTGATTGGTCAGATCTAGCTCTTTGATACTTGACATATGGATACCTTGTGATGAGACCTTTCAGATGACACCATGACATTTGGCCTTGTGACCGTGACCTTGACACAGCGAGCATTTTAAACTTTAACCTTGGTCATAACTTTTGATTGGTCAGAGCTAGCTCTTTGATACTTGACATATGGATCCCTTGTGATGAGACCTTTCAGATGACACCATGACATTTGACCATGTGACCTTGACCTTGACACAGCGAGCCTTTTCCGAAAACTTTAACCTTGGCTATAGTTTCTATACTGTCAGTGCTAGGTCTTTCATACTTGACATGTGTATTCCTTGTGATGAGACCTTTCAGATGACACCATGATATTTGACCTTTTCCGTCCATCCGTCCGTCCGTCTGTCCGTTTGCCCACAAAAACTTTAACCTTGGTCATAACTTTTGATTGGTCAGATCTAGCTCTTTGATACTTGACATATGGATACCTTGTGATGAGACCTTTCAGATGACACCATGACATTTGACCTTGTGACCTTGACCTTGACACAGCGAGCAGGATGCATCCGGGGGCATTCGTGTTTCACAAACACATCTTGTTGCCATATGTTTTTAGTACACTTACAAGGCCTCTAGTTGATGGTACCGACACTGGATCTGGACCCTTTACCAAAGTACCTGGCAGCGATGGGAAATTCTCTACAGATGTAATAATCCCCCCAACTGGACCTTTAGGGTTACCACCTTTAGGACCCAAGCACTGCATCTCTTTGAAGACTGATTCCGGGTAATTGGTTTACGATGTCAGGGCATTGTGCATATTCCAGTGTTGAAAATTGATCATTTTGTGGTTATATTCCAGTGAGTGAGTTAGTGATTAACGCCGCTTGGGCAATAGTTATAGTTTTAGTTTTGTGTTATAGTTGTGGGCGGAGTTCTTATCTGTAATAAGAAAGGCGTGCGAATAGTCGGATTTTCTCATTTTGATTCACACGTTATAATAGGTAAGTGACACGTGGAGTTTAAGGAAAACAGACACTGGCATTAAGGAACTAATAAATACGACCCAAAATGTCGATGTTTACCCAAGAACCATCTTTCTGCATACCTTAATTTATCAAGAACTAACTTGAGAAACATTCCTTCAGAATTGATTGTCAAATATATTTATTAAATTCAATTTTGTTTAAGGACATGTTTTCTGATTTAATATGATGTAGTATAACTTTGCACCATTTGTAAATAATCATTTATAAAGTCCAAACTGTACATGTAAGCGTTCAATGAAATAATCAACAGTGATATGACATATACATGTATGATCTCCAGTCTGATTAAAATCAACTGTGATTCGAGGAAAAAAGTGTAAAAATATTATCTCTAGCGGGGTTCGAACCTGACCCAGCCCGGCTTTCCTCTCATTCACAGTCTGAAGGCACCCCTATTGCCCGCATGTTCTGACACAAGCTCATCTAGCCAATCGAAAGGAGCGCAGTGAAAGCTTCGGTATCCCTCAGGGGCAGGTAACTCCATTGTACCAATCGTTATACATAATCGCCGCTAAACGCTATTTAAAAACGAGGATGTGATTGGATAGCTTACGACTGGGTTTGTCTGCGCTAAACTGGTGACAACAACACGCGATAGAGGTGGGTGCATTCAGACCCAGACGGAGAGGATATCCCGAATGGTTCGAGCCCCGATAGAGTAGAGACAATATTTTTTATATTTTATTCCTCGAAGCACGGTCGATTTTAATCAGACTGGTATGATCTCAGCACCATTAGTAATTTTTCATTTTAGATTATTCAAATTGAATTTGATTTGAGAAATTGTTACTTGGTGTTATTGGTGTCGATGTATCATGCAAAGTACTAATTTGTCTTCGCAGTAATAATTATGTATGTTTTCAGTGTTGACGGAGAACCTTGGTGTTTCATCGTCAACCATGTTTCCGGTAAGTGTCCTTTTTATCAATTTTGATTTTCATTTTTTAATTAGGTTTCGTATTTGACCTTTTTATGGTTTTGAATAAAATTCTAAATACTTCTTTTCATTTTTGCAGCTACTACACCTCACACGGTAAGTCATTTAAATCATTGCCAATTTATATTTTAATCACTGAGATTTTTTTATCAACTCAGATGAACTCAAATCATCAAATTCATCATAAAATACCAACTGAGGTAAAATTATAATAAAAGAACATAAAAACCTTCGCAGTTATATCCAGTATAATAACTTCACATGAAGTTTCGAAAATTTAATATTAACACTGATACCTAAAGAAGATGAAAACTAATACAACAAATTTGTATCATAGTTTAAATCATGAACGCTAAGCAATATGTTTGTTTTGGTTTAAGGATGGGTTTAAGGAACCAACGTTACCTGATGGATCTGTCATTCCGTGTACCATTGGTACTACATGTACCATTCCAGTTATAACCCCTCCAGGAGAGACGTGAGTGGAAATGGTTTAACAACTAATGAAGTAGCCTTTAGCTTTATTGTGGCTCCTATTTCATAACCAATGGATCATTAAAGTACAAAACTAGCTTCCCATACAAATACCAAGAGCTTTGTTTGTTAAATGGGAAATGTGATTGAAATCGTTTCTTAAAGGAATAAAATAGACATTAACTCTCTCGAAACATGTAACTGTTTGGCAGTGTTTTGTAACTGTTCATCTGATGTATTTGTTTTAATTTACAGCTTGGTACATGTTGACATGTCCATATCTGGCACTCTGATATTAAACCCTAATAACCTAGATATGATAAAACCTGAGCATGCGATAAATTTTTTTGATATGACACCAGTGTCTCATTTTCATTTTAAAATATATTCAATATGATAAGGAATACTTCTTTATGTAGTATAGTGTACTGTACTGTAGTATAGCTCATGTTTTGTCATATCCATAACCCATAGCGGTATATGTGCATTCTACCCTACCTAGCCAAAAGCTTCCATTTATTAAAATGTTGCAGCATATGCCGTATTGAAAATAAAAGTTCCAAAACCATCTATATATTGTATTGTATAAATACAAATTCGTTACGTAAAGGCAGTATTTCCTGACTCATATTCCTCAGACCAAAGTAATTGTTCATTATCCTGCGATTATAACCATATCTGACCCCAGAATTTTAATTATTCATTATAAAAGTTGACACTGGTTTGTTAGAAGCATTCCTCAGACTAAGAGTAGTTTACTTATACTTATTTTACGCTAGAATCTATGATAAGTAAAAATCAGTAGAGAAATAATCAGTTATCCTTACAAGAATTAAAGATACTATATCATACTTGCAATATTTTTTTAAAGTAGTTTTAATGTATACGTTGTATTTTTAGAAAAATTTAGCGACCAACCTTGAGAAAATCGGACCAAAATTCATCAAACAGGAGATAATTTACCAAAAAATATCGAAACGGCAGTCGACATAAGGGCGAATCAAGTGTGGCCATTTCACAACTTTCGGTTTCTAAATGTACGCTTGAAAACCGTCTTTGTCGCGCTAAACTAGATTTTATATTCGTTTTCTCTGAATTAGGTATTCGTTGCTGTCAAAGTTGATACCCATCGAACACAATTACGGTAGTTGAGACACGGTGTAAATCCTACAAGCATAATGATAACGTCACCGAAAGCGGGTTCGTTAAATGACATGCCCTTTCTACAAGGGGGTACTGTGCTTGAAGCGTCGAAATAAGTATGTTATTGTTGATTAAACAATCTAAATATGATATCAAAATTTCGACGAAAGATTTTTCTACAAAGTGATGTATTTCATTTCTCAATAGCTAAGTTTCATCCTGAACCGCTTGCAAGTATGATACAGCATCTTTAAAAGGTTCTTTCAAGGGTTTGTCTGAGTTTGTACGTGTGTAGTACATTCCATCAAATCTCTTTTGAACAAAGCCCATTTGTCTTAGGGATCTTCATAGAAACACTTTAATGGGGCAGTAACACGTTCTAGGGAGAATAGAAGGTGATGAAAATTCATGGTTCCAAATGACAACGCATTTAAACTAAATGGAGAAGTAATAATTCAAAAATATTACGTAAAGTTCAGACATGCGATTTTCTTTTTCTTACACAAAATGAATTAAAGGTGTTCACACAAAATGTGAATCTTCATACTTTATCCTCTGACTATGAATGATTTGCTTGTGTAATGAGATTATTGACATTGTCAAAATAGTACATTTATATATAAATTTATCAAAAAACGTGCTACTGCCCATTTAAGATGGGGGGTCATGATACTGTTACATTAATACAATGCCACCCACTCCTCGTTGAATTTATTAAATCAATTTATTATTTATGACTTCATCAACTAAAAGTATTGTATAAGTCTTTGTGGTTGAAGTTTAGCAATGTTCAAAGGTTGAAGGCTCTGGCTGGCATCGATGTACCTCACACAGTGGAGAAAGATAATACTCATCCAAATGAGAATACAATCAAGATATCGCCAACTGACAAAGACAAAGGGGACCATGACATTTGTGTAGAAATGTAAGTTTAAAAAATCGTAAACGAATTGATCTCTTTAGTTATAAAAACTTGAATGAAATTAGGACACAAATGTGTAGAGTATAAATGTACAATTGATTCAATAGTCACGTGCATAATTTAAAGGTTGATAGCGCCCTTTTCAGGCACTTGTGTTGCAGTTGAATTTGTAATTGCAAAATTGTAAGCTTTACACAAATTGACATTTTTCTAATGAAACTCCTTTGTTCCACCTTAACAGGACGGGTTCTTCTGAAAAAAGGTGTTACAAAATACGGGTGCAGCAAAACCCAGGTATGTAGACTCATAACAGCGAATTAAGATTTTGAATTGGTTATCAATGTTAAGGATAATTTCAGAAATTGGCAAAAAAGAAACACTTTTATCTCCATTTAACAACCTTTTCCAGATGCTTTAGCCAAAGAGGGCGCAAGTGTGAACCCAGTAACCAAGACGGATGGAACGAGCACACCGGGTATGTAACTAGGGCGACCGCACCATTTTATGAATAATTTGTAATCCAAGTCATTGTTTATTCGAACAGAATTTTCACAAATATATATTTCTCAATTATAAAATATTGTATCAAAATAACTTTAATAATAATTTCTTGTTTATAGATACAAGTTCGAGTGAGTTAAAGGTGAGTTTCAAAAGAGAACATGCAATGGACAGTGAACAGATTTTTTTTATCACAAAATATCATTTGATAACAAATACTGGAGAAGATATTTTTACATGATATAATGACTTCTTTCAAAAATGACAATAAACCAATTATGTGTTAACTTTACAATAGCATTAAGCGGTAATATTTATGTCAAAGTAATTTACATGAAAGACTACATGTTAATGAATATATAATTTTACAAATATAACTATGTATATTCTACCAATGGCCCATGTACGACAACAGACTAATAAAGGAACCATTTTTCAGCCGAAGGTTATTGGACCCTCGCCCATGAACGGAACCACAGTGACGTGTGACAGTACAGGCTGTCATCTGAAGCTTATAGTTGAAACACCCGAGGCTACAACCGAGTATGTTGTCGTTGATTCTATCAAAATATATGTACATACAGTAGAACACGGATATAAGTTATATAAGTTATAACGAACTCCAAGGGACCAAAGAAATTAGTTTGCTATATCCGGTGTTTGCTATTAGCGTTTGACCGCCCTCATATTATGTATAATCTTAAAAATACAATGAAACAAAAAGAACAAAGATTCATTCATGTCCTGCTCAACACATCTTCTTTCTGATTATTTATTCAAAAGCCTTTATACGTTTGACAAACTCCTCATGATTTTGTATATGACATTTGAAAAACTAGCAAACTATCATGGTGATGACATCACTGCATTTTAAATCAGTTGAAACCTAATGCAATCAGGGTAACTAATAATGCCGATTTCAACTTTTTAACATTGAATAAATTAGATAATTAAAAAGTTAACCATTCCATACCATTTGAAATTATCTGATAATTTACAACAATAGGTACAAACGATGAGTAAATCTTTCCCATAGATAAGTCTCAAGAGGTACCTCCAACTATTTTGAATACCTATTTGGCACTTTTAATTCATGTACGATTATTCATCAAATCCAAAATCACATAATATATAAACAATGATACGGAAAGAAGCTAATGACTTACACAAATACTAACAAGAAGTAGATATATCTACATTAACGAATATATACCATTCCTTATGAAAAGGGGACAACTGGACGTTAAACCAACTGGAACTAGTGGACATATTTCAAAGTTGTCGTCTACAAAGATATCTCCCAAGCAGCACGCTATTGATGTGTCCTTGACCCCTGACCCCAATGGTCCCGATCATCAAACAATGTGCATGGAAGTAACAATGCCTTCCACGTACGTATATATGTGTTTATTGTGTAGGTGTAATGTGAAGTTTGCTGGTATTTGATTTACTTACTACAACGACCACATATTGTTTCCTCAAATAACTTCATACTGATTTGAATACTTTTCTAAAAGGTGTCTATTATCAAATAGTACAGCTTTCATAAGTATGTTTTAATCATATCAATATATCATATTTGTTACAAAAGACAGTATAATACAATTAAACATTTTGATTTTTTACGTAATTTTATACTATTTTTTTTAACTTTAAAAATAAATTCACGTCTTTACTTGTTTAGCTGAACCAATAAACTATAAACGTTTTGGGTTTTTTTGTAGAAAAAGTTCTCCATGGTGTGTGGATGTGAATGTTGATAAGTCTGGTAGGTATTCGGAAAAAATAAGTCCATTGTAAACATATAATCACTTAAAATTGGTGAATAAACAAATATATCATTATTTAGATAAGGATACACGAGAAATAACAACGTGAATGAAATATTATATAAACTCTTGAAATAAAATCATCTTTTTAAAGTAAATTCGTCATGACAATGAGAAACTTAGTAACACTAAGTACCCTATGAGAAGCAACAAAGCAAGGATGTTTTACAGCTCTGCGCTTTTCCGTAATTGCAAATGTCTTCCTGCGTAGCAAAAGATGTCAAATAGTATTAAACCATTTGCATTTGTTATTATCCCACCAGTATGTAATACCGTGGGATATAGTCATCACCCTGTCCGTCTGTATGTCCGTCCGTCCGTCCGTGTATTGCCCACCTACTGAAGTGGTGCCTTTTGATATTTTCAAATTTCTGAAAATTTTATGTTTTATTATTTCCATGGAAACGGCTCTTATTTGGACTCTGTTCATGAAAGGTTTCGTTTCCGGAGCAGAACTCAAAAACCGGTCCACATATCTTTCTTAAACTTTACATGTGCAAATCCCACCTACTGAAGTGGTGCATTTTGATTTTTTCCATTTCTGAAAATTTTATTTTTTATTATTTCCATGGAAACGGCTCTTATTTGGACTCTGTTCATGAAAGGTTTCGTTTCATATATATTAGCTTATACTATTATGAACCTTGCTTGAAAAAATTACAATTATCTTTCAAAGGTTTACATCTTACGATCATGTGGAACCGGTGGGATATGTCATCTTCTGATGACTCTTGTTTATATATCCAATCCAAAGCTTCACTTCACATTATTTTCTGTACTGAAATGAATAAGAAAAACAAGAATGTCTTACAGCTCTTGCAATTGCAAATGTTTCTTTCGAAGCAAAGAAGCAAAAAATATAATTATTATATATTTCCCGTCAGGATCTTCCTCCGGTTCTTCCTCCGGTTCTTCCACTACACCTCCAGAGGTTAAAGAACCAATTGTCCCCTGTCATATCGGCTCCACCTGTCTCATACCTGTCACCACGCCGTCTACATTGTAAGTAGAATATATGGTCTTAGTGAGGTTTCACATACAGTCTCAAACCTAGTCCAGTCTCAAAACCCGCTACTACATCTCGCTGGACTCAATATCGGAGTGAAACGAGTATTATTAAAGCTAGGTTTATTTAGACTGGCTTAAAATACATCCATCTGTCAACTAAAAATAATGGGCTCCTTATTAAATTCGGAAATTGAGTGCCTGTCCTATGACAAACGGTTGTCCAGTTTGATTTTTTTTTTAATTCATGAATGAAACCAGCTTATTTTACAAAACTAATAAAACAAACTATATGTAGTGATGAGATATCAAAACATTTACATATGATAAATCACACTCGTAGCTCTGATAAATAGCTTCACTTCTCATTGTTGTTTTATTTACTGAGATTAAAGAGACACAGAGTATGTTGATAGGATCACATATGTCAAATTTTGAAATCGATGTTATTACATCTGGAACCACTTACTGTTACTGAAAATAACAAGTAAAAGGTCAATCAGTACATTAGAGCGAAAATACGGCAATTCAAAGTCGGAATTTTGATCGAAAACCGGACAATGTGGCTCGAGTGGCGCGCGCAAATTCGCCAAACGTAATTTTGAAACCTTGTCATAAGCTGACAGGAAGATATATTCGATTCGATAGTGTTAATTAGGTATTGTAACTAATAGGTAGATTAATTGGATGCATAATTTCGAAAATTAAACGATTTTGAGATGTTTTCTTGATTTTTCCATAAAATCAAGCATTTTAGAGATATTATGCATAAATGGATATATTTGCAAGTCCAGTGATGAAATATGAACTTCAATCAGCATATGAGTTATTTTGTAGCTTATCAATACCCAAAAAAAATTTAAGAAAGATACTCTGTGTCACTTTAAGTTTTTCTTTATCATGTTGTCAAATCTAAATGGCATAAAATATTACCCTTAGCGACCTGTAGAAACTAAGCTGTTTTGTGATCATGTTCTTGTAATATTTATTTGAAACTGGAATGACCCAATGAATTTCGTTTCAACAAATACATACCGCGATAGTACTGTACTTGTAAGTAGCACTTGAATAGATTATTTGGTTACTGTCTGGTTAGGACAAAACACCGAAATCTTTGCAATATCAAAGTTTTGAGTCCAACTTTTTAATTCTTTCTTGATATAAATGTATTTGCTTTGTAGACCATTATTGACACCAGTTGACAAGAGCGCTTCTGTACAAGGTTCAAGCCTGTCTACAGATGGTAAATCATTCACCCACACTGTAGCTGTCACACCCACCTCCCCCACGCCCTCTCTACAGAAGATTTGTCTCGAGGAGAAGGCATCGCCATCAGAGACGTAAGGAATTTTGAAATTGAGGAATAATTTACTTTTCATGATATTAGAAAATTCGCTACCCAACTCTCCGTTAGAGAGCAACTCCGTGAGTTGTTGGATGTCTAGAATACAAGACTGTTTCAAAAGTGCTATTTGAACGATAAGTATCAATCTAGTTAAAACTATGTGTAATGTATACGTCCCCTAAATCCTCACGTTACATCTAGCTACTAACTCACCTGGTCCGTGTCACGCATGCGCGGAAATCAGCCAATGAAAAAGAACTGGCTGATCCCTTTGAATCGGACAATCTAGTTAATACAAGCTGTTAGAATCGGTCAATCTAGTTAAAACTAGCTGTAATGTTTATGTCCAATAAGTCATACATTAAAGTGTTGATATTTATGCTCATAGTGTGTAAAATGCAATATAATTCTTAACGACGCCCGTTTCAAAGATATCGGTCAAATGTAATTTTAGAAACTTATTTACGGCTGTCAGGATAACAGTTACGATGATGTTTGAAGGACAATTTAACTACTCTACATGTACATTGGATGTTTGAATATTGCTTTCGTTAAAATACATGGCTGTTTTAGATTGTCCTTGAAAACAAGTATTAATCTAGAATGACCATTTGGGGGTAGATATATGAGATTTAAAAAAAAAATTTTTTTTCGTTCTGCTATTTATCCGTGACAAAGCAATAAAGTGTGTGATGAAAATCCCCGACTGACTCTTGAAACATGAAACCAATGAATTCACCAATATCAAGTCAAAGATGTTTATTGTATGAAAGTTTTCTCGTCCACATACACACATGTTACAGAATACTACATGAATGCTAAGTGTATACAGTTTTAACAGATTTGGAGACGGTTATCAACGGTTAAAGTCTTAACGTTTAAGTTGTTATGTTTCGACGCTCGCCCGATGAAAGGGCTTCAAAACATATCAAATTGAAGCTTCCTTGATGCCAGACGCCAAAATATTGTATATAAAAGTTCAATTAGCAAAATGATACCAAGAATGTTATGGCACACTATACCCAATTATCATGAACCAAGTTTAAATTTGATAGTGAAACAATCAAGGGCTCTGAATTAAAAAAATCGATTTATTTATGTTTGGTATATTCGAAAAAATTAGACTTACTAGTATATTATTAACATTTTATGAGTATTTATAAATTTTCAAATTTGCTCTTTGTTTTGATTCATTTAATCGAATTTGTAATAAGTACATCAACATGTTCATACAAATTATATGTTGCTTGTGTCGCTCATTTTATCATTATAGATAACTTTAGCAGGGGTTCCTCTGAGAATTAATGTCATTGGGCCAAGGCCCATTAGCCACCAATACGCAAATGGCGCAATGGCTAGGTGTAAAGGAACCCCTGCTTTAGTCATAAAATTTGTCATTTATTGCTATTTCAATTATATTGACATATGTCATCATTTTAGAAATAACTTGAAAACATTGTCAGTTTATAAGTACATGTACATAGAAAATAACGCAGACACTTTATCTAGATTTTTTTCTGTAAGTAAAAAGAATAAACTTTAAAAGTTTGACAAAGAGGTGGGTGTAATTTGAAAAACATTGACTATCCAGGGATGATTTAGCATGAACGTTTTAATTATATATAATTATTATGATAATGATATAACTTTTAAAAATTGATATTTACAGGGCAACTAAAACGAAATGCGTGAAGGTTGAAGTTCTACCCGAAGGTATTGTGCTTATCATTATCATCAATACTTCTTAGTTTCTATTTGACTAAAAGCTACATTTCATATCAAAAGAGTAACATATTTGTATTTTTGCCATAAATTACTTTGATGATTATGTAAATGCCATACACACATTTTTACTAAATCTTTATTTTATTTCAGTGAAGCCTGAAACTTCTGAAATAAAACCAACTGAACCATCAAAGGGTAAATAGATATTACACTTCACCTTAGACTTCAATCAAATAAATGGTCTCGTCTGGAATAATATGCTTTGACTAGAATAAATTGAATTCTTAAAATTGACAATGGTTACATCGTTCTTTGCGCAATAGCGTCAAGAAAAATTCCCTTTTGATTAGTTGCATTTAATAGCTAGATTATTAAAATGTAAATATTGAAATGGTATAATAGTAAACACTAATAATCAAAATATATCGTTACAACACATTGTTTGATTCAGTAGGAACATTTGTGTTCAGCAGAGTGGCTTGGATTGCATTTGTCTGTTATTTTGGCATGAAAACATTTCACCTGAATACGATCTTTTAAAAAGGTGAAGAAGTCAGATTTAAGTTATTGTTGCAGTGTGTTTCACTTCTGATCAAAATTTATTTACAATAAAATTACATTTCAGTTATTTCCCAAGGCCTCGGTGTGGACACGAGAGAGGTATTACCGTACATGCATTTCGTAATCAAATATTGTATTTTGATTCTTTTAATGAAGCAGGAACAGTATTAAAAGAATAAAAGTCAATGTTTAAGTGATTGTGTCATTGTGATTTTAAAAGTGAAACTTAGGAGTCTTCATTGTCCTTTGTCTCAAGTGGAAATTTCAAATACCATAAGTTTAATATGAATTGTTTATTTCAATCTTTTCAAAGCCTCACGTTCTAAAACCAACACTTACAAGTGGAACAGTTATTCCATGTGAAACAAGCTGCCAGGTAGATGTTGTTGTAGACCCAGGAAATAATCCAGATGGGTATGTTTCAATCCTTATTCTTCTCACATAACATACCACCATAACATTGACAATGAATATTAGAAAGCAACGTTAATGAATTGTTTCTTTAGATTTGACTACGTTGTAATACTAACATATATATTAAGCTATGTTCTTGAAAGTTTAATAGTTTTATGTTAATTTTACCTCGAATGTGTCATTTATTGAATTAATAACAAAATTTATACAAAACGTAATCTGTAGATATTTTAAATAAAAATTATGTAGGGTCACTCAATTCATCGATGTACCAGTATATTCGCAGTTCAAAATATAATTACTTTTTTGAAAATGAAATCGTTTCTTAAACTTCTTGTAATAAATGTCATCAACTGTTCTTTTCAGTGGTGTGGAATTAATACCTTCTAAAGTAGGTTTATTTCCAAAACCGGAAATGATTGCAACGCCTGATGGGAAATACAAAATGAAGCTGGATATAACACCGGATACCACAACTGATGGACTGCAACCAGTTTGCTTCAAAGTGAAAAACAAAGCAACAGGGTAAAGTTAGACAAACAAAATCTGAATAGTTGAAGTTAATAAGTCATTTCATAGAAGAATGCAATCGAGCATTTGCATGGCATGAAACCATCCATCCTGTCTCATGGTACGAACGTTACGCTAACTCCACTAATCTGTACCCTGGGCTCAGAAGCTAGATTCACTCGCGCGGCCCGACTTAGGATATAGACAAACAAATCATGTTCTCGTTAAAATTTTATCGAGAAGGTGGCGATAAAATGATTTGATTGGCGTAAGCGTAACGTACGTACCCTGAGACAGGATGGAAACCATCTGAACACAAGTGTTAATTGTACAAAGACGTATGTTTCAACAGTTTTTTTAATATGATGATAAAATGATTTCATAAAGAAGATTTGAGAAAAGAATGATAATGTTCAAATACAATACGTAAATACTGAATTTGTTCTATTGAATTACAAAAAGAAGACATATTGCGTTCAGTCTATTTTCTTGTTTACAGGATTTGTTATTAATAACCAACACTATTTGTTACAGACTTGTAGGAGACGAGTGGTGTGCGAATGTGAATCCAAAACCTGATAAATCAAAAAGTAAATAAGTTATTGTTTACCATTTGCAAACCATGTTACCAATTGTGCTATATTATGTTCAACTTTCTACCTCTGTTTGGAATTATTAAAAAAAAAAACTTTACTTGTAATTCGTTTATTTGATGATTGTATGACACCTTAAAGGATCATGTCTTTTTCTAAAATGCTTAAACCTTGAAAACAGACTTCCTGACCATTGGGTAATTATAATTTGCATATTTGGTGTCCCTGTTGCTCCAAACATATATTTAACACACTAAAGTAACCCTGATAAAATTGAAGATCAAGACATTAATTTTCAAACAAAGCTTTCAAAGTTTGAACGTGATTTGCTAAAATTGATAGCTCTGTTTACGTGCTTTCTCTTTCTTCCGTTTTAGATCCACCCACAACGTCTGGGTCAACAGGAAAGGTAATGAAACTACATTTCTCTTGATTGTTAGACAATTATGTTATGTAATTGAGATTCAAACCTTTTCTTATAATTACTAAACTGTTTTAAGTTCAGTAATATGTTTTACTACAGTATAGTAAACAGTTAAATGATAAAAAAAATTTGAGTGTGTTTCAACTGAAATTTATTAAGTTGTTGTTAAGCAAAATATTCAAACATTGTCTTTTTTGACAAATAATGTTTCCAATTGCCCTTGTCCGTCCTCTAAAAATGAGTGTTGATTAGTCCAGTCGTTAAATAAAATAATCTGAGTAGTCTATAGTAATCTGCGTTCGTTTAAACTTTAAGTGTTTGCTACAACTTGTGAAAATCCTTGACGAATGCTTAAAAACTAATCAATGATACGGTTCAAGGGAAGAATGCAACCCTGGAAGGCTCTTCTTTATCTATTCAATAAAAATATGTCTGCAGCTCTCCTATTCAACACTGAGCAAGTTTTTAATTGAGTTTTATAATTTTAAATGATACGGTCTAAACAGTTGATTGTTCTGTTTACAGCTGCGTAGCTTAGGTTTGTTCGATTGCTAGTGTAGCTTATATATCACGTTATTTTGTCTTCGTTTGGACTTCAATCAAAGACCTCCAGCAACACTGACAAAAGATCACCAATTGTCGATGTGTAAACAACTATTCACAAACCATATTTTGGGATCGTCTGGTCAGTTGGGAAGGGTTTAGAAATGTGGCATGGTTACATAGACAGATGAGGTCATATTTGTAAAAATCCAATTTCTAAAATATCGATTAAAAGATTCCATATAGACTCTCTGGGAACAAAATCAGCACAAGAGCATTAACTTTATGCAAAGAAACAAATATATTTAGGCCCAAAACTGTCGCTAACTTATGAAGGATTTTGTAGAGACAATTACAAAATGGTATTTTCGAAATTTTGACCTATGGTCACTTCAATGACCTTTCAAAATTGTTACAGATAACTGTGAACAAATGGGATACAGATATGTTATTCCAAAATTAATCGTAAGTAATGAAGTGAAATTTCAACGTAATCCGTAATTCGCAATGCTAGGATGCCTCAAGGACATTCAAAATTACAGGATATTTGTACTTTAGTTCGCAGGTAAGTGAACAAACTTAAAGATAAGCAGCTGTAGTGTTTGCTAGAACTCATGAATAGTCTTGTAATTGTCCTTTTCTTGGATTCGTGGCTAAAACAAGGCATACTATCAAGGTTTATTAATGACAAGGTAATGCAAGGGAAAGATACTGAATCTGAAAAGTTCTATCTCATGTTTGCAATAGGATATTGTGTCGACATCTCTCCCACCCAACACTGATCTGACCTGTACTGTGGGCACGACCTGTAGTGTGGATATAAAGACTGCTCCAGGAGCCGGGTGAGAATTCTACTCAACAACATTCACATGTCATCCATTGATTACACCTTTCACTTTTACGTATAAAAATATAAGAGGCGATTTGACAATTATAAACAAGATATTACGGATAACAAATAGAAATAAAAAATGTCACTTGGTGAATTTCTATAATAGAGTTACAGAAACGGCTTTTCTAAATTAAGAACATTGTTCACAAAATGTCAACGTGAGCACTTTATATGTGATTCACGATATGTACATTGTATGTTACAGTGTCAAACTGACATCCCCTGGATCCTTGAATCCTACTGTAACAACGGATACCACGGATCCTCACACACACACCCTGTCAGTGACACCCTCAAAGGATCAAGTCGGGGAACACAAAGTTTGTGTCAAGTAAGTCATTGTAAAAGTGTAACGTCAAACGTTGCATATGTACAGGAACAATAAGGTTTTACAAAAATCACAATAAATCTCAACTTTATGAAACTATACAAATGGAAAATATGTTGTTTCAGAGTTAACAGTGACGACCTCTGCTATACCATGAAGGTCACGCCAAATCCAAGTAAGTTGTTTATGCTGCATGGCCGGTAATCTTCAAACGTAAACTTAGTATGCATAGTAATTTTGCATGATCTACTCGCGGAATATTTTTTTTGCACCTTTCGATAAATATTTCACTACAGGGTGATGTGTTTAAGGTGCCATTTTTGTTGATGTAGACAGGTTCCTTGGTCAACATCCCTTACATAGCTAACTCAAGTGTAAAGGCACATCCTGGACTTTCAAAATCCAGCTAATCTTTCAGTAAATAAAAGATGGCTGCATTTCTATCAGGTTTCAACACTTATAGTTCTAGTTCAGTTAAGTATAATGCTCTAAGCATAATATAGGGCTTTGTGCCCCAATCAATCCCATTCTATTGGGTACATATTGTAGGTTCTTAAGTACGATTTACAAAAAATTGTCAAAGTAACATCATCAATGTATCAACAGATACGAATGACATTTAATTAAAGAGGGGGGATTCCACCAATAGCATATTCGATGGATAAAAGTATGTAAAATGATGATGCACAAAATACTAATATTTTACAGAAGACATCGGAAACAAAGGAGATGGATCATCATCTAACAGTGAGTTGGATCAAGAGTTCTATGTAGATACTCTGGGAGGTTGTAACATGAACAATATATAAAATATGAAATTAATTTCATTATTTATTAGTTTACTGATACAGTGATGGTAAGATATCTGTTCAACGAGCTGGTTGGTCTTGATGCAATAATGTCATGTGAAGTAACTCAATTTGTCTTTCCCAAGTCCAAAATCCTGTTTTGATTTGGGTATCTAAGTATATGCTAAAGATATATATTATTTTCTATTATCAGATTTTGCTCCTGTGACAAATTCAAATTCTTGTACTTAATACCTAATAATAATTCGATACTTCTGTGCAAGAAGTCAACATACATCACTTTAAGTGCTCTGTCGGTATTGTTTTTGTTAAAATAGTAATTATATCATCACAAATATGTTACTATACAATGTTTGTTTAATTTCGAATGAGTAATTCAAATACTCCTTACAGATCCTGATGCCCCGTGCGGTGCCAATGATCACGTAAGTTGTGGCGAGTGATGTTCCGTTCTCTGAGATATTTGAAAATATGCTGAATGTGAATTTACTTTTAACACCGCCCAGACCCTAATTTAACAATTCATCTTCACATGTTTAATGCAATACCGTCGTTGCTCAACTCATAAAATGGTGTTCCAACCTCTTTTATAATACGGAAGGTAGTGGGCTAGAAAGGGAGAAATGTGATTGGATGCAATCAAAGGTAAATGTGGTGTAGGCATAGGTGGCGGCCTGGGTGGCAACAGGCACGCCCCACCCTTCAAAACATGTTTATAGGCTGATTGTTTGCAAATAGTTTGCAATTTTATTACTCGAGAAACCTGCTGGAAAACCGAGAACTGGTCTTTTAACAAGAGTTGGTATAGGATTTGAGCTACCTCTGTGGTAAGAGAATTGGTTGACATGTAATCGTCAGCGTATCTATCTGAAACATATAGGAGTAATTTTCGTATTACAGCGCTATGAAAATTCTTATCAAAATTAGCGCTTTATTAAATTAATAGTTTATTGTTTATTGTTATCATTACAGATGAAGATTGTTGGACCCACAGATTCTTCCACTGTTGAATGTTCCTCTACAGGATGCAGCTTTCATGTTCTTGTGAAACCACCCGCATGTTCCAAAGGGTAAAATGTTTAATTGTCCTTCGAGGGATAATATAGTTTATCAAATTAATATAAAGGCAAAATTGATGGATAACTTAATAAAAGCTACATGTAAATGTACCCCTTCCGTCCTGAATTTATTAATTAGTTTATGCCCTAACGTAAAATGTTTTGCAACATGTGCAAAACTTTTACACAGAGGATATACGTGTTTCATTTTCTGAAATAAAAGAATAGATGCTTGATTCTATTCAAATCATGCCAGTAAAGCATTCTCAGTAGATGTTTTTCACGTTTAATCTTATATCTGATGGGTAGTGTATATGGTAATAAAATTCATTCATTACATCATTACTCATTTAGCATGTGCATATTATTACATTATTATTAACTATTTATACCAATATTTTCGCCAAATTCAGGACGGAGGAGACTTCGTCAATTATATATAACTCTTTTTGAGGGCCTCATCTCACCACCAAAGCAAATATGTCCTATGTATAAAATAAATTTAGATCATATTGTTCTACACATACCGTATGCTTTTGTATTTGTTATTATTGTAAACTAGTCCCATTCATCTATAAAGGTCGAAACTCATATATGCATTATTTAATATCAATATATATTTATAAAAAAAAACATCATAAAATATTTGAACTTTAAAATTTGATTGTAGAAGAGACGTGAAGATTCACCCTGAAACTCCCGGTCAGATAAGCCAGGGTCCAGTCAGCTCGGTTGGATCCTTGAAAGATATCCTTGTAACTGTTCCTCCACACTCTGGTACACCATCAGAGGAAGTGTGTATGAGTCCTGACACGGAGCCGAGGTTAGATCACTTCCTTCTGGAATTGTATTATCATTGGCTGAAGGAAATCAATGGAAGTTTCTTCTGAAATCATCATACTGTTATAATTGGCTGAATGAAAAATGGAAGGTTGTTCAAACATTTCAAACCATTTCAGAAATTCTAAACCATCCAGATTCAAATTTCTATACTCTATCAAGATGATAAGGGCAATAAGATAAAAGAAATCCCCTTCACAAAAGGACAAGAAGTTACATCCTGCCTCAGGGTACGAACGTTCCGGTAACTCCACTAATATGTACCTTGGGCTCAGAAGCTAATTCGCTCTCGCGGCCCGACTTGGGATATAGCCAATCAAATCATTTTCTCACGATCTTCTGGATAAAATTTTAACGAGAAAATGATTTGATTTGCTATATAATAACCCAAGTCCGGCCGCGAGAGCGAATCTAGCATGAGCCCAGGGTGCATGAGCCCAGAGTTAGCGTAACGTTCGTACCCTAAGACAGGATGAGAAATTATGGAAATTTTTATAACTCGTATCTAGTTATCCTTATGTTCCCAAAACTGTATTTTAAGCTTACCTGGAGGGACCAGCAGATATTGCGTGACACTGGACAGGTCAACTCCCTCAACTGGCTCAACAGGTAAGCTACAGTGGGAAATTTTTCCTACTCCATGAATTTAATTGTCATGTTGCATAAAGTACAGTTTAATAACTGCTATTGAGCCAACAGACAAAGCTTAATCTTGTGTAGTTCAAGAATGTATTTTATAGAAAAAACAAAAAGAGCATTACCAGATCTGGCTTCAACACATCCAATACTGTACATCGATGAGAATAAAATCACGTCCCTTAAAGTTTTTCTTAAGTTATTATTTCAGCATTTGCAAACTTCAAATCAAAGTTTCAACATAGTGGCTATGTTGGCTTGAAACACCAAGGATATATGTCTACAATGTTATCGACAGTGAAAGAAGTGTATGGAATAACGAAGAAATTAATTTCCTGTACACTCAATGCATGTTTTTTTCCAATTTTCTACATTTTAAGGCCTATAAGTGTGAATAAAAAATAACTCTACTCAAATAAACTAATTTGAAACTTATACAGATGGACACATTGCAACACCCAAAGTGGTTAAATGTGAACTGGACAGTGAATGTGTTATACCCATTGCAACATCCCCAGACCGGTAAGACATTGCTGTCATACAAATAAAAATTAGACCTTTTAATAAAAACCTGGAAGTCAAAACTACTTTGTAATCAAAACAAATATTTTTATTGTTATTTTTTTTAAATAACAAGTTGCTGAGGTGAAATATGATATAAAAAAGTGAAAAACTAATTACCAGCAATTACGTATTTTTCTACCGAAATTGCTTACAATGTACAGTAAAGGCGATTGATACCTAAATTCAAAACTGAAGTTCTGAACCCAAAACAAATTGAAATATCAATCCAAACCCAAGCGAACTATAATTTATGAAAAGGTATATACATGTTGTTGACGTTTACATTCTTCAATGTAAATAATCTTGAATTTAAAAAAGATACCACTTTTCACATATCAAAACATTAGCAATCTAATGCTTAAAAACTGTGACAAAATGAGAGGCTTTGTTTGTCAGACTCCTATCCGGCAAGCCCGACTTCGATCTACTGCCTCCAACCATTACTGATGGTCAGACTCTTCAACCAGTCGTGTATCACGCCACTTCTCCCGGGTCATACACAGTGTGTATTGACGCTGTAAAAACATCCAAAAGGTAAGACAAATTTCAAATCCTCACACATTAAAGTGGCAGTAGAACGTTTTTAGGGGAATATAAGGTGATGAAAATAAATGTTTCGATTGAAAGACGATTTATTCAAACCAAATGAAGCAGAAATAAATCAAATATAAGTTCATCCGTGCGATTAGATTTTTTTACACAAAATGAATTAAAGGTGTTCACCCAAAATGGCAGCCAATGGACTTTATGTGAATCTTTATAATTTGTTCTCTGACTATGGATGATTGGTTTGTGTAATGACATTTTTGACAATATCAAAATGAAACATTTAGCATTAATACAATTATCATTGAAAAATTGAAAATATATAATTTTCTATAAACGTGCTACTGTCCCTTTAAAGACGTCGCTTTATTCCTTTTTGTTTTCTTTAAAGACTGCAAGATGCAATCCTCAAATTAAAAAAGTGTCGGAACCTTACCAACATAACTTAATATCACACTGCCTTAATATATGAACAATGCTGTCAGATTTCAGAACATATATTAATCTTTAAACAATGTATGTCAGGAAATCTGTATGAATTGTGAGAACAAGACAGTTTTAAATCCGTGTGTACTATAGACAGAAAGAGATACTTGTATATAATTATTGTTTAAGATTCAATACGTTACATAAGTGCAATGTTGATTATATCCATTTTTTCATCTGTTTCTCATGTTTCTCTTGACAGTGACGACATCAAACAAATCTGTACACGTATTGAAGTCACATCCTCAGGTAAATGTTATCAATTTCAAATAAAGTCCTTCAATTCACAATATTATGATAATAGTAAGGACATGTATTTTGTGATTTTTTACATAGGTATATATATGAGTATCGTGTTGTTGTATTTAAATGATATTTTCAAGACAGCTGCTTCATGCTTGTTTTTACATTTCAGAAACCACAACTGACGTATCCACAATTGCAACAATTAAAACAACGGAAGGTATGAGATTGTGTCATTGTGTTGGAATGAATTCGTGTAGATTATACATGAAGATAACACAATTCTTAACAAATAACTATCAGATTTTTATCAAATGATTAGTGTCAAATGATTAGATAGTAGTGTCTCTGACAACATTGATATTAGTATCGTGGTGTTGTATTTAAATGACATTTTCAAGACAGCTGCTTCAAGCTTGTTTTTACATTTCAGAAACCATAACTGACGTGGACGTTTCCACAATTGCAACAATTAAAACAACGGAAGGTATGAGATTATGTCATTGTGTTGGAATGAATTCGTGTAGATTATACATGTAGATAACACAATTCTTAACAAATAACAATCAGATTTTTATCAAATGATTAGTGTCAAATGATTAGATAGTAGTGTATCTGACAACATTGATATTAGTATCGTGGTGTTGTATTTAAATGACATTTTCAAGACAGCTGCTTCAAGCTTGTTTTTACATTTCAGAAACCATAACTGACGTTTCCACAATTGCAACAATAAAAACAACGGAAGGTATAAGATTGTGTCATTGTGTTGGAATGAATTCGTGTAGATTATAGATAACACAATTCTTAACAAATAACTGTATCAAATTTTTGTCAACTGATTCGTTCACAAGGTAAATCTCACATTTTATGAATATTCAGATTCTTCTCCTGCATTATCTCGTGGTAGATGTGATTTATCATTATTCATTTATAATTTTGTTCTTTATCAGGTACTTTTACCATTATTTTCAAGTATGTTATTCCAATCATTTTGCTATTAGCACGCACATGACATCAAGTTCATGTGATTATTGGAAATAATTGAAAAGGGTTTATTGTTATCATTTCCAATTCTTAATTACAAATTTATCACTTACACAATAATTTCAGCACCTGGCACAGGGACCCCGAAAGGCAAGTATTTTTTAAACATATTTGGCTCAGTTGACTTTCCTTCATTTCTAATTCATGTAATATCTTTAAAGTTTCGTTTTGACTCACTTTAAAGTCTTATATGAATAATACCAAAACACCTATAGTCTTTTTCTGTAATGAACAGACCCATGCCTTTTCAATCACGTTCTATTCTGACTAATTAGTTTAAATTTTGTGTTCTTTAATATTTTATTATTAACTAAAGTGAATATATCCACAATTCATTTACCATAGAAAGAATTCACATAAAAATAAAGGAAAAAGTTCTTATTTATACATATTGGACAGATGGTGATATCCATTTTACGCTGTTTTCAGATTTCATCCAGCCAGTTCATCCGGATATGAGCAAGGTAGCATTTTCTCGCGTTATATCCACAAATTCTACTTTACAAAATAGTTAATGAAATGACATCTTCGAAAAACTTTCTTTAGATACTTAATGTTTTGTCTATCTAAAGGGGCTTACATGTACCTTTGAGCTTAGATAAACACATCTTTCCTTGACCAAAATCAATTGAATAAACGATGTTTAAATGAGTATATTAAAATCAACATCGAATCAAATCGACTCAAGCCATAGTCAAGGAACTTGTCACTTGAACAACGTGAATGAAATTATGGTATTCTATGTAAACTGAACTTCATATCAACAATAGTTTTGCCAAACTTCATCAAGAGAATATTGGTAAAATGAAAAAAACATCGGTTAAAACCACAGATCGCTTGATAGAAAGCAAGTTTACCATGCATAGTTTAAAAAGTGGTAATTAATGGGACATCGTTAAGTATTCTCTACTTGTCCCCTTGAATAATCCATTCAACTTTCTCCTCTACAGCCTCATGTGTTAGAGCCATCATCAACTCCAGGATCAACCATCCAGTGTTATGCTGGAAGCCCTTGCAATATTCCTTTAGTGGTTGACACAGGAGCACCGGGAAGGTAAGTTATCTCCCTTGACATTTTGGGATCAAATATTGACTACCATTGATATAAGATTAGATAGATATATCTCGTTGCTTTCCTTTGTGACAGATAAAATAGTATTTATTCGAATGATACATATGTAGGTTTTGTGTTAATTTACCCTTTACAGTTTTGATTCATCTGTATAGATAATGACAAAAATAAAGACAGATTCTTAAAAAACATCTTCACTGAAGTCTGAGAATCAATTACAATTTTTAGGAAAAAGGTGATAATACAGAATACTAAATATACCACCTCAGTACTTTCATATATCTTTGTAGTCCTAGGTTCATACTGGTTGGAGTAAAACAAAATTATTCATGTGTCCATATGATTTATTATTAAGAGTCCCTGCTCGTTCACAGGTACTATCTTTATCAAATTCAAACTGCATGTAATAAAACTATGTGCATAGTCAACTGATTTCTTTTTAAAAACTGTTTCCATTTTTCAAACTTTTTTTTAGATATTGAATCCATCATACATTTCAATAGTTTAAGCTTATAAATTAAGTGTTAACCTATTAGCAAGAAATGATAATTAAAACATTTTCTTTCGCAGCCCAATCTCTGAAGTTTTGGTGAACAAAGAAAAGGTTGTCACACAGACACCAACCCACCTATCTGGAAACAATTACAGCACTGTTGTGCCAATATCAACGACCAACCTGAAACCGGGCAGTAACGCAAAGTGCATAGAACTGAAGACCTCGGGGTATGTCAACCAACCAATATACGTCTCTCTTTTTGGCAAATTGACTTGTTCTTCATATAATGGTGCATTAAAATACGAATGATACAAAGCTTTTAAAATTGGTCATAAAAAAATCATATTTCAGAAAAACATGTTAGTCTTGGAGTCAGTAGAAAGTAGAAATAAGATGTCCAAGGTTGGAATCAAGGTTGGAACATAAATCTTTAGTACGTTTAAACATGTGTGATAAAATACACTGTGTAACCATAATTATTATAAATAAACTTCAAGAAATGGTTTGATATGTACATTTCATCCTTATTACCTAGGGCACTTGAGTAGAAAATGTTTTAAGGGATGATCACGAATTAGGCAATATCAGATCATATCATACAAACCTTGACACTCCCAATAGCCAATGGTCCTTCATTACATATAAAAATGACCAGTTGAAGCTCTTGAAAGGTTGCTAGCAATAAAGGATACACAGATTTTCAAAATTTTTTGGATTTATTATCTACACAACTTCCTTAAAAGATACCAAAATATTTTTCTTAAACTTGATATTCATTTGTGTTTTAGCAAGGAGAGTGACCCTTACTGCGTTTATGTGAACTACCAACAAAAGAAACCTTCCTCAGGTAAGTTCAAATGTAAATCTATATACAAACAAACCTGACATTTTTTAACATTTAAAAAATATCTATTAGAGTTTAGAAAATAAATCATACTAACGAATAATGGCTTGAAAGAATTAACTCTACATAAAAGAAAAAATCATAAAAACACAAACTTCTAAGACTGAATATTGATATTTCACTTTAATGAAATGGTTACTCTTTTTAATTTCCAGAAACCACAACGCCTGAGGTATGTATTGAACACCGCCAAATTTATACAAATCTTATTAGAAATTTATTTAAAGGTTGTATACATGTATTTTATCAAGTGGTATTTGAGTTGACATCAGTGGCATCATTTAAGTGAAACGTATTGGCAATTCATTTTTTATGTTTGAATAATGGTTTTGTATATAAGTAAGGAGATGAAAACGTAAATATAAAATTTGTTTGACAGCATGGCTTGGATCTTGAGCATTCTCTGCCAAAGGAAAGCGTTATTGAATGTGTCATCGGTAAAACATGCAGTATCCCCTTCACAGAGAAGAGTACAGATCCGTAAGTTTGTTTTCCAATTACATTATTGAAGAAATCGTATTCACATGATTATAAACCAAGCCAAACTTAAATATCATGTAAATTTAAGTTTGTATAAGTATCAATTCTTTATCATGAATCGTTTAAGATTTGTTTATATGCATTTTTTCTGATTCATTGTTAATCAATGATATGGAAGGGTCGGGAGACATATTGGTTTTAACTGAGTTCCCGTCCTCGTCCCCGTCCGTGTTGGCGTTCCCATTCGTTTCCGCAGCCTAACTCTGAAACTACTTGACCAATCTTCACTAAATTTGGTATACAGCCTCTCCTTATCGTGAAGATGTGCCTTTTGGGGGTTTCAACTCCTTTTCAATTTTTTTTTTAGGTTTTTGGTTTCCATGGCAACAGTTTTCACTTCGTCAGTTTTAAGGGTTGGGTTAGTTTCCGGAGTATACACCACGTGGTGTGGTTATCAAGACAATATCAGAGGTTAACTATTTCGTATAACCAGGCGTGCGATGGTTATATTTATAACCTTACCCCTTCACATCCAATGTGCGTTTGGTCGATTTGTTCTCGGTTCGATACCACAAAGAAGTTCGGCTTCGCCTCACTTCTTTGTGGTATCGCACCTCGAGAGAACTTAAAACCACTGTGTTTTAGGGTACGTCTAGGTACCCAACACCTTGAAATGTTGACTTTGTATCAAAGTCATTTTTACGAAAGAATACATAATATCAAAACAATTTTGAAACGTAGTTTATTTACAGATTTATAGCTTTTGTTACTATAAAATGCCCCACATGGTGATATCATTTTGTGCCTTGTGCTTAACCATGATGAATGCATACCTCAAGGTCTCCTAATATTTTCATCATAACACTCACACACAAATTCACGTCATTCTCGGTTAGATGAAAAGCTTCAGCAAGTAGGACACAGAATCCAAAAGTGAACAATGTTTCCAATCCTTTGACAAGCTAAACTCTGTCCCATTCATATGGTCTTTGTTGAATTATCCATAATAAGGTCGACTTTTATGTTGTTTGATAGTCAATCAAATGTCCATATGTAGTCCCTGAAACCAAAGTGTAACGTCAGTTGTTAACACCGGTAATCTTTGTAAATTGCTTATCGATGTTTGACTTTATTGCTTAATGCTGATCTCTCTCTAGGTATAAATATGTTTTCCTATTTTATTTCAAAACATTTTGAATCTGACTTTTGAATATTGTTAGAGTATACTTTTTAATGGACCAATCATATTTTAAAGAAAATTGTCGAATAATGTGATTAATTGTAAGAAAGAAACATGCTAAATTAATTTCAGAGTAATAAGCTTATAATCACCTTGTACACATTGCTATATACATAACTAAATGATATTGAAAATAATAATTACATTAATTATCATTTTTCAACAGCAAAATGCTTAAATATTAACTGGGTTGTTGACAGCTTGTTTTATACCGTGTAAACCCTCTGTAACATACTTCAGCATTTTCGTAGATCTACGGAAAAGCCAACATTCAACAGAAAATACATGAATATACTTAAAAGTTCAACCTACCTTTACTTCCTCCTGAAAAACCTTGAAACGCGGCCATAAATTTGTTCAAAACAAGAGACCACTTCATTTTCGTCTCCACCTTCAAACCATGTGCTTTCGATTGTGTACAGCTCGGGCGACATGACATTTATTTAAAATCCGTGCATCGCAAGATGAAATTGACAACGTCCGTGTAGCAACACCTTTTGCTTCACATAGAGGGAAATATTTGATGGACTGAATAGTGTTTTAAACATGTGAATATCATTTGCCATAAATCACAATTTCGGTGACGTTTTTGACAAATTTGATTCCCATTATTTAATTTCAGTTCAATGTAGAATTTTGGTGTTTTTTGTAAGTCGAAACAACTAAAAAAGATTGGTTCTTGCTCAGATTTGTCTGATTGACAACTTCACCATGACATGCTCAATCTGCACGTGAAATTCGCGTATTGTGCAAATGGAATGTTAAGAAGTTGAGTGTTTTTAGGTTTTACCCCATAACAACAACAATCAAATACATTGTAACTAAATATTTGGTTGATGTTCTACTTTTGTTAAAATGCAAATTGGTAAAGCCATGTGGTGTATGTGAGATAATGACCACATCCTCGTAGCTATCAAATATAACCTTCTCGCTGTCGATTGAAGGTTATATTACGATACCTACTCGGCTGTAGGTCATTATCTCAACCATAACTCTGAATCTACATGACCAATCTTCACCAAATTTGGTATTCAGCCTCATTATATCATGTAGATGAGCCTTTTGGGGGTTTCAACCTCTTTTCAATTTTTGTTTGATACCATGGTAACAGTTTGGAATTTGTCATTTTATGGGTAGGGTTAGTTTCTGAAGCACAAGACTGAAACAACATGACCAATCTTCACCAAATTAGGTGTACATACTCTTCATATCATATAGATGTGCCTTTTGGAGGTTTTAACTTCTTTTGAATGACGTATTTTGGGTTTCTATGGCAACAGTTTGGACTTTGTCATTTTGAAGGGGAGGGTTAGTTTACATGAAAAGCTGTGTAGATGTTGATTAATGATTCCAATAAATAAAAATCAAATATAACCCAAACTTACAGTAAACTTTCATGTTGTTTTAATAAAGAATATGGTTTTCATTTGAGTTTAAAAAGACTTTCAGGTATTTTCCAAAACAAAATTCAGCTGAAATGGTATATGGGGGGGAGACATCTGTTTTTACGAGTAAAAGCACTTTCTAGATACTAATGATGTTATTCATTGGTGTAAAATTATCATTTAAAAAATATTGAAATCGTCACAATTTCAACAAATGAATATAAATATATATGTGTTTACAGTTTATATGTATACCACAAAGTGTACCGATGGGGTCAATATGAACAAATATCACGTCCCTGTTTCTTTCTATACACTATTCATTTTCAATTTGCTTTTTTTTCTAACTCAGTGTCTTAACATCCATACCCACTTGTATATGGGTATTATAGTTCAGTATGTGATAGAACCGCGATTTGTTTCCATCTCTTCAAAAACCATAAGGCATAAAAATGGTTAAAGAGACACAGTATTTTGATAGGATCACATATGTCAAATTTTGAAATCGATGTTATTACATCGGGAACCACTAACTGTTACTGAAAATAACAAGTTAAAGGTCTATCGGTACATTAGAGCGAAAATACGGCCATTCAAAGTCGGGATTTTGATCGAAAACCGGACAATGTGGCTCGAGTGGCGATTCGAGAGTGTTTATTAGGTATTGTAACTAATAGGTAGATTAATTGGATGCATTATTCGAATATAAAACGTAATTGAGATGTTTTCTTGAATTTTCCATAAAATCGAGCATTTTAGAGATACTATGCATAAATGGATATATTTGCAAGTCCAGTGATGAGATATGAACTTCATTCAGCATATTAGATATTTTTTAGCTTATCAAAACCAAATACAATTTTAAGAAAGATACACTGTGTCACTTTAGATAAGTCAAACCTCAGTGAATACTATGTTACAATTGTTAGTACGTATGTTGGTTCATGTTCATATCAGATAATGATTTTACAAAATAATGTTTTGTGGAGAAAAATGAATATTACATTCTTTTCAGCTACAAGAGTGTGGATGCAACAGTACCTTACACAGTACACTCACCCAACAAGAACAACCCACATGAGAAAACCGTTACCTTTACTCCATCAGTTGGTTCAAGTGGAATAAAGAAAGTTTGTCTTAATACGTAAGAAAACTTATTTTTGAAAACATCGTACCAGAATCTTCATTTAATTTGAAATGTTTAGCCATTGTTGTGCAGTTGCTACTGCACTTGTTCGAATGGCAAATTTTCCTCATTTATCTTCTCAGAACACATATGCATACATATCATACTGCTTATACCTTAGGGGGATTTATTTTTACATTTTTACATTCTAGGTCAAAGTCACCAGTTCACATAGAATCCTTCGAACACGATAATCAGTCAAGTATTTTCGCTTTGAAGCTCTTATTCGGTATATTATATATATATATTATAGGACTTTATTTTCATATGTGCATATTCAAGGACAAAGGTCAAGGTCACGATTTGTAAAATTTCTTTAAAATCATTTTTAGTACGATAACTTGAAAAGTTGATGTGGTTTGACGGCTCATTTATGATATTATATTATCTATGAAACATTGCGAACAGTTTCTTCTTCAATTTGTCATTTGTCAAGACTACAGTAGGGTTACTGTTAAATAATTAATCATAGCAAAATTATTCCTAATGAGAAGTAATAAATGATAGTTATTTACTCAAATATCGATATCAGAATTCGTTTGGCATGTTCACATTTAAGATCAATGTCCAAAGTCAATATTTCATTATTCATTTTTGATTCATATTTCTCAGAAAATGCCAAATATACTGCAATTTCCGGGCACAGGGTAAGAAGAAAGTTTTCGGGCTGCTTATTTTTTCGCTGATGCGGAAACATTAATTCAGTTTTATACAATTTTATTTCTTTAAAATCTTTTTAAATAACATAGACGACATCGTCATTAAATGGTGGAGTTTATATTCCTTAACCAAATGTATAATTAATAGGTGAGTTTGACCAAAAAAATCCCACCGGTGTCTCTTTAATATTCACTTCATCTTAAAGCGTATATTTATGTTAGTTACAGTTGTATTTGAAGCTTATGCCAACAATTTCTGGATTTGTTATTTGTGGTGGTTTGTCGTCATCATCAACATGATAAACGGTGAATCAACAAAAAATCATTCTTGCATGAGTATGATCCACCTTTTCATCAGATGGTAAAAAAGGTATTCTTTATGTAAGAATGTTGTAATAATACAAGATCAATAAAAATTATCATTTCATCATTGCTCACGAATTTTTATATTGGTTTACGGAATTCATACAATAAAAACAGTTTGCTTATCATTGCTGAAAAATGTTCATCCTAGTTTGCTTTTTACTTCATGAGATCGAAAAGGTGAAATTTGATTATGCATGTCATAACTACTGTTTTCTTTTTGTCCATTTTAGGTTCATCCAATCCAAAATCTTTTTTGAATTTTGTAATTCTCCTCGTAAAACAAATATAAAACAAATTCTAGCAGTAGGAAAGAGGGTATTTGACAAGAAAAACACGATCAATCTCCCTGTTACAAATCAAGCACGCATCAATATTGATTTAAACAATATACTGTTAAGTTTAACTCACAACTCAAGATCTTCACATAGTTACACGCAACATCTTGATAATTGAATAGATATTATATAATAAATGTGCTCGTTCTTTTCAGCGAAAATCACTCTCAATCGTGTTATGCATTGCATATACGGACTAGTAAGTATACTTTATCGATGAAATTGCCTTTAAATGTTATCTAAAAACTAAATTGTAATCTTATTTATAATTATAGCTGTTTCACATAATCTTTAACCAAATCATTTTAAATTGAAACTTTAAAGACATGGTATAAACATGCCTGCACTGTATGACTTGACTTTTTGAACAACAGTAGAACACGGATATAACGAACTCCAAGTGACCAAAGAATTTAGCTCCCTATATCCTTTGTTCGCTACTCGCGTTTGGCTGCCATGCATAAGGCTTTAGACAGGACTTACATTTTTTTCACTATATCCGATTGTTATATCCGAGTTATATCCGTGTTCTACTGTAATTATCAACATAAATGTTTTTCTGAAGACGACAACAAATCTGACAAATCTGGCAGTGGCAGTTTGGGAACAAACCCAGGTAGCAGTGGCGGTACAGGAACAAACCCAGGTGGCAGTGGCGGTACAGGAACAAACCCAGGTGTCAATGGCGGTTCAGGAACAAACCCAGGTGTCAATGGCGGTTCAGGAACAAACCCAGCTGGCAGTGGCGGTACAGGAACAAACCCAGGTGGCAGTGGCGGTTCAGGAACAAACCCAGGTAGCAGTGGCGGTACAGGAACAAACCCAGGTGTCGGTGGCGGTACAGGAACAAACCCAGGTGTCGGTGGCGGTACAGGAACAAACCCAGGTGTCGGTGGCGGCTCGGGAACAAACCCAGGTGGCAGTGGCGGTTCGGGAACAAACCCAGGTAGCAGTGGCGGTACAGGAACAAACCCAGGTGTCGGTGGCAGTACAGGAACAAACCCAGGTGTCGGTGGCGGTACAGGAACAAACCCAGGTGTCGGTGGCGGTACAGGAACAAACCCAGGTGTCGGTGGCGGTACAGGAACAAACCCAGGTGGCAGTGGCGGTACAGAAAAAAACCCAGGTGGCAGTGGCGGTACGGGAACAAACCCAGGTGGCAGTGGCGGTACGGGAACAAACCCAGGTAGCAGTGGCGGCTCGGGAACAAACCCAGGTGTCGGTGGCGGTACAGGAACAAACCCAGGTGGCAGTGGCGGTACGGGAACAAACCCAGGTGTCAATGGCGGCTCGGGAACAAACCCAGGTGTCGGTGGCGGTACAGGAACAAACCCAGGTAGCAGTGGCGGTACAGGAACAAACCCAGGTAGCAGTGGCGGTACAGGAACAAACCCAGGTGTCAATGGCGGTTCAGGAACAAACCCAGGTGTCAATGGCGGTTCAGGAACAAACCCAGGTGGCAGTGGCGGTACGGGAACAAACCCAGGTGGCAGTGGCGGTTCAGGAACAAACCCAGGTAGCAGTGGCGGTTCAGGAACAAACCCAGGTGGCATTGGGAGCAACACAAACAAAGGTCCTGGCAAAAATGGAGTTTGTAAGTTTCTGTTTCACCTAAACAAATTTTCTCAATCATTATTAAATGTATTGAAAATATATTGTTTTATTTTCTGAATTACATCTGTATTTAATCAAATTTATATTAAAGGGGCAGAAGCACGTTTTTTGAAAATTTTATAGTTAACATTTTTAACTTATTATTGTACTTTAATGCTAAATGTGTTATTTTAATAGTGTCAAAAATATCACAAACTGATCATCCATTGTCAGAGTTCATTATTCAGATTCACATAAAGTCCATTGGTTGCCATTTTTGTGTGAACACCTTTAATTTATTTTGTGTAAGAAAAAAGAATCGCATGGCTGAACTTTACATTATATATTTGATTTATTACTGCTTCATTTAGTTTAAGTACATTGTCTTTCAATTGGAACCATTTATTTTCATTTTCCTGATATCGCCTTTCATTCCTCCGAAACACATGCTAGTACGGTGCTACTGCCCCTTTGAAAGGTTTTAAATTGTACAAATACCAAATCTACCAATAAAAAATGAGACAAGTACAACATTAGATTTATGAGTTTTTGCACTAGTCACAAGCTCAAAATTTTGAAATTTCTAGTCATTTACTTTATGATATATCAAAGCAAACCGATTTTTAAAATGTTTTATGTTTAAGTGTAAATTGATAACTTTACATGACTGTACATATGAAACCAAAAACATAAGACATCACTGAAGGTCAACAATAAATTACTTTGATAAAATGTCACTGAACTAAAAATATAACCTTATATTTCACATGATGTTTCACGTGTATGGTAATCATTTAAAACTGTTCTTTCAGGTCCAGCGCTCTCCGAAAACAACAGAGTAAGTGCTGATATCAATTGATCTTATTTATTGCTTAATTCTGAGAAAATTGAATATCATAATATTCAGCAACCATAATTATATTTGTTCTTACTACACGTATAAAAGCACTTGTGTGAATATTGACTTTTAGAAGATACAATCATTATTTCAAGCAATGACTTTTTTCAGCCAAAAATCCTGTCACCTTTGGATGGTTCAAGGATGGAATGCAGTTCAGCGGGTTGCAATATAGAACTACAAGTTGAATCACATCATGGGTATGACGACCTTGTTATATTAAATGGTAAAACATACGTATTCGTGTGTACGATTGGTGCAATAATTCAAAGCAAATTAAAGGAGCTCATACGATAGAAACATATATTTGTTTCTATTGCTGACGTATTTCATATTGGTTCTAGGAACTAATACAACAATAAAGTCTTCTTATTATTGCTGATGAATTTTCATATTCGTTTCCTTGTACTTCATGAGACAAGAAAAGGTCAATTTGATAATGCATGTCATCTTTTTTTATTTGTCCATCTTTGTAAATCAATCAATTAAAAACCTTTTTTTCATTTTTGAATTCTCCTCTTAAACCAATTGATAGAAAAAGATAAGTTTGATTACATTAGTGAATAAAGAACAAGTTTCAGGGAAAGGGAAATATGAGCTTCAAAACTACAACCTATGTCCATTATAGAAAATTTATTTTATTGTAACCGATTCTTGGCCTATGACAATAACTTTGAATGACTATGTTGCCCGTAATAGGTATAACTAAAAGCTTTCGTACAACTGCAAACTTGTACTGCGACAAATGTTGATTTGTTGACCTGTCAAAAACGTTTTCTGAGTATCTCCAATAATGTTTGAAATCATTGAAAGCCTGATAAGCTGCAGAACTTATTGTTTTATCTTTATAGAGTTTATTTAAACTTTCTTTTCCCCTTTAGGGACATCGAAAAGGCCTCATCTGAAAACTGATAAGCTGCAGAACTTATTGTTTTATCTTTATAGAGTTTAATAAACTTTGTTTTCCATTTTAGGAACATCTGAAAAGTCTCACCTGAAAACTGATAAGCTGCAGAACTAATTGTTTTATCTTTATAGAGTTTACATAAACTTTGTTTTCCATTTTAGGGACATCGACAAAGTCTCATCTGAAAACGGCGATGTTGCCCTGGTCTCGAGTAGCCCCATGACAACCGAGACGTACATCGTAAATATAACTCTTACTCCGAGTTCTGACAAGACGTGTGTCAGGGTGTTCGATGATCAATGGTATGTAACAAGAGTAAAATATCAGTCGCCAAAACGTTATATGCTTTTATATAATAATTATAACAACCTGATTGCAAAATCTGATTTTGAAGTTGCCTCAATCATATAAATGATAAATTCACAAATAGGCTTTGGGAATGACATTGCGTCCAGCCGTCCTGTAGAAAACCTTGTACGATTTCACCTTCTAATTTAACAGTCATCACTTTTGACAAATGAAACCCAAAACAATAACATGTTCATATCAAATCTCTTGTTTTACAGCCATCAAAGCAGCCAACCAGTGTGCATTGTCATTGTACAGTCACATGAAATAACAGGTAAACACCCATTTTCATTTAAATTAAAATAAGGAAAATACGATTAAGCGTCTGTAAATTTCAAATCGTGTATGAGATAAAACTATTTTATCAAAATGTTGTGACTTTAAGTTATAGGTTTTACCCTTTAGGTTTGTTAAGCCTCTTACCAAATGAGAGCTACGGATGCCACACTCTAAAATAATATTGCCATCTACTTTACCAGAAGAAAACTGCCTATAAAAGTGAAATGTTGAAATGAGGAATAAAAACTGTACATTTGGTGACCCTGTGGCAGCTTATAGAAGCCACGGGGTCCACTTTAAAAGTGTTTTTCATCTTCTTTTCTGAAAGGAAAGGGTACAGAAAGTTGATATGATCTAAACAAACTACAAATCTGTTTGGAATTATTTGTTATTGAATTGATGTGCCTTTTGGTCAGAATTTGAAAATCATAAAATATATATATGGCTAGTATGCTACAAAACAAAAGAATCACCTTTATATTACAATAACAATATTACACCAACTTAGAATATGAAATGGAATAAGAATCTGTTTTAGTTGCAATGTCATATATCTAATATATTCTAGTAAATGTTGTTCATTTTGATTGGTAATAAGATATATATTTTTATAATTACCACAGGGCAAGTACCGGGAGAATTAAAGGGCCAAACATCTCCCTATTCAGTTCATCCACTCAAAGTCAAGTGTTTGGAAGGAACTTCCTGTTCAATAATCATCCCAATTGCTTCTACAAGGTGGTGTTTCTTCTATCTTCATTTTCTTCATTTTCTTCCTTTCATACCTGGAATATACATAATAATTTCGCAAAGTTAGATAAGATTAATATTGGTCTGATAACAAAAAATAACATCATTGGTTGATTAAAGGTAACAAATATCCGAGTCATGTCGAGGATGTTTTATTTTATTGTACAAATGCTGATATGTTAGATCTCAAAAGACACAAGGGTAAATTTATTTTTATATCTAAAATCATTTTAAAATAATTATCAACAAAAGAATACAAATCCATGAGACGTTTTATCAGGCACTTGCAGCAATGAGGTCCATTGTTTGGTAATCAAATATTTAATGTCATAGTATTGAAGGCACTGTTATGACTAATGTCAACGCCTTCTGATGTCATTAACTGATGATGTATTTGTACTATGACGGTTTGTTTCACACTTGATATAACTTAGATAATATCGTTAAGTTGGATGTGTCGTTAATATGCCAAAACATCACATTAAGTCTCAACTTTCCATAAGAAATAAGATGATTGTAATTGATATGAAATGGTTTATTTAAATTCATCTCGTAGCATTGATTAGAACTAAATTGTATAACAACTAATGAATTTGGATTGAAGTTTGTGAATAGCATCAAACCATGACACATATTACTGAATTGAAATTGAATAAATAAAGATGTTTAGAATTTATCTAAACGTTCTATCATAGTATCTGTAACTGTAACCCTTTTTTATTGATCTTATTAGCATATAAATCAAGAACTAAATGATATGTTCACTGCCTTTTGATGTTACCTGTGATTAGTGGATAAGTAAAATAAAGTGTGAAAAATAATCAGATTCTCTCATTTTCAGGCCCTTTCTGATTCCGACGGATAATAACACTAAAGTTCCCCATAAGGTAATGACGCCCGATCACTCCAAGTTCTTGCATGAGGTTGTTGTTCCATCCGGCTCGATCGGAAACCACTCTGTTTGTCTCGACTCGAAGTCGACGATCTTTGATGAGTAAGTTAAAAATCTGATTCGATTATATAAGAGCAAATTACAGTCTGATTAAAATGGACCGTGCTCCGAGGAATAAAATGTAAAAAATATTGTCTCTATCGGGGCTCGAACCATTCGGGATATCCTGAATGAGAGGAAAGCCCGGCTGGGTGAGGTTCGAACCCCGCTAGAGATAAAAAAAAAATTACACTTTTTTCCTTGATTCGATTCACAGTCGATTTTAATCAGACTGGAGCAAATTACATTTTAAAAGTTGTAACTAGATTCTTTAAGGTTTCATTCACTTGAGTCTGGCAACGCTATAAAAAATACTGCATTAAAATACTGAAGTGTCAACAAATTGGTCCTCTCTTGTGGATCTTACATGTATTTATGCTGTTCTTTAATCATAGATCTCCTGTAAAGATATGCTTTCAAATGGAAACAGTGTCACCAGGTATGTTAAAAGTTTTTGCGTTGAATCATCTTTTCGATTTTGATTATTTGTTATATCTGATTATCTATAATGTATGCGATAAATGTTTTGTTATGTCCCCTGCAAAAGTCTTAGCGATACATAATGGGGTTTTAGTGTGGTATCTTTTGCTATAATGTTAATCTAAAACGTTGTCTACGTGCTGAAAACGTTCTTCATTTCTTTGGCTCCATATAACAATTATTAGATTGTTCAAACGGGCTATTTTTACATCAATGATTTAATGAGCTTGCTTATAGAACTTTTGCATTAGCAAATATAGAAGTGATATTCAAGACAAATTTTTACTTAATTAATTAACCTTTTTTAAACTTTGTTATATTGTCAAACTTAGCAACGCAGAACCTACATTAATCATTTATACATGTTAAAAATACCCCCCCCCCCCAGTGACGGGCAAATGAACATGAATATACCATTAATTTGATTTGTTTAATTACAGAATCAATGTGTACCCAAAGACCCCTAAGTAAGTAAAAATATGTGTTTGTTGATAATCAATAGGTGTGTATCTGATATATTTCTACATCAACTATAGGTACTGAAAATATTTGACTTTATATTTATTTATTAAAGAGGGACTGAAATGCTATATGGCAACTTTCGGGATTCATGAAATAGTGATAACAATTTCACATGGACTCAACTTTAAATTTCTGAAATCGACCTAGAAACGGCTTAATTACGACTGTATAAAGAACACCGCCTAATTAGGCCGGCGAACAGAATAAAACGCACTGAAGCGTGACTGCCTCGTGACGTGTTAGTAGGCGATGTGATACCCCCTTGTGTGCCCTCGTTATGTAAAACAACACAAGCTAACAGTACAGCTCGATGTTTAACCGTCGATTAAACACCCTAAACAACATCCAAACATCTCAAACCTTCAATAAATCGGTAGTGTATTTATTCAACTGGCAATTTGTATTGATGAAAACGTAAGACCCTGATTAAAAACGAAGTTGTGCGCATAATGCTACAGCATGTAGGCCTAGATGGTCTCGCTTTGCGCAATGTTGTCATAAGACTGCACGTGAGAACCCGGATGTATATGTAAACAATTGCTCCCGTGTGAACTGTTTTATCTTCGTGCACAGTTGTTGGTTGTTATTGAATATTACTTTAGTAGCACAGCAGAAAGGATGTAATTATACAATACTATTTTATTTTTACATTTAAACCATTTCTTAAGAATTGCCTTTTGACTTCATTTTGTAACAGGATAAAAAATATATACGTTTTTCTTAGTTATTTCATTTAGTGATGGACAAGTTACAATTCTCAATGAAAGACATGTATTGGATGATCACTGATGTCTTGTTTAAAACATTATTTTAATAGGGCATTTCACTGAAAATCTTAATGTTTTCACTCTTGTACATAGAGGTGATAGTTTCATCAACAATAGCCGATACATGGCCAAACAGAATGAAGATTTATTAAATGAACCTTATCCAAAATATTTATCAGATAGAGCAAAAACGGTATTCCTAATTTCAGGTTAATAGGTTATAATTTACCAATCGGAGAAAAAAGGGATGTTAAGGAATACAATTGCTATTTGATGTTACCTAATTAGCTGATGTCATAAAAAAGCCAGGTGTTGATGATTGTGCATTATATAACCTACCTATAGTCATCATTTGATATCATCTAATTAGGAAACAGACAGGAAATACGATAGACAGTAAAGTAATTGTGTAATAAGTGAGTATCTGATCTAAAGAAAGTAAGTAACACCTGCAGACCAATGTCATTGTTTATTCAACCTTTTTACACAACGTTCAAATCTAAATGTGAGCATTGTATATTCGGATTATTACCATAAATCAGCCCAATACTTTCTGCTATGTTTTATATTTTACTAATCTCCCTTTTCTCTGCATGCCAAACTGTTCATTCAGTGAAAATGCGAGCTCGAAGCAGAAAATCGGTGTAGTGATCGGAACACGTGAGTTCGATGTAGATTGTCACATTGCTCTGTTTGACCTAACACAGCGGGTCAATTTGGCGTGAAACCATCAATATGATGGGAATTTGTCTACGGAGACTTCATCAGGAGATATTCTAGGACAGTTGACAGCAACACAATGATATAGCAAACTGTTAATCGCTTTGAAAAGGCAGAACTGCGGATTTCGCCTATCATTTTCCATATAAGCAGACGAACGCTTCGCCTACTGCCACGTCACTTCCGGTATCCCCGTGGCCCGTGGCCTCTCAGCCTTGTTTTGGTTTGTCGCTGGACGGCGACAAGCAGACGCCTTGTTACGCAATGTTTACTTAGCTGTAGCTTCATTGAGAAACTGTGTATCGTTGCTGTTTTGGCCTAATATTTATGTTATATAGTTATTTGACCAATATCTTTTGAAAAATATATTTAAAAAAGGTTATGCAGCCCTTCTTTAAGTCGTTTTATATCAGTCCTTTCCTATGAATTATTATGTCATATGTACTATAACACTAGCTCATTGTTTGTCAAGTTCATATCTCATAAAATATTACAGACAAAAATGTGCCTTCGGGATAATATGTAATAAAGGCTACGTTTTATGGAAACTATTTTTCCTTAGCACATAAATCCAATCTTTTTAGCTCTACCGAATTGAAAATATTTACAGTATTCTTTTAAGTTGCCTTTGATTGTTAGACCTTCATTTTCATTATCTATTTTTTCATCTATTACAGTTTTGAAGTTTGATATTTGATACACTTTCTGAATTCTCTCCTCACAGAGGTACCCGGTAGGTCAAGTCATAAATGCTGATTCAATCTCTGTTCGGATAGACCAAATCCCTGACTTCCGAATATTCCCCCAAAAATCATTTGAAACATTTCAGCCAATGAAGTAGTTCTCGCCACAAGGCCTTTGCCATGTTTCAGCAGCCAAAATGATGAACGGCATCGTTAATGGCAAAACTACCTTATATTTTCTTCCAGTCATGCTTCTCACGGAGTGGGAGGGGGTATAGGTTTGGGCTCCGTCCTTCCGTCCGTCCGATTTAAAGGGGACAGATTTTCTCATAAACTATTTAAGATAGGATAACCAAATTGGCTGTGTGTCTTCAGGGCAGCATTACCTTGATGGAGTTCGAAAATTAGAACCATGTAATTATATGTTACAGAGTTATTGGCCTTGTTCCGTATTTTTGGACTCTGTTCGAGGGTGTCATAAAAGGGGATTTTTTTTCTCAGAAACTGTTTAAGATAGAATAATCAAATTTGCTGTGTGTCTTCAGGGTATCAATACCTTGATGTAATTCGAAAATCAGAACTGCATAATCATTCTTTATGAAGCTATTGCCCGTGTGCCTCGTTTTTGCAATTACATATTACAGAGTTATGGCCCTTATAGGAAAATGGTGGCAGCTTTAATAAACCTAATTTGGCGGGGAATGTTGATGACCATGTCTTCTTGATTGAACAGAGGTTGGATCAATACTTTAAGATTAGACCTACCCGTATTTTCAGACAATCCGCTATCTGGTATACAACTAAAATCGGTACATTCTATGTGTCTTTAAAGTCTGCCGCAAGTCATCAAGGTCATTATTTTACCCCGAAGATTGGATCAACATTTTATAATTACTGTGGGAAGAGAATGCACACTATGTATCAGTCCTCTTGTACCGTCAATACTGGCATCACAAGATGATTTTAATGGCTTCAGCTTAACTGAGCTGTCTAAATTGATCAAGCTTTTAATTCAATTTGTTGTTTCTGTGTTATAGGTAAAGCCGACGCGGTAAGTAGATTTTTGTAATAGTCCATAAATATATGATTTTATTGGTAATAACTCATACCTGATTCCATAAGATTATAAAAAGAACTTGTACCCGAGATAATCAAATCCCAATTGCCGTTACCTTGATTTCTTTACAATATGTAAGGATTGTCAGCAGCATATACAATATTTCAAATAAATGATGTTTTGTGCCTGCATGCGTTTATATTGTTATGTCAACCAGAGTAGATCAAACTTTGTGGGAGTTCGAGGAAAAGATACTTGTGTCAACTTTGAGTTGTATATATTAAATACGAAGTGGAAAACATATTTTATGTCTTTCCACTGTTGTCCTTCTTTTTCTTGCAGATGAAATCCTACGGTGGAGGAGGCATGGTGTGCACATGTAAGAATGGTGCCGTTAAGACAGTAATGAAGCCCCCAGTGAGTAATGGCAAACTGCTCCGGGTTGCTGGACTTGGGTTCGGAGGCGGCGTTGGAACACTTGCTATTGGAGCCCTCGTGTATCTAGCGGTCACTAAGGTCCAAACAATGTCCAAAGAGAAAGCAAAGAAAGATATGTACGACATTGGCTATAACTAGTCCACACTACTGAATATGAAGAAATTGTGCTAAAAGAAATTTTTCGCTAAATAAACCATTTGGTTTGATAGTGTCATTTTTGACAAATTTAATTGATATATTGATCAAGTTTGTGTTATGTTTGTGGAACGACAATATTTTTGCAAATATCTATTTTGACTATGTTATATATATATTTATATTTATGATGACTGAAATTAAAGAAAATATATAATTTTGTGGTTTTTCACCAAAGTACTGTGATACTTACCGACATTATGTGTGATATTTTTTATTATTATAAGATTATTTTCTTTTCAATGATTTTCATAATTTCTTTCTGTTTACACATTATATATTTGATTTTTTTGTTTCAAACTATTCTAACAATTGTTTCTTGAATAAAAAATGCATGCATAACAAATTGTGTTTTCTCTTTAAATGGTTTTGTTGAGTTAAAGGGTTTCTAAATTTTGAAATAGAATATACATGTTACAGCATGATAACAAGCGATAAGTTTGACACAGTGTGTAATTATGAACCTCTGGTCTCTTGAATAAAAACTTCGGTGACTCTCAACTTTCCAGCTGCCTTCATTTTTCCACCTTTGACACTAAGCCAATTACAAATATAAATTGTATTATGTTTAATCAAATAATGCAAATGTTTCTCAGACAAAGCTAACAACTAAGTAAACTAGTGCTCAAAGGAAAGTAAGGACTGTGGGTTTAAACATATCATCCCTGTAATTTCGTGCGTTTTGGTCATTACAAGTCTCGTAAAAACATCATTTAAACTAAATATCTGAGTTCTCTTCAAAAACAGCGCAACATTTTTCATGAGTGATAAATCCTTACTAGATATTAAATTATAAAGATTCATTCCTGTAGGATGGTTGATATAATATGAAGGCACATACAATTTTCCAAGATGCTCAAAATATGGACATACAGTGTATGAGAATAACATGATATTCATCTTGAATCTCTTTTAAACAACAGCGAATGCAAGTTAAATCATGTATGTTAATATTATCACATTGTCTAAACTTCTGTACTT